>JARQOC010000003.1:759487964-760087964 GCA_033576535.1 Allobates femoralis
ATTGGCTGGCAGCTTGCATTGATCTTGCTGAGTGGCAGAGCTTGTTAGTGCTGCGAACAGAAGTCATCACACAGCAGGGACTGCAGTGGCCCCCTGCACTGGAGCAATGCATCATTAAGTTGTCCAAGGTGCCGCGGGCCGCATAGTGAAGCCCCAGGGGCCGCATGCGGCCCCCGGGCCGCGAGTTTGAGACCCCTGATCTAGATTGTGGAAATGCAGTTTGAGGGCAACAGCCAATCACAGATGCTCTCACAAAGCATGCTATTGCTGGTCAGTGAAGTGAAGCTTCATGGGGGACCAGAAGTAAGTGAGTGGTAGAGCAGACCCAGAAGCAAACAAACATGCAGGCACTGGGAGACTGGTAAGATGATCTTTGTTTATCTGTGTGTGTTTTGCAGCTTTTAGACACCTTTGAAGGTGTTTTCTCTGTGTTTAATGTTGCCTTCCATTGATTTCAGTGGGGTTCAGATGGTATGGCAAACTTTTCGGCAAACACATCCCAGTGGGCAGACCAAACCGAATTCGAACACTCATGTCTTTGCTCATCTCTTGTAGTCAGTACACACCTGTCATAATTTTACAGTGATTCACATTAAGGGTGGAGTCACACTCAGTGGCGGATTATAATGAGGTCAATTTGGGCAGTTGCCCCAGGCCCAATGCTCTCAAAGGGCCCAGAGCCCCCCAGGTATGTCCACAAGCAGATATGAAGGGCTGCTCCATCGTTTGGAGATTAATAGGCAGGAGACCTGCACTGTACCTTTAAATGTGCACATGTGCCGGGCCGGTTGCATCACAGCTCAGCAGACACTGGCTGAGTTTCTGTACTCATGTCACTCTGTCTTCTGCCTGCCAGAGTGGAGCCTCTGAGTGGGATCAGTGGGGAAAGTCAGACATTGTTGTTTTTCAGGTAGGATAGTGATAGGGCAGAAGATTGTGTTTGTACAGTGAAGAGATTTCAGAACGCTGCTAACTTCACAAGTCCAGGGCTGCTGGAACTAGTACTAGTGACACTGCTATCTGCACGATTGCACTGGTTACACTTCCCTCTATGCTGGTGATGCTGCTATCTGCACTGGTTAAATGGCTATTTGTACTGGTGACACTGCTTATACTGCTCTCTTTACTGGTGACATAATTATTAGTAGAGGTGACACTGCTGTGTGTACTGGTGATATAATCTATCTATACTGGTTACACTGCTATCTCTACTGAATCAATTGCTATTTGTAATGGTGACATGGCTATCTGTACAGACTTCACAACTACGCTATGCACACTAGTGATATTTTCTCTCTGCGCTGCTGACACTGCTATGTGCACTGATAATACTGCTGTGTACACTGGTGACGCTGCTGTGTACACTGGTGACGCTGATGTGTACACTGGTGACGCTGCTCTGTGCACTGATTCCTAGGTCTTCCCTTTCCCACAGGCCCACCATAGTTCAGTATGTGACACATGGCGGCTACAGGCGCTCTGGTATAGCCTTTTCTTCTGCAGGACTATTAGCATTCTCCTGCACGTTCAGCCATTGCAGGGCTTACAGAGCAATACATGGTGTACAGGGAGCGACCACCACCCAAGCTATAGACTAATAATCGCTAGGGATAAGCCCCCACCCCCGCCAGTAATGCAGTAGCGCCTGGAGATCGCGTCTCCTCACGGCAACATAATATGGAGATGGATGTGCACAGCTCACTGACCTAGGACCACGACCACCATGGTGGTGATGAGCCGGCTTCAATTTCCTCACAATGCATCGGGCCAGATATGACGTTCTGGTCAGGGCATCGCATGATCCCAAGAGGCGGGCATTTCAAAAAGGACATGGTACAGCCCCAGGACATGGGATGCAAATCCATGTAAAGCGGTCGCAGGGGTCAGCAGGTGGCACGGGCCCCTGTACCTGCAGGTCCGGTCTCACTTGCGACCCCTGCGATCGCAGTAGTTACGCCACTGATCACTGCTCTCTGCATCCCTAGGATGCAGTGAGCAGAGGTTACATTGGTGGTGGATGAAGCCAATTACTCCTTCCACCAATCACCGTCTCTGACTGACAGCAGGCGCAGTTACGTCACTTCATTACCTCAAACGGTATATAGAGGCTTTGTGAGGGCTCATAGTGTTTATAGTGGCTATGTGGAGGTTCACACTGTATACAGGCAGCTTTGTGGAGGCTCACACTGTATACAGGGGGATATATGGGTTCTCATACTTTATATAGAGGGACTGTGTGAAGGGCTCTATCTGCATATGGGGAGATACTCCTATCAGTATATTGCTTTATTCTGATATATCCTTTCTTCAGCTTTCACTTTTTCTATTTTATCTTTTTTGATGCATCATATGTGATCAGTGTATAATTACCTCCATTGGCTTTTATAGGAACCAATTGAATTAGTTTCCCATTTTTATTATACTTTTGTATGTTGTTACATTCTACTCTAAGGTATTTTGTACTCTTTGCCCCTGGATCTTTTTGACCACATCAGTTTGTACATATTTACCGTATGTACTTACTCAACCCCTCCCTGATTTGGATCACTGTCCCATTCTAATGTATGTGGTATCTGATTTTTTACTGTCTCAATTTTTCTATAAACGATTACATATTTTTATTTGAATCTTGGACTTTGGTTTATTTTCTTCCTTTTACTTTTTGTTCTTTATATTGCCAATTTGTACATTAGGCCTCGCGATTATCCTGCATGCATTGATTTAAATGCACACAATTGCAATATTACTTTTATATCAATATATTTGCAGTGTTTTATATTATCACTCTTTTCATTGGTCTGCAGCTGCTGTGCTGTGTTGTGTGTGTGCTAGTCCTAAATTGACTAGATCAATGGATGTTTGTCAGGTTATAGTTTCAAACAGCAACTATTTTTCTGAAATAATCTGTTTCAGGTATATGATAATGACCCCCGTCACATGACCCCTGTCACATGACCCCTGTCACATGACCCCCGTCACATGACCCCCGTACACATGACCCCCGTAACATGACCCCCGTAACATGACCCCGTCACATGACCGGGGGGGGCCCACAGAGTCTGAACAGCCCCGGGCCCTGGCTTCTCTTAATCCACCCCTGATCACACTAGCATATGACTTATGCAAGGATCGCATCACACTTCCTGGAACGACCATTACTTTCCTGACCTGAGCATAGGGCTGTCACACTCAGTTCAGGAATGCTGATGGCTGGCAATTTTATGTAAATCTCATGCTAGTCATATGAAAGTGTGACTCCAACCTAATAATTCTAGTAGGATTATCTTCAGATGCTTTAGTAGGATTCTCCTGACATTTTCTTAGTTGTATTTTAAAAACTATTGTCCATAAATAGCTTACAATACAGCAAAGTGATCACATTGATGAATAGTTTTAAGTCTGAATAAGAGTATAAAAAATGTCCAAGACATTAGATATTTCGAGGACGTATGTGAAGATGGTCTACAAAACGTGGCCTAATTTTGGAACAAAATGATATTACCTAGAAAATTGTTGAATAGACAACAATAAAAGAAGTCTGCAAGGCTGCAAAGAGACCTACCACAACATTAAAGGATCTGCAAGAATTTCAGGCAAGTAATAGTTGTGTACTGCATAAGAAAAGATTCTCCCATATTGTTCATATTTCTGGACCTGTGGGGAAGGGTGACAAGTTGGATACCTTTTTTTAACAAACAAAAACATCCAAACTTAGCTATGATTTGCCAGAACCTACAAGTCTCCAAAAAGCACCAAGGTTGAATTGTTTTACCATAATTCCAAATGGTTTTTTTGGCACAAAGACAACATCTTGCATCACCAAAAGAACACCATACCAAAAATGAAGCATGGTGGAGGCAGTATTATGTTTAGGGGCTGTTTTTCAACATATAGAACTTGAACTTTAGTAAATGTTGAAGGAATTAAGAACATTTCCATATATCAGGTAGCTTATCAATAAAACCTTTAGGCCTCTGCTGAAAAGATGAAGAGGATTTTCACATTTAAGCATGACAACTTTAAGCGTACCATCAAATCAGCAAAAGAATGTCTTTGCCACAAGAAGATCAATGTTTTTGATTGGTGCAGGCAGAACCCAATCCTGAATTCAATTTGGTTGACCTTAAGATTGCTGCAGGAAATGTTCAGATTTGAAGCAAGGAAGAGTGAACAAAGGCTATCAATTCTAAATGTGCCTTGCAGATTGCATCCTATCCTATAAGACTGAATGTTGTCATAAATTCATAGGGTACTTCAGTAAGGTATTAGTTTATCAGTTTAAGGGTTTTCAAAATTACGCGGCTACATTATTTTATTTCTTTATTTTATTTTCCACCAAAAAAGATTTCAGTTAATTTTTCAATTGAATTTTTCATATTATGGGTGACATTACAGGTGGAAAAAGTTCAGAATCTTTTCTTTTTGATATGATTGTTTTACATTACAAAATCCTGGCATTTCAATAGGGGTGTGTAGACTTTTTATATATATATATACTGTATATTCAACATATATCTTTGTCTATATTCTGAATGTAACTCTAAATTATACTTATGGTCTATGAAGCCCATTGGCCCTGTGAGTCCAGTTTAACAGAACCATTGAATGATTTGAGATACGGAATCGGAAATAAAGTGGTAGAATGTAAATATATGCTACGGTAATGTAGGGAAAACATTTTCTATATTTAATTTTTGCATATACATATAGGTCAAATATAAAAATGTTTGTTTATATCATGGTCTACAAAAACGTTATGATGCCAGGAATATGGCAGGCTAAAATTCCAAATAAGAAATAACAGGCCAAAAACAAGTGATTAGTATGAAATCATTAATGACATTTGATCACAGGTGAGACTATGACAACCCAAAAAAATCTCCACCATGAGGAAGCCTAGAATGAACATACACTACAATAATACAGCCTCCACTTTCCATCATGTGGTCCAATGTGGCCTTATTGGTAGATAACGTGTGGTCTCTGTCAGTAAAACCTACGATAATAGAGAAAAAACGGTCTCAGAGGTCGCTGAGGAAGGAAGGGAGGCATATATCTTACTCAGTTTATTCCTTTAGCCAATCACAAATGTGTAAGGTATACTAAAATCCATTGCCTCCCTTCCTTCCTCAGCGCCCTCTGAGACCGTTTTTTTCTCTATTATCACAAGTTCTACACCCCTTGGTGAGCGGTGAGGTGCTGCAGAGGAAATTTGAAGAAGCTTGGAACCATAACCTTCCAGTCAGCGGAGCGAGAACAATCTCCGATTAGGATACTTCAGGACCTGGGGTGACGTCAGCAGCACGTGATGCCCACCTGATCGGCTTCCCCTGCGGTTGAGATCTGCGTGTGGTGCACGCTAACAGCACCAGAGGCTTCCACCCCGATTTATGCAGGCTGCATAACCTATTCAGGTTAGTGGACCACCAGCACCCCAGGAGCGCCTTCCTGCTTTTTATGCTTAAGTAAAACCTACGAGGAATATTAACATTTCAAACATTTTCAGAATTACTGTTATTACATTGGTGACATTATTGACAGTGCACAAAACTTAGACCAGTGTTGAAAATATACTCCTGACATGCATTAAAGCATTTTACAACATTTGAGAATTTTGGTTTAACCCAATTGAAAAATAAACAAGAAAACTCCATATATTCTTATTACATAATTGTTTAGTTTTCAAAATATAAAACCAGATCAATTGCAATATCAATTTATTAAAAAACAACAAAACACTGTGTAAAATGACAATGTCAAATGGTACCCTCCTTGTGAAGAAGCTGGTGCGAAACACGTCAGGGGCGGTCGCAGTAAGGTAATATGGACCCATGACTGTAACCTATACTGATTTTTTACCTTTGGTATACTGGTGCACCCAGTTTTGGGGCACTTATTATTTGTAACTTTACTTGTTGTTTGGTATACCTGATGATTGAGCTGGATTATGGTTTTATTTGTCTCATGTGGTCTTCCTTCTGCGTACCATTTGACATTGTCATTTTACACAGTGTTTTGTTGTTTTTTAATAAATTGATATTGCAATTGATCTGGCCTTACTCCTATTGAATCTTTGTTCTGAAGTAATCTCTAGCTTTGGAGGGCCTTTTACCCCTTTGGGTGGTTTGAATAAACTATCTATCTATCTATCTACTATCTATCTATCTATCTATCTATCTGAAAGAATTCACTGCAGCACTCAGTTACTACCAAAATGTACACATGCTAATAAGCGGTTTATATTTGAGAAAAAATTTAAAAACGTATGTTTTTTTAAAAAAAACTCAGTATTCTTATCTTTTTATTTGCTGGGGTTCTTAGTACATATATTGGCCATTATCTGTTTGCTCATCAACCACACCATGGTGACCCCAGATCTGATGAGTCCTACGCTGACATCCCTGTCCTTCTTGTCCTCCCTATCCCACTTCTAAGTGGGTGGACACCATCTCAATCTCAGACCACCTGGGGGCGATGAGGGTGCTAAGTGCAGCTGCGGAGCAAGCAACTCCACATATTAAACAAATCTATCTATCTATCTAGCTGTCTATCTATCTAGCTATCTATGGATCCATCTATTATCTATTGTTTATTTGCAAAATTGTGTAGAGATATAATTTTTGGATAGCTTAGTGTGGTTAAGCTGGACACGTATTATTTTATCACCTCTGGTTTCCTGCCTGACAGACTTCTGAAACAAAAGTTTACTACTGCAGAATAGAAACAAATCCAGGGCTTAGCAGTGTTTGGTTTGTGAAAGAGAAGGAGGAAAGAATCCTTGTCTTGGTCCATGCTGCTATTGTTGATTTTAGTTTAAGCTCCTTCTCAATCAATATCTAACAGGGCAGGATTTAATAAGGTTTTATAATCTTCCAAAATGTATTGGGGGAGGCAACTGTGGTATTATCATTTATCAAAGAAAACCTTTCAGATTTCTTTGCTTTCACCTGCTGGGACCCATTTGGTCTCTTTCAAAGAGAATGCAATGGAAAAACTGAAAGAAAAATCCTGGGCTAACAGTCCCTTATTCCACCCAATAGTATAATCAATGGGTACTTGTGTTTCCTATTGTACCGCACAGAGGTAGTTGTAAGACAATTAAAACTTCCTTCTCAGGCAAATGATGTCTTTAGTTAACCTGAAGCTTCAAACGGGACGTGAACGAATTAGGAAGGGTGATGTAATCTGATCCTATTCAAAGGAATAAAAAAAAAACCAACAAAAAAATACAAAAATAACAATTATGTTTACAAAATAGGTTTATATTCTTGACACAAGGAGACTGTACATGCGGAATAGAAATTGCTTTCTGTCGTGAATCATGATGTTCTGTGCATTCATTATGGCGATGGATTTATCAGTGCAATTCAATAAGAAAATGAAACTTAATATTCAGGAAACATTTAAACAGTTAACCTCGGTTTGATGTGACATCCAATTTAGGCTTCATTACATTTGCATGAGGCAAATTCAGCAGCATCTAATATTTCCCTGCTTGCTTTATTCCTTTTTATGTCATGAACGCTTGTACTGTTTTGAAAAAAGACAAGCATTCATTTGGACACTTAAAAACATCCACCTTTTTTTGGCCTTGGTCCCTTTAAATTATCATATTGCCAATAGGCTACTGTAGCTATTCAGCCGGCGCTCTCATTATTCTAAAAGAATGATTGCAGAGAGATACAATACATGACTAAGAATGCTAATGTGAAGGACTGCTGGGATTTTAATCTCTTCATTACCAACATGGTATATGCCGGGAGAAAAATAATCAGCGTGGAATTTATCTGCTTCAGAATACGAGCGCTAAGCTGGTAGAGTGCAAGCTCTTGTGCACAGAGATGGCGTTCTAAATAGATTTACATTCTATAAATGCTCTACTGTAATATCTATAAAAGTTATTGTATGCTACATTGATTTATGTTCTGTAGGTGATTGCAATACATTTATCAAGACGACTGCAATAATAAATATAATAATAATAAAGCTTTATTTATATAGCGCCAACATATTCCGCAGTGCTTTACAATGTAGGATAGTACAATAGTATAAGTAGTGTAAATACAAGTGTAAATAGCATTACATTATATATATTAACAGATAGATAGGTAGATAGCGCATAGATAGATGTATAGTGGAGAGATAGATAGTAGATAGATAGATAGATAGATAGATAGACAGATAGACATGATAGATGGATAGATGGATGGATATATAGACAGATGGTATATGGATGGATACATAGAAGATAGATGCACAGATGACTAATATTATATATATACAGTATTATATATTATATATAAAATATATATATATATATATATATATATAATGTTAGTCATCTATGCATCTATCTTCTATGTATCCATCCATATACCATCTATCTATATATCCATCCATCTATCCATCTATCATGTCTATCTATCCACCTATCATGTCTATATCTATCTATCTATCTATCTATCTATCTATCTACTGTATCTATCTATCTACTATCTTATCTATATCTCTCCACTATTACATATAATATATCCATCTATCAAATCTATCAATCCTGCATCTATGGATAGATAGCGGATAGATGGATAGATGGATATATAGTTAGATTGAGATTGATATAAGGATGGATGGAATATATATATATGGATAGATAGCGGATAGATGGATATATAGCTGGATGCATGTATGGATAGATGAGATAGATAGATAGATAGATAGATAGATAGATAGATAGCTAGATAGATAGCAGTGTATTTATGTGATGATGGAACATATTTCTTAAATATTAATATTGTTTATGTGGAGATATATAAATAAAATATTAAACAAATAGATGATAGAGCTGTTATATATATATATATCATCAACAGATCTTCAAAGAATACAGCAAAACATTAAAATTTTGACATTTTACTATTATTTTTCCCCTTAACTTGATATCAACACCAAACTGCATTAAAATATTAAAATACATATTAAATGCAATACATTTGTGCTTAGACAAATTAGACAAATACATATATAGTTATACATATCTACCTATAATATATATGTTTTTATATACCGTATGAATAAATATATCTAAAATAAGTAAAAATAGTAGTAAATTGGTGAAAGTTGGACTGTTCTACTGGTGAATCCCACATTCACTGTCTATTCTAGGACATAAATCGTACAGTAAATCTTCCCCATGATATAAATGACTCATCTTACTTGGCCAATCTGTAATATCTTTTCTAAGCATATGTAAATTTGCTGTAAGGAGCTTGAAAGGAGTCTCTTAAAACATAGCCGAAACAAGCAGTGATTTATTATTCATGCACTGCTGAGCATACAGGTTTAATTTCCCCCCTTTTGCTATTGTTTTATACGTGTGCACTTGACTAGGAATTAAATAGTCATTTTTATTGATGTTTTGTCAGGGTTAGAACCCAATAAATGGGGTGGAATATGATATTGCCTCATACTGTGAAAGTGCCCTCAGCCACAGAATCATGGCCGGGTGTATAAATATATTTATAAACATATTTAGGAATGGTGAGAAGATATAGGATAACGCACAAAAATGAGGGTGGACGGATTAGCTGCCGCCGAGTGTAATAACAAATCTGGAAGTCAAACACTTCACTGTTCCGGAATAATAAGGAACATAAAGAAAGAATGATCAACTAGCGGTTTGAAAGGCAGAATTACTTTGACTGCTTTCATATTCCGTCTCTTAATGAGGGGCATCACCAGACTGCCAAGAGACAAAGAGAATTTTTGATGAAAAATAGGGGGAGTTGAGAGGTACTGTTAGGAATATGCAAACTTCAGATGTATATATGTTACCAGCAGCCAAGCCCTAATTCATGAATGTGAGCTCAGACTACCTTTTATGTAAGCAGTCTGCTGACTGGCAACACTGCCTACACCGAACATAGAAAAAAAAGAAGAACGGTATGGGCAACCTCAAAATTAATATGGCGGGGTTCCTTCATTCGTGATGTAATTGTGTTGTGTTTAAATACCAGAAATAGCCTTGGCCATTCACTCTTATGGTAATGATAAATTAAAGCAGAATGATTTTGAAAAATAAAGCATTGCACATGACTGGATCTCATTTAAATCAAATCAAGAGGATGTGTAGTATAAGCTGATTACAGTGATGCTGATACCCAGAGCCATGCGGTCGGGCAGCGCTGAGATAGAGAATTAATGCCATCTAGTGGAGCTCCGCAGCATTTCCTATCAGTTGTATGGTAGTACAGGCATACTAACAATTCCCATGGAATTACGTGTTTCTAATGAAGCAGAATATTAAAGGATTTCTATATTTTTTATTCATGTAGTTTTTATTTGTAATATGTCTCGTGGACCCATCTTTGGCTCCACAAACTAAGAAGCAAATTTACCATACTCTACATGTGCTGCACACATTGATGGAGCAATACAACCATATACTCTGCTATACTGTATATCTATAAGGTTCTATCCTCATCGAAACACCTTATAACAATTCACAATAGGACAAGTCTACATAATTACGTGAGTTTTATTCTTATTACAAGATACTCCAATTATTTCTATTACTTACTTTGAGTAGCTGTAAGCGGTAGTAGTGGCATCCATAGTCTGGTGCCTGATAGGGCACAAATGATGAAGACACCTTTGCTCAGTAGAAGTAGGCCAGGCTTGAGAAAGGGTCTGGCTGAACTAAAACATCACTAATGGATTCCTGTAACCACTGGACCTTATTTGTGCAGTGGTACCTCCATTTTTTACTTTTATTTAAATTTATATCTATTTATCTACAGTATATCTATCTATCCATCTTTCTATGTATGTATATATCTACAGTATCTATTCTATCTATATTGCTATTTATCTCTATTCTATCTATCTACAGTATCTATCTCTCTATATCTCTATCATTTATCGATACATTTATTCATCCATTTTTTTTTGTGGTATTTTAATATGGTGCCCCTTGGTCTGCCTCCTCCGCTATGCTGTCTATCTGCCTGTGCAGACTGAGCATGACCGGTCGTCTTGGTGACGCGTCCCGGACCGGGAGCATGCACAGTTGTGCCGCGATATGACTGGCCGGCGATGTGTGATGACGTGACCGGGCGCATACGTAATGTCACAGCCCGGAAATGCGGGCGGCAGTCACCGCCAACCAGAGGCATAAAATGGTGTGGATTAGAGTGGAAACAGTGCGATCTGCCTGCCCACACCACCATACCGTCACCCCCCAAGGAAGCCTGTGTGTGAAACACGTGTAGGGGTACTATGTAAGGATCTTATTCTTTTCTAGGGGTTTCCCCATATAGACTTGTAATGGTGCAGTACTGTCTTCCCTGCATATTTTAATGGATTTGACAATTGACTTATGACTGTGCAATATCTGTAAACTTAGTGAGCCATGAGCTGTACCTAATGGGAGCTGGGTGAGATGTGTTTACGTTTGATTAATCCTCCAGCATCCTTAAAATTATTAAGTTGGCACATGAACATAGGGCTATTGACTAGTTTGACTGTTTAAATGCACTTTATTTTCCATTAC
This sequence comes from Allobates femoralis, assembly GCA_033576535.1. NCBI lineage: Eukaryota > Metazoa > Chordata > Amphibia > Anura > Aromobatidae > Allobates > Allobates femoralis. The sequence goes on from JARQOC010000003.1 coordinate 759,499,513, forward strand.
GGATATGTATAAAGGTTAATGTAACCATGGTTGTATATTATTGCTAAAGATGGAATTGTAACAGGGGAAATATTCCTTTTTCACTATAAATCACTTGTCTTGTACTTTTATGTATAATGAATAAAATGATTTGCATGAGATACTCAGTTTGTTCTACAGTTTAAAATTGTTGGTTGAGTATGCTAACTTACCCCAGACGGTTGTTATTTTTCAACTGGGGTATTGCACTTTAAGAGTCGTTTATGGGTTCGGTACTAATTTATCTATCCATCTAACTATCTATTTCTATCTATCGCTCTATCTATATGTCTATCTACAGTATCTATCTATATCTAGATCACTATCTATCTCTATCTGTCTAACTGCCATCAATAGCGACTGTTAAACTTCACTGTACAAAATGAGATCTCTCTTAAATATCAGACATTATAAAGGACCACAATGATGAGTGATGTATTTAAATTTTTGTCATAGGAACACATTTAGGTGTTTATACCTTCATTTTATGACTCCCTTGTTCATGTATTTAAATTGGTATTTGGATAATTGCATTCATGTCTTATCCATTTCCTTTTTGTAAAATGGGGGTCACTGGTTTGCTGTTTCTCATGAAAAGTCAACTGGTGGTGGCCACAAAAGGGAGAAGTAGGGGGTAAATCAACCATACATTTTAGTCTATGAGAGTTACAAAACAAGCCAAAATTCGCAATTTTCTAATGTTTCACTTATAGTAAAAAGCAGCAGTGGCCACATCACATGGAAAATGACTTGTGTCAACTGTGACGGGCCTGGAAGGCGACAATAACATGTATTTATGGTCAGTGACATGGAACATGCGGCCCGTGATGCTATTCTGTGTGACCACCAACTATCTGGGCATAGTCATGCTTGTATGTGTCTGATGGCTTCTGATGTATTTATTCCCTGCCAGAGACTATAGCTCTGTCATAGTGCAGTACAAAGTTAGATAAGTAGTTATGGTTCACTATGTGCCTTTTATAGAACTCCCAAAAATGAGCAGAATGGGGGTCTCCTAACCCCTGTGTAGCATCCAATAAAGAAGGCCATACATGAATAAGGCTCTCTTCAATGTCTGCAATGTAATTTTATGGGAGTAATGAGATACATTTTAGGAAGTCACATTAAGTACTTTAGAAGGAGCAGTGTGTATTGTCTCTTCCTTTCGAGAATGCTAACATGCAAGAAGCTGACTCCTTATTTTCAGGTGAAAGGCGTGAAACCGCAACATGCACATATTTGACATTTATTATATTTAATTTCAAATTTTTACAAATGTCCCAGTAATGTAGGAGCTTACTGATTTTACACCAAAATATAGTGTCAGGCTTTTAATTATGAGTGGACAATCTTCATCATATTTTTAGGGAATGTCTCCTAATTGTACTCAACTGGACCATGATCAAGGATGTGCTTTCCTTAGATCCATTTATAATCACTGTATATATGTCTTAAGACCATTACTTAATATCTTTGATCGACAACATGTTTAAAAAATATGACAGTTCTTCACCTTTATATGTGCTCCTTCATAGTTACCCTCTGCCCTTTCCATCTATTTGTGCAGATACAAATCCAAACCACCCCTTCCTTATGCTAACTGTCAATCCATAGATATATCAATACAAAATTGTAAGAATATTATTGCTTTTTGTTATGAGGTAATGGATTCTCTTTTATCATTTTAAAGGGTTTTTTCTGTATTTTGTTATTTAAATGCCTGCATTTGCAGGTAAAAATCAATATTACTATTGAGTATTATTACACATTTTCCTCTGTTTCTCTTTTATTAGCCTATGTGGCTAGGCCTTGGCATGGTAGAACAGGTTCCGTACTTTTTTTTGCAAAAAACGTATTAACTAAGTAGCCTATTATTGACACTGTTTTGCACTGGCTTTTTACTTTTACCTATATGGTGGAGTATTTTTAGACTTTTTTATACTGTCTTTTTTGTGGTATAGATTCTTGGTGGTGTGAACACAGTTCTACAGACCTGTTCACATTGTGCTCTGGCTCAGCTGTTAGTATCCATTTAGTCTCTTATTATGCAAGTTGGGAACTACCCCACCCCTTCCTTACTGAGCCAGACACAAAAGTGCCTTTTCTGCCCTGTGCCTATATTGGACTCTGGCCCTGCTGCATCCTGCATCTTTGAGTTATGTTCAAATTAGATTAGGTTTTAAATAGGTTAGTTTTAGAAACCATTCTGACGAGATAGAACAGCTTCCATAAATATTTTTCAAAAAACGTATTAACTAAGTACCCTGTTATTGACACTGTTTTGCCCTTGCTTTTTACTTTTACCTACAGTGCTGTGCAAATTAATTTGGACAAAGCAAGTCTTTACTTGTTTTTCTTGCATTAGTTTTACTATTGCTGATAAGTGTTCTATCAGTTCTTGGTGTGGTTTTCCTTTTTCTTCCACATTTCCCTTTTCGTTTTGGAGAAAACGATCCAGTTTCATTGTGTGTGCGAATTATTCTTGAAACGGTAGATTTTCCAATACCAACGGTGGAAGCGATTTATCTTACAGTCAGACATGTATGTTCATTAAGAGTAATAATTCTAGACCTCTTCCGTGGAGTAACATCCATTTTTACAGGCACGAATCACACAGAGAAAAAGTACCGTATATACTCGTGTATAAGCCGAGTTTTTCAGCACATAAAATGTGCTGAAAAGTCCCCCCTCGGCTTATACACGGGTATATACAGTAATTCTGAGATACACATGACTGTATAACAGCCCCCCCGTGGTATCCCCCCCCGTATATACAGCCCCCCGTGGTATCCAGGGCCCCCTTTGCTGCACCTGTAAAGGAAGATGTCAGTATACTTATCGCTGCCGCCGCCGCTCCGCTGCTCGGTCACCGCGCTGCTCCGGGTCTTCATGCTTCCTGTTTCTTCTCCGGCGCTCAGGAAATGACGTCATTGTTCGAGCGCCGGAGAAGGAACAGGAAGCATGAAGACCCGGAGCAGCGCGGTGACCGAGCAGCGGAGCGGCGGCGGCAGCGATAAGTATACTGACATCTTCCTTTACAGGTGCAGCAAGGGGGCCCTGGATACCATGGGGGGGCTGTATACAGCTGGGGCTGCTGTATACAGCTGGGGCCCCTGTATACTAATGGGGGGGTCTGTATACCTCTGGGGCTGCTGCTGTATATACCCCCTGGGGCTGCTGCTGTATATACCCCCTGGGGCTGCTGTTGTATATACCCCCTGGGGCTGCTGCTGTATATACCCCCTGGGGCTGCTGCTGTATACTACCACTGGGGCTGCTGCTGTATACTACTACTGGGGCTTCTGTATACTACTACTGGGGCTGCTGTATACTACCACTGGGCTGCTGTATACTACCACTGGGGCTGCTGCTGTATACTACTACTGGGGCTGCTGTATACTACTACTGGGGCTGCTGTATACTACCACTGGGGCTTCTGTATACTACTACTGGGGCTGCTGCTGTATATACCACTGAGGATGCTGTATACTACTACTGGGGCTGCTGTATACTACCTCTGGGGCTTCTGTATACTACCACTGGGGCTGCTGTATATACCTCTGGGGCTGCTGTATGCTACCACTGGGCTGCTGTATATATCTCTGGGGCTGCTGTATACTACCACTGGGGCTGCTGCTGTATATACCACTGAGGAGGCTGCTGTATATACCTCTGGGGCTGCTGTATACTACCACTGGGGCTGCTGTATATATCTCTGGGGCTGCTGTATACTACCACTGGGGCTGCTGCAGTATATACCACTGGGGAGGCTGCTGTAACACTGCTGGGGCCTGTATGTACCACGGGGGAGGCTGCTGTACACCACACTTCTGGGGGCTGTATACTACCACTGGGGAGGCCTGTATACCACTGGGGGCCTGTATACCACACTGCTGGGGGCTGTATACCTGTGCTGGGGTCCACCCTCGGCTTATACATGAGTCAATAGGTTTTCCCAGATTTTGGGGGCAAAAGTAGGGGGTCGGCTTATACACGGGTCGGCTTATACACGAGTATATACGGTACACTAAACCACTCCTCACAGAAACAAGTTCTCAACTGAAGCTGAGGGGGCAGTTAGCTGTTATTTTCTAACTAAAACCAGTCACACCACATTTTGTTATTCAAGGTTGTACACTCACACCTGTTCAAAGCAGTTCAAACTGGTTTGAATCACTGACTGGTAACGCCAACTTACGATTTTACTTATAAAATGCTTTGTCCCAATTAATTTGCACAGCACTGTATATTGCAGAGTATTTTTAGACGTTTCTTATACTGTCTTTTTGTGATGTTGATCCTTGGTGTTGTGAACACGGTTCTACAGACCTGTTCACATTGTGCTCTGGCTCAGTTGTTAGTATCCTTTTATAGCCTATGTGTTGCATTGTTTATTGTTGGCAGCAGAATGAGTTAACTGAAAATTTGTAAGTGAGTTCATTATAACTGTGTAAAAGAAAAGTATACTACTATTCTTCCTGAGCGCCTCTCAGCTAATTAATGAACATATCAAAGTTAAATGTACAAGAAAAAAAAAGAGGCTTTAATAGCCAAATGGTGTAAAATTTGTAATGAAATTTTAGAATAAAAATGCTTTTTATCACCAAATTCATACACATATGAGGGGTGTTCATTAAAGATTTCCCCTGACCCACTTCTATTTATCACAGAATACTGAACTTGCACATGTGTCATGATACAGTATTTGTCCCTATAGGTTACGTGCCAATTTGCAACTCTGAACTGATAAAGACCTTTCTTTTACATGTGCTGAAATGGACCCAGTGGAATAAAAATCAGTCATCAAGTTCCTTTGCTTGGAAGGTTCGATTAGAGAAAAGAGGCTTATGGTGAATATTCCCCATCTTATGATGGAGTCAAGAACTTCCATCGTCATTTCAAATGTGGTCAAACTTCAGTGGAAATGGCTCCAATTCCAGGATGGCCCCATTCGACTATCAATGAACAAGTAAATGAACTTGATGACTGCTCTGTCTTCCACTGGGACCATTATCACATCTCACAGCACTTCACACCCATAAAAGAAGGACCATTATCAGTTCAGAGTTGCTAATTGGCACATAACCTTTAGAGACTTATATCACTACACATGTGCAGTTTCAGCATCCTGCAATAAATACAAGTGTGTCAGAGGAAATCTTTAATGATGCCCCTCTTAAATAAAAAAAAGGCTCCAAAAGGTAGACAAACCCTTTAAACCATGTTACTTCAATACTTATACCTCTGGTTAAACTGGCTATTCTAGACCCCCTTCCCTCTTATTTTACTGTTCTACAATGTGTAACATAAAAACAACAGGTAGTGCTTGTAAATTTTTGAAAGATTCCGCTTAAATTAAATTTTTTTCTAGAAAATAACATTTGCAAATAATTTTTTTTAACTCTAAATAGCAATTATGTTTTACAATCTTAACTTCAGTCTTAACGGTATCCACAGAAAAATAAGTAGAGTACAAATATATCCTAGGTCTACAAACATTATAAGCACCTCCACAAAGATGTACGTTTCACCCTGTCACTCTTGAAATGGAAACCAAGAGAAGTAATCAGCTCACCACATGAAGTCTACGTAATTGCTCCAGCATGGTAAAGACCTGTGGCAGATCGTAGAGAACTCCAAACAAGAAAAAGTTCAAGTGAGCATGGAAAAGGGATCCAGCGGTCTGAAAAGCTCATATTTATTTTGCCATCAGATTACAAAAAAAACACACAACACCAGAACCCCCTACATCCTCTAAAAACCACCAACGCGTTTCGGCAACATGACCTTAGTCATATCTAAGCCATGTCGCTGAAATGTGTCAGTGGTTTTTAGGGGTTGTAAGAGGTTCTGGTGTTGTGTGTTTTTTTGTAATCTGATGGCAAAATAAATACGAGCTTTTATACGTCTGGATTCCCTTTTCTATGCTCACTGTCACCCTTGTCCTTACCACAGGAACCTCCTGCTTTGTCTTCTGGATGAGAGTTATCAGCTGCACTATCCAAACACTTGAACTGAAGATCATTGGACAATACACCAGACACAATTCATTTATCAGATATTAATGTGAATGATGTGTGATTGAGAATATAAATTCTTATAATTTAGTTCACGATTGATTAAAGTGCACAGTATATGAGACAAATGCATAATTCACATCCAAATGAAAAATCATATGTGCTCATTGATATTTTACAATTATTCCGTGAAATTAATAAAAAAAAAAATACTATTTGAGTAGGAAAAAAATATAAAAATTGTCTGGTTTTGTTCAATATATTTTTGAGCTTCACACAGGGAAAACCACTAAGGTTACATACAGTCGGACACTTTTAGAGGGCATAATAAGACCATCAGAGTAAATCACGGACCTAATTAGTGTGATATTACTTTGCTTGATTTTAGGTTTCTAATCCCATTCCAGGTGCAGTTTATGTCATTTAGCCATTATGGTCTCTTCAGGTGATTGTGTGCCTCATGTGACAAGGTAGGTTGTCTTTTGCATATGTGTATAATACAAATTCAGGTATCCCATAAATAGGGTGGGGCTGTTAAAGGTAGTGAAAACTAATGCCCCCATGACAGAGAAATGTCTGATTGAAAGGTTGAAAAAAACAATCAGTTCATCTCCTGCCTGCACACCTATGTTGGGTTCAAGTCAGGACTTTAACTACATTCATCCAACACATTCATTTTATTCTCCAGCCATTTAGACATAAACATACTTTTGCCTTTTTGATCAGCCATCAAGAACCCATTGTGCCTCATTACTTGAGTCATTCCTCTTAAAATATTTGTGTAAAGTGCGGAACTCAGGATTTCTTTAGTAATATGAAGTTGTTCAGGTTCTGAAGTAGAAAAACATCCCCATTACCATCAAATACTTTGTTGTTTTTTGCTTTATAGAAAACACAATGCAACATATTTTCTACTAAAGATTCCACTTTTGGTCCTTCTGTCTATATGTCAATACAGAGAGTCTGTAGGGGTGGTGACTAGTAGGCCCCCCTAAAGGATTTACCCCCCCCCCCCCGAAGATATTATTAATTTCTGTTAATGTATTAATATTTCCTGTTATCATGGGTTGAATATAATGGTCCACACTGGGTGTCACTGTCCCTGGTAGTAAGTCTTAGTGGGATAGTGTGAGGTAGGCCCTCCTTACCCCACGGTTATTCCCATGAATAGGGTTGATCAGTTAGTGTGATCCAAACAGAGAAGAACCTGGAGAGGAACTTGCAGAAAAAACTATAATTGAAAGATTACACCTGATCTGAGTTTTGGAGACACTCCTTGGTTTTTATACAAAACCTGATCGCAACTATTCGGGAACCATGACCAAAAGTTAACCAGTGTTTCTTAGGGGCAGGGTAGGAAATAAAGCAGTTTTCAGTTAATGTATGTAACAAGTAGCATGAGGTTCTGTCTGAGTGTGGCAAGACTAGTCGCCATAAAGAAAGAATGAGGCACAAAATACAAATTGCGTATTGATGACGCATTTTCAGCGTGACTTTATAAGATGGACTGGCTTATGCAGAATGGGTTATGGTATCCCGGGCACCCCTGAAGAACAAAGGTAATCTTTGAGGTGATAGGCCCTACAGTTTGCTTCGGGATCAGGTTACGAGCAACCCAGTGAAACCGAGAAACATATAGTGAAAGATTGCACCTGTCGTTCTAACCTCTGTGACGGCCTCTGAAGGAAGAAAGTCACAGAATTTGAAAATGAAGCATTAGAAAAAAAGACTAGTTGTTTGTGGCAAGAAAGAGGGGGGAGTCTGGGAGGACTGAGCATCAGGAAAGGAGTAGTGTTTGATCCCACTAGCAGGAAAACATTTGACTAAAACAACTGGTTAACCCAAAGTTTGGGAAAGAAAGGAAAGAGTTACACTGTATTCAAAACTTGGCAGTTATGATTTGGATTCAATACTACCGGTGCGAAACAGATTGCATATAGTGTACAAGAGGAGCAGCTGGTCTTAGGATAACAGGTATGTACACTCAAGCTCCACTTCATACACATTGCCCCTCAACCGTCAATGTGGAGGTAGCCAGGGGGCCTGAGGTAACCTCGAGCGCCTTGTCTGCAACAGCAGCGCCCCCACACCCCCTTTTAAGTCCATATAATAGAAGTATGGGGACCTTCATGTCATCAGAAGTGCTATGACAAAAAGAGGACACAATTGAAAGGCCTGTGCTTTCTTTACAAACAATACATCTAAGGTAGTGATGGGCGAATCCTAAATTACTCGGAATCGCTTGACTCTAGCGAGTCCAAGCACAGGACTCGCTACTCGTTGCGAGTCTAGCGAGTCCAATGTTAATGAATGGGGAAGCGAGTAATAGCGAGTAGTGTGCGATTTACAAATCGCAGATGTGTCTCGGAAGCTTCAGCCTGAAGCAATCCTAGTTTTGTCATTTATTTGCATTGCTCGTTTACTTTGTAAGTAATCGCTGACTCGCACAGATAAGATCCTGTCTTCTCTGTGTTCTGGCTGCCCCAGCTCCAGGGTCCTAGAGCCTGCCTGCTGCCTGATGTAGCAGTGCTGAGATTGTTCTCAGCCTGCTCATTCCCTGTGTACAGACATGAATGTCTGTGCACAGAGATGATGTAGCAGAGCTGAGATTGTTCTCAGTCTGCTCATTCCCTGTGTACAGACATGAATGTCTGTGCACAGAGATGATGTAGCAGAGCTGAGATTGTTCTCAGTCTGCTCATTCCCTGTGCATAGAGATCTATATCTATACACAGGGGATGTAGCAGAGAGGACATCGCGTTTTGGATTGCGTTGGACGGAAGAGGATTTTTTTAATTAAAGATGGAGTCCCTAATGGCTTTTTTTTTTATTTCTAATAAAAAATTTTCTTTGTGTTGTGTTTTTTTAAAACAATTTAATAGAAATTCATGGCGGTCATGTCTAATATTGGCGTGACCGCCATAAATTTCGGGCTTAGGGCCAGCTGATAATACAAAGCTGGCCCTAATCCCTTTATTACCCAGCGTGCCAAAGCTACCAGGGCCACTGGAAGAGCGGGGTTTAGCGCCAGAGGATGGCGCTTCAATGAACGCGCCATCGTCTGGGGCGGCTGCGGGCTGCAATTTGCAGCGGGGGGTGCCCAGAAAGCTTGGGCATCCCTGCGCTGCGGATTCCAGCCCCCAGCTGCTTAGCTGTACCTGGCTAGACATAGAAATTGCGCGGAGCCCCACGCATTTTTTTTAAATTATTTCATGAAATTCTGAGACTCTGACTCTGAGACTCTGACTTTGAAATTCATGAAATAATTTTAAAAAAATGCGTGGGGCTCCGCGCAATTTCTATGTCTAGCCAGGTACAGCTAAGCAGCTGGGGCTGGAATCCGCAGCGCAGGGATGCCCAAGCTTTCTGGGCACCCCCCACTGCAAATTGCAGCCCGCAGCCGCCCCAGAAGATCTCGCGTTTATTGAAGCGCCATCCTCTGGCGCTGAACCCCGCTCTTCCAGCGGCCCTGGTGGCGGTAGCACGCTGGGTAATAAAGGGGTTAATACCAGCTTTGTTATACAAGCTGGTATTAAGCCCGAGATTCTTAATGTCAGGCCACGTTTGACCCAGCCACTAAGAATCTCCAATAAAGGGTTAAAAAAAACACAGAGAAAAATTTTTATTTGAATTAAAAAAAAAGCCATTAGGGACTCCATCTTTAATTATAAAAATCCTCTTCCGTCCGACGTAGTCCAAAACGCGAAGTCCTCTCTGCTCATCCCTGTGAATAGATAGATGTCTATGCACAGGGAATGAGCAGACTGAGAACAATCTCAGCACTGCTACATCATGTCTGTGAGCAGGCGGGCTCTAGGACCCTGGAGCTGCACAGAGAAGACAGCTGGACTCGGCTCGCAAAGAAACAGCAGTTACTTTGCGAGTTTCCCTGCTATCACTGGCACAGTAGCCAGTGATTACTCCCACGAGTCTAATGCAAACAATGGCAATCCTAGTTTTGTCAGCGTTTCTGACAAAACTAGGATTGATATTGATTTGCATTGGACTCGTGCGAGTAATCACTGGGAAACTCGCAGAGTACCGAGTCCTGCGAGTCCCTTACTACTCGCCGAGTAACGAGTCCTAGCGAGTAGATTCGCCCATCCCTAATCTAAGGATTAGTACTAAAGCAGGGGTGGGAAACCTCAGGCCCCAATGCCGGATGCAGCCCTCGATGACCTTTTATGTGGCCCCCGGGCAGATTCCTGGGGACCACAGTACTCAGGCTGGCAGACATGTTTTGCCAACTTCCTGCCCTTTAAATCCAGCTCTCTAGTGAGCTCTATGCCCTAGCCTCAGTCTCCCCAATGGTGTATATTCTCCCAGCCTGTCATGTGATGTGTGGGGCTCTGGCAAACCTGGGAAAGCAGTTGACAAGCCCATGATCTGTATCACCTAACATCACAGCCACGCGATAATTTTGTGCAGCCCCCGACGTATGGTAGTAATTTCCAAATGGCCCTCAGCAGAAAAAGGTTCCTGATCTACCATCAAAAGAATTAAAATCCCAAATCTTTCCAAACCTGGAAGTCATGCAGAAGGTTGGCTTGTAATCACAGCCACACCTCCTTTTGGTAAACAGGAAGCCAGTGCTACTTCACCCACATGATCACTTTGTCATATATATCTGTTATTGGACATGCAGGTGCATCTCAATGAATTAGAATATCATCAAAAAGTTAATTTATTTCATTAATTCAGTACATAAAGTGAAACACATATTATATACACTCCCTGACAGAAGTTATGTCGCTTATCCATGTTATGTAAATAAAAGCCTATAACCTGACGTTAAATTCATCCATTGGTTGTATAAATTATTCTTTTGAAAGCTGAAACCCTCTGAAATGTGATTCAGGTTAAGAAAATAAATTGGCATCAATGCTGAAATATTGATCATTTAATGAACACAGAATGGTCAAATTTTGGCAAGACAAAAGTTTTGTCGCCTGCTCATATAATGCACCAAATCCTAGTTTACATCCTCACCTGTTCTCAATAAATGATCGGTTAATTAGTGGGTGTGTATAAAAAGAAGCCCAGCACCCCAGAGGTTCACTTGAACTGCAACTTAAGCTCTGACAACATGCCAAAAATCCACCCTGCAACCAAAGCCTTGATTATCAAGAGGCTGAAGACCAGATCCACTGCAGAGGTGGCTGACACCTTTAATGCGTCTCAGTGTCAAGTACAAATAATTAAAAAAAGATATGAAGAGATTGGAGATGTGTTTGACAAGCCCTGGTCCGGCAGATCCCGCAAGACAACTGCTCAGGAGGAACGTTTGTTGGTTAGAAAATCCAAAGCAAGCCCCTCTTCCACTGCAGTAGAACTCCAACAGGCCTGGTCACCTCAAGTCCCTGTGTCAACTAGAACAGTAGGATTCTGTCTCGAAATGGCCTCCATGGTCGAATCAGTGCACTAAACAAAAGGTAAATAAAAAAACGTGTGGCATTTGAAAAGTCCCACAGCCTGCTAAAGAGATGGACACTGGAAAAGTGGCAGAAGGTGGATTTCTCTGATGAATCTTCAGTAGAATTACACCACAGCCGCTGCAAATATTGTAGGAGACCCACTGGAGCCCCTATGGATCCAAAATACACCCAAAAACAGTTACATTTGGTGGTGAAAAGATTATGTTCTGGGGTCACATTCAGTATGGTGGTGTGCGAAACATTTGCAAGGTGGAAGGCAATATCAATAGCCTAAAATATCAAGAAGTATCAACTACCTCTTATATTCCAAATCATAAAAGGGGTCAAATTCTGCAGCAGGATGGTGCTCCATCTCATACATCCATGTCTCCAACAAAGTTCCTGCAGGCAAAAAAGATCAAGGTGCTCAAGTTTTGGCCAGCCCAGTCACCAGACATGAACATCATTGAGCATGTTTGGGTTAGGATGAAACAGGAAACTTGGAAGACAAAACCAAAGAATCTAGATGAACTCTGGGAGGCATGTAAGACTGCATTCTTTGCTATTCCTGATGACTTCATAAATAAATTGTATGAATCATTGTTGAACCGCATGGATGCAGCAGTCCTTCAAGCTCATGGAAGTCACACAAAATATTAAATATGACTCTAATAGTACCACAACTTCAATCACCAATGTTATATATATACAGTTAGGGCCAGAAATATTTGGACAGTGACACAAGTTTTGTTATTTTAGCTGTTTACAAAAACATTTCAGAAATACAATTACCATATATACTCGTGTATAAGCCGACTTTTTCAGCCCAAAAATTGGGCTGAAAAGTCCCCCCTCGGCTTATACACGAGTATATAGTGTGAGTGTGACGGGGGTGCTGAGTGTGACGGGGACGGGGGCTCTGACTGGGGGCAGGAGGAGGCAGGAGGGGGCTGCAGTGACACCGCGCGGTCACGTGGGCCCGCCTCATTAATATGCACGCATCCCCCTGTCCATCCCCGGCAAGGGGATGCAGTGCATATTGCCCCACACAGCCCCTGGCGGCCCCCGGCAGTGGTATACAGCCCCCCCGCCTAGTACCGGGCCCCCATGCTGCGGCACAGCATACAGTAGCTCATACATTACCATCTCCTGCAGCGCGCGGCTCCTCCATATCCCAGCCGGCATCTTCCTGTAGTGTCATGTGACTGGCGCGTCACATGACACTACAGCAACAAGCCGGGCGGGAGATGGAGGAAGCGCGCGCTGCAGGAGATGGTAATGTATGAGCTACTGTATGCTGTGCCGCAGCATGGGGGCCCGGTACTAGGCGGGGGGGCTGTATACCACTGCCGGGGGCCGTCGGGAACCCTGTATACCCCTGTGCTGGGGGCTGCTGTATACCCCTGTGCTGGGGGCTGCTGTATACCCCTGTGCTGGGGGTTGCTGTATACCCCTGTGCTGGGGGTTGCTGTATACCCCTGTGCTGGGGGCTGCTGTATACCCCTGTGCTGGGGGCTGCTGTATACCCCTGTGCTGGGGGCTGCTGTATACCCCTGTGCTGGGGGTTGCTGTATACCCCTGTGCTGGGGGTTGCTGTATACCCCTGTGCTGGGGGCTGCTGTATACCCCTGTGCTGGGGGCTGCTGTATACCCCTGTGCTGGGGGCTGCTGTATACCCCTGTGCTGGGGGCTGCTGTATACCCCTGTGCTGGGGGCTGCTGTATACCCCTGTGCTGGGGGCTGCTGTATACCCCTGTGCTGGGGGCTGCTGTATACCCCTGTGCTGGGGGCTGCTGTATACCCCTGTGCTGGGGGCTGCTGTATACCACACTGCTGGGGGCTGTATACCTGTGCTGGGGTCCACCCTCGGCTTATACGCGAGTCAATAGGTTTTCCCAGGTTTTAGGGGCTAAAGTAGGGGGGTCGGCTTATACACGGGTCGGCTTATACACGAGTATATACGGTATATATATAATATGGGCTGAAAGTGCACACTCCCAGCTGCAATATGAGAGTTTCCACATTCAAATCGGAGAAAGGGTTTAGGAATTATAGCTTTGTAATGCATAGCCTCCTCTTTTTCAAGGGACCAAAAGTAATTGGACAATGGACTCTAAGGGCTGCAATTAACTCTGAAGGCGTCTCCCTCGTTAACCTGTAATCAATGAAGTAGTTAAAAGGTCAGGGGTGGATTCCAGATGTGTGGTTTTGCATTTGGAAGCTGTTGCTGTGACCAGACAACATACGGTCAAAGAAACTCTCAATTGAGGTGAAGCAGAACATCCTGAGGCTGAAAAAAAAGAAAAAATCCATCAGAGAGATAGCAGACATGCTTGGAGTAGCAAAATCAACAGTTGGGTACATTCTGAGAAAAAAGGAATTGACTGGTGAGCTTGGGAACTGTAAAAGGCCTGGGCGTCCACGGATGACAACAGTGGTGGATGATCGCCGCATACTTTATTTGGTGAAGAAGAACCCGTTCACAACATCAACTGAAGTCCAGAACACTCTCAGTGAAGTAGGTGTATCTGTCTCTAAGTCAACAGTAAAGAGAAGACTCCATGACAGTAAATACAAAGGGTTCACATCTAGATGCAAACCATTCATCAATTCCAAAAATGGACAGACCAGAGTTAAATTTGCTGAAAAACACCTCAAGAAGCCAGCTCAGTTCTGGAAAAGTATTCTATGGACAGATGAGACAAAGATCAACCTGTACCAGAATGATGGGAAGAAAAAAGTTTGGAGAAGAAAGGGAACGGCACGTGATCCAAGGCACACCACATCCTCTGTAAAACATGGTGGAGGCAACGTGATGGCATGGGCATGCATGGCTTTCAATGGCACTGGGTCACTTGTGTTTATTGATGACATAACAGCAGACAAGAGTAGCCGGATGAATTCTGAAGTGTACCGGGATATACTTTCAGCCCAGATTCAGCCAAATGCTGCAAAGTTGATTGGACGGCGCTTCATAGTACAGATGGACAATGACCCCAAGCATACAGCCAAAGCTACCCAGGAGTTCATGAGTGCAAAAAAGTGGAACATTCTGCAATGGCCAAGTCAATCACCAGATCTTAACCCAATTGAGCATGCATTTCACTTGCTGAAATCCAGACTTAAGACGGAAAGACCCACAAACAAGCAAGACCTGAAGGCTGTGGCTGTAAAGGCCTGGCAAAGCATTAAGAAGGAGGAAACCCAGCGTTTGGTGATGTCCATGGGTTCCAGACTTAAGGCAGTGATTGCCTCCAAGGGATTCGCATCAAAATATTGAAAATAAAAATATTTTGTTTGGGTTATGTTTATTTGTCCAATTACTTTTGACCTCCTAAAATGTGGAGTGTTTGTAAAGAAATGTGTACAATTCCTACATTTTCTATCAGATATTTTTGTTCAACCCTTCAAATTAAACGTTACAATCTGCACTTGAATTCTGTTGTAGAGGTTTCATTTCAAATCCAATGTGGTGGCATGCAGAGCCCAACTCGCAAAAATTGTGTCACTGTCCAAATATTTCTGGCCCTAACTGTACATATATTTGTATTTTAAGTTAATTTTTTGTTTGAATATCACATTACTTTCTGTGGGTGACAAAACTTTTGTCTTGCCAAAATCTGACCATTCTGTGTTCATTTAGTGATCAATATTTCAGCATTGATGCCAATTTATTTTCTTAACCTAGGGTTTCAGAGGGTTTCAGCTTTCAAAAGAATTATACAACTAATGGATGAATTTAACGTCAGGTTATAAGCTTTTATTTACATAACATAGATAAGCGACATAACTTCTGTCAGGGAGTGTAGAGTAGAATCATTATAAACAGAGTGATTTACTTCAAATGTTTATTTCTTTTAATGTTGATGATTACGGTTTACAGCCAATGAAAACTCAAAGGTCATTATCTTAGAAAATTAAAGTAGGGATCTGAGAGATAAAATATGACCTAAATAGGTATCAGAGGCTTCACCTTGTGTGGTTGTGAGTGTCACAACGACTATAAAAGCAAATCACGGGTGCTGCAGTCCCAACCGTGGTGCCTATAGAGTAGGGAGAATGAAGGGTTAAAATCCGCCCTGCTGTATTCCACGAGACATCAAAGGGTGAATATAATATTGCTTTATTAGTCAACATGTTTCAGGGATCCCTGGCCCCTTCCTCAGGACAAACCAATATCATATTGCCATGTTTCAGGGAGCCCTGAAACACGTTGAATAATAAATCAATATTATATTCACACCTTGATGTATCGTAGAATACAGCAGCGTGGTTTTTAACCCTTTATCCTCCCTTCTTTAATTTTATGAGATAATGACCTTTGGGATTTCATTGGCTGCAAGCCATAATCATCAAGATTAACAGAAAGAAACACTTGAAATAGATCACTCTGTTTGTAATGACTCTACATATTATATGTGTTTTACTTTTTGTATTGAATTAGTTATAAAATTAACTTTTTGATAATATTCTAATTCATTGAGATGCACCTGTATATCATGAAATGTTATTTGAAAAAAGCTACATTTTTGTCTGTAGTTCAAACAGTTTTATGCCAAAATTTATGTAAACTGAAGAACTGAGGCTTTTGGGGGTTTTTTAGACTGATAGTTCACTGGATTTCATAATACCTTATAAAAATTATAATGTGCTGCACAGACCTTTTTAGGTAGCTAACTAGTTTAAAAACAGGAACATCAAAACCAGAGGCATATCTAGGGGAAGTGCGGGCAGGCGGGTCCTGTGCACAGGTGCAGGGGTTTCCACAGAGCTACCGGATGTGGCAAACTGAGATGTTTACCTGGCAGCCACATTATGCCGCCACCTGTAGTGATTGTCGGTCATTCTCTGGGCCAGCTGTCCCAAAGAATATGTAGCGTGCCGGCACCTAGTGATCAGGGCCGCACCGTCCATTGGACAAGGTGAGCCCTGTCATTCAGGCGGCAGCCGGCAGGGGGAGCGGCAGTGCAGAAGGGGGCGGCGCCTCAATGCAAGCAGCCTCCCCCTGTCATGGCGCCGGCCGCTCACCCCGCGCACCGGAGGTAAGCGGCGACCGCCGGGGGAGAGGCACAGAAGGGGCGGCAGGGGCCCCAGGCATCACTAGCATCCCCCCCCCCCCCGGGACTCACGGCCGTGGCCGGCAATCACTGCGGTCAGGCGGCGGTGGCGAGCCGGTCATTGTAGAAGAGGCGGCAGCCCCAGGCTCCAACAGCACCCCCCCTCCCCGTAGTCAGTGCGGCTCAGGCGGCAGTGGGGCTCGGTGCACCCCTGCTAGTGATTAAATGTACTCACGTCTTTCAGACACGGGTACAATTGAGGCCCTGACCACCTGCATTTGTGGATCAGGCTTATGTCAAAAAGTGATAGAAATTGATTTCTCTTTATTGTCATCATCTGATAAGGACACTTGTTTTTGAAAAAAATATACACTTATGTTAAAATTTAAATAACTTGCACAAACACTTACAGACCCAAGAATCCAGTATGATTGTAGTAGGATAGGTGGTACAAAATGGTAATGACAATAGCATATAGTTTCCAGATTGATAAAGGTGGTTTGATCCCTGCAATACTCTAAGTTTGATTCCACTCTGTGCATTTTCTCTATTCTGTCTTGTTCTGAGTTTTACTTTATTTCATTTATTTTTTTTATCAAATCTTCATTTTTTAGATATTTTAATTGTCTCATTAAATGTGTATTTTTTAGCAAATCCTGGATGTATACTACAGACTCTTGTGAAATAGAATATCGGCTCACATGTGACGTCAGCATGTCCTCCCACACTGACGTCACGATCTTGGGTTTCATTGTTTGGCATCTTCTATGTCTACTTAAAGTCACCTCGTGTTTATGCTGTAACATTGTTACCTTCCTAATGAAGGAGGGAGGATACGGTCGGAAACCGTTGAATAAAGGCACCATTACCCTCTGATCCATTGTGGTCATTTTCTAATTATGGCTTGTGTGGATCAAACAGCACCATCCTTTCTTGATTTATATTTACCGCCACAGATCTCGTGGAGGATGGATCCAGCAGCAGCAGTATTGTGCTCAGATACTGGTTGTGGGTCCCACAACATAACCAGGTGAGTAGTTAGCTAGACTTATCACTTTTTCAAAAAAAAAAATAAGGGCCCTTTCACATCAGCGTTTTTTTCAAATCGCGCAGATGCGGTGAAAAAACCGCATCTGCCGCGATAAACCGATAACGCTGCACTTGCGTCACGATGCGGTAAACCCATACAAGTATAGGCTGACTTGCGGCGGTGTCGGCAGTCCCGTTTTGGCACTTGCGGCAGGTGCGCGCGAAAAAAAACGCGGCTGACAGCATTTTTTCGCGGCCGCACCTGCGCAAGTGCAAAACCGCACTGCCGCACTGCGCAATCGCTATACCTTGTTGGTTTACTGCAACCGTGCCGCAACCGTGCCGCAAGTGCAGCCGGTATGCGGTAATCGCGGCAGATGCGGTTTTTTCACGCATCTGCCGCGATTTGAAAAAAACGCTGATGTGAAAGGGCCCTTAGACCATATTTTGCACTGTTGTTTCCTCAATTTTATCTATCTATCTATCTATCTATCTATGAAATGAAAAAGTGGTTATTGAGCAGCGATTTCTTTGTTAGCATAAGCTAGGTGCTTGCCAGTCCTTGAGATGGGAATCAACCACCCACTCTAGACAAATATTCGCAAAATAACGCAAAAAAGGCTGCAGCACCGAAATTTCAGGGATTTTTCTTGCCTTTAATGGCTAAACGGCTGGTGATGCGACGTTTTGTCTCAGACCTTTCTTTCGGCTTTTATTTTTTTGGCTATTATAAAGTTTTAATTAGTGTCTTTGGCAATATAACTACCTTTTTAAAGTGACAGTGCGTTATTATGTCCGTATATACTCGTGTATAAGCGACCTGTATAGCCGACCCCCTACTTTTGCCCCCAAAAACTGGGAAAATTATATGCTCGCGTATAAGCCGAGGGTGGACTCCAGCACAGGTATACAACCCCAGGTGAGGTATACAGCAGCCTCCCCAGTGGTAGATACTGCAGCAGTCCCAGTGGTAGTATACACAGCCCCCAGAGGTAAATACAGCCCCAGAGGATATATGCAGCCCCAGAGGTATATGCAGCCCCATATCAAGCCTCAAAGGTAATGAGACAGCCCCAAGAGGTATATAGCTCCCATATGCAGCCCAGAGGTATATGCAGCCCCATATGCAGCCCCAGGGTAAATTATAACCCATAATGATCCCAGGAAAAGTATATGCAGACCTATATTGCAGCCCCAGAGGTATATGCAGCCCAGAGGTATATGCAGCCCCAGACGTAATGCAGCCCATGTACGTATATTTCAGGCCCATAGCAGCCCCAGGAGGTAAATGCACCACCATGGTATATGCTAAGCCCAGAGTATACTGCAGCCCCATATGCAGCCCCTAGGTATATGCACCCCATATGCAGCCCCAGGGTATATGCAGCCCAGAGGTATATGCAGCCCATATGCAACCAGAGGTATTTGCATGAAGCACCCAGAGGATATGCTAGCCATATTGCAGCCCTCAGAGGTATGCAGACCTCAAGGTTATAACACAGCCCTTAGTGTTATACAGCAGCCCAGAGGTTATATACTAGCAGCCCTTAGGTAGTATACAGTCCCTTGTTGAGTACAAGCAGCCCGATGCTGTATAAGCTAGTCAGCCCCGGGCTGTATAGAGCAGCAGGCCCCAGGCTGATTTGAGCAGCTGCCCCAGGGGTGTATAGTAGCAGGCCCCAGGTGTTAGAGTGGCCGCAGCCCCAGGGCTGTAACGAGCGCAGCCCAGTGTGCTGTATCAGCAGCCGGAGCCCCGTGGTATACAGGCCCCCACCAAGCTCCAGGGCCACCCCCCTGCGCGGCAGCCTGTAAAGTAAAATCATACTTACCAGAGTCCTGTCGCGGGTCCGCAGCTTGCCGACATGACATACCGGGCTTCATTCAGCGTCTTCCGGCTTCCGACGTCCTGTAGTCGCGGGCATGACGATTGCCGCGACTACAGGAATGCGGAAGACGCGGAATGAAGCCGGGGATCATGTGTGTCGGAAGCTGCGACGGTCGCGACAGGACTCTGGTAAGTATTGATTTTGACTTTACAGGCTGCAGCGCAAGGGGGGGGGGCCTGGAGCTTGATGGGGGGGCCTGTATACTCCGGGGCTGCGGCTGTAAAATTTATATACTCGCGTATAAGCCGAGGGGGGACTTTTCAGCCCAAATTTTGGGCTGAAAAACTCGGCTTATACGCGAGTATATACGGTATATATATTTTTTTCTTCAATCCTTTGCTCACAAACTCCTATACAGGAGAGTTATGGGATATAGTAATTCATACTCCCTTTCTTCCATTATATCACAAATGTGTGTGTATACACCATGACTTATTTTTATTTAAAACATCGGGTTCCCAGTTTAGAGCGCATCCCAATTCTGGGTTGTAGCACTCCCCTGTCAGTACGGTGCCCAGGGGAAACCTCTCCCTTTGCACCACCTGCCCAAGAAAAACCAAGGACTCCCTGCATATCATTTACCCTATAGTCATTGGTGTTAATACATAAAAGTTCATTACTTTATTAATAAGGCAAAGGAGAAAATTTTTTTTTTAAAACAGTATTTATTATGTTTTCATTATTATAAAGTGCATTACTAGTACTTCCAATCGATAAGTGCATTGGTAGTGCAAAATTTTTATATGAAAAAATTTTTTTATGTGAAAAAGTATTCTTTATAAAAATTTTTTATTTTGGTGGAGAGGAATATTTATGTCTAAATTACGCTGTGCATTGTTGATCCATGCGTATGATTTAAATTGCAGGCACCCAAAGTGCAAGTGTCCCATTTTTCAAATTTTTTCCTGGCTGGGAGAAGGTCTGAGGACCGAAACGTCGCCTCACCATGCCTGTAAGCCATTAAAGGCAAGAAAACATCCCTGAATTTCGTGTGCTGCAGCCTTTATTTTGCGAATATTTATCTATCTATCTATCTATCTATCTATCTATCTATCTATCTATCTATCTATCTACAAACACTGGATTTAATGAATCTGTATACACATGTTAATATGTAAGGTTTTTGTCATGTAAAAAACTTCATACCAAGAGGAATTGTTTTAGAACTTTTTTCTCTTACGGAACAGCGATTTTTTTGTTTTTGCACTTTAGTTTTTTCCTCTCTTTGATACAAGAGCCATAACTTTATATTTCCTTAAATACTGTCACATATTAAGGTTTTGCTTTTTTGAAGTACAAGTTCAACTTTTGAATGATGCTATTCATATTATTACTACATGGGTGCCCAATGCTATCGCATTGAAGGGGCGGTGATGTCACGATGGGGCAGGCTCTGTGGCGCTGGGGAAAGGTTCGTATGGTGGTGGTGTCCTTTATTTGGAGGGTGGCCGCAGTGAGGTGACGATGAGGGTGGGCTTGTGACATTACGCACTTTCTCATTGCGCAGGCAGTCACCATGTTTGGACACCTGGTCCGCTACTGTGCATGACAGGGTGCACCAACATGGTGGGCACATGTGCAGTCACGCCACCACCATGGTTGTTCACTCTGTCATGAGCAGTAGGGGACAGGGTGTCCAAACATGGTGACTGCATACGCAATGACAAAGTGTGTGATGGGATGATGTGGGCGTGCTCTGGGGCAGTGCAGCAACAGCAGCGGCAGTGGAGGAGGAGGACCTGGGCTGCAGGGCAGCAGTAGCATGTGGCCGCCATCATGGCACAATTGGATGTGCTAATATGGCATCTGCAACCTTTTTTTGTATTTCAGGTGGACAATCAGGTGGCAATTTTTTGGGGACAATTGGATGCCAAGGCAATTATGTAAGAAGATATAATGTACGGGAAAATGGGAAAAAAACTCCAAGTCATATGAAATTACAAAACAAATGTAATTTTGGGTTTTGGTTTATGGCATTCATTGTACAGTAAAAATAATCTAGAAATATGATTTCCTAGGTAAGTGTGAATACCAAACATGAATATCTATATATTTTTTTTATTTAAAGGGGTTGTGCCATGAATAATTGTACATTTTAATGAATTGATCTTAGAATAAAAATAAGTTCCACAATTAGATGTATTAAAAAATGTTCTATTCCTGAGATATTCTGATAAATGTGCCCCTCTGTAATGTATATGTCTGACCATGCAAGAGTGGGTCGGATATATGACAGTTCCTAGGCAGGGGAGGAAGTAAGAATATACAGACATTACAGCCAGGGATCACAGAATATAAGAATATATAGACATTACAGTCGGGATCACAGCTGATTCTTCCTGTGATCTAAAACATGCAATGAAATGTTTTTCATCACAGAAAGAATCAGCTGTGATCCCGACTGTAATGTCTATATATTCTTATATTCTCTGATCCCTGGTTGTAATGTCTGTATACTGTTTTACTTCCTCCCCTGCCCAGGAGCTGTGGTATATCCGACCTGTTCTTCCATGGATGGATACATACATAACACAGGCGCACATTTATGAGATCTTGGGACAGGAACATTTGTTTTTAGCACATTCAATTGTGGAACTTATTTTTATTCTAAAATCTATTCATAACATGTACAATTGTTTGTGGCACAACCCCTTTAAGTAAATAGAAAAATTCCGCACAGACCGGGTATTCTGATTTAAAACTCCAATTCTTTATTCATCCATACGAATAAAACAGAAGTTCTGGGGTACACAAGCCCCCCTCCCACGCCTTAACGTTTCGGTTAGAGCACCTTAATCATAGGCATACACAGCAGTGTCTGCACAACACATATATAGGAAACTTTACATGTACACACCCCCTACCATCACCCATGTGCAATCATTTAACAATTATTCCAGAATCAAAGAGTTAACTTTTTCAGAGAGCAGGTCAAAGTTCCAAAAATATTTTTGCAGGAAAAAACCAAATCTAATATAACCAATAATATTTACAGGCTGGCCTTATATCTCTTACTACTGACTGAGTACTATATTCTATCAGGTACGTTTTTACAGAACCTTCCTTTAGATCCATAAATAAATATACATATGTCTTACTCTACTCAGTCAGAGTAATTACAAACAATAGTCGACCAGACCAGTATTTAACAGATCATATATTAGTTTGCTAGTACATATAAGATGGAGCATAGTTATACCGTAATATTCATATATCCATAAATATGATTGAACATGACTGTATATGAATGTAAATATGAGAGATAGCTATGGTTTTTAAATCTCACAATGTTCTGCATGGGTATTTTCACACCCCTTATTCATTATTCCCATCAGTCATTATTCTTATAGGTGATGTCTGAGTAAATCTACCTAAAATACAAAAGATGCGGTGGTGGTGTTGGACAAAATGCTATATTACAAACAAGTTGTGGAGATGTTGTCCGACGCCACCACGTACCGCCCAATGCCGGATAACCCCACCACAAAAGTACAACAGGAGCTGGATTTAATATTAAGAGAAGGTCTGGCTATGGGGGTGATTTCTAAAAATGTTTCTGAATATCTATATGTGGAGAACCCTGTAACACCAATTTTCCATGCATTTCCTAAGGTGCATAAACAAGTCTTTCCCCCACCCTTAGACCAATTGTGGCTGGTATAGGGGGAGTAAATGAACGTTTGTCTGAATGGATCGACAAAAAACTACAACCTTTAGTTACAAAAAATCCGGGCCACATTAAGGATACTAAACACCTATTGGGGGCCTTGGAGGATGCGGAATTTTTCTATTTACTTCACGGCTAATCTGGATACCAGCTTGGATTCCAGCACAAACAGCCTAGGAAGGCCATGGTGAGCTATGCACTTTGAATCTTTATTACAACCCCTTTAAGTGCTAAAAAAAATCCTGAAATTTCTTTTGTTTCTTTTCTTTACTTTCTTAGAACTCACAAACTGTTCATTTTGTGGATTGTGGAGCTGTGTGAGGGCTTGTTTTTTCATAGCTTATTTCTCATTTTTATTGTATTTGTTAGTCCTTTTAGGGGACTTGAATCTGTGGTCTGATCGCTTGTGCTATATAAAGCAATACTACAGACAAATCATAGTGATTTGTGAGAGGCATTGAGATTTTTATAGAATCTAATTAACTCGATATGAGGTTTCGCATTGTAGTAGTATTTTTTCTTATGTACATTTTACAGTAAAAATAGCTCATAAACAGTTTACAAGACAGAAAAAATATCTCATTGTTGAAAGTTATGTCAGTAGAAGGGCAAAAAGTTTTTTCCAAGGCATTAGATATACTCAGGAACACTGTAAAGATAGTTATCAAGAAGTGACCTAAATTTGGCAAAAACTTTGAAGAGAAAAGAAAAAAATTGGCTTGGGGTGCTGCCAAGATGCTAACAACAACATTAAAGGAGCTGCAAAAATTTCTGGCAAGTACTAGTTGTGTATGGCATGTAACAATAATCTCCTGTATTCTTGATATATCTGGCCTGTGGGGAAGGTGGAAGTCTTTTCTTACAAACAATAACATGCAAGCCTGCCTCTGTTTTGTCAAAGCCTACATCAAGTTTGCCAAAAGCATATGGAAAATGTTGTTATGATCTGATGAGACCTAGGTCATCAGATTTGGCTAATTCCAAAAGGTACATTTGGAGCAAACTCAAGGCAGTACAGGACCAGAAGCACACCATACCAACAATGAAGTATGGTGGAGGTGGCATTATGCTTTGTACATGATGTTCAGCAGGTGAAACTAGCATTTTAGTTGCTAGCTTAGGGTGGCTTCACACCATGGTAAGGTCCGATCCGGGGCTGTCCGGTTTAAACCAGACAGCTCCGGACCTGATTTTGGCCCCATAGTATCCTATGGGGCCGAATAGAATCAGATGGCAGCTCTCTGCCATCCGGTTTCTATATCTCCGGAAGAATTCGGGAGAATTCGGATGTTTCTCAACGGAGACAAAAACATTGCTTGCAACGTTTTTGTGTCCAGAGAGAAAAATCTCCCCAAATAACCTTCTCCCGGATCCTCCAAGATTCCCCTGGATCAGGTGCAATCGGCGCTCCCTAACATGGGAGCCTATGGGGCCGGATTGTCCCGGTCCGGGAGGATCCGGGAACTGGACACCTGTGGCTGCACACCGCTGTTGTTTCAGGACAGTGGCTAGCTCCCCGCGAGCTGCGGTCCTGATTCATCAGCAGCTGCAGCTGCGTCCAGGAGCACACCGGACCGAAGGGCACATTTGCCCTCCGTTTCTGTGTGCTGATCCGTCCCGGGGCTGTCAGGTTCATCCCTCACACCCCTGGATCGGACCTTACCGTGGTGTGAAGCCGCCCTTAGGTGGAGGAAATTATGAACAGTTCTAAATACCGTGTTTCCCCGAAAGT
This sequence comes from Allobates femoralis, assembly GCA_033576535.1. Lineage (NCBI taxonomy): Eukaryota > Metazoa > Chordata > Amphibia > Anura > Aromobatidae > Allobates > Allobates femoralis. Next base: position 759,524,333 of record JARQOC010000003.1, read on the forward strand.
AAGAAAAAATCCCACTTCAGCCTCCCCTAACTTGCGCAGGCAGTTGGGCCCGGGTTGAAAAAAACCGCACTAGCCGCAAGTGAACTGCAAGTGGCCTATACATTGCAAGGGGCCGTGCCGCAATTGCGCCGCACACAGTGCACACACAGTGCACAACACACAGTGCACACGGCACACGCACACACACAGTGCACACACACACACACACACCCATGTTTACAGTACACACGTGTCATTATGGTACCTGTTTTCGCCGGATCACTTTCTCTTTTCCTCTGCGGTGCTGGGTGACGATTCCTCAGGGCTTACCGGCCAATCACAGGTCGCGCTGGGCGGAGATCGGCGGGGCACAGCAAGTTAGGCTGTGATTAACCCCATGATCTCTGGACCAGCGGCTGCACCAGGGGGACAGGAGGAGCCTGGACGGTGGCGTATACCGTACCAGTACGGTAAGCCTGCGGCAACCTAAAGAGAGGCCCGCGACCCCCCTGTAGGCGGCCTTACATTTCCCCGCGACCCCCCCGAAAGCGGCCTTACAATCGGGGGGTGCCTTACATTAGAAACCCCTGGGCACCCCCCTACCCTGCCTTACTTTCGGGGGGGTCTTACTTTCGGGGAAACACGGTATCAGTCAATGTTTGCAACAAAAGAAATTAGAGCTTTTAGCACAACAATGTCTTTAAGCATACCTTCAAATCCACAAAAAGAATAACTTTACCTGAAATAAAATTAACACGTTGACAAATCTCAGACCTAAATCCAATTGAAGATCTGTGAGTTAACCTGAAAAGGGTGATGTACACAGGATACCCTTGCAATTTGGCAGATTTGCAGTGCTACTGTAAGGACGAGTGGGCAGAGAATGGCAATTCTAGATTTGCCATGCTGACAGACTCCGATCTAAAATAACTGAATGCTGTCATAATATGACTGGTACTTCAACAAGGTATTATTTTAAGGTTGTGTATATTCATGCAACCACATTATGTTGGTTCTTTGTTTTTTGTTTTGTAGCCAAAAAGATTAAAGGAAACATTAAGATGAAAAAAGACCGCAAATGATTACTCATATGATTTTTTACATGATCAACACCTGACGTTTTAACTGAGGTTGGAGACTTTTTATATTAAGGATATTCACTTAACCTCAATTCTAAAGAATCCACCAAAAGACCCCTTGTCCAAAGGGAGGCAAAACAATACTGTGTCAGTGCACAGAAACCATGGGATTTACCTTATTCGAACCATATGTATACGAATAGAAGAGTTTCAGTCCATCCAATGGGATCCCACCTTGTAAGTAGGTCCAGGTTAGTCGACACCTCTACCTCCCCACTGTCCAGATACACCACTACTTAAAGGTTATCCTTACCAAAATGTGCCTTTTTGTGGGTGTTTATGCCTGTTTTTAGTGGCTTTTTAGACATGACTCTTTTTTAGGTAAGTATGAAAGTTAGTGCACCTGTCACCAGTTGTGGGGGTTCTAAATCCTGCCCACCACCCTTACATGATGTGACATTGTTTCTACTCTGTTTATGGATGAAACCCCTTTACATCCTCAGATGTCTTCCTCCATACCTCAAAAAACTACTTTTAATCTGTCCCGTGCCTTACGATAATTTCTTTTATGGGTCATAGGGGGGGTCTACACATTGCAATCAGCGCTGCTCTGCTCCATGGAAACGCCACCGCTTCTGAATGTGTGCAAATGAGTGACATAGCAACATCACCCTAACAATTCCCAAGTCTCGTGCCTGTGCAGTGGCACACCTCACTGTGCCCTACTGAGCAGCCAGTGCTTCCACTGCACAAGTGGGAGACTTAGACTTAGCTACATAGTGCCTGAAGTCTCGCACCTGCGCAGTTTAATCACTGTCTCTTCAACAGGGTACAGTGAGGTGTGCCACTACACAGGTGCGAGACTTTGGGCACTGTGTGGCTGATACAAGACCGAAGTCTCGAACCTGCACAGTAGCACACCTTACTGTGTCTTGTTGAAGAGCCAGTGATTCCACTGCACAGGTACGAGACTTGGAATTGTCTGAGTAATGTTGCTATGTCATCCACTTGCACATGTGGCGCCCCACTGGTCAGTGCGCCACTAAATGGTACTACAACCAGATTAGCATGTGTGGTATCCCGGTGACCAGAGGATGGTAATGTTAATCTGACGACCTTGTGTACGTATTCATACACTTAGAGCTAGGGGACCCATTGGCTGAACCCATAACCAGGGTAACCGATCCTGGTGGGAGGAGCTTAGGTGTAGTAAGAAGAGTGGGAAGGAGTGGCAGTTAGTCAGTTGTGAGAAGAGTGAAGTGGAGGGTGCCTGTAAGGGAAGGCAGCCCATACAGAAGGGGGATCCCTGGCTTGAGCAAGCCCAGAGCCGGACCGTCCTGATAACCAGTCCGTTGGGAACCCAGTCCAAGACGGAGTACCGGCTCCGAGTGCGGTGCAGGAAAGTTTAGCTCTGAGCCTTCAAACCCGGTGGGTCAAAGACCTTTCATATAGCCCCGACCTGGTCCAACACGCACGTCCCCACCAGGAGCTCCAAACTGGGTTGAGCCCCTTAGAGAGAAAGGTAACCTCTATATATCCAACGGGCCTGGTAGGAAGAGGGCTCCGTGCTGGGCCATGCACGGATAGTAAGGAGAGTGCAGTGAGTGAAAAAGACAGAAGTTGTTACCAGAAGGAAATCGTAGAGGGCCTCAGAGAGACTTGGCATCCATTGGTGACTACCCGGCCAGCTACCCGTGACTGTGTGGCTGTGTACTGATGAGAACTGCCTTGACAAATTGCAAGTAAATACCGATGCAGAGCAAGAAGTTCTCCTGTGTCTCATTTCTACTAAGTTGGTTGCCTGAGTTCCAGTCTTAAGGAGAAGACTGTGCCTCTCCCAGTGCAAAATCATTTCTTTACCTCACTGCCCTGGGGACTTCGCTCCTCCTGCAGGGAGCAACATCATCCGGCTGCCTACCCATTGTCCCCAGAGGTCTGCTGGCAGCGCTGGTGCCATCACCAGATACTGCAAGTGGCGTCACGTTAAAAAAACTTTTATTATTCTATTTTTACTAAACCCCTTTTTCGTGACCACCAGGGCCACGGATCCAGGCACCGGCCACCAGTCCCTTAAAGCTACGCCCGGGATCCAAGTACCCCGGCCCTGGTGTGCGTCACACACACTCAGGGGGGTGACATTCCCTTGTCATATCTCAAAGCTTGTAAAAGGGTTGGATATTGACAAAAAGGGCCACTTAACATGGTGGTAATGGTGTTCTCCGCAAGGAGCCACCCCTTGACTGGGTCCTTCTCTGGAAGGATATCTGGCTAGTCCTGTGTTTGAGACTCCTAACCGAGGCTCCACAGACTTATTTGCATATTCATAATTCCCAGGAGGCAATGCATCTAGGAATTCACTGTGTTGAGCGCTTTAGCCAGCTGCCCGCAGTGTTTTCTTGGACTGGTCTCCCTGAGATCAGTGAATACTTTGTGATGATCATAAAAGAAATTAGCATATGGCACTGGACAAAATAAAAGTTGTCTTCTGAGGTGTGCAGGGGGGCATCTGGGGATATAAAGGGGTTATAGGAACCCCAATTACATCATACTAAAGGTGGTGAGCAGGGTTTAGAACCCCAAAAACTGGTGACAGGTGCACTTTAAGTATATAAATACATCAGAGAGCTATAGTGTCTGCGTTGCAGGTGGGAGGGGAGGTAGTGCAATAGGCACAGGACTACAGGTTCTGGTAGAAGCACCAGACAGGTGCAATATGGCGCTGTAGTTCTGTGCCCCTTGCACTATCTGCCCTCCCCCCTGCATCGCAGACACTATAGCTCTCTGATGTAATGAAATAAAGAAGTTCAACGACCCTCTACTTCTTCATACCACCTGGATTTCTTCTGTGCTGCTACATAGTGGGTGCACCGCCAGTTCCCAGTCCGACAAGGTCAGCGTTGCCCGTCTGCAGGCAGAAGCGGTCTGCCTTCATAGTGCCCGGAACCTTTCTCAAAGTGATTAAGTATATAAATGATCAGTTTTCTATGGTACCATATTATATTAAGCGGTTAGTTACATAAAATAGATACAGTACATGACAATAAGTAAAATATGCTGCGTAAAACACTACAGACAGTAAACAAAGAATAATACTCATGGCAAATGATAAAACACATTTAGTAATGGGGATTTCCTTCTAATTTTCACCTATTTTTAGATCTACAAAAGGAATATTTTACTTTGAAGGCGAATACTTTGTAAAGTTTGATGCTTGTGTAATTTAACGTTTTACAATAATTGCATCAAATTCTATATCTGTCAATCCCAGACATATGCTTAAACATAAAAATTAATATAACTAGAACATAACACACAAAGTGCATATTATAAATCATAAAAACAGCAGTAAATATACAAGCGCTGTTATAAAAGGATCCATGTTCTGGAGGCTACACAACATAAACCATCCAAAATCATGGAATGTCATTTATTGACAAAATATGTCTTACACTGGGTATTGTGCATTCATTGCTCATACATTACTATTCACACTAAGGATTTATTTAAAAACATTTTGATGTGACATTGTTTCTACTCTGTTTATGGCTGACAATATATGCGTGGGCGTCTAAGCATAAATCTTCTATATGTAATGTGCCAGAGACATTGCATTTAATTGTTGCGCTATATAAGTCAGCTGTAAATGCCAAAGTAATGTAGCGGAGACAATGCGATTCTGTTTTATATTTGCTTTAAAAGTAGCATATTGTAGAATGGATCTGATAATACTGTACATCTCAGGTATACTGTACGTGCCATATTCAAAACATTTTTTAAGGTAATTCATTACCCCCATCAGGCTGGAAGCACATATAGAGTTTTTGGAGTCAGAAGTAGATTTAACTGTAATATGACCTACAAAGAAAGGAATTATGCAACACAATGTACTACATCATAAAAATATACCTCAAACTGCAAGTGTATTTCCAGGGTCATCAGAATATATTCTCAGAATGCTAATAAAGCAACAGTGCCCCCATACCAGTAATAAGTGATAAATGTTCTCCAATAGAGGTGTACGCATCACTGGAGCCAATACACTAATCAGGAAAATGTGCTTAAAGTATTGCTATGTACTGTTGAGATGGTTTGCAAACTTCCAGTTCAAAGTGAGCAGTGCTTTTTTTGTGGGGGTATTTGCCGAGGAGGGCGGCAATGCAGCCGGGTGCGGAGCTATATGGGGACTGCCGTTTGTTGCCACCCACTGCATGACTGCATGCTGCCCACTGCCTGGTGCACAGGCCTCACAGCACCTACCCCCCACCCCTCGCTCCTGAATGCTGGCCGCTGCCGATGCCCTGACAGCACCCCCCCGTCTCGCTCCTCAATCACGGCCGCCGGCGCCTGACAGCCCCCCCCCTCGCTCCCCAAGCCGCCGGCGCTTGACAGCATTCTCCCTCCCACCTGCTCCTCAATTTCGGCTACCAGCGCCTGACAGCACTCCCCACCCCCGCTCCTCAAGCAGCCGGCGCCTGATAGCAACCATGATAGTTCATCCATCGCCTCAGTACCGACAATTATTTTTTTACAAAAAAAGCACTGAAGGTGAGGTACTCTGGAATTATTAAAAAAAAAATTTTCTCTATTTATATAAACACACATGGAATTAAAATTCAGTGATCCTATACATTTTGACCATACCAATGGCATAGTCTGATGGAAAGGACCCTTTACCTCCTTTTGCCCAAAATCCTTCCAAAAAAGGGGATTGTAAAAAGAATAGGGATCGGGATAAACAAAACACCAAACCATGCTATATACAAGCTAAAAGGAGAGGAAGAAAAAAGTGAACCTTCAATCATCAATCTATGTGTGTAGAAAAGCAGAAAATGAACTACTTCCAGAAAGTACACAGACGATAAACATTCAGGTCGTCCGTGTTATACTCTGCAGTGACAGTATAAAATGTCACTGCACAATAGAGCAAGAAATATCACAAGGCACTCTCTTTATCACCCACATACTGGATTGTGTAAGACTGCCTGGGGTAGATTGCATCTGGAGTATCAGCGGTGTCCATGACCTCCACAGCAGAGGACACCACTAATTCACCAGATGCCAAACATCCCAGGCAGCTTTGAACACTCCAGTATGTGGAACTGCTGAAGGTCTATATAGGACAAAAACGTTTTCCACATTTTGTATGCTGGAACTGCTGTGAATAAAATACTCACTACATAACCTTTGGGATTGCTTTGTAATATTTCATAAATCTTAAGGATTAGGACCCTACCTGATCACCCCTTACCTGACCAAGCAGGGAGGGCCCTATACTTTTTACACTGTATAATAGAGTAACTGCACGCAATCATGTAGCTGAAGGAGTATGGATCTATTTGTCAGACATAGCCAGACTCTCTATAAAGTAGGTGAGTTGGTCGACAGACATATACCAAAGTGTATATCCAGCCCTTCCCCCGGTGGGTCCTGTGGCAATCCCCGCAGGGGTGCCAATTTCCCCCCTAGTTAATTTCAGTCCTCTGGGGCTGAAACATTTTTCAATAAACATAACATAGCAATGATATTTACATTAATTTGAACAGTCTCAAAGTAAAAATTACAAAAACCAGGAAAAATGGGTAAAACAGGTAACCAGTCCATACAGCACTAGTCTATCTGCTGCAGGCTGTTAAAGAATATTTTTGCCACCATCAGTCCTGTGGCTATGGTCCATTTTTGAAATCATAAAAAGTTCAAAAAGTCCAAACAGGTAAAGTCTCTGTAGGCTTAAAGATTCAAAATACACAACAAAACATTTACTATGGTGCTTCAGCGTAGGAGTCCTAGGTACTGCAGTGGCCTCTACCGGTCATAAACGCTGTAGGCCTCCTGGCCCTGGGATCACCTATTGGCCAAGATTTTACTCTCCTTAACAGCTCCTTAGGCCAACTCCACTCACCCCTCTTTCTGATGTTGTGTACCTGGTGTGATCTGTTTTAGCCTACTCTTCACCCTTCTATACAGTAACATTAAATACATATCTACAATTTGAACATATTTACATTTCCCAGATTTTATATATTACTCTCTGTATCTGAGTGGTGGGTGACCAAAATTGATACCTGTTGATCTACGTAAAACTGGTATTCCACTAGTGTGTAAGCCTGGTGTAGAGCAAATACTTTCTATTGACCCATGTGTTGACCTGCGTGACACTGGTATGCCTGAGTGTCTCCTCATTCTCATAGTGGGAATTGCAGTTGCACCGATTGCAGGACTCTGGTTCCATCACAAGGGGTGGTTCTTCTACTACTGGCTCTTCAATGGGTTGTGGAAAGGACTATATAGGTATTAAGTATGCGCCATCCATTTGTGGCCAATCTGCAGGAAGGTCTCCTAAGATTGTTTTGACGATCCTTACTTTTTCTTTTTCTTCTTGACAAGGAATTATCTTTCCTGGTTGCAGTTGTTGAGGACATTTTTTAAATGATCTCTGGACACTGTTGCTGTTGTTTCACCTCTGTCTTTACTAATCAAACAGGTTTTCTGGTTATCGAAGGTTGATGGTAGTACAGTGCAGGGTTCTGCTTCCCATTGATCATCCAATTTGTGCAGTCTTCTTTTTCTCTTTAAAACCAATTCACCTGGTATTAAGGGTGTTCCTAGTGTGCTTTTGCTAAAGTCTTCTTCTTGCTTTTCTCTTGATTTTGCTCTATGTTCCTCTCCTGGTTCTTCTCCTGGTTTTGGCACACAAACCTGATCGAACCTGATCAAGGAAAAACTGCAGTGTGAACCAACATAAGGACATAGACCAACCAAAAGACGCACTCAGTTCAACCTCACATTGTCTGTATGCAAACATCGCGATCTGCTGGCCAGAAATGATAGAGAGCACACAAGCAGAAACAAAGTGTAACCTTCATTTTGTTTTTTATTTCATAAATCAGTAGTACACATGAGCATAAGTAACTTTGTAATTCATCTTCTCAGACAGATTTGCTTCTTTCTGTGCCAGAATTGATCAGTCATTATTAAAATGTTCAATTCTGAGGTAAAATCTGTATTCAGTGAAGACTTTCCCCTTACTGAGATAGGAGATAGCAGGTGTTACTGATGAGATTTCATGCAGTTAGAAGAGGGAGTAGGGATCGGAGCTCTGTGTCTAGTTTCTACCTTAGTATCTCACTTCTTCTCTCTGCCTTTGGCTGCTCCCACTGCCTCTTGTTCCTCTCTTAGCCTCTAGCTCTCCCCCTGCCTCCCGCTCCCCCCTCTTCCTCTGGCTCTTCCCCTTGCCTCTGGTTTCTCTCTCAGCATCTAGCACCTCCCTCTGCATCTAGTACTTCCCTCTGCCTCTGTCTCCTCCCTCTGCCTCTAGCTCTTTCTTCAGAATCTAGCTCTTATCTCCTCCCATTATTTTGGAATCTCATCAGAAAAAACTGCCATCTCCTATCTCTGTAATGAGAAAATCTGTATTCATTAAATACAGATTTTACATCAAGGATCATCAAGGATTTTGTGAAGACTGTGGTACTACTGCATGAACTGCTATGCAGGATGGGGGGGTGATGACATGGGGGTGAGTGGGTGCTTTCATCCTCTGGCCCAGCTGCCATTATAAAGGCCTCATGGACCAAGACTCACCCCAACTGAATGCCCAAACTCCTTAACCATGGGCGGAACACTACTCAGATGACACAGGATTTGGGAATCACACAATGGTAAGGCTTTATTGGATCCCCAACAATTAAAGGCCTATAACACACAACCAAGTAAAACAGAAAATGTAACCGGCAACAGTCTCACCCTTCCGCTGGCTCACCAGGGATTAGAATGTTTGTGCCCTGGGGCTTCCAGGGAATTTACTCCAATCTAGCAGCATCCCACTTTCGGCGGGCACCCACTGAGAAAGGAATAGTAGCAAGCTTAAGAAGCTGATTGAGTGTAGCAATGCCTGTAGCTAGGTGACTGAATTGTCCCAACCTGGGTATCTTCCTTACATAGTCTTTGATATTTCAGTCAAATCCTAGAATCCTAGACTGAACTCCTTCAGAAAATAATCCAGTCTTAGTGCTCCTCCAAACAGACCCGTAACTCCTAGATTTAGGTCATGCAATGTAAAAAAAAAGTTGTCCTAGCAGCCGGAATCGAAATTTCTAGGCTGAACTCCATATAAAAATATAATCCAAGTTCTATAATCCTAGCCGATGCTGAAGTGCATAGGCCAAGTCATGCATCATCTCTTCCTGGTCACTAAATAAATGTCCTTTTTCATATCCCAACTCTACATCTCAAGGTATACACTATGTGCAGAATTATTAGGCAAGTTGTATTCCATAGGATTATTTTTATTATTGATCAACAATTGTATTCTCAATCAATCCAAAAGCCTCAAAAATCAAAGCCTAATAATTTTGGAAGTTGGAGTGTTTTTTTTTTTTAGATTTGTCTATCTTAGGAGGATATCGGTTTGCGCAGGTAACTATTACTGTGCTGAATTATTAGGCAACTTAATAAAAAACAAATATATTTCCATCTCACTTGTTTATTTTCACCAGGTAAACTAATATAACTGCACAAAATTTATAAATAAACCTTTCTGACATGCAAAAACAAAACCCCAAAAAAATAGTGACCAATATAGCCACCTTTCTTTATGATGACACTCAACAGCCTTTCCTCCATAGATTCTGTCAGTTGCTTGATCTGTTTACGATAAACATTGCGTGCAGCAGCCACCACAGCCTCCCTGACACTGTTACGAGAGGTGTGCTGTTTTCCCTCCCTGTAGATCTCACATTTTAGGAGGGACCACAGGTTCTCTATGGGGTTCAGATCAAGTGAACAGGGACCATGTCATTATTTTTTCTTCTTTTAGACCTTTACTGGCCAGCCACGCTGTGGAGTAGTTGGATGCATGTGATGGAGCATTGTCCTGCATGAAAATCATGTTTTTTCTTGAATGATACTGACGTCTTCCTGTACCAACCACGGCTTGAAGAAGTTCCAGAAGCTGGCAGTAGGTCCGAGAGTTGAGCTTCACTCCATCCTCAACACGAAAAGGTCCCACAAGTTCATCTTTGATAATACCAGCCAATACCAGTACACCACCTCAATCTGGCGGGCGTCTGAGTCAGAGTGGAGCTCTCTGCCCTTTACTGATCCTGCCTCTGGCCCATCAAGAGTCATTCTCATTTCATCCGTCCATAAAACCTTTGAAAAATCAGTCTTAAGATATTTCTTGGCCCAGTCTTAACATTTTATCTTATGTTTCGTGTTCAAAGGTGGTCGTTTTTCAGCCTTTCTTACCGTGGCCATGTCCCTGAGTATGGCACACCTTTTGCATTTTGATACTCTGGTAACGTTACAGCTCTGAAATATTCAAAACTGGTGGCAAATGGCATCTTGGCAGCTTCACGCTTGATTTTCCTTGATTCATGGGCAGCTATTTTGTGCCTTTTTTGCCCAACATGCTTATTGCGACCCTGTTGGCTATTTTCCATGAAACGCTTGATGGCTCGGTGATCACGCTTCAAAAGTTTGGCAATTTCAAGACTGCTGCATCCCTCTGCAAGACATCTCACAATTTTGCACTTTTCAGAGCCGGTCAAATCTCTCTTCTGACCTATTTTTCCAAAGGAAAGGAAGTTGCCTAATAATTAAGCACACCTTATATAGGGTGTTGATGTCATTAGACAACACCCCTCTCCATTGCAGAAATGCACATCACCTGATTTACTATACACTATACAGCTTGGAGTAGAACAACATGTATAAAAAGTATCATGTGATCAAAATACTCATTTGCCTAATAATTCTGCACACAGTGCATTGTGTTGTTACAGAATTGGTGGGCTAAGGTTGTTTTCTTATGGGTTGGATTTCATTCCACATACTTAATTCTCCTTTGAGTGCATGCAGTCAAGAGGGGAGTCAAGAGTCAAGGTGGAGTGGAGGTGAGGCAGTCAGGTAAGTTACATTGAATTAGCAATACACAAATTTTGGACAATGGATGACTCGCATAGTCTGGCAGTAAACAATGGCTTAGCAAACATCAGATAACAAACAAAATGTCAATATGTCTGGCCAATTAAGAACATTAACCCCTGGCATGCACTGAGATAAGCTATGTCGTCACAGAGGGTTTCAAGGGTGAGCCGATCAAGTGGTAGCCAAGGCAGGAAGAAGACTTCCAAGCACTAAAGATTGCATTGACGAATGCTTCTATTCTGGCCTATGCAGACTTCTCTTAGGCTGGGTTCACATTTGCGGACCCCTCCGCAGCGTTCTGCGGAGGGGATCCGCAATGTGACCGCAGCCGCCGCCGGCTCCTATCTTTATAATGGGAGCGCATGATGCTGCGCTTGACAGCACATGACGTGCGCACCCATTCACTCCCATATGTGATCTGTGCGCAGGCGGATGCTCGCGCACAAATCACACACTCTCGTCCGCACCAGGAATGCAACATGACGCGTCCCTGGTGCGGACAAGACTGTGTTATTTGTGCACAGGCGGACGCCTGCGCACAGATCACATATGGGAGTGAATGGGTGTGCACGGTCATGCGCTGTCAAGCGCAGCACCGTGCGCTCCCATTATAAAGATAGGAGCTCGCGGCCGATGCGGTCACATTACGGATGTCTGTGAACCCAGCCTTAGCCACTTGTTTTATACACTGAAGCAGTAACCAGTGTAAGCACAGCTCTTGAGCTTACATGCATAGTTGAGTCATTCTGCAGCAGACTGGCTGACTGGAGGCCCTGGAACTTCTTCTTCAGCCTTGTCTTCACTCTTTATTCTTGCCATGCTCACTATGCTCTCTGATTGGTAGAGCAGCAGACAGAAACTGCTGCTTGACCAATCATCACTGTGCTCACCCTTTGTACTGCCCTCCCTTTCTAACCTGCAGCTTATCAGATTTTAGCTCCTACAGAGTGCGCTACTCCTTGATTGTAAAATGGAGGATTTAATAGAAAGTGTAGTAGAAAAGAGGATGATAAGTTATAAGAAGAGATATTGAATTGTGACCTTAACTGGAGTCTGCTGTCTGTGAGCCCTGGAAGAGTGAGTGCCGACAGAGCTGGAATGGCGCCAGCACCAGAGGTAAGTGTTCTTATTTAACAGGGGCAGACATGCAGAGTGAGAAAGACGTGCCTGAATAGTGGAAAACCCCTCAATGATTGCATGCCAAAAGATGTAAGTGCAAGGATTTCTGTGAGTCAATCATCACTACGCTGTCATGTTTGGGTCAGGGGAGCCTCTGGCCACTCTGTACAGTATAGTGCAATCATCACCAATATTATAGGCAATCTGACTCCGGCCTTATACTCGATGCTGAAGATATTGAAATGTTTTGAATTTGTTGTTTACATTTCATCATTTGCATATTATTAACATTTCTATGCATTTTGAGATTTCTATAATTCCATGACTTTTCCTTCCTGGTGTTACAATTTCAATGTTGAGGAGTGCATATATACTTGCCACATTGCCTTGAAAAACTGGGTATTTCGGCTTACTCAGTAGAAATGCTCTGTTCTGCAGAGTGATAAATTGACATGTACTAATTTGCACTAATTGCCTTCTTGTTGCCTGCAGAGGAAACCTTTTTGCTTTCTAAGAGCTCGCATGAAAACACGACTGTGGGCACGAAGTTTGAAACAGTGAGCATCAACAAACCCCGTGTCTTTCCTTGAACATATGTAGCAGACATGCTGAATAAAGGTTAACCATCAAAGAACATCAATACTTTCTGCAGTAATGTACATCAGGCCATTAGGAGGGAGTTTTAATGATTAGTGATATTTTGTAGCCATACCTGCAGGACTCAAACATCACAAGTTACAAAACCACCAAAGATTTTTACTACTATGGATTTTTCTCAATAAATGATTTTTAAAATTTTCTGAAAAATATCCATCTCTTTAATTTTTATTCTGATCTAACCCTAGCTGTCATTTCTGTTAAAAATCTTTCCACAAACAAATGAAATATTATATATAATAATTTTTCAATCATTATACTGTACAGTGTTAGAATTAAAATGATCTGAAATTAGACTAATATATTCACTGAATAAGGGTACGTTCACATCAGCGGTTTTTTAAAATCGCGGCAGATGCGGTGAAAAAAACGCATCTGCCGCGATTACCGCATAACTGCTGCACTTGCGGCACACTTGCGGCAAGCCTCACGCAATGTCTATGTGAGTGTGCGGCAGGTGCGGCAAGTGCGGTTTCGGCACTTGCGGCAGGTGCGGCCGCGAAAAAAACCGCGGTCTTGCCGCACCTGCCGCAATCCCGCATAGACATTCTATGAGGCTTGCCGCAACTGTGCCGCAAGTGCAGCCGGTATACGGTAATCGCGGCAGATGCGTTTTTTTTCACCGCATCTGCCGCGATTTCAAAAACCGCTGATGTGAAAGTACCCTAACCTGGGTTCAGGTTGTGAAAGTCACACTGAGGCTCTGGTGTTGACCCACATACCAATCATTTTGTCTATATGGAGGTTTATCTCCACAATCCTCCTTGCAATAGAGGTAATAAATTCCCTGTCTAACCAACCCTGTATAATATTAAACATTTAACTCAATGTTTAAAAAAGTATTTAGAAGCTCTGACTTTCCTTTGCCAATTAGGGCTGTGACTAGTCGATGGGGCATTAGTTCACCAACTAGTCGGCCATCTTTAGTGTTATGTTCCTGTTGGCGTGTTAACATGATTTTCATGAGCCGGTATCAACACTAGCTCCTGAAATCTGAGGACTACACGCCATTTATTTTGGCTGCGTCTCTGCATCACTTCCCAACTTCAAAGAGTTACACAGTGCATAACCTGTGCTTCCATCATGTACAGTGGACTCAAGACACGTACAGTACGCTCAACTGCAGATACGCAGTAAATGCTGACATGACCCTCACACATGTGTGAGATTTCCTGGACCTGGCAATGACGCTGGCTTGTGGAAATCATGTTATCACACCCACATGGCATGACAACAAGAAAACAGGGCCGACTAGTCTGGAGAAACTAAATGCCCATCGACTCAACACAGCCCTCATGAGCATAGGAAAGTGGAGCTTCTGAATACTTTTTTTTAAACAATGACTTAAAAGGGTTTTCTCATGAACAAAGTTAATTTTAAAGTTCAATAGATCTTGGATGTCTTTAAAAAATGTTCCTGTGCTGACATATATATGTGTCCCTGCTGTGTACTGTGCAATGGATGTGTCTGACCATACAATGACATGGTCTGATCATGCCACATCTCCTGTGCTGAGATAATCTTATATATGTGTCCCTGCTGTGTACTGTGTAATGGAGGTGTCTGACCATACAGGGACATGGTCTGATCATACCACATCTCCTGTGCTGGGATAATCTTATATATGTGTCCCTGCTATGCACTATGTAATGGTTGTGTCTGACTGTACAGGGACATGATCTGATCATACCACATCTCCTGTGCTGACATAAGCTAGGGTCACATTTGGAAGGCTCATTGCGATTACCGCATCCAGATCCGGATGCGGTAATCGCATCAGCCGTCAGACACATTTTGTGATCAAAATGTATCTGTAAACCCGGATCCGGCAACCGGATTGCTCATAATGTGCAATCCGGTTGCCGGATTCTTTGTTCATTCCTGCTGCTGCAGGGATGAACAATGGGTTAATGTTAATAGTAGAAGTGGACACCATGTCTCCAGGGAGTGCCACCTCCCTAGAGACATGGTGACTATGGGGCAGCATATGAAGGGTTAATTAGGTGTTATACAGTATTGCCGGCTATTGTCGGCATTTACTATTTTATGAACTAAAGCCGGCGGCTCCTCGCTGTGGAGGAGATACAGTACGTAATGTGCGCACTGTATCTGCCGCTATCCAGGGCCCTGAAAGCTTTAACATTAGTTCTATGGGCAGCGCAGTACCATAGAACTAATGTTAAAGCTTTCAGGACCCTGGATAGCGGCAGATACAGTACGCAGATTACGTACTGTATCTCCTCCACAGCGAGGAGCCGCCGGCTTTAATTCATAAAATAGTAAATGCTGACAATAGCTGGTGATACAGTAATACACCTAATTAACCCTTTATATGCTGCCATATGGGCACTCCCTGGAGACATGGTGCCCACATCTATTACTAACATTAACCCTTTGTTCATCCCTGCGGCAGCAGAGATGAACAAAGCATCCGGCTACCACAGGCATTCACATGTGCCTTGCGGTAAGCGGATGGGCTCCCATAGGAACCATTATAGCAAACCTGCTGCGGTTTGCAAACCGCCCTGAAAACTGCAGCCTGCATGATTTTTACCGCAGGCTGCAAATCCGAAAGCGGTGACCGGATTGCATTTAATGCAATCCGGTTTTATAATGGGCTCCTATGGGCTGCGGATCCTGTTTCGGTTTTGAGCATTTTTACAGCTCAATACCGAATCAGGATCTGCATTTGCTACTGCAAATGTGACCCTAGCCATAATCTTACATATCTGTCCCTGCTATATACTGTATAATGGCTATGTCTGACCATTCAGGGACATGATCTGATCATACCACATATCCTGGGCTGAGATGATCTTATATATGTCTCCCTGCTATGTACTGTGTAATTTATGTGTCTGACCGTACAGGGACATGGTCTGATCATACCACATCTCCTGTGCTGAAGTAATCTTATATATGTGTCCCTGCTATGTACTGTATAATGGCTGTGTCTGACTGTACAGGGACATGATCTGATCATACCACATATCTTATGCTATAATAATCCTATATATGTCCCTGCTATGTACTGTGTAATGAATGTCTGACCTTACAGGGACATGGTGAGATCATACCACAACTCCTGGGCTGAGACAACCTTATATATGTGTCCCTACTGTGTACTGTGTAATGGCTGTGTCTGACCGTACAGGGACATGGTCTGATCATACCACATCTCCTGTGCTGAGGTAATCTTATATTTGTGTCCCTGCTGCGTACTGTGTAATGGATGTGTCTGACAATACAGGGACATGGTCTGATCATACCACATCTCCTGTGCGGCGATCATCTTATATATGTGTCCCTGCTGTGTACTATGTAATGGATGTGTCTGACTGTGCAGGGACATGGTCTGACTCTGATCATACCACATCTTCTGCGCTGAGAGGAATAAGGAGGAATATTCAGAAAAAATGTGGCGGTGCTTCCAGGAGAGGACACAATATTTTCCTTTAGAGTTTTATTAATTACTCAGAAGAAATTAAGATCGGGTACAACGTGTTTCGGCTATATAATGATAACATTAGCCTTACTCAGGTATATGATGGGATCTACTTTTGATCATACGACATATCCTGGGCAGGGGGAGTCACAAAGACTATAAAGACATTACAGCATAGGATTACATCTGATTATTTTTTCCCTCTCTGTTTTTAAAAAAAATGTTTTACCTCAAACAAAGAATAATTTGTGATCCCATGCTGTAATGTCTGTATAATTGTTTACTTCCTCCCCAACCCAGGAGATGTGGAATGATCAGACAATGTCCGTGTACGGTCAGACACATCCATTACACAGCACATAGCAGGGACACATGTATAAGATTATCTCAGCACAGGAGATGTGGTGTGATCAGACTATGTTCCTGTATGGTCAGACACATCCATTACACAGTACATTATAGGGACACATATATAAGATTATCTCAGCACAGGAGATGCGGTATGATCAGACCATGTTCCTCTATGGTCTGACACATCCATTACACAGCACATATCAGGGACACATATACAAGATTATCTCAGCACCAGAGATGTGATACGTATGATTAGACCATGTCCCTGTACTGTCAGACACATCCATTACAAAGTACACAGCAAGGACACATATATAAGATTATCTTAGAACAAGAGATGTGGTATGATCAGATCCGTGTCCTCTGTATGGTCAGACACATACATTACACAGCACATAGCAGGGACACATACAGTATATAAGATTATCTCAGCACAGGAGATGTGGTATGATCAGACCATGTCCCTATACGGTCAGACACATCCATTACACAGCACATAGCGGGGACACATTTATTAAGAGGATATTATCGCATCATAGGAACTTATGATGAGATGTGTTATGATCAGTCCATGTCCCTGTATGGTCAGACATGTCCATTACACAGTACATAGCAGGGACACATATATAAGATTATCTCAGCACAGGAGATGTGGTATGATCAGACCATGTCCCTGTACAGTCAGACACATCCATTACACAGTACATAGCAGTGACACATTTATAAGATTATCTCAGGACAGGAGATGTGGTATGATCAGACCATGTCCCTGTATGGTTAGGACACATCCATTACACAGTACATATTGGGGCACATATGTAAGATTTTCTCAGAACAGTAACATTTTTTGCAAAACATCCAGTTGGGAAACTTATTATTATTACAAGATCTGTTGATTACAATGAACTTTAAAATTAACTTTGTGGGAAAACCCCTTCAGGGGGTCTCTGATTATACAGGGCTGGCTAGGCAGAGACTTTAGTCATGCCACAGCTTGTCTAATTTGTGATGAACTGTGACATTACTTATGCCAGGTATGGGAGAAGGATTTCTAGCATGGCACATGGAGGTGCATGCTACTTGTCAGATGCTCCCGATTCATTAGGAGGTGTGCGACTCTTCATGAATCAGGATCGTCTGACTCCATGACGTCTCTTCATCCAGAATGGCATGAAAATTGCTGGTTTTGGTAAATTCGATCTGTTGACAGTTAATTTTTACCAGGAAAACAACAGGCCTGTAAAAGCAAAATATTAAGAAAGATTTTAAATAAACCGAATTGCCAAAATGATTTTAGCCCTAAATACATGCATTTAAGAAACAAAATTGACCCCAAAGTTGGACAAGATTCCCTTCTGTTTATGTTAATGAGTCGGGCCAGCAGGGAAGGGATTATTCGGATACCGGGACAGTGGCTTCGGTGGGGGATCATGGCTGGTCGGGTCCGTGCCCTGGGCACTCAATTGGCTGATGGGGCTGATTATTAGGAAACTTGGGATTAGGGGAACATGACACTACCTGTGGCACCTGGTAATGTGGTTACCAGCGCTGCAGCCGGCCGCTGAGGTGATGGTGAAGCAGCTTTGGTAGTACAGGTGGAGCTTTTACCTCAGGGCAGCGTGGTGGATGAGAGGAGTCGTAGTCCTTGGCTCCAATGATGCTGCAGGAGCCTCCCAGATGATGAATAATTGATGCCAGAGACCAGATTAGCTCAAACAGTTCTTTACTGGTACCAGGTGAATAAGGTACACGGTACAATCTGATTCACCGGGGGTTGTACCGCAGATTTTGGAGGCTTTTCCAGAGTCTGTCAGAGGTGTCTCTATAATAGCTTTCTTTGTCTGTGTTTTGCTGTAGCTTTCCTGTCAACCACACTAAAGAACCTGTTCGCCGGTCCCAGGTCTGTTACTAAACGGTAATTCTGACTCCTTTCCAGTATGGACGGGAGCGATGAGAAGACAATCCTCCCACTACCGGTATTTCGTCCTTTCCCTTGTTAGTGTCTTGGATCCACTTTGGGACAGAGGTGGGATTTATTCCTGTCGTGCTGTGGCTCCTACTTTATGCCCACAGCCTGCCGGTCTGCAGTTTGGGATAAACTGTGAACTAACCGCCTCGGTTCCGGTATACTGGTGTTGACCTGGACTCTCCAGCCGGCTGCAACCAGTCCTGGAGTGTCCCCTTCTTTGTCTGGGTCACCTTCCTCCTTAGAGATGCCCTCCTGTCACGACCGCAGGGTCCCCTCTGTCCGTCTCTGCTGCTCTTCTGTCACCGTCTGACTGACTGCTCTGTAACTGTCACTCACGTCTTCCCGCTCTTCTAGGCTCCACCCCCTGGGACCTACTGAATACCAGACCCCTGTGCTAAGGTGTCCTATGAGCGTGTTTTGGGTGCAGACTTTGTATTTTCCTCCTTATCCACGACTACAGAGATACTACACCTTCTGTTTGGGGTGCAGTACCTCCCTGTGGCGTCCCGTCAGAGTACGCCACACAAGTATCCCTGACTAGATTTAAAGAGGTTGAAGGCAAAAAAAAAAAAAAAAACACTTAGGATGCTTAAAAAAATGATAAAACAAGTACCACTTACCTTACAGATTCTCAGTCACTACTGTTGCAACACTCTCCACACCCCTGGACAAAGCTAGATGTGAAAGGTGTATTGGGTACAGGGCCTTGACTGAGGAGTTTATTAAGAAATTGCCTAAATGCACTTTACTTTCTCCTATCTGATTATTGAAATGTCTTACGGGATACTCAGGTTCTATTGTAGGGCAATTGAATATCAGCATACTTCCTTCTAATTACATATCTTTAAGCACTTTTTGCTTTTTACTTAAGTTAGCTATGTTTACATGTGCTAACTTGTTCCTAGAGTATCTATATGTAATATTATTTTGTCACTGAACAAAATTCCTTGTGTAATATGCGTGTAAAACTTTACTCATTAGTCCTGTTCTTTCCTGAGTTGTCATCTTCCTATGATGTTTACGTATTATTATTTTTACAATTTTTGTGATTTGATCATATATATTTCATTTTCATTGATATATGGTCGTGTATTTTTTCTGTATTTCATTTACCACAGTGTTTTTTTTTGCAATTGGCCTTTTACATTCTGCTCTTACAAAATTTCTAAAACTAGTACTACATACCTTAGGCTAGGGTCACATCTGCGGCAGGGCTATGCAGATCCTGATCCGGATTTGAGCATTAAAAATGCTGAAAACCGGATCAGGAATCGCAGCACATAGGAGCCCATTATAACAACCGGATTGCATTACATGCAATCCGGTTACCGCATCCGGATTGCAGCCTGCATGAAAAATCATGCAGGCTGAAGTTTTCGGAGCGGTATCCCTGCCGCAGCAGATTTGTTATAATGGGCTCCTATGGGAGCCCATGCGGCTGCCGCACGGCATATGTGGGTGCCGTGCATATGTGGGTGCCTGCTGCAGCGATGGCTTTGTTCATCCCTGCTACCTTAGCTGTTAACCCCATCGCCGCTATTGTCGGCTTTCATTCGTTCATTATTACAAGGCGCCGGCTCCAGCATCAGGACCACTATGCTAGGCACTTTGCGTAAGCATTTTACAGTACAGCATCCTCAATGAGGTGCGCACCCCATAGACCTAATGTTAAAGGTATCAGGACCCTGGACAGCGGCAGATACTATACGTACATTAAGTACAGTATCTGCGCAACTGTCAGGAGCCGCGATTTATTGATAAAATTATACAAAGCGACATAAGCCAGCAATAATGTAAAGGGGTTATTAACCCCTTATATGCCCACAGGAGTGGGCAGCATGTCTCTAGGGGGGGTGGGCACCCCCTAGAGGCATGTTACCCACAGCTAATATTAATATATAATGTTTTATTAAACAGTTAACACTTTGCTCATCCTTGCGGCAGCAGGGATGAAGAAAGTATACGGTAACCGCATTGCTTGGGATTACACATCCGGGCAATCTGGTTACCACACACATTTTTCTATAAAAATGTGTGTGAAGGCAATTGCGTTCACCGCATCCAGATCTGGATGCAGTGAATGCAATTGCCTGGCCAAATGTGACCCCAGCCTTACTTGTCCTTAGTCAATACCGTTGCAATACTCCCTTTGATCCCATTGATATTGTCTAAAATGTACCGTTTTTGTGATCCAGAAGGAGTACTTCATTATTCAAAAAAGAGAGAAATAAAGATTCCTCCTTTTGACTTTCAGGGCTCATTCAGACCAGTGTATTATACAGACTAGTGCTAAATATCAGGGCCGTAACTACAAGAGTTGCAGGGGTTTGCAGTCGCCCTGGGCCCTGATGCCTATGGGACCCCAAAATTCTCTTTGATCTATAGAAAAAGACTAATGCTATTAAAGACTTTCAAAAATTGGGGACCCTGTTGGAGCTTTTGCATCAGGGCCCATGAGCTTTACGTTACGCCGCTGGTAAACATACATACCGAAATTCATTATGGCCATTCACACTTGTGTCCCTGTACAAAAATCAAAGCACGCACTATTCTCTTCTGTATTTTGTATGAGATGCGCCTTTTTCAGTCTATCATCCGTACTGCGTCCGATTTTTACAGATACGGCACAATTATTAATGTAGGAAAGTATTTTTGATCATGTGCATTTTAAATTGTTTGTGTTGATATATAAATACAGGTACCACACTGATATCATATGGATGTATAAAACGGACACACGAATGACACTGATGAAAAATAGATGAAAATCAGAAGAGTTTTCTGGCAATTGGATGATTTTTCAGATGCTCACCAGAATCCTTACAATGACCAAATGCTTCAGCAATAGAACATTTTACTTTGCCAAAATTCTATAAAGAACTTTATCCTTTTGGATTGATGCATGTATTGAATGTTGCCCAAATTAAGAATGAGTTGAAGAAAAAGGAACAAGACATTTTTTCTGCCACCATTGAGCATTATTATCTCTGTACCTGCTGGATAGAAAATATAATTGGTTATAGGTTAGGGTCAAGCATCATTGCTAATTAGTAATCTTTGCAGTGCAATATTCTGCATACCTTGAGGTTCTATTGGAGTAACAAAAAATTGGTCTACCTGATCAGTATGCCTGGCTGTCCAAGCTGTTGCATTTAATGACTTTTAGGTTCATTCTGTGAAGATGACCTCAAATAATAAATTCAAATCTGCACGGAATTAATATAATTTTCCAGAGGGCTCAGGTCATCATGAAGCATAGATAGAGAAGAACTCCAACTCTATGTAATAATGGCTTTCAATGTTAAAATTTGCCAGCATATTCAATGTCATTTATACATTGGGGAAAAAAATATTTAGTCAGCCACCAATTGTGCAAGTTCTCCCACTTAAAAAGATGAGAGAGGCCTGTAATTGACATCATAGGTGACCTCAACTATGAGAGACAAAATGAGAAAACATAAGAAATATAAAAATACAGCGGCTGACCCGGCGCTCAGGAACAGCAGACAATAAGATGGGTAGAAATGTTACTATACTTGTGATCAGTATCCTCAAAACGCGTTTCGGCAGTGTACTCTGCCTTCATCAGGTGAGAAAACGAGAAAATAAATCCTGAAAATCACATTGTCTGATTTGGAAAGAATTTTTTTTCCAAATTTTGGTGGAAAATAAGTATTTGGTCAATACCATAAGTTCATCTCAATACTTTGTTATATCCTTTGTTGGTAATGACAGAAGTCAAACACTTTCTGTAAGTCTTCACAAGGTTGGCACACACTGTTGCTGGTATGTTGGCCCATTCCTCCATGCAGATCTCCTCCAGAGCAGTGATGTCTTGGGGCTGTTGCTGGACAACATGGACTGTCAACTCCCTCCAAAGGTTTTCTATAGAGTTTGGATCTGGAGACTGGCTAGCCCACTTAAGGACCTTGAAATGCTTCTTATGAATCCACTCCTTCATTGCCCAGGTAGTGTGCTTTGGATCATTTTCATGCTGAAAGACCCAGCCACGATTCATCTTCAATGCCATTGCTGATGGAAGGAGGTTTGCACTCAAAATCTCATGATACATGGCCTTATTCATTCTTTCATGTACACGGATCAGTTGTCTTGGTCCCTTGGCAGAGAAACAGCCCCAAAGCATGATGTTGCCATCCCCATGCTTCACAGTAGGTATGGTGTTCTTTGTATGCAACTCAACATTCTTTCTTCTCCAAACACGTCTAGTTGTGTTTCTACCAAACAGTTCCATTTTGGTTTCATCTGACAATATAACATTCTCCCAATACTCTTCTAGATCATCCAAATGCTCTCCAACAAACTTCAGATGGGCCTGGACATGTAATGGCACTGCAGGATCTGAGTCCCTGGCAGCATAGTGTGTTACTGATGGTAGCCTGGTTTACGTTGGTCCCAGCTCTCTGCAGGTCATTTAGATCCCCTCGTGGTTCTGGGATTTTTGCTCACCGTTCTTGAGATCATTTTGATCCCACGGTACACAACTTGCACAATTGGTGGCTGACTAAATACTTTTTTCCCCACTGTAAGTGCTACAGCATCCTGAAAATTAAGGGAATGGAAATAAGTTACTGAAAAAAGAGGCCTTACAAATACACGCTTAAAATATAGGATACAGAGAGGCCACAATTGTATATGATGGTCCAAAATACTGGTCCAAAATACTGATAAGCAAGCATTCCACAACTATCATCCAATATAGGGATGGATGGAGACAGGATAAAGAGGATGAAGCCATTCTGCTTTTGAGATTCCTAACTTTTTTTTTTTTTACAAATTTCCAGACAGTTGCCGCATCTTTATAACGTTGTATACATTTTGTTAATGCACCTCTACAGCGTTTTTTTTTTCATTGCACAGCAGTAGTGATGCTTTAAATGTAAGTCCCCTGAGCCCCATCTTAGGGTCTCGTCACACGTGGCGTGGTCCAGGGATCCCGACAACGATACGACCTGGTAAGGATAGTTGGAACATCGCTATGTGGTCGCTGGTGAGATGTCAAACTGTCAGAACATCTCAACGACGCAGCAACGATACGGCGACCCATATAACGACCTCGGCGGTCGTTTGGGACCCTGTCACACAGCCGCTCGTCTGACGACTCAGAGTTGCGTGGCTGAGTTCTGAGTCGCCAACAAGGTCATTTTTAAGGCGTCAAACACACAGATGCATGTTGCCCAGCGGGAACCCGATGATCAAAAAATGGTCCAGGTCATTCCGACATGATCAGCGATGTCACAGCGGGGGCCCGATTGCTGCTACATGTGAAACATAGCGAGATCGCTGGCGAGGTCACTGTTGCGTCACAAAACCTGTGACACAACAGCGATCTTGCTAGCGATCTCGCTATTTGTAATGGGGGCTTTATACTCATCTTCCATTGCCTTCATACTTTTCTAGTGTTGTTCTGGTCAGTCTCCAGTCCATAGTGACCTGCCAGCAGCTCTAGATTTTTATGGAGCATGCTAAAGGTCTTGATTCAATACATCTCTATGGGATCCTCATTTTGGGTCTCATACACATGCATTGAGCACTTGTAGGGTGACTTCTGACTTATGGCCAGTCAAAGCTACGAGCACAAGATGACGCCATGGGACCAAAGTGAGCTCGTTAAAGTATGAAAAACGCCAGAATGCAAGTATATGACAGGGGCAGGGGACTTATATTTAAAGCATCACTCCAGCCTTTTTTTTTTATTTTACTGTTGGAGTGTAGTTTTAAATGTAACCCCTCTATTATACTCACCTGCCCCTGTCTTCATGTTTTTCCAGCCTTGATACAGTTGGTCTCCTAAGATTTATGATCTGCTGGCAGCTCTAGTGTTTCATGGAGAGCGCTGGGTGTGAAAACTCAGTACATGTCTATGAGATCCTTGTTTTGGATCTCATACAGTTGCCTAATTCTGGATCTCAGTGATGAGCTGAGATCTCATCTGCAAATGCACTGTCTCCGGGCACCATTTTCCTTAAAACCACTGCTGGGAGAGCAATGGGCCAGCAGACTTAAGTAAAATGGCACTTAGAGGTGATGCATGTGCAAATAAGATCTCAGCTCATCACCGAGATGAGAGCTCAATCTGTGCACATGCTAAGTCTGGGCACCATTACTTTGAAGTTCACACCATAGCTGGGACACCAGTCATACCACATGAAGCATAGCTCTACTCCACACTGCTCCTGCCTCTTGTGACTCTGTTCCACCACCGCTGCCACACCCACGTAAGATACAACTGCATTATAAGACAAACCCTGTTTTTACCTCTCAAATTTTTTCTACCTTTTTTCTTTCTCTAATTTTGGGATGTGTTTTACAATCTGGTGTGTCTTATAAAACAAAAAATACAGTAGCTATATATCATACAAATATACTGCACCTGCTAATTGTCACGCTGGGTGTAGGGAGACACCCAGCGCTGGATGACGACAGGGGAAGGGAAAGGAGTCCCTGATGCTAAAGGCAAAAAGGGGGGATGTGACCCCTAGAACAACTAGTGCTGACACCTGGCTCCCCTAATGTCCCTATACAGTCTCCGCAACTGTTGCCGCCAGGATACCTATTCCCTGAAAGTCCCTGGACAACCACTACACAGGGATCAGAGCGGGTGATCACTAGTCAGCCCGGCTAGCAACTAGAGGAACACACAACCAAAACAAACAAAGAGGGAAGAAATACACTTAGCTTGAGCAGATCCAAACAGCAAACCAGCAGACTCCATGCCACACTACTTAGAGCTAAGATGCAATCAGGAACACCTTAACAGCTGTCACCAGCAGTGCATCCTGGGAGTCAAGGGAAATATATAGGCAGCTCAAGGTAAGGAATCAGCTAGGTCCTAGTGACCTCCAGCTTTAAATAAAAGGGGAATGCCTCTTAAAGCGACAGAGACATTTTCTTAGGATTTTGACTGTTTGGCCAATCTCTGGGACCTTCTGCGAGTGGCCTCTACAGTCTCATCCATGCCTCCTGACACACCCGTGACACTAATACACAGGAGGGTCGCCTTGAGATAAAAAAGATTATGAGGCGCTAAATCACACGGTTGCCAGCTCTGTACAGGACAATCACCAGGTGGAAGATTAATTTAAGTATTTAAGGAAATTGCCTAATTTGCAGGTGTGCAATGATTGTTTAATAAACTGGAGTTATTGTTATTAGACCTCTTTAATAAATTGTTTCAATGAACTGTTCTTAATAAACTGTTTTTATTTTATCTATGAGGGCAATTTTTCATGTGGGCAATTCTCCTGTGGGCATTCATGTCTGTGAGCAATTTACGTGTGGAAATTTTTCCTGTGGGCATTTTTCCTTTGGGTATTTTTCAGGGAAACCACTCATCCTGGTATATATGGCCTCTTCCCAGTATATACCCGACGTTCTTCGTTGGGGTTAAGCTTGCTATCACCACTGCCTCACAACTGTCCGACCTAGCTACACGCTACAACCTGGTTGTATGTTTTGGGTCATTATTGTGCTGAAAGACCCAGCCATGACCCATTGTTAATGGAAAGGAGGTTGTCACTCAGGAATTTACAGTACATGGCTCCATCCATTGTCCCATTGATGCGGTGAAGTAGTCCTGTGCCCTTATCAGAGAAACATCCCCAAAACATAATGTTTCCACCACCATGCTTGACTGTGGGAACCATTTTCTTGGAGTCATAGGCAGCATTTCTCTTTCTCCAAACATGTCGAGTTGCGTTAATGCTAAAGAGCTAAATTTTTGTCTCATCTGACCACAGCACCTTCTCCCAATCACTCTCAGAATCACCAAGGTGTTCACAGGCAAACTTCAGACGGGCCTACACATGTGCCTTCTTGAGCATCATCTTAACTCCAATGAATGTAATATCTGCATTTTCTACCAGTACTCTATCAAGGAGGTTAATTTCTTGGATGTTTCGGTAAGCCTTCACTCCCGGAACTGCGTGAAGACTAATTTGTTTAGGAAACCCACTTCCAACAATACATTGCTCCACTCATCTTCGGCGCATCCACCATTTATGGTTAGATCAATTCCGGTGGGCCAGTTTTTACACCTGAGAAGAATATGCTCCACTGATCATGACTTCGAGCATCAGGCTAGCGAATTGTGTGATTGTTTCCTTGAGAGGGGTTATAGCAGGACAGTTATTTTGCATGTTACCATCATGCTAAACACGGAACTCGTGACTCACTGCTATACCACTCACGCAAAGCAGATACAGGCAATGATGTTCATTTTATTACAACATTTAATTCTGGATTTAAGAGGGTCAGGGAGTGACTGACAATAGCATGGCCTATTTCACAGCTGGATCCTACATTATCCAAAATATTGCCTAGTAGTCCACTATTGTCGGCACGGCAGTCAAGGAATTTTTGCGACTTGTTCGTCCGGAGTCATTATCAGGGAGAGTTGAAAAAACTTTTTTGGATAATTTTGCCTGCCCTGTAGGGTGTAGTCCAAGTGGGGGCTGTGTAGCCTGTGTCAATATCGATAGAAGTGATGTGTTTGTTAATTCATCTGGCTCCAGGATATTCAAGATGAGGTATAGGATTAATTATAATTCTCAAAATGTGATGTATTTTGCCACATGTCCATGTCCTAAAATCTATGTGGGGTTAACCACCCGCCAGTTAAAAGTTAGGGTGAGGGAACACGTTTTGGGGATAGAGGCTGCAACCACTCACATTGACATAAACACGCTTGAGACCATCCCAAGATACTTTCACAAATTTCATAATTGTGATAGCAGTTTATTACGTGTCAAGGGTATTGATATCGCGGATGTGGAAGTGAAGGGAGGTAATATTAGTAAACGCTTGACTCAGAGGGAATGTAAATGGATTTGGACCATGCAATCTGTGCAGCCGAAGGACTTGAATGAGAATTTAAGCTTTATTACCTTCATTTAAACGGAATGCTATTTGTTGTGTTTTTAACTCCACTCCATTTGTTTTTTTTATTTTTATCAGGATGTAGCTATTATATGACTATCATATTGTTGGACCCGGGTTCTTGGTACTTCAATCGGACCATAAAGATCTGGATTTGGAAATCAAGGATTTACCATTGACATCAGTCTATAAATTAATCTGTATATGTCATATTTCCTCATTAGTTATAATGATTCTTTGAAATTGTAATTGAATTACAGTATATATATATGTATTATTTGGATATTCTGTATGTACCTATCATTATCATTGTCTGTGATAATTTTTGTAACATTAAATATAATTGCATGACCGTATACATGCAATTTTATTGTAGATTGCTATGTTAGATCCATATTAATGTGTACCTTAATTGTGCCCCATAGTCTACCCATCCTTTTTACCAAGCCATAATGCCCTTAAAATTTGGTAACTTTTTATATTATGCCCAGTTATAGTGGCATAAAAGTTTATGGATTGCTGCCATAGCCAGTGCTAATTATCTATTGATCTCTTTAGCCTGTAAGGCTTTGCCATAATTGGCTGCGGTCTTCGAGATGACTGCGGCATCTTAAGGACCTTGAATTGGATCACGTGATCGTAACATGTGATGTCTGACGCCGCAGCATCATTGCGGCGCCATAGCAACCATGACATGTGGCGGCGTCATAAGCAGGTGTCAGCGATATTATTGGCTGTGTGTTATTATGTGGTGGTGTCATAAGTGGGCGTCAGCACTACTGGCTGTGGTATATAATGCTACGTTGCCATGGCGGTGCCATAGAAAGCATGATTAGTATACAGCGTCATAGTGGGGCGTGTGGTTTCTGATTGGCGAGCTTGGCCTTTTTAACATACACACTTACTGGTGTTAGACACACCCCGTGAAGAAGGTCTGGTGACTGAAACACGTGTGTGTCGGGCTGTTAGCGTGCCTGTGGATTCTATAAGGCATTTACACTCACTTTATTGTAACATATGGGTGTTATATTCTGTCTAGTGTGCTTAAGTGCATAAAATACCATACCATCTGGCATCAGTAACTACAACTATATGGGATGGACACTATTTTTGTGAGCACATTATGCTGATTAAAGATCACTAAAATGTATGTTCTCCTTATGCAAATAACCACCTTCTACTTATTGTGGGTATATAACCCCTTGCATTGAGCTCTTGTGCACACAATGCATACCATCTGTGAACAGTAATTGTAGTTATTCTGAGAGTGTATTATGCTAAAAATCATAATGGTTCTCTAATAAATCTTATCAGCACTTAGCACTTTATATGTTGTGATCCAATAATTACCTATGTAGGTGAAATATAAATGCATGGCTTCATTGTAAGTTCTTGATGTAATTCCATGGTGCATTTATGCTATCCTCCACTATGTATGTTTTGTATATTCCCCTGTGATCTTGTGCTCCTCTGTTTTAATAATACATTTGCATATTCATATATGGACTGATGATAGTTTTGTCTTTGTGGTGGTTTATGTGCCTTCCTGAGTAGTGGGACTTTGTGAGCCCTTTAGAATTTTAATGTATTATAGCATAATGTTTTACCAGTGGTTTTCTTGGTGACATTGGTTCCAGCTGCCTTGAGATTATTAACATGTTCCCTCTGTGTAGTTTTAGGCTGATCTCTCACCATCCTCATCCTGGATGCCCCACGAGGTGAGATTTGGTATGGAGCCCCAGATCGATGTCGATTGACATTCACTTTGTATTTCATCCATTTTTTTATGATTGCATCAACAGATGTCTCCTTCTCACCCAGCATCTTATGGTTTTGTAGCCATTCCAGCCTTGTGCAGCTCTAGGATCTTTTCCCTGACATCCTTAGAAAGCTCTTTGGTCTTGCCCATGTTGTAGAGGTTAGAGTCTCACTGATTAATTGAGTGTGTGGACAGGAGTCTTTCATACAGGTGACAATTTAAGGGTACTTTCACATCAGCGGTTTTTGCCGATCGCGGCAGATGCGGTGAAAAAACGCATATGCCGCGATTACTGCATAATCGCTGCACTTGCGGCACAGTTGCGGCAAGCCCCATAGACATTGCATGGGGCTTGCCATAACTGTGCCGCAAGTGCACCGGTTATGCGGTAATCGTGGCAGATGCGGATTTTTTCACCGCATCTGCTGCGATCGGCAAAAACCGCTGATGTGAAAGCAGCCTTAGGGTACCTTTACACGCCGCTACTGGCGGGTGGATACAATCAGCTACTTCACGTGCACGAGCACGCACAAACGGTTACTAACGGTAAACGTACCATCTTTACACTCCGCCACAAGGTGCGCTACGCTACGTTACATCTATCTCTGGATACACCGCCGGGTGCCACAAGTCACCTTCTGTAGCTCATCTTACCTCATTTACACACCGCTACAACCAGCTAATATGGGCGGACCTGCTGCAGCAGGGACAACACATAGGCGTGCCACAATTGTGGATTACGAGATGTCCGTACGCTGATAGGACAAAGCAAGAACATCATGATTGGGCAGGCATCACAGGAGGCTGTTTAATACATGACGCTCAATCAATTGTGTAGTGTGACTGGTCAGCTCCTTAAATATGCCTCCCTATGCAGCGACTACCAATCGTAATGCAGGAGCTTCCACCAATGATCGCTGATGGGGTGCGGTAACCCGGAGCCTGTGTCACGCCCCAGCTACATACCAGGTACATAGCCTGGTGTCGACACATCCCTTCTGTTCCTTCTTTACACCGCCGATACAGGTCGCTACAATCGCCTGTGTAGCCACCTGTTTCAGGGCAGTGCTCGGAAACAGATGCATCTACTGCCGGGTGCCTCCTACCGTCTTCACACGCCGCTACTACGGGGTACATTGCCGCTACAAGCTACATTTGTAGCCTGTAGCTGGTTGTATCCACCCGCCAGTAGCAGCGTGTAAAGGTACCCTAAGACAGTTATCTTTAATGCAGGTAATGAGTTGATTAGGAGCATCTACCTGGTGTGTAGGAGCCAGAACTCCTAATGGTTGGTAGGGGATTAAATACTTATTTCTCTCTGCAAAATGCAAATACATTTATATAATTTAGATAATGTGATTTCATGGATTTTATTTTTGATCTTCTATCTCTCACTGTTAAAATTAACCTAACCTTAAAAATATAGGCTGTTCATGTCTTTGTCAGCAAGGGACCAAATACTTATTTTGCCCACAGAATTGTGTGTGTTTATAAGCATGTAGCAGAGCTGTTTGTCTATATATGCATGTGGCAGAGATGTGTGTGTCTATATGCATGTATTTGCAGGGTGATGTATTCGGTATAAACCCACATTGCTGTTTTACCAAAGAACAATATCAGATCAGTTCATATAGATGATACATGATTTATTAAGTCAGTTTCAAAGCCACCACAAGCTTCTTCCTCAGGACAAATCATGTGATATCTCTAATTATATGATATCATATGATATGTGTTGAGGAAGACGTTAGTGGTGGCTTTGAAATGCGTTGACTTAATAAATCATGTATGATCTATATGGACTGATCTGATATTGTTCCTTGGTAAAACTGCAACAACAGGGTTTATAGCCAATTCATCACTCTGCACTGACATCTCTCCACATGGTTCCACAGCAGCTGTTATATGTGTATATAGTGGTTGTGACTCTCACCCCCACCAAAGGTGAGCATTTCCTGCCACTAACATTGAGATTTCTGACTATATGCATGTAGCAGAGATGTTAGTCTATATGGGCATGTTGAAGAGCCGTGTATGTCTATATTTGCATGTAGAAGAGTAGTGTGTGTCTATATTTGTATATGTAGCAGAGCTGTGTGTGTCTATATGTGCATATGTAGCAGAGCTGTGTGTGTCTATATGTGCATATGTAGCAGAGTAGTGTGTGTCTATATGTGTATATGTAGCAGAGCTGTGTGTGTAAAATAGACATATAAGCAATAGATTAAATTCCTATTCTATACTAAAGATAAATCTCATAATCTAAAAAATACAGTACAGATGCTTCAACACATTTAGATAAAATCTTAACTCTTTACATACTGATATTTTGGTATTCTTCAGAAGTCCATTTTCTTTTTCATTTTACAAGAAATAAACCAATATTCATCAGTGTGATGTTGTATTTTTACCATCTGCAAAATAAAAAATTGTACAATATTACAATATTAAAAATTGACAGCAAACAGATTGCATGAAAGGGCAGTGCTTGATTTCCACTGGTCCCAGACATGTATGGGTGATTTTCATTCCTGACTCACATGAAGAAAGGACATGGCTTTGATTTCTGTGCAAAAAACAGCAACATAGACTAGTGTGGGTACAAACGTAAAAGACAAAAAAATGAGCCAGAGCCTAAGTTGGGATACAAGCAATAGGAGCATGTTCACACCATGGCCATGTCACAGACAAAACCCAAGAGAAAAACACAAAATAAGCATGTAGGCTAGGGTCACACTGGGAAGTGCAATTGCGGTTACTGCATCCACATCGGGATGCGGTAATCATAATTGCATTCACACACAATTTGGACACATTTTGTGCCCTTAAGCCAGAATCCGGCAACTGGATTGCTCTGAATGTGCAATCCAGTTGCCGGATACTTTGTTCATCCCTGCTGCCGCAGGGATGAACGAAGGTTTAATGTTGTGAAAAGCACTTTTACTGCTCAAAACCGGATCAAGATCCACAGTGCCCTGCCGCTAATGTTACTCTAGCCATATTAAAGTAAATAGGTAAATTGTAGTAGGACATTTATATAACTTAGGGCCCTTGGTTACCACTGTTTGATCAAAAAGCACAAAAGCCACCCCACCGCAACAAGGTGTACCCAACGAGATGGTCCTACTCTAGTAATAAAACCTTACCTTGTGTCAGTGACATTAATGTGAATAAGGGCAGAGAAGAACAATGCTTCGACAACACCAATCGGCCCCTCAGATGTGTTTCGGGCCTTGTCCACACACCTGCGCTCTCAGTATTTAGCGCCTCTGCGCTAAATACTTAGATTTTTGCAGAGTAGCGCAGGTGCGTGTGTGCGGCCGCTTTCGGCAGACGCTGTCCCTGGTTACTGGATGTGTATCGTGGTAACCAGTTCATACAGCAGGCTGCATACACATCGGGAAGAAGCGCTAAATACTGAGAGTGCAGGTGTGTGGACAAGGCCATAGTTGAAGTCACTAGCTCAGATGGCGAGACCGTGCCTCCATTTCTAAAGAGTACAGAAATAAAAGAGCCAAAACACAAGCTTCTGTATGAACAGTAGGATCAGGTTCCCACAGGGGCAACCTGATAGACAAAATCCAAGAGTAAAACACAAAATGAGCATGCACTCTTTATTAATACATTACATTATACATTAATACATTAGTTGTACTACTATTATTTACTTATTTACTTTATTATAGGGTATATGCTCATTTTTATGTTTTAGGCGAGGGTCACACTTGCGTTTTTTTCATGCTTTTTTGGGGGACTGCGTTTTTAATAAAGCATGTAAAAACGCACCCATAGGCCCCCATGTTAAAAAATGCATACCCTAATAGCATAAATGCATGCCTAAAGTGCCATGCGTTTTTGGCATGAGTTTTTGCACTTATATGAGTAGCTGCCTTCAAAAACGCATGCAAAAACGCATGGTACATTAGTACCATTTAGTACCATCCAAAAACGAATGCGTTTCCCATAGGGGCCCATGTTAAAAAAAACGCATGCATTTTTAAAACAGCACTAAAAATTGTGCACGAACTTTTTTCGGGTGCTGATTTAAAAACGCATGCAAAAATGCAGGGTGCCATCAGACACCTTAAAAAACGCATGCTGAAATGGAAAAAAGCATGCAGGAACGCATGCTTTTTTTAAGGCACTAAAAAAACTCATGCCAAGTGTGACCCTAGCCATACTCTTGAGTTTAATATGGCAGATATTCTTTCCGTGAAAAACACTGACGTATCATGTATGTGAAAAGCAGATATCTGAATGGGGCCTAAAAGTTTGCTTGTTTTGTAAGAAGTTAACAGAACAAAACTGCAATTCTGGTCACACTGACACATTAAAATATTAAAAACGTTAGAATGAAAAATACACTGTGAAATATCATGCTACACCAAGTCTGACTGCAGGCATGGCATGTCCCTACGCATCAGATAAGGACACTGGTACATATCAGGCGGCTCAGTGTATAATACTTGGTAATGGTTTGTAAATAATCTCTTTATTCTTTTCTTTTTTGTAAGCACAATCTAATTGTTACAGTATATGTTCAGTACATAGCTCACAATGTATAGAATGGTACACTAATATAATGGTTTTTGCCCAAGGGAATGAAAAGGATGTGATGCTTGTCAAGCTGGCAGCGGAACAGACAGCAGTAGGTGACCCTTATAATGAATACATTAAATGCCCGGTGCTGAAGGACA
Source organism: Allobates femoralis (assembly GCA_033576535.1). NCBI lineage: Eukaryota > Metazoa > Chordata > Amphibia > Anura > Aromobatidae > Allobates > Allobates femoralis. The sequence continues at coordinate 759,558,213 of JARQOC010000003.1, forward strand.
GAAGTATAAAACTGGGGAGACAAAAGTGAAGGCGCTGTGACTCTTCTGCATTCCGATATCAGAGGTTGGAGCAGTGACAGCCACATTTCTTCTCATAACAAGGAGACTACATGCATGTCCTCCAGGATCCTCACCATTAATCTCTATGCTATTTTATATATTATTCAATTTGTTTTCATACCAAAATAAAACATGCACACTTAATACACTAATCCTGTTTGTCCCTATACTTTTCCACTATAACATACTATATATCACTGATATGAAATTAGGTTACATTTTAGAAAGGAGCCCAGAAGTGATTATTTTGTTTCCTATTTGTGTTTTTTAATGTTTAAAGTAATGCAGCCTTGTTTTTCATGGTTGATTGATATGGAAGCAGAATGTCCTAAGATGTGCAGCATCAAATCGAGTTTACTTCTGAAAACTGGCGACACTCGGACACGTACTGACTGGAGATGTCCTTCATTATAAACATGGACGACATGGACTAGCGGAATTCGACAGAATATGAGGGCTCTCAATATTTAATCATATTTACCCTCATAGAAGGTCTGAGTAATATTATACATGTTTACAACCTATACTGTTATACTGTACAACCCCCATCTTTCCTCCCCAGTTAAAAATAATATCAAGGAATTAGTTATGTAGTGAATGGGATATTTGAGGTTGACGTTGCATTCGCACGTCTGAATACCCCGTTACACGCCACGACATCGTCAACGACATCGCTGATACGTCACAGGTTTGGAGGTGTACCAGCGATGTTGTTGTGACCTCATTGCGTGTGATTCTGGCAAGTTGCAATGATAAATCATTGGATCGGAGTTGACAGGTTTACCAACATGTCAACTCCATCAACCTGCTGCATCATTCTGTGTGACACCGCGATAACAATGTCGTTCAAAGCAATGAGCAGGGATTGTTCACGGGGTTTGCGAACGATACCTGCTCACAACATCGTTGGTGAGTTGTCCACAATATCTAGACGTATGACATCTCACCAGCGATGTTGAAATGATGTCAAAAACGACCGCGCGCCCCCGAGATCGTTGCCGACATCGTTTCAACGTCGTGCCGTGTAACGGTACCTTGAGTTTTGCTTCCATTCATTTTACAAATGCAACTCAGACGCATTATAACCTATGACTCCATTTACACATCCTTTATTTGATGTTCTGAAAAAAAGGACATGTCATGGCCACTTCACACCACGGTACCATCAGGTCCGGGGCTGTCATATTCATCCACTTTGTGGTAATGCAGCCCTATGGGGCCAGATGGAGCCAGATGACAGCTATCTACTATCCGGTTTCCATCTGTCCGGGAGGATCCAGGACAATCTGGATTCTTCTCCCGACACAAAAACGTTTATGTGTCCGGGGCGAAAAATCTGCCCAATTCAGATCCTCACGGATCCGGGGCAATCCGGCTCTCCCTAACATGGGAGTCTATGGAGCCGGGAGGATCCGGGATCCGGACACCGGCAGCTGCAGTTCAGCGTGAGCTATGCTGAACTTCAGCACCAGGGAACTGTCAACTGTGAAGTGGTTCAGCACCATTTCAGCAGGAGACAGCTACCTCAGCTGCACTCTGCAGACTCCGGCTACAAACAGGACCGGAGGGTGTATTAAACCTGCGGTTTTATTTGTCCGGAGCTGTCAATCTGTGTTCGCTGCCTCCTGCAAAGCCTCAGGGCCCCTTTACACACGGCTACATTTGTAGCTTGTCACCAGGTAACTTACTGGTTGCAGTGAAATCATGGATACATGGTTCAATCTTGTTGCTGTGTACAAATGGAATCATGTATCCATGATTTCACTGCAACCAGTACGTTACCTGGTGACAAGCTACAAATGTAGCCGTGTGTAAAGGTACCCTAAGGGTACCTTTACACACGGCTAATTTGTAGCTGTCATAGGTAACTTACTGTTGCAGTGAAATCATGGATACATGATTCCATTTGTACACACAACAAGATAGAACCATGTATCCATGATTCACTGCAACCAGTAAGTTACCGTAGCCCCCCAAGAAATGTAGCCGTGTGTAAAGGGGCCCTCAGAGTTTGGTTCAATTTGTTGATCAATTTCTCCCAATTGAATGAATGGCTTCATGCCATAGAAAAAATCCAAAGAGAAATCCAACACTTCATAAAAGGATACATTTTATTCCATGAAAATGTCACAAAAATGGGAAGCAGATAAAAAAAGACATCATAATGGGGTTTACACGTTCAGAGCCTCCATGCCTCAATCATTATGATTAAATGGAACCTGTGAGCTGGTTTATGCCCCCCAGCTATCACTGTCTGTATCTGCAGCTTCATAATACTATTCTAACCATCCCTGTCATAGCCCATAGTGTAATGTTAAAGGTGGAAAAAAAACATTTATACACTTACATTATCTTATGTAAATGAGGCAGTGTGTTGACACGTTGGAGGATGTAGTCACTCTGGCAGGTTAATTGCTAACTCACTGAAAACTTCTCTGTATAAATGACCTGTGTGATGTAATTATCATGTGTCCAGAGTGGGTGAAGCTAAGCAAGCAAAGTCATTATGGGTTATGAAGACTTAATGCCGCCTATTATAGTCACATGATCATGAAGCAAACAGGTCCCAAACCATCTGACATTCAGCAGAAATGTTAACTATTAACCTGCCAGAGTGACTACGTCCTCTAAGGTGTCTACACACTGCCTCATTTACATAAGAAAATGTAAGTGTAAAATGCTTTTTTGTACTTTTAACATTACACTATGAGCTCAGACAGGGATAATTAGAATAGTACTGTGAAGCTGCTGGTGTAGACAGTGATAGCTGGGGAGGCATAAATGAGCTGACAGGTTCCCTTTAAGAGACATGTATCCTTGAAACACGTAAATCACACTATATTGTTTTTTTTATCGGTTTCCCATTTTTGCAACATTTTTTATGGAGTAAAGTTTACCTTTTTATGAAGTGCTGAATTTCTCTTTGGATTTTTTATACTTGATGGAACATTTTTATCGGGTGCATTCAAGGGACAGGTGAGCTGGACTTACTTTGTATTTTTACATTCATGCCATCTATGTTGCATCCATGTGCAGTCCATTCTTCACTGGACCATTAATAGTACAACGATTGAGGTGCATGTTACCCTACTGTATTTCCAATTTAATCTGCAGGCATACAGAGCTTGTTTCTGTCATATTCCATAAAGGAATTGGGGCATACTCTGCCCCTAGAAAAATTCTCAACAGGGCATGCAGATTGTGTACAGTACCACCCCGGTATTGTCAGTTAATTTCTAAAACCCGACAATTGCCGGCTTTGAATTAAACAATCTATTAACCCCTGCACAGCCAGGGTGTGATGTCAGCATGTGTCCAGGGAGTGTGGACACTCCCTGGACACAAGCTGCCACCAAACGAACATCAGGTTAATCATTCAGACACCGGATTATTAGCCGCATCTGCAGCCTCTGTGCTGACATGCCACACAGAGGTTGCAGATGGGGTTAATATGCTGCTAAACCACGGGAATTAAAAAATGGGCACAGCAGCTGGGTTTTTATTAATCAGTTTGCACCGCTGCTGTCACAGCAGTGCAAGATGATTTGTTACAAATTCAAACTCGCAGCTTTGACAGCCGCAGAGTTTAAATTCACCGGTAAATGCTGTCTGCGGCCCTGAAGTTTTCTTCAGGACAGCAGACAGCATCACACTGACACGCAGCACACACACACTCACACAGCACACTTGCAGCACACTCACATGCAAACAGCCATGCACATTCACCCACACGCACCACACTCACTCCACACTCACACAAATCATGCATTACACTCGCATTACTGTCATGCATCAAACACGCTCCCTGTTTGATGCATGACAGTGTACCTTCAGCCTTAATGTGAATAACTGAATAAGGCTAGGGTCAGACCTGCATCTGGCCTAAGCCTGGCCGATCCGTCAGAACTTATTCTGGCCGGAGCAACGCTGTGCCCAGCAGGTAACGCTATTTGCCATCTATCTATGGATTGCTATGGCAATCCAATGTTTATCGCACCCGCCGGCTCCACAGCGAATCCCTGGATATGCTCTATTGCATTTTGCAGCATTTTCTTGTGCCCTCTTCAATAGTGCATATCCGGGATTTGATGTGGAGCCGGCGGGTGAGTGGAGCTTCAGGTTGCCATAGGGATGTATAGCTTCTTGTAACGTTATGCACTAAGCCTGCCAGATTCTAAGGTTAAAACGGCAGACACGGGTCTGACCCTAGCCTAAGGGATCCCAAAACTCAAAATATTTGTGCAACAAGTTCTCCAGTTAATAGTACTGTATTATTATGCGGTGTACTTTGAATGGGATTAGTCTATTTATTCCTAATAGATTTGTTTTGCTAATCATGTTCTGCGACCCTGGTAATGTGACAGGCAGGTAGGTCTATCTTTACATATCTGTACTGTAATCTTCCACATTCATGACAAGTCACACCAGTTTGCAGGCTTTTACATTTCCATTCTGTAGATCTATCCACCGTACACCATTATGCTATTTGCTGTTATTTTATCATTTGACGCAACTGGTCCACAATATCTGTGTACAGTATATCTCCCCATGATTTATTTTCTAACATGGAATTGTATAGTATGGTGTGTTACAGTATTCATCTCTCTGCATTATCCACCTACATGTATGTGCAATGAATCTGTCATTCATTTATGATTTGTCACCAAGATTTCACTTGTCACTACGCATAGGTTTCCTCTTTTTGATAAGGTCAGCTTACAGAGAAGAACAAAAAGGACGGGAATAATACATTACTCAACCACTTGTATACATACATCTATTTTTCTTACTAGGTCCCATAATGCAGAAAGGTACAGACATGGCACCATGATAAAAAGGGTCATTTAAAATACTTTGCAAAAGCTCTGTAGTGTGAAGGATTGAATTTTCACTTGAATGCTTACATTTTCACATTTTTTTTTTCTTTCTTGAAATATTCTTTTTTAAATAGTAGCCTCAGACCTGCTCCTTCATGTCAGTGACAAAGTTCATATAAAACAGGTACAGAGGGGGGTAAGAACAATCAGACCCAAATATACAGTTTATCTGAGAGACTTGGAAGATTGATTGATCATTTAAAAGAATAAATCTTAATATTTTCCCAACTATAATATCAAAACAGAAAAAGCTTTAACCCCTCTAAAATAGTGAAAATAAAAGAGCAAAATATTTCTTTAATTTTAAGACATTTGTTTAAATATAACTTTTGGACAATTGTTTATGGTTTTTTTTACTTGATTATACGTGTGACAGAAATCCTGGCATTCTCTGTCATTTTCAGGTTTACATGTGTAGACTGGGTCAGAGGTGGCAGTATTAGGGTAGAGACACACTAGCATAAGCATGTGATGCTATATACTAATGACACTTGGACCAGGCTCTGCTGATGTGTGAGCCGAGTGTCATGCAACTGTGATCTGATCCTGCGAATGGATCACAGGTGCGGAGAAGATGGAAGATTAATCTCCTTATCTCCTTCATTGTAAGCTCTGGGGTAAATCACACTCATTGGCATGTGTGCCAGTGCAGTCAGATGTTTCACTCGCACCCATAGACTTTATGGGTGTAAGTGATCCGAGGCTCGCAGACAATTGCAGCATGCTGTGTTTTATTCCACATCCTGTATAGGAAAATCTTGCAGGTCTTAGCTGCCTGATTGTCTAACGTTGTCTGAGTGCAACGCAAGATTTGATGCCAGTGTAACTTTACAAGGTAAGTTTACTCGTACCATTTCTATGGATCAGTACAGTGGATTCCAGACTGATGTACCAGTGCTACCGTTTCATGTGACTGCAGAGAGTATATGGGCTGTAGCTGTCAATCGAATGGACTACTGTACAGTAGGCTGTATTACAGTTCTGCTGCCTTAGGCCTTTCAGTGTCAGGTCCCCCTACTGATATATTATGGATTATAGTCACCTATACTTATCGGTGGGAAAAAATCAATAAATCCACATTACTTATGTAGGAAGACTTGATATTCTGTGGATTGAAAATTCTGGCCTAAAAATAAAAGCAACATTTTGATAAGATTAGAAAGCACACGATTACTTTTCTAGACTATATTCCATTTCAGACTAGAAAATCTGCAAAAGAATATTGTGTCTGAACATACCCTAATACATTATCATGTGAAGAGGAATTAATGGCCAATGACAGCCCTGTTGTAGTGCTATAGTCTTATATCAGGCATATACTATACTCATAGACAAGCTTGTATAAAGCTCTTCTGTCACTCACTCATCTCTGAAAGAAATATGCTCTTTTTCTTGAGACTGTTTCGTCTATGGATACTTTTTGTCCATTTTTATGACTGCCTTAAAGCACACAAAATGCTGCATTCTTTAAACAAACAATATAGTAAGGACTATGCGGCAATAATGTCTGTATTGCATCTGTCAATAAGAAAGTTTAAAATAAAAATCATTATTTTTTTAAACGTATTAGCATCTAATCAAATAATTTTTCCAGCTAACAAAAATTGGCAGTTTAAAATGTACTTTCGATAAACTTTGTATAAATCAATAGTATGGGCAAACATACCGTATATACTCGTGTATAACGACCCGTGTTAAAGCCGACCCTACTTTTGCCGTGTATAAGCCGAGGTGACCAGCACAGGATACAGCCCAGCAGTGTGGTATACAGCAGCCTCCCAGTGGTATATACAGGCCCCAGCAGTATATCAGGCCCAGCGTATCAGCAGCCTCCCAGTGGTATATACAGGCCCAGCAGTATATACGCAGCCATGTATACAGGCTCCAGCAGTATATACAGCAGCCCAGTGTATATACAGAGCCCCAGGTATACAGCAGCCCCAGTGGTTACAGCAGCCCAGCAGTATATACAGCAGCCCAGTGGTATATACAGCAGCCCCAGTGTATATACGCAGCCCCTGCAGTATTACTGCAGCCCAGTGGTATACAGGCCAGCAGTATATACAGCAGACCCCAGTAGGTATATACAGCAGCCAGTGTTACAGCAGCCAGTGGATATACAGCAGCCCAGTGGTATACTGCAGCCCACAAGTATACAGCAGCCCAGTGTATATACAGCCCAGCTGTATATACAGCAGCCCCAGTGGTATACAGGCCCCTGCAGTATATACAGCAGCCAGTGGTATATACAGCACCAGTGTATACAGCAGCCTCAGTGTATACAGCAGCCCCAGCAGTATATACAGCGCCCAGTGGTATATACACAGCCGCAGTATATACAGCAGCCCCAGTGGTATATACAGCAGCCCAGTGGTACACAGCAGCCAGTGAACAGCAGCCACAGTGGTATACAGCCCCCCCATCAGTGGTTACAGGCATACAGGGCCCCTGCTCCGCAACCCGTAAAGCAATAGATCATTATACTTATCCTTGTCACTGTCGCCGCCGCCGCTCTTGACACCGCGTCTCGGGTCTTCATGCTCCTACTCCGGCGCACAGGAAATGACATCATGCCTGCGCCGCGGAGGAGGAAGCATGAAGACCCGGTAAGCGCGGTGTCAGAGAGCGGCGCGACAGTGACTGGATAAGTATAATATCTATTGCTTTATGTGTGCGGCAGAAGGGGGGGCCCTGTATGCCTGTATACCATGATGGGGGGAGGCGGTGTATACGCTATAATGACTCGTGTATAAGCAGGGGGACTTTCAGCACATTTTCAGCACGAGTATATACGTAATAATCTTTGTAAAATCTCTTATCAGAGAAATCATTTCCTTCCCACTTGTCAGACATGTCTTATCCCCCCCAACCCGCCTCCTGACTTTCTATATTGTCTTGATCAACCAGGCTGACTGCCGGCTCACTGTGGTGACATGTGCTCATATGAGGATCAGGGTAAAGAAACATAGAAGGATGGTGTGATATTTCTAACAAGTCTTTTACCACCCTGACTTATTCATATGCAGACAGCTTAGCACAACTGTATAAAGCTTCTATGTTGCTGAAGCTTTTCTATATGCTAAAAAAAAGTATGGATGGCAGTAATCCAACTCTGTGTGCTAGGTTGTGTATGGCAGAGATCACTGCAACTAACTCCTTAGCTCAGAGTGGGTTGCAAATTTATAAGCATGATTCATATAAAGCTGGAAAGACAATAAGTGCAAATAGGTACAATAAAGAGCAATCTCATGTACAGTAATTCCCGTACATTTCGAAAACACCACAAGCTTCTTCTTCAGGACAATCATAATGAATCAATCATACAGCACCTATTTAATCTTCTTTCCGTATACCTTATACTTTATAAGTAAAGCATGCAGAGGGAAAAACTAAAAAAATGCAAGATAAAAATCATATAACGATCATAAATAGTGTTATTCTTCATGTACAGGACCGCTCATTTTGGAAAGTTACTTGGAAACACGGTTACCCTTATTCTAGCAAATTAAACAACTTACATACTTCACTTCTGAAAGGTTCCCAGATCTTCAATCACAAGCTCTAGTTCTGGGTTCAGGTAGTTCCTATTCTATTGTGTGTTTGATACAGGAAAGAGTTAACGCATGATCATTGACCTAAAGCCCCCGTCAGACATAGCGAGATCGCTAGCGAGATTGCTGTAACGTCACAGGTTTTGTGACATAACATTGACCTCACCAGCAATCTCGCTATGTTTGACACGTAGCAGCAGCCGCGCCCCCGCTGTGACATCGATGATCGTGTTGGAATGGCCTGGACCATTTTTTGATCATCGGGTTCCCACTGGGCAGCATGCATCGGTGTGTTAACAACGACCTCGTTAGCGACTCAGAACTCAGCCACGTAGGTCTGAGTCGTCAGACTAGCTGCTGCGTGACAGGGTCCCAACAACTGCCGAGATCTTTATACGGCTCGCCGGATCGTTGCTGCATTGTTGAGTAAATCTGACTGTTTGACATTTCACCAGCGACCAAGTAGCGATGTTCCAGCGTTCTTTACCAGGTTGTATCCTTGTCGGGATCGCTGGAACATTGCAAAGTGTAACGGGACCCTAAGAGTCTGGCTGACTGGCTTATTAACTAAGCTGTACTCTTTTTATCTGATGTGACAGAAAGTCTGCTTAGGTATGCAGCTGAAAAGAAAGGCATACCCCTTCATGGCACTGGTTATTCGACAACATGCAAAGTGATGTCCTGTGTAAGAGACAAACCAGAGAAGGATCTTATGGGGCACTGAACTGGAACTTGGAAATTAATATTGTGACACCTTTTGGACATAAAGTACATACGCACAGTGTGTATAATTTACAAATTGAAAAAAATGTATGCGTATTGCTTTTAGACAACGGACAATGTTCGGCAAATACTTTTGACATCTATCACAACCCCACCAGAATCTTCACAATTAATGTCTGCTTCTTTCACCAGGCACCATTGTACTCACCCTGTAGGTGGTGTTGGTGGATAGAGGAAAGATCAGAACCTCTGATGAGCACAGGCTCTCCAAGTACACTGAGTTTAGACAGGCTGGGACCTTCTATACTTCAGTCTGACTAGTAGATATGTGGACTGTAGTCATTGACTCCTAAGCTTCTGTCTATTGAAAACACCACTCCCTACTAATACCTTCAGCTTCTTGCTGGAAGCTGCTAGAAATAGCTTTTAGCTTCCCTGACTAGTGCCTTGTCTTGTATTGGTGGTTTACCTGTTCTACCCCAGTCTATTTTTTGGATGGTTTTTCTGCCCCACGATTCTGTACCTTGCTTCTATCTTGGTTTTGACCAAGCTCTATGACTACTTTACCCTTAGTTTTGTATTTTAGCCCTGTTCCTCCAAGATCCATAATTTTTTCTATTTTTCCATCCATGTAACCGTTTTAGGGCTTGTTTTAGGAAAGTCAAGTTGTTCTTTTGAACGACACTATGAATTTTATCTTTCATACATTGCAAAGTGGGAAAGAAATTTCAAGAACTTTGAATTTTATAAAAATGTGCAAGTTTAAATTTTTATTTTTATTTACCATTTTAACTACCGTATATACTCGTGTATAAGCCGACTCGTGTATAAGCCGACCCCCCTACTTTTGCCCCCAAAACCTGGGAAAACCTATTGACTCATGTATAAGCCGAGAGTGGACCCCAGCACAGGTATACAGCCCCCAGCAGTGTGGTATACAGCCCCCCCAGTGGTATACAGGCCTCCCCAGTGGTAGTATACAGCAGCCTCCCCAGTGGTATATACAGGCCCCAGCAGTATATACAGGCCCCAGCAGTATTACAGCAGCCTCCCCAGTGGTATATACAGGCCCCAGCAGTATATACAGCAGCCCCAGTGGTATATATAGCAGCCCCAGTGGTATACAGCAGCTCCAGTGGTATACAGCAGCCCCAGCAGTATATAAAGCAGCCCCAGTGGTATATACAGCAGCCCCAGTGGTATATACAGCAGCCCCAGCAGTATATACAGCAGCCTCAGTGGTATACAGGCCCCAGCAGTATATACAGCAGCCCCAGTGGTATATACAGCAGCCCCAGTGGTATACAGCAGCCCCAGTGGTATATACAGCAGCCCCAGTGGTATACAGCAGCCCCAGCAGTATATACAGCAGCCCCAGTGGTATATACAGGCCCCAGCTGTATATACAGCAGCCCCAGTGGTATACAGGCCCCTGCAGTATATACAGCAGCCCCAGTGGTATATACAGCAGCCCCAGTGGTATACAGCAGCCTCAGTGGTATACAGCAGCCCCAGCAGTATATACAGCAGCCCAAGTGGTATATACAGCAGCTTCCTCCTCCGGCGCACAGGAAATGACATCATTGCCTGCGCCCGCCGGAGGAGGAAGCATGAAGACCCGGAGAAGCGCGATGTCAGAGAGCGGCGGCGGCGACAGTGACAGGGATAAGTATAATGATCTATTGCTTTACAGGTGTGCAGCAGCAAGGGGGGGGCCCTGTATGCCCTGTATACCACTGATGGGGGGAGGGGCGCTGTATACCGCTATATGACTCGTGTATAAGCCGAGGGGGGACTTTTCAGCACATTTTTTGTGCTGAAAAACTCGGCTTATACACGAGTATATACGGTATACGGTGAAATTGACCTAGAAATATGATTCACAAGGTAAATTCAATAACGTAGATACCAAACATGTTTTTTTTTTATTTAACCCCTTTACCCCAGGCGATTTTCCATTTTACGATTTTCGTTATTCCCTCCCCTTTTTCCAAGAGCCATAACTTTTTTATTTTTCAAAAATATAGATATATGAGGGCTTGTTTATGCAGGATGAATTTTATTTTTGAATGACATCATTCATTTTACCATATGGTGTACTGGAAAACACGAAAAAAAATCCAAGTGCGGTGAAATTGCAAAAAAAGTGCAATTAACCCTAGAACGCATACCCATAGAAATCTACACATTCACGCACCTGGGGCCTTTTAGGCCCGTTTTCAATTATCATGGAATAACTAAAAAAAAATACTTTTCAAAGTTTATTGCAAAGTAAGGATGCATTCCCACTAGCGCTGGAGTCCGCCAGGACAGGATTCCGTAATGGATCTGACCTCCTGGTTACCCCAGCTAAGGCTGGCGGACGCATACCTGGGGCCTCGCAGGCCTGCCAGGTTACCTGTTTTCTATTTTCTGTAAAATTACTTTAGTTAGATTTTTGAAACTCTAGGTATTCCTCAGGTATATAGTTGTTAGTAATTTCCAGTTGTTCATATATTTTTATGCTATAGGCATTTCGGTATAACAACCTTTTTTTGGGACTACCCCATATTCACGCACCTGGGGCCTTTTAGGCCTGTGTGCAAATAACACGGAATAACTCAAATAAAAATACTTTTCAAAATTTATTTTACAATTGCAAAGTAAGGATGCATTCCCAGTAGCGCTGGGGTCCACCAGGAGGGGATCCGTAATGGATCTGACCTCCTGGTGACCCCAGCTAAGGCTGGCGGGATGATTGTGCCATTGTAATTTTAGATGTCAGTAAACTAAAAAGAAAAAAAGAAAAAGATTACAATCAGGCTTGTGCACTGTAAACAGTATGTGATAAGACTCTTTGTTAGGGTTCCAGCACACCAAGCGATATAAAGCAGGTAAACTGCAGCCTCCCTCCTCTTACCTCCAACAGATCACTTTCTTGTAGTGCAGTAGAAGCCTCTGGTTTTGGAGCTCAGAAAGTTTCTATTTCCAGACAAAAGAAAGCTGACTTCTTCCTCCAAAGCTCCAGCAATTAGGACAAAAAGACCTGTGATAAGGTCAGAGACACATGACTTAGTGAAGGAGCCTCCCTTCCAAGATCACATGACCATGTAGTCATGCAGAATCCACACTCTTCCCAGAGTCATAAAAGTTCTTCCCCAGCAACAATACAGACAAAAAGACTGAATATCACATGTAAACCTAGTACGGGCCTAAAAGGCCCCAGGTGCGTGAATATGGGGTAGTCCCAAAAAAAGGTTGTTATACTGAAATGTCTGTAACATAAAAATATATGAATAACTGGAAATTACTAACAACTATATACCTGAGGATTACCTAGATTTTCAAAATTCAAACTAAAGTACTTTTACAAAAAATAGAAAACAAGTAACCTGGCGGGCCTGCGAGGCCCCAGGTATGCGTTCTAGGGTTAAATGACTGTTTTTTGAGGTTTTTTATTCATCAGGTTCACTATATGGTAAAACTGACAGGTCAGTATATCCCGCGAGTAAGTACAAGTTCATAGATAAAAAACATGTATACATATAATTTTATCGAAGTGGTGAAAAAAAATTCAGAGGTTTTGAAGAAAAAGAATTGCAGTTTTGTTGTCATTTTCGGTGACCAATAGTACTCTCATTTTTCAGGATCTAAGGATGTTTGATGGCTTAATTTTTGCAGCTTCAGCTGACGTTTCTATTGATACCATATTTGGGTAGATGTAAGTAGAAACCCAAACCTACAGGGCTCTGAATGAAAATGTGATTGCTTCCAAACCTAATAACTTGTTGGGCCTCCCTTACTAGCAACAAACACAATCAAGCAGTTGCGATAACTGGCAATGAGCACTTTAAAATGCTTTGGATGAATTTTGCTCACTCATCTTTGCAGAATGGTTGTAATTAAGCCACATTGGAGGGATCCCAAACATGAGCTGCCTTTTTAACCCCTTCATGACCCAGCTTATTTTGGCATTACTGACCTTGCCATTTTTTGCAATTCTGACCAGTGTCCCTTTATGAGATAATAACTCTGGAGCGCTTCAACGGATTCTAGCGATCCTGAGATTGTTTTTTTGTGACATATTGTGCTTCATGTTAGTAGTAAATTTAGGTCAATAATTTTTGAGTTTATTTGTGAAAAAATTTAAATTTGGTGGAAATTTTGAAATTTTGCAATTTTCAAATTCAGAATTTTTATTCTGTTAAAGCAGAGAGTTATGTGACACAAAATAGTTAATAAATAACATTTCCTACATGTCTACATTACATAATTTTTTTTTTCGTTAGGAAGTTATAAGGGTTCAAAGTTCATCAGCAATTTCTCATTTTTCCAGCAAAATTTACAAAACCATTTTTTTAGGGACCACATCACATTTGAAGTGCCTTTGAGGAGCGTACATGATAGAAAACACCCAAAAGTGACACCATTCGAAAACCTGCACCCCTCAAGCCCAACAAATTTTAGGATCTATTTTGCCTGTTGCCGATGTGAAAATGAAAAAATTGAGTCTTAAAGAACATTTTTGTGAAAAAAGTACTTTTTAATTTTTACGGATCAACTTGTGAAGCACCTAGGGGTTTAAAGTGCTCACTATGCATCTGGATATGTTCCTTGGTGGGTCTAGTTTCCAAAATGGAATCACTTGTGGGGGAGCTCCAATGTTTAGGCACACAGGGGCTCTCCATACGCGACATGGTGTCCGCTAACAATTGGAGTAATTTTCCATTGAAAGTGTTAGTGGACACTATGTTGCGTTGGAAAGCACTTGTGTGCCACCAGCATAAGGGCAACTGGAAGAGTTGGGGTACTGCACAAGAAAATGGCACCTTCAATGAGTGCACTATATTCTGGGGTGGCTGTAGGTTGCAATTCACAGAATGTGGGCTCACAATGTTTGAGTCTCTCCATGCTGAGGATTCCAGCCCCCCCAACTGCCCAAGCTGTACCTGGCTGGCAACCAAAAATACAGCAAAAGCCATTTTTTTTTATTTATAGACCTAATTTCAGAAAAAAAAAACAACTTGGGGCTCCGCCATATTTTTGGTCCAGCCAGGTACAACTTGGCAGCTACGGACTGCCAACCACCCCCAGCTGCCTCGTTGAACCTGGCTTGCAACCAAAATACAGCGAAGCCCTTTTTTTATTTATAGACCTAATTCAAAAAAAAATAAAACGATGTAGGGCCCTGCCATATTTTGGTCCAACCAGGTACAACTAGGCTGCTGGGGGTGGGAATCCTCAGCATGCAGAGGCCCAAGTGTTCTGGGCCCAAATTTTGCGAATGGCACCCGCAGCCATCCCAGAAAATGGTGCATTCATTGAAGCGCCATTTTCTGGTGCTGTACCCAGACTCTTCCAGTTGCCTTGGTGCCAGTGGCAAACTGGGTAATAAAGGGGTTAATGCCAGCTTTTTTATTGGCAGCTGGCACTAAGCCCGAAATTCATAATCTCGGGCCAATGTTAGACCCGGCCATTAGGAATCTCTAGTAAATAGTAAAAAAAAAAACACACAGTAAAAAAATCTTTTTATTTGAAAAAAACACACAAACAAAATTCGGACTGCATCTTTATTATAAAGATCTGACGTAGTCCACAACAAAGATCCCACGCGCTCGATCGCCTCCATCGTAGTCCAAAATGATGGTCCCACGATGCTCGATCACCTCTGCCGTACCTTGCACCATGACTCTGACCCAAGAGACTACAACAAGGGATCAAGTGTCCACTTGTTACAGTCTCTGGGGTCAGAGTCATGGTGCACTGTATGGCAATGATTTGCGGTACTGTGTATCATGACTGTGACCCCAGAAACTACAACAAGGGATCAAGTGTCCAATTGTTGTAGTCTCTGGGGTCAGAGTCATGGTGCACGGTACAGGAGATCATTGCCATACAGTGCACCATTTACTCTGACCCCAGAGACTACAAGAGGACACTTGATTTCTTGTTGTAGTCTGTGGGGTCAGAGTCATGGTGCACTGTATGGCATGATGCCGTCAGTGTACTTGACTGTGACCTAGGATAAACAGGAAAGTGTCCACTTGTGGTAGTTCGGTCGAGTCATGGTGACGATGCATGATCGCGGTACCGTGATCATGACAGACCCAGGATACAACAAGGGATCAAGTGTCCACTTCTTGTAGTCTCTGGGGTCAGAGTCATGGTGAGAGGGGGGGGGCACCCGCGCACCCGCCCCTCCAGATCTTATTGGAGAGCTCAGATCTGGAGGGGTGAATCGCTCTGATTGGCAGTTTCACTTTCAACTGCCACTCAGAGCTATTTTAGCCACAGGGGGAGGGGGGTAAGCCTCCCCCCGATGCAGTACATGTCCTCATGTTCCCGCAGCACCGGTGACATTTCACCAGCCTCGGTCACGTTGCTGTGGGACCCTGATCCCGCCATGACGTTGGGGGACGTCATGGGTCTGGAAGTCACTGACTTCCATGATGTCTCTGTAACATCATGGGTCGGGAAGGGGTTAAGGTCATTCCACAGCATCTCAATCAGATTAAGGTGAACACTTTGACTAGGCCACTCCAAAATCTTAATTTTGTTTTTCTTAAGTCATTCAAAAGTGAACTTTCTGATGGGTTTGAATTATTGTCATGCTTCATAACCAAGTGTGCTTCAGTTTCACAAAATTGTTGGTGCAATGTCCTCAGCAATGTTCAGTTGCTAATATATTTTACCAAACAATTGGTCAGCACTCTCCAGTAGCATATACATTACAGGTTTATTGGCCCATACCAACCGAATGTTTCGGTTCACACAGAACAGAACTGCTGGAGGAAGGTTCTGTGTGAACTGAGACGTTTGGCCGGTATGGGCCAATAAACTTGTCATGTATATGCTACTGGAGAATGCTGTCCAATCTTTTGGTAAATATACAGTATATATATATATATATATATATATATATATACAATGTCTTGAAAAGATATTTATAATCGTGCAACTTTTGCATGTTTTTTTTCATGATACACCCAGAAACGTAAGTGTATTTTATTGCAACATTATGTGGTACAGCAATATTATGTAGGTGTATTTGTGAAGTGTACAGAAAATGATACATTGAGATTAAAATATTTAAAAAATATAAATAAGAAAATTGTGATGTGTATTTGTATTTCAATTCTTTGAAGGACCACCTTTTGCTGTAAGTACTGCTGTCAGTCTTTTAGGATATGTTTTCTATTCTTGCCACAGATTCTCAGTGGTATTTTGGTGTGCACTTTGACTGGATCATTCAAATGCATAAATATGCTTTGATTTAAACCATCCATTGTATCTCGGGCAGTATGTTTAGGGTCACTATCCTGCTGGAAGGTGAACATATGCCCTACTCTTAAGTCTTTTGTAGTCTGTAACAGATTTTTCTACAGTATTGCCCTGAATTTAGCTCCTTCAATCCTCTCATCAACTTTGATCAGCTTACTTGTCCTTCCTGAAGAAAAGCCCCCCCCCACAACATGTGTGGGCTACCACCATGTTCGATGGTGGCGATGGTGTTTTTAGTGTGATGTGCAGTGATTGTTTTCCGTCACACATAGCCTTTTGCATTCATCTCAAATATTCTGAATTTGGTAACATCTGACCAGATCACCTTCTTGCACATGCCATGTAGAGGACACAGCTAACATGTGAAAGCATCCTTCACTTCCCTAGCCATGTAACAT
Organism: Allobates femoralis; assembly: GCA_033576535.1. Lineage (NCBI taxonomy): Eukaryota > Metazoa > Chordata > Amphibia > Anura > Aromobatidae > Allobates > Allobates femoralis. The sequence goes on from JARQOC010000003.1 coordinate 759,575,082, forward strand.
AGTAACATAGTGTTTAAGGTTGAAGGAAGACTTTAAGTCCATCTAATTCAACCCATAGCCTAACATGTTGATCCAGAGGAAGGCAAAAAAAAAACCATGTGGCAACACTAGCTCCACATTGGGGAAAAAATACCTTCTTGACTCCAAATATGGCAATCAGACTAATTCCCTGGATCAAAGCCCTATCAAAGGATCTAGTATATATAACTGGTAATATTATAGTTTTCAAGAAAGGCATCCAGGCCCTTCTTAAATGTTAGTAGTGAGTCACACATTACAACATCATGTGGCAGAGAGTTCCATAGTCTCACTGCTCTTACAGTAAAGAATCCACGTCTGTGATTATGATTAAACCATCTTCCTCCAGACGTAGAGGATGCCCCCTTGTCCCAGTCTGAGGCCTAAGAGTAAAAAGATCATTAAAAGGTCTCTGTACTGTCCCCTCATATATTTATACATTATTATAAGATCACCCCTAAGCCTTCGTTTTTCCAAGCTAAATAACCCCAAGTTTAATAAACTGTCTTGGTATTGCAGACTCCTCAGTCCTCTAATAACCTTGGTCGCTCTTCTCTGGACCCGCTCTAGTTCAGCTATGTCTTTCTTATACACTGGAGACCAGAATTGTACACAGTATTCTAAGTGTGGTCGCACTAGTGACTTGTATAGAGGTAAAATTATGTTCTCCTCATGAGCATCTAGCCTCTTTTAATGCATCCCATTATTTTATTTGCCTTTGCAGCAGCTGCTTGACACTGGCCACTAAATGTGAGTTTGTCATCTACCCATACACCCAGGTCTTTTTCAGTGACAGTTTTGCCCAGTGTTTTACAATTAAGCACATAATTATACCTTTTGTTTCCTCTGCCCAAGTGCATGACCTTACATTTATCCCCATTAAAGCTCATTTGCCATTTATCAGCCCAAGCTTCTAGTTTACATAAATACTCCTGTAATATAAAATTGTCCTCCTCTGTATTGATTACCCTGCAGAGTTTAGTGTCATCTGCAAATATTGAGATTCTACTCTGTATGCCCCGTACAAGGTCATTAATAAATATATTAAAAAGAAGCGGGCCCAACACTGACCCCTGTAGTACCCCACTGTTAACCGTGACCCATTCTGAGTGTGTTCCATTAATGACCACCCTTTGTTTCCTATCGCTAAGCCAGTTTTTAACCCACTTACACATATTTTCCCCTATCCCCATTGCTTTCATTTTATGTATCAACCTTTTGTGTGGCACCGTATCAAAAGCTTTTGAAAAGTCCATATACACCACATCCACTGCATTTCTTTGATCCAGTCCAGAACTTACTTCTTCATAGAAGCTTATCAGATTAGTTTGACAGGAATGTTCCCTCGTAAAACCATGTTGATATTGGGTCATGAGGTTATTTTTCTTCAGATACTCCAGTATAGCATCTCTTAGAAAACCCTCTAGGATTTTATCCACAGTAGAGGTTAAGCTTACTGGCCTATAATTTCCAAGTTCAGTTTTTGTTCCCTTTTTGAATATTGGCACCACATTTGCTATACGCCAGTCCTGTGGTACAGACCCTGTTATTATGGAATCTTTAAAGATTAAAAATAATGGTCTATCTATGACAGTACTTAATTCCAGCAGCACTCTGGGGTGTATCCCATCCGGGCCCGGGGATTTGTCAATTTTAGTGATTTTTAGACGATGCTGTACTTCCTGCTGGCTTAAGCAGGTGACATTTAATTGACAGTTTATTGTAAATCCTAGGGTTGAATAGTCATATGCTATAATCTAATAAACCACTGAGATATTTTATGTGAGTATCAGGATTCCAAAGCATTTTCTCTTTGTTTTTTATCAAATACATCAATATGCATTATATGTATTCTGTCCCTTTATTGTGTGTTAGGCTAAGGACACTAGACCTGTTTTTTTTTTTCCATATTGCTCAAATTATTTGCGTCTGTGGTCCTTATCTCAAGACGGGCATTTCACATTACTACAAATCCAATTAAATTGTATTTATTATAATAACATCCTATTCATTTAGATAGTAAATTTATCTTGCAGAACGTAGACTATTATTTGGTTAGCAAAATTAGTCATACATTATTTTGCTAAACATATTTTTATTTGTCCTTAGTAACAAATTAAAATATTAATTTAAAAAAATCTAACATATGATATATTGATGTGCAATAAGGCATCTGACTATTTTTTTAGTCGGGTTAAAACAAATAACTTTCATGGGGAACTAATCCTAAAATTGTACATGTAGACACATCAGGAAATATTTTATAGGATTACTTATTAATGAGGAAATGAAAAGCAACACTCACAGGTGGTGGTTTTCAGCTCCAATTATGCGTTCTCATCCTCAAGAATGACATGTGCATGGGGAGAGGGTGTAGGAGGCAGCGGACGACGGCACGCCGTTGTGCGGTATTACCGCTTCCACAGGTCCTGTAGAGCTGAAAACCAACACAGGTGAGTGCCGCTTTTCATTCCTTCGTTAATAAGTAATGCATTTACGGCTCACTTTATCGTGCAACACTGGTCCCTAGGTGCTATATAAGTGATCACTGGGCTGAACCTAAAAGTAGGCCGCACAGGCTGAAAAAGTGGTGCAGTGTTTTGGTGCCCAGCAACGCACTCTTTTCATTGATTTTATAGGGTTATCTAAGTTATTCCCCTTAAAAGTTAAATCAGTTTTGCTTTAATGAGGTTATGGAGACAATAGAGGTGCTGATAGTTCTGCCCTAAATAAGAAATTGTGAGTTACTAGATGGGTTCTCTATTCAGCATCCTTATCTTTTAGCAAGGGTGGAGAGTAATTAGAGAGAGCAAGTCTTGGTCTAGGGAGGACCTAACCTACCCTTGATTGCACTTTCATTTTTTTCATTAAATTTGCAACTGTATAAAGATTAGAACGATGACATTGCTTAAAAACCAAACACTATTTGCCAATTTTTGCCAGTTTGATGATAGATTGACACCTGTGCTCACCTGTGATTAGACATTAATGCATGAGGATGAGTGTACAGAGACAGGCGGGGGACCAAGCAAGGGAGACATAGTGGCTGGTTGAGCATACTTTTTTTTGTTTAATTTGTAGGATTTTTTTTTCTTATTCAAGACTTGCAGGCTTTGATGTGAATTTTAGAATAATCCCAGGAAAAAGTAAACTATGTAGCCATTTGTTATAGTTTTGACTTCCCATTTGAAATACCTTTGCAAAATCTGAAAAAATTGGTAATCGTTTAGTCCCATAAATTAACTTGTTTCGGATTTTACAATCTGCACCACAGGTCAATTTCTGCATGAAAAATTACCAATGTGTTTAGATTTACTTAAATTTAAACTCAACTAATATTGATGTTCTGTCTTTGATTTTCCACCAAAAATTCTATATGGAAAATGTACAGCAATCCATTAATGTGAAAAGTTACCCTAGAAGTGGAATCATATACAGCAATGGTCACACTTGAGCTATGGCAGCACACCATGGGATCATACAGTGTGTAAGTGGCCACCTTTAACACACTGATTGCTTCTCTTTGAAGAAAAATGACCCATGACAATCACAAGAATATTGACATGCTAGGAATAATTGAAATAGTTGCAAATCATTATTTTTTGTTCATAGAAAAACATTGCCTTTGTATCATTGTAGAGTCCCAACCTAAAAGTGCATCTCAACACCAACACAATGGAAGTCAGATTTCCAATGACTAAAGCATTATGAGTAGTTATGAGCGAGTACTAAAATGCTCGGGTGCCACTGATTTAACATAAAATGCTCGGGTGCTCGAAGCTCGGGCCGAGCATCCCGAGATACTCGTGTACTCAGCCCGAGTACCGAGCCCAATGTTATCCTATGGGAGACCCGAGTATTTTTTATGAAATGACTGCCGGCAGCATGTAGAAGCCCTAAAAACAGGGCCGGCCTTATGTTGAATGGTGCCCTGTGCGAATTTGCCTTATGGCGCCCCCACGGCATTACTTACTCAGAAGACATGAGCATACATGTTTGTACATGATCTATTCATGGTCTTCAAGGAGAGCAGGGAGGGGCGTTGCTATGCTAGGGTCAGAAAAAATCAGGGACCCAAGACCTATATCCTCTCCCACCTGTCATTACCAACCCTCCCATATATAGAGGTGTTACCTGTCATCTTACAGGAGGAGGAGGTGAGCTGTGATATCACCTATTGTGAATGGTGGATCCTGTGTTATCTACTGTATATAGAGGTGTTATCAGTCATTGTACAGGAGGAGGAGGTGAGCTGTGATATCACCTATTGTGAATGGTGGATCCTGTGTTATCTACTTATATAGAGGTGTTATCAGTCATTGTACAGGAGGAGGAGGTGAGCTGTGACATCACCTATTGTGAATGGTGGATCCTGTGTTATCTACTGTATATAGAGGAGTTATCAGTCATTGTACAGGAGGAGGTGAGCTGTGATATCATCTATTGTGAATGGTGGATCCTGTGTTATCTACTGTATATAGAGGTGTTATCAGTCATTGTACAGGAGGAGGTGAGCTGTGATATCACCTATTGTGAATGGTGGATCCTGTGTTATCTACTGTATATAGAGGTGTTATCAGTCATTGTACAGGAGGAGGTGAGCTGTGATATCACCTATTGTGAATGGTGGATCCTGTGTTATCTACTGTATACAGAGGTGTTATCAGTCATTGTACAGGAGGAGGTCAGCAGTGATATCACCTATTGTGAATGGTGGATCCTGTGTTATCTACTGTATACAGAGGTGTTATCAGTCATTTTACAGGAGGAGGTGAGCTGTGATATCACCTATTGTGAATGGTGGATCCTGTGTTATCTACTGTATATAGAGGTGTTATCAGTCATTGTACAGGAGGGGGTGAGCTGTGATATCACCTATTGTGAATGGTGGATCCTGTGTTATCTACTGTATATAGAGGTGTTATCAGTCATTGTACAGGAGGAGGTGAGCTGTGATATCACCTATTGTGAATGGTGGATCCTGTGTTATCTACTGTATACAGAGGTGTTATCAGTCATTGTACAGGAGGAGGTGAGCTGTGATATCACCTATTGTGAATGGTGGATCCTGTGTTATCTACTGTATATAGAGGTGTTATCAGTCATTGTACAGGAGGAGGTGAGCTGTGATATCACCTATTGTGAATGGTGGATCCTGTGTTATCTACTGTATATAGAGGTGTTATCAGTCATTGTACAGGAGGAGGTCAGCAGTGATATCACCTATTGTGAATGGTGGATCCTGTGTTATCTACTGTATACAGAGGTGTTATCAGTCATTGTACAGGAGGAGGTGAGCTGTGATATCACCTATTGTGAATGGTGGATCCTGTGTTATCTACTGTATATAGAGGTGTTATCAGTTATTGTACAGGAGGAGGAGGTGAGCTGTGATATCACCTATTGTGAATGGTGGATCCTGTGTTATCTACTGTATATAGAGGTGTTATCAGTCATTGTACAGGAGGAGGTGAGCTGTCATATCATCTATTGTGAATGGTGGATCCTGTGTTATCTACTGTATATAGAGGTGTTATCAGTCATTGTACAGGAGGAGGAGGTGAGCTGTGATATCATCTATTGTGAATGGTGGATCCTGTGTTATCTACTGTATATAGAGGTGTTATCAGTCATTGTACAGGAGGAGGAGGTGAGCTGTGACATCATCTATTGTGAATGGTGGATCCTGTTTTATCTGCTGTATATAGAGGTGTTGACTCTTAAATAATGCAGCATTTCAAATAAGAACATACTCCAAAAGCTTCTGGGGACCGAGACAGATAGGAGAGTAGCAAGAAAGGCTAGTCCCTGGTGAATTCACCCCATTTGCTTGTATACGGAGAGACCGGTCACTCAAGGCAGTCAGCAGGGAGAAGCCTTCAGGGAACAGACTTTCTGACTAGTCTCCAGCAAGATTTGATCCCCATAGTATTCCACATAGTATATTGCACCCCCAAATTCCTCCATATATTTGCACCCCAATAGACCTCCATATAATATAATGCACCCCCATAGTCCTCAATATAGAATAATGCACCACCACAGTCCTACATATAGTATACTAGATGGCGGCCCGATTCTAAAGAATCGGGTAGTCTAGAATCCATATATAGTTTATTTACTAATGGTTAGGGGAGTGCGGTGAAATGAATTGTGTGTATACAGGTGGCTCAGTGGGTAGCAGAGTATACGGTTGCTCAGTGGTTAGCACTGCGCGGTGGCTCAGTGGTTAGCACTGCGCGGTGGCTCAGTGGTTAGCACTGCGCGGTGGCTCAGTGGTTAGCACTGGGTGGTGGCTCAGTGGTTAGCACTGCGCGGTGGCTGAGTGGTTAGCAGTGAGTGCGGTGGCTCAGTGGTTAGCAGTGAGTGCGTGGGCAGAGTGGTCAGCGCAGCGCCATGGGCAGAGTGGTCAGCACAGCGCCGTGGGCAGAGTGGTCAGCACAGCACCGTGGGCAGAGTGGGCAGCGCAGTGCCGTGGGCAGGGTGGTCAGCGCAGCGCCGTGGGCAGGGTGGTCAGCGTGGGGGGGACGGACACACACACACACACACACAGACACACACTCCGATATATTTACCACCGTCCCTGCTTCTTCCCTGCCACCTGCGTCTTCCTCAGTCCTCTGTTCTGCCGACATGTCGCCGCACCCAGGACTGGATCCAATATGGCGTCCGGGAACTCTCGGTGGCCCGATTCTAACGCATCGGGTATTTTAGAATATAGAAATAGAGATTGCATGGGGAAGGCGGTGAGGGCTGAATTGGGAGGAACTTTGAAGAAGGAGCGGCCGGTGAAGAACGGTGTGGCAGGGGGGAGGAGGGAGGACAGAACAGCAGGGGGGAGGAGGATGGAGGACAGAGGAGGTAGCGGCGGGGTGTGGGAGGATGTAGCAGCACAGGCAGGGGAAGGAAGGAACGGCAGGGGGAGGATGGAGCACAGAGCGGCAGGGGGAGAGGACGGAGGATGAAGCGGCGGGGTGGGGGAGGATGGAGCAGCACAGGCAGGGGGAGGACAGAGGATGGAGTGGCAGAGGGGAGGAGGACAAAGGAAGGAGGAGGAAGTGTTGCAGTGGGGGAGGATGGAGCGGCACAGGCAGGGGGAGGATGGAGCGGCAGGGGGAGGATGAAGCACAGAGCGGCGGGGGAGGTGGAGGACAGGATGAAGCGGCGGGGTGGGAGAGAACGGAGCAGCATAGGCAGGGGGAGGACGGAGGATAGAGTGGCGGAGGTGAGGAAGGCAAAGGAAGGAGGAGGAAGCGGTGGGGTGGGGGAGGATGGAGTGGCACAGGCAGGGGGAGGACGAAGCGGCATGGGGAGGACGAAGCACAGAGTGGCGGGAGGGAGGAGGGTGTAGGATGAAGCAGCGAGGTGGGGGAGGACGAAGCAGCACGGGCAGGACGGGGGATGGAGTGGCGGAGGTGAAAAGGACAAAGGAAGGAGGAGGAAGCGGTGGGGGAGGATGGAGCGGCACAGGCAGGGGGAGGACGGAACGACAGTGGTTAGCACTGCGCGGTGGCTCATTGGTTAGCACTGTGCGGTGGCTCAGTGGTTAGCACTGCGCGGTGGCTCAGTGGTTAGCACTGCGCGGTGGCTCAGTGGTTAGCACTGCGCGGTGGCTCAGTGGTTAGCACTGGGCTGTGGCTCAGTGGTTAGCACTGCGCGGTGGCTCAGTGGTTAGCAGCGAGTGCGGTGGGCAGAGTGGTCAGCGCTGCGGCGCTGTGTGGGCAGGGTGGTCAGTGCAGCGGCGCTGTGTGGGCAGGATGGTCAGCGCAGCGGCGCTGTATGGGCAGGGTGGTCAGCGCAGCGGCGCTGTGTGGGCAGGGTGGTCAGCGCAGCAGCGCAGTGGGCAGGGTGGTCAGCACAGCAGCGCGGTGGGCAGGGTGGTCAGCACAGCAGCGCGGTGGGCAGGGTGGTCAGCACAGCAGCGCGGTGGGCAGGGTGGTCAGCACAGCAGCGCAGTGGGCGGGGTGGTCAGCACAGCAGCGCGGTGGGCAGGGTGGGCAGCACAGCAGCTCGGTGGGCAGGGTGGTCAGCACAGCAGCGCGGTGGGCAGGGTTGTAAGCGCAGCAGCGCGGTGGGCAGGGTGGTCAGCGCAGCAGCGCGGTGGGCAGGGTGGTCAGTGCAGCGGGGCTGTGTGGGCAGGGTGGTGAGCGCAGCGGCGCTGTGTGGGCAGGGTGGTCAGCGCAGCGGCGCTGTGTGGGCAGAGTGGTCAGCGCAGCGGCGCTGTGTGGGCCGAGTGGTCAGCGGTGGGCAGAGTGGTCAGCGGTGGGGCGGACGGACACACACTCCGATATACTTACCACCGTCCCTGCTTCTTCCCTGGCGCCTGCGTCTTCCTGAGTCCCGACATGTCGCTTCACCCAGGACTGGATCCAATATGGCGTCCGGGAACTCTCGCGAGACTTCCCGGACGCCATCTTGGAGAAAGTATGTCGCCACCCCTGGAGCCATGGATCCAATATGGTGTCCGGGAAGTCTCGCGAGACTTCCCGGACGCCGTATTGGATCCAGTTCTCCAGGGGCGGCGACATGTCGGCGGTGGAGAAGACGGAGGAGAGGTGGTAAGTATAGGCGACTGTGTGTGCGTGTGTTGTGTGTGTGGTGTGTGTGTGTGTGTGTGTATGTGTTAGGGGCTGCCATAAGCGTAGCGAGCTCTATGAGTCCCGGCTCCCGCTTACGGCCGCCATCTTGGCTCACCCTGAGCGGGTGTAGCTCTGCCGGACGTTGGGACAAAGTGACGGATGTGAGGTCACAAATCCTTCCGGCTTTTATATACAAGATTGCACACCCACAGACCTCCATATAGAATAATGCACCCCCACATTTCTCCATATAGAATAATGCACCCACACAGTTCTCTATCTAGAATGCACACCCAAAGTCCTCCATTTAGTATAATGCACGCCACAGTCCTCCGTATAGTATATTGCACACTTAAAGCATGACATATATTACAATACACCCCCACATTCCTCCATATAGTATAATGCTCCGCTCCGTACACCTCGTACACACACGGCTCTGCTTGGTACACCTCATACACACTTGGCTCCACTCCATACACCTCGTACACATTCGGCTCCGTACACTTCGTACACACGCGGCTCTGCTCCATACACCTCATACACACTCTGCTCCACTCCATACACGTCGTACACACTCGGCTCCACTCCATACACGTCGTACACACTCGGCTCCACTCCATACACCTCGTACACATTCGGCTCCGCTCCATACACCTCGTACACATTCGGCTCCGCTCCATACACCTCGTACACACACGGCTCCGCTACGTACACCTCGTACACACGTGGCTCCGCTCCATACACCTCGTACACACACGGCTCTGCTTGGTACACCTCGTACAAACTCGGCTCCACTCTGGAAACACAGGGCTCCGCACACCTCGTACACGTGGCTCAGCTCCGTACACACGTTACTCTGTTCAGTACACCTCATACACACTCAGCTCCGCTCCGTACACACGCGGCTCCGCTCTGTACACCTCGTGCACACTTGGCTCCGCTCTATACACCGCGTACACACACGGCTCTGCTTGGTACACCTCGTACAAACTCGGCTCCACTCTGGAAACACACGCTCCGCACACCTCGTACTCGTGGCTCAGCTCCGTACACACGTTACTCTGCTCAGTACACCTCATACACACTCAGCTCCGCTCCGTACACACGCGGCTCCGCTCTGTACACCTCGTGCACACTTGGCTCCGCTCCGTACACCTCGTACACACTCGGCTCCGCTCCGTACACCTCGTCACACACTCGTCTCCGCTCCGTACACCTCGTACACACTCGGCTCCGCTCCGTACACCTCGTACACACTCGGCTCTGCTCTGTACACCTCGTACACACTGGGCTCAGCTCCGTACACCTCGTACACACTGGGCTCAGCTCCGTACACCTAGTACACACTGGGCTCAGCTCCGTACACCTCGTACACACTGGGCTCAGCTCCGTACACCTAGTACACACTGGGCTCAGCTCTGTACACCTAGTACACACTGGCTCAGCTCCGTACACCTAGTACACACTGGGCTCAGCTCCGTACACCTAGTACACACTGGGCTCAGCTCCGTACACCTAGTACACACTGGGCTCAGCTCCGTACACCTAGCACACACTGGGCTCAGCTCCGTACACCTAGTACACACTGGGCTCAGCTCCGTACACCTAGTACCCACTGGGCTCCGCTCTGTACACCTCGTACACACGTCTCCGCTCCGTACACCACGTACACACGCGGCTCTGCTCAGTACACACGCGGCTCCGCTCCGTACACCACGTACACACACACGTCTCCGCTCCGTACACCTCATACACACTCGGCTCCGCTCCGTACACCTCATACACACTCGGCTCAGCTCCGTACACCTCATACGCACACGGCTCCGCTCCGTACACCTCGTACACACTCGGCTCCGCTCCGTACACCTCATACACACTCGGCTCCGCTCCATACACCTCATACACACTCGGCTCCGCTCCGTACACCTCATACACACTCGGCTCCGCTCCGTACACCTCATACACACTTGGCTCCGCTCCGTACACCTCATACACACTCGGCTCCGCTCCGTACACCTCGTGCACACGCGACTCCGCTTCATACACCTGATACACACTCGGCTCTGCACCGAACACCTCATACACACTCAGCTCCATACACCTTGTACACACTCGGCTCCACTCCTTACACCTCATACACAGGCAGCTCTGCTACATTCACACTATACATCCCTCTTGATCCCACACAAACTCACCTCATCCATTTCTTCACCTCTTCACTTCCTGCTTGGTGGAAGCTGCCCTGCATACTCGGAGATGCTGATCATGTGATCCCTGACTCCTCCCCTCCATTGACATCATCACAGGTCCTGTAAGCACAGGCCTGTGCAGCTCCACAGGTGGGCTCACACTGCAGGGTGGGGGGATAACGCGGCGGCAGCGGCCAGGACTATAATAGAGAGAGTGGCATCAGCATGGAGCCCGCGCTACCACCGGGCGCCCCTGCGGATGCGGTCCTCTGTCTACTAGCAGCCGCACAGATCTAGCAAAGCCCCTGGGAGCGGGAGCAGGGCAGCAAATAACAATGACAGCTGTCTCCCTGCGGCGCCCCCTGGATCGTGGCGCCCTGTGCGGCCGCACGACTCGCACATGCCAAAGGCCAGCCCTGCCTAAAAATGTCACAAAAGTCTCAGAAGAGTGCTGAAATGACATGGCAACACCATGGGGAAGACCCCTGGAAGCATTTCTCACTCAAAAGTCACAGCTGTGAACAATGTTGTCCGAGTTTCACGCCAATTTTACGGAGTCACCAGAAAACCTTCCAAAATGTCACCAAAAAGAATATTTAGGGTGGAAATGTTAAGGGCACATACCCAATAGTGAGATACAGCTGGTGTATGTTACGTTTTGTGATTACATGAAAGATTTTACGTGAAAACATTGTGCGGCACTCCGATGACCCTGAGAAGAGACGTACATGAAGCCCTGTCTTGACATAATGTGCCCATTTTGAGGAACTGGGTCTATTGTAGTATTTTCCTTTGCCAGGGCAGTCCAAAATTGGGAGGTTCACCAATGCCCCTGGATAGAGACGTGCATGAGGGCCTGTAAACCTGAAGTGGGTGTATTGTAGTATAGCCCTTTGGCAGGGCAGCCAAAAATTGGGAGGCTCCACATTATCCCAGGATAGAGACGTGCAGGAGGGCCTGTAAACCTGAAGTGGGTGTATTGTAGTATAGCCCTTTGGCAGGGCAGCCAAAAATTAGGAGCCTCCACATTGTCCCAGGATAGAGACGTGCAGGAGGGCCTGTAAACCTGAAGTGGGTGTATTGTAGTATAGCCCTTTGGCAGGGCAGCCAAAAATTGGGAGGCTCCACATTGTCCCAGGATAGAGACGTGCAGGAGGGCCTGTAAACCTGAAGTGGGTGTATTGTAGTATAGCCCTTTGGCAGGGCAGCCAAAAATTGGGAGGCTCCACATTGTCCCTGGATAGAGACGTGCAGGAGGGCCTGTAAACCTGAAGTGGGTGTATTGTAGTATAGCCCTTTGGCAGGGCAGCCAAAAATTGGGAGGCTCCACATTGTCCCAGGATAGAGACGTGCAGGAGGGCCTGTAAACCTGAAGTGGGTGTATTGTAGTATAGCCCTTTGGCAGGGCAGCCAAAAATTGGGAGGCTCCACATTGTCCCTGGATAGAGACGTGCAGGAGGGCCTGTAAACCTGAAGTGGGTGTATTGTAGTATAGCCCTTTGGCAGGGCAGCCAAAAATTGGGAGGCTCCACATTGTCCCAGGATAGAGACGTGCAGGAGGGCCTGTAAACCTGAAGTGGGTGTATTGTAGTATAGCCCTTTGGCAGGGCAGCCAAAAATTGGGAGGCTCCACATTGTCCCTGGATAGAGACGTGCAGGAGGGCCTGTAAACCTGAAGTGGGTGTATTGTAGTATAGCCCTCTGGCCAGGGCAGCCAAAAATTGGGAGGCTCCACATTGTCCCTGGATAGAGACATGCAGGAGGGCCTGTAAACCTGAAGTGGGTGTATTGTAGCATAGCCCTTTGGCAGGGCAGCCAAAAATTGGGAGGCTCCACATTGTCCCTGGATAGAGACGTGCAGGAGGGTCTTAAAACATTTTTCCCATTGAGAAGGAGCGGGTAGTCTGTTGTTGTAATGCCCATTCTAAAAGAATGGGCGTAAAAATTTACCACTGGGGGTATACCTGAAACAACAGCCTAACTATTGTAACGGTCATCATGGTGGCACATGAGGAGAAGGAGGAGCAGTCCAGCGATTAGCCAAGGAAGAGGAAGACGACGTGGTGGATGATCCAGTAGCTGACACAACCTGGCAGGAGGATATGCAGAGCGAGGACAGCAGTGCACAGGGGGAGGGAGGCGTAGCATCCCAACAGGCAGTATGAAGCAGGGTCGTGTCCGCAGGCAGAAGGCAGGCAACCGTTCCCCGGAACAACAACACGACACAAGGTGCCTGTGCAAATGTTAGGTCTTCCCGAGTCTGGCAGTTTTTTAAGTTGGCTCCAGAAAACTCTAAAAAGGCCATTTGCAACACCTGCCATGCCAGCATCAGCAGGGGTACGAAAACTAGCAGCCTGACCACCACCAGCATGATCAGGCACATGTCAGCCAAGCACCCGACTTTGTGGGAAGTACAACAGAGTCGAGGAGCGGTGCTTGCTGATGTCACTGCTACGTCTTCGCGTGTTGTGCGTGCGAGCCAATCCCTTGTCCATGCTGGCCGCGAACAAGCCTCCGGCCCTGCACCTGAAGTTGCCCACGCACAAATGACACCACCATCAAGCACGTCCTTGTCCCAGCGCAGCGTTCAATTATCCATTCAGCAAACCTTTGAACGTAGGCGCAGATATGCTGCCAATGCCCCACGTGCCACGGTCCTAAATTGTCACATTTCGCGACTCATAGCTCTAGAAATGTTCCCTTTCCGGCTGGTGGAGACGGAAGCATTCCGCGACCTGATGGCGGTTGCTGTCCCACGTTGCTGTCGCCACTATTTCTCCAGATGTGCCATCCCCGCATTGCATAACCACGTGTCCCAAAGCATCACACGTGCCCTGAACAACGCTGTTTCAGCCAAAGTCCACCTAACCACAGACACGTGGACAAGTGCTTGTGGGCAAGGCCGTTACATCTCCTTGACGGCACACTGGGTTAATATTGTGGAAGCTGGGACCCAGTCTGAGTGAGGGACGGAACACGTCGTTCCCACACCAAGGATTGGAGGCCCTACCTCTGTCAGGGTTTCACCGACACTCTACAGCTCCGGAATGTCATGCTCCTCAGCCTCCTCCTCCTCCTGCGCATCCTCATCCACTGTACACTCCACACCAGTCACAAGCTGGAAGCACTGCAGCACTGCCTCTGTGAAGCGGCAACAGGCTGTGCTGAAGCTAGTCTGCATAGGTCACAAACCCCACAATGCAGAAGAGGTGTGGACAGCTTTGAAACAGCAGGCAGATCACTGGCTGACACCTCTGAATCTAAAGCCAGGAAAGGTCATGTGTGACAATGGCCGGAACCTGGTGGCAGCTTTGAGGCGAGGCCAGCTGACGCATGTTCCATGCGTGTCCCATGTGCTCAACCTGGTGGTTCAGCGGTTTCTTACATCATACCCAGACTGTCTGATCTGCTGGTAAAAGTTTGCCGCCTGTCTGCGCATTTTCGCAAGTCACCTGCTGCTTCAGCCGGCCTTGCCGGCTTTCAGCGCCGTTTGCGTCTTCCGGCCCACAGACTGGTGTGTGATGTCCCCACGCGTTGGAATTCAACTCTGCACATGTTGGTCAGGATATGTGAGCAGAAGAGGGCAGTTGTTGACTACCTGCATCACCTAAGCAGTCGGGAGATGGGTCAAACTCCACACATAACACCTCCGGAGTGGAGATGGATGTTCGACCTATGTACCGTCCTCCAAAACTTTGAGGACTCCACCAAGATGGTGAGCGGCGATGACGCCATTATTAGTGTCACCATACCGCTACTCTGCCTTCTAAAACGGTCTCTGCTGAAAAACAAAGATGATACATTGCAGGCGGAGCGCGATGACTTGGAGCAATAAACTGTAGTGGGTGTGGGTGATAACACACAGCCCAGCCTCATGTCATCACAACATGCAGTGGAGGACTATGATGAGGAGGAGGAGGATGAAGACATGGAGCAACTCTCTGGCCAAATTGAGGATATGACATGCATACCAGTCATACCCTCGATTCAGCGTGGCTGGCCAGAGGACAGGGGAGAGAGAGGAGGAGGAGGAGGAGGACAGCATGTTCAGTCATCGTGTTGGTCAGGATACTGAAGTGATGGCTGTTAAGAGTCTGGCGCACATGGCTGACCTTATGGTAAGCTGCCTGGCTCGTGACGCTCGTGTTCAGAACATCTTGGCCGACAATCAGTACTGGTTGTCAACACTCTTAGACCCACGCTACAAGGAGAACTTCATGTCTCTCATTCCTGAGGCGGAGAGGTCAGCCAAAATGCAGCAGTTGCAGAAGGCCATAGTAACAGAAGTAGGCAAAGCATTCCCCTCATAAAACGCTAGCGGCATAGGTCAGGAATCGGTGGACAACCAAGGCGTACGGCCGAGAGGGGCACAAGTCCAATCCGCCAGAGGTAGGGGAACAGTCTTTACGATGTGGGACAGTTTTCTCAGCCCCTCACACACCACAGCCCATGAGGTGCGGGGTAGTGCCATAAGAAATGCTAAGTTTGGCCAGATGCTGAAGGAGTACCTTGCAGATCGAACAACTGTACTGCGAGATTCCTCTGTGCCTTACAATTATTGGGTCTCCATGCTGGACACATGGCATGAATTGGCTCTCTACGCCTTGGAAGTCCTGGCCTGCCCTGCCGCTAGCGTTTTGTCAGAGCGAGTTTTCAGTGCCGCAGGAGGAATCATTACTGATAAACGCACCCGCCTGTCAACTGAAAATGCTGACAGGCTCACTCTGATCAAGATAAAGAAGGGTTGGATTGGGCCAGACTTCACCACACCACACACAAATGACAGCGGAATTTAAATTTTGTTATGGCAGTTTGCCATGTACCTCCACTCACCTATAGGTACACACTTCTGGATCAGTGTGGGATCAGTAATGTCCGTGGACGTGTACTCGGCCTGGTGTTAGGAAGGAGGATCAGGTTGGGAAATGTGTGGTGCAGTATCACGGCTACTGACACTTGACCGTGTGGAAGACAGGGTGTTTGTGGAGGTGCCAATCTGACTTGAAGCATTATCCGCTATCCAAGTAACAACCTGTTGACACTGGTCTTGGTTCAAGAGCGGTGTACTGCAGCGGGCCCCAAGAATTTGGGACAGGACGTGTGAGCGAGTAGATGTGCCCCTTTGTTGTTGCGAAATTAGTGCTTGCACACGACCTCGGCCTCTGCCTGCACCACCATCACGTTCACTTCCTTGTCAACGCACTTGCGCATTTTGCCTGTATACAGCGACAACAGTCTGGTGACTGTTCGGGTCACAAGAGATTTGTATTTTAGACCCTAACCTGTATAAGATAGTAAGTACAACAGTCTGGTGACTGATATGGTCAAAGGAGAGAAGGATTTTAGTCCCTAACCTGTATCAAGGTAGTAAGTACAACAGTCTGGTAACTGTTCAGATCACAGGAGAGTAGGATTTTAGTCCCTAACCTGTATCAAGGTAGTAAGTACAACAGTCTGGTGACTGTTATGGTCACAGGAGAGTAGGATTTTAGTCCCTAACCTGTATCAAGGTAGTAAGTACAACAGTCTGGTGACTGTTGAGGTCACAGGAGAGTAGGATTTTAGTCCCTAACCTGTATCAAGGTAGTAAGTACAACAGTCTGGTGACTGTTATGGTCACAGGAGAGAAGGATTTTAGTCCCCAACCTGTATCAAGGTAGTAAGTACAACAGTCTGGTGATTGTAATGGTCACAGGAGAGTAGGATTTTAGTCCCTAACCTGTATCAAGGTAGTAAGTACAACAGTCTGGTGACTGTTGAGGTCACAGGAGAGTAGGATTTTAGTCCCTAACCTGTATCAAGGTAGTAAGTACAACAGTCTGGTAACTGTTCAGATCACAGGAGAGTAGGATTTTAGTCCCTAACCTGTATCAAGGTAGTAAGTACAACAGTCTGGTGACTGTTGAGGTCACAGGAGAGTAGGATTTTAGTCCCTAACCTGTATCAAGGTAGTAAGTACAACAGTCTGGTAACTGTTCATATCACAGGAGAGTAGGATTTTAGTCCCTAACCTGTATCAAGGTAGTAAGTACAACAGTATGGTGACTGTTGAGGTCACAGGAGAGTAGGATTTTAGTCCCTAACCTGTATCAAGGTAGTAAGTACAACAGTCTGGTGACTGTTATGGTCACAGGAGAGAAGGATTTTAGTCCCTAACCTGTATCAAGGTAGTAAGTACAACAGTCTGGTGACTGTAATGGTCACAGGAGAGTAGGATTTTAGTCCCTAACCTGTATCAAGGTAGTAAGTACAACAGTCTGGTGACTGTAATGGTCACAGGAGAGTAGGATTTTAGTCCCTAACCTGTATCAAGGGAGTAAGTACAACAGTCTGGTGACTGTAATGGTCACAGGAGAGTAGGATTTTAGTCCCTAACCTGTATCAAGGTAGTAAGTACAACAGTCTGGTAACTGTTCAGATCACAGGAGAGTAGGATTTTAGTCCCTAACCTGTATCAAGGTAGTAAGTACAACAGTCTGGTGACTGTTGAGGTCACAGGAGAGTAGGATTTTAGTCCCTAACCTGTATCAAGGTAGTAAGTACAACAGTCTGGTAACTGTTCAGATCACAGGAGAGTAGGATTTTAGTCCCTAACCTGTATCAAGGTAGTAAGTACAACAGTCTGATGACTGTAATGGTCACAGGAGAGTAGGATTTTAGTCCCTAACCTGTATCAAGGTAGTAAGTACAACAGTCTGGTGACTGTTATGGTCACACGAGAGAAGGATTTTAGTCCCTAACCTGTATCAAGGTAGTAAGTACAACAGTCTGGTGACTGTAATGGTCACAGGAGAGTAGGATTTTAGTCCCTAACCTGTATCAAGGTAGTAAGTACAACAGTCTGGTAACTTTTCAGATTACAGGAGAGTAGGATTTTAGTCCCTAACCTGTATCCAGGGTAGTAAGTACAACAGTCTGGTAACTGTTCAGATCACAGGAGAGTAGGATTTTAGTCCCTAACCTGTATCAAGGTAGTAAGTACAACAGTCTGGTGACTGTTATGGTCACAGGAGAGAAGGATTTTAGTCCCTAACCTGTATCAAGGTAGTAAGTACAACAGTCTGATGACTGTAATGGTCACAGGAGAGTAGGATTTTAGTCCCTAACCTGTATCAAGGTAGTAAGTACAACAGTCTGGTGACTGTTATGGTCACAGGAGAGAAGGATTTTAGTCCCTAACCTGTATCAAGGTAGTAAGTACAACAGTCTGGTGACTGTAATGGTCACAGGAGAGTAGGATTTTAGTCCCTAACCTGTATCAAGGTAGTAAGTACAACAGTCTGGTAACTTTTCAGATTACAGGAGAGTAGGATTTTAGTCCCTAACCTGTATCAAGGTAGTAAGTACAACAGTCTGGTGACTGTTGAGGCCACAGGAGAGTAGGATTTTAGTCCCTAACCTGTATCAAGGTAGTAAGTACAACAGTCTGGTAACTGTTCAGATCACAGGAGAGTAGGATTTTAGTTCCTAACCTGTATCAAGGTAGTAAGTACAACAGTCTGGTGACTGTAATGGTCACAGGAGAGTAGGATTTTAGTCTCTAGCCTGTATCAAGGTAGTAAGTACAACAGTCTGGTGACTGTTATGGTCACAGGAGAGAAGGATTTTAGTCCCTAACCTGTATCAAGGTAGTAAGTACAACAGTCTGGTGACTGTTATGGTCACAGAAAAGCTTGGATTTCGATCTGAATCACCCTGCCTATATCCTCCTAGATTAGTCCTGAGAAGGACTGTTGTGGTCAGCAGCAGTTTGCAGCCCTGCTCCGGATCTACCTATGAGGGCCGCAAATCTGTCCCTAAGCAGCAGCAGACACTCTCCCTATACTCACTGTCTGGATGGCTGTGTGCAGAGCACAGCGCGGCCGGGTCTTATAAAGGCTCGGTCACGCTGTGCAGGCCGGCCAATCACTGCAATGCCACAACTAATAGGGCTGTGGCATTGCAGTGGTCTGCCAGCCAATCCCTGCATGTGGGCTGGCTCTCTAAAGAGCGCCAACATGCAGGGATGAGGACCACGAGCACAGCACGAGTATCGCGAGATTACTCGGTGCTCGCCGAGTAGCCCGAGTACCAGTACCGAGCAGCGCAGAGCATACTCGCTCATCACTAATTATGAGTATGTACACTGTCTTAAAAAAGTATTCATATCCTGTGAACATTTCCATATTTTTGAAGTTACACCCACAAACTTAAATGCATTTTATTGGGATCTTTGAAATATACCAACACTAAGTAACACATAGTGTGAAGTGTTAAGGAAATGATACATGGTTTTCTAAATATTTTGTAAATATTTGAAATTTGCACTTCAATAAGGAAGTGGAGAAACTCCAGTGCCACATTTAAGCAGCTCCTCAAAGTCATAATCGCTTTCCAACAAGCTTTTAATATGACTAAGGGATTTGTGCCAGATCAGAACCCCAAACTACAGACACTGCGTTTCGGGGTAACTGCCCCTCATCAGTGTAGTGTGTGTGATATTCTGATCTGGCTGTGTGAGTGGGCTAAGACAAAGACAGCTAAAAAGGGAGGAGATTGTGGCTACTTCCCTCCTCTCAGATATTTGCAAATTTCACTTCATTAAGGAAGTGGAGAAACTCCAGTCCCTAAATGTGGCACTGGAGTTTCTCCACTTCCTTAATGAAGTGCAAATTTGCATATATCTGAGAGGAGGGAAGTGGCTACAATCTCCTCACCTACATAGCTGTCTCCATAAGGTAGATAGCACGTTTCCAGACCTAAATATTTTGAAAACATAAATCTGACAAATTGTGACTTCTATTTGCATTGCCTCTTGACACCACTAAATAAAATAATGAGTCTCCACTCCCCTTCCCCCCTGTGTCATTTTGATTATCAACTAATTAAAATTTGAACATCATACCAGTGGTAAGTGCCTTCCTATTTTCAACTTGTGTCTGGATAGAATCATGAGTGTCCAATTGCCTCCAGAATTTATGTAATTAAAAAATGAGTTCACCTGTGTGTAATTTATTCTCACTATAACTGAGCTGTTCTGTGAAGAACTCAGAGGTTTATTTAAGAAAATTAGGGATCAAGCCGCATCATGAAAACCAGGAATACCCCAGACAGGTCAGGGATTTAGTTGTGGAGGTAAAGAAGGGTTAGGTTACAAAAAATAGCCCAAGCTTTGAATATCTCACAGAGATGTTCAATCCATCATCCAAAAATTGAAAAAAGCATGGCACAACTGCAAACCTATCATGACAAGGCCATTCACCTAAACAAGCAAGGAGGGAATTAATTAGAAAAGCAGCCAAAAGCCCCATGGTCACTCTAGGGTGCTACAGCTTAGGATGGGAGAAACTGTCCACAGGTCAACTATTAATCATATATTCCACAAATCTGGCCTTTATGGAAGAGTGCAAGATGAAGCCATTTTTGAAAGTTAGGCTAGGGTCACACTTGCACGATTCTAAGTTTCCTGCGTTGTTTGCAGAAAACATAGAATTTTTTCCTCACTATGCAGCCTACACGCAGGCTGCATAGCGGCGGACGCGGTCCCTAGCAACCCGCTGTGTTCCCTGGATACCAGCAACACAGCAGGCTGCGGGGAGTGCGATTTGCACGACACACAGGGGAACGCAGCATGATGCGTTCCCTTGTGCGTGGTGCAAATCTCACTCCCCGCAGTCCACTGTGTAGCTGGTATCCAGGGAACACAGCGGGTTGCTAGGGGTCTGCGTTCGCCGCTATGCAGCCTGCGTGAAGGCTGTGTGCAGGCTGCATAGTGAGCAAACAATGCAGAAAACGTAGAATCGTGCAAGAGTGACCCTAGCCTAAGCCATAAGAAATCCATATTCTAGTTTGAAAAACCTCAAGTAGGGAGCACAGATAACATGTGGAGGTTTTTTAAAAGTTTTTTTAATGGGGTGTTTTTACATATTTCTTTCAGTTTGTTGTGTAGATAATGATTGGTGATTACTAAATATTTGTACATATTTATATGTTTGGTAATTTATTATTAGCACATTGCTCTTGGAAAGTCTTTTATTAGTCTATATTATCATTTTAGGGACTCCAATAGAGGTTATGAAACTATTTATATTTATATTATGGCCTTTCTGGCCCAATATTTGTTATTAAAGTGGCAGAAGGTGCTTTGGTCAGATGAGACCAAAGTTAAAATTTTGGACTACAATGTAAAACACTATGTGTGGTGAGAAACTAACACTGAAAATCACCCTGAAAACACAATCCCCCTGTCAAACATGATGGTGGCAGTATCATGCTGTGTGGAGGCTTTTCTTCAGCAGGGACAGGGAAGCTGGTTGACGTTGAGGGGAAGATAGTTGGGATTAAATACAGGAAAATCTTGGAGGAAAACCAGTTAGATGCTCCAAGAGACTTGAGACTGGGGTGAAAGTTTAACTTCTGTAAAGATACTGCCAGAGCTTAATGGAATTATTTAGATCAAGGCATAATCATGTATGTGAATGAGCCAATCACAGTCCAAACCTAAATCCTACTGAAAATCTTTGACAAGTCTTGAAACTTGCTGTTCACAGACGGCTCCATCCAATCTCAATGAGCTAGAAGTATTCTGCAAATAACAATAGGGCAAAAACTTCAGGCTCTAGAGAGCAAAGTTGGTAGACACAGACCCAATAGATACATTTAAGCTTGTGGGTGTAGGTGGAAAAATGTGTAAAGGTTCAAAGGAGATAAATACTTTTTCAAGTCATTGTGACTGACAACTACAACATGTCTTTCTATTTAGGATATGTGCACATGGCAACTTTTAGACACTGTGTACCCGCATAGTTTTTGAAGCAGAAAACACCAGCGATATGTTTTATTTGAATTGCCTGCATTGTCCTTTTTCTGGCGGCTTTGCTGAAGGCGTCCTTTTTATTTTTTTTACATCATATATAAAAGTTTCAGCTTCCAAGTAACCGCTAACTGAAGAATGGTAAGGTTGCTTACGTTAGCCGCTGCAAGACTTCCTCCAAACTTACTTAAAGAAATTGTTATTTTTTGCAACCAGGATAGTTTTTATCAGTTGCATTAGAAATTGTAAAAAAGCACAGCTTATAATGGAAAATAACAGTTCTTTTTACAACATGCTCTAGGAACAAGGAGATTCTCATTTGACGAAAGGGTGCGTAGTCTTATTTGTTCAGCCCTCCATAGGGACGGTAAGGTGAGGAGAGGTCTACCTGAAGTGCCGTTCTGCTCATAAGCATCTTTTTTACATCCTTTAAAACATTCTCAGTCATTTCTATAATTCAATTCCGTCTGCCCCTTGCATCACTTTGCATGCCGGTTTACTGTCACCCATGGCTACCGCACAGAATAATTCTTCCCTTCGATGCTGATACACCATTAACGAGAGCGAATCTTTGTCTTGGCTGTTTTTCTTCCCCTCTGCAATATATCACATGCCACGTATAGTGGATTACCCTAGACAAACGTGCTGTGTTCTTCTTTCTTATTCTCCCCTTTTTTTTTTCTTCTAAAATGGACCGCACCATTACATTTAGAACATGAAAAGAAGATAGTAAAAATGTTTCTTGCCGCTGTGAGAGAAACAGCCCTGAAAATAATGCCTCTTTGTTGCTTGACATTGAACAGAAGCTGATTTACATCTGCGGCTGATCTTTCATGAATTGGATAAAAGGGAGGCAAACTCCAACCGTACCAAGCAGCTCCGTATGTTGATGAATCCTTTGGCACATGTTAATTAATAGTCTATTGTGTCTGGCAGACTTGCAAAAAGGGATTCCACACAGTTTGATCTTATAAAACACAGACAGAAATCTCAGTGCTTATGCCCAGACTTGTTCTTTTATATTATCCCAACCCCAGTTTTCAAACAACCCTAACTAAAGTAGACATACAACTAGGGGATGCTATTACATTTCTAGGAGACGATCAAAGGATTCCAAATTGTTAAACCATAAGTACCATTAACCATTTTTCAATACAATTGCTGAAAAATCACCTTTGTTTAATAAGACTTTTCCCAGAATTTACAGCTGACGGACATGAAGACAGCTTACGTTTGATGGAAATTGGGCAATTTTTGACCAATTTTATTTTTAAGAATTTTTACCCCTGTTGTTTTGTATTAGAGAATGAATATGCGCCAATCAAATGACAAGACAATATGAAAGGCAATACAAACAGATCACAACCTTGCAGTTTGATGAATGCTCTCTTATGAGAAATACAATTGGGTTTTGCGAGAAAAATATAATGGCTTTTAGGCAAACAAATTACTAAATTGTGATATAGAATTTCACAGTAAATGATGTCCGGGACCATAGGGTTATAATCCACACCATTGCTTTGTATGGAGATAAGTTTTTGGCTGTTGTCTGTAATTTGAGAATGTCATCGATGCTACAGCGTTCTCCAACTTTCTATAACCTAAGTGGGGTTACAAAACATGAATACTTTGTAATATGGTTTTAAAATGTTGACATTGAGTGAAATGGAAGCAGATGTGACCTTGCAGCTGCATATTTAAAGGTTAAGGTAATGGGCTCAGAGGCACAGCTATAAGGTGGACAGAGGTAGCAGTTGAATGTAAAAACAGGTGATTAATTGTCACTAAATTCCACTATGTCACATAAGACATTACAGTATGATATGTGGCCCATGGTTTCTGGGGTGCTCTGTTACTGATTTTGCTTTATAAAACCAAAGAAATGAGCCAGAGTTATAAGTTGGTGTTCATGCAATGTGTAAGAGCACGTTTCACACTTTGAACATGTCACAGACAAAACCAAAGAAAAAGACAAAATGAGCATTTATTTTCTTGGATTTTGTCTATGAAATGGTGAAATGGTCACAATGTGAACGTATTCTTACACATTGCATGTATACCAACTTATGCTCCTGCTCAGTTAATTGTTTTTGTGTAGTTTTGTACTTTGCCCCCCTTTTTGAGCTGGTGTTTTATCCATATAGTTTTTCATGGCCAGGTGTCTGAACAGTTGGGCCCGTGACCTGCCTTTATCTTTATTGAGGTCAGATGACACAAGGTAAGGTTCCAATACTGAAGACAGGATAGGACCATCCTGATTGGGTACACCATGTTGCATTGGGATGGCCACTCTGCTTAGCAGGTCCCATAGGAAGTACAACCTGGACTCTTCTCCACTTCACACCTATACAGGGATAAAGCCTTGATTGATAAGGCCATAAGATTTGCTTGCATGGGTTAGCTACTGGCTAAGGCCCCCTTCACATCATGATTTTTGGGGATCCATGGCTATCCGTTGTAAAACTGATAGCCACGGATCCGATTTGGCCCCCATGTATCCCTATGGGCACGGATTGGTGCTTAGTAGCCATCCATGTGTGCAGGGATCTGATTGTGTCTGCTTTTTTCACATCCCCAAAATCCGAGACTGCTCCGATTTTGGGCACAGCGGACACAATTGGACAGCATAGGATCCGATGCTGTCCGATTCAAATAACATGGGGGTCTATGGAGTTCGGATCAAAACAAGATCGTTTCCCGGATTCAATGTTAGTTTACTGAGCATGCTCAGTACACTAAAACTGCTCTGTTCAGTGTATTTCACTTTATCAGTGTATCTATATACACTTCTAAAGTGAAATTAAATAAATCAATGTATTAAAAATAAAAATAAATAAATCCTCACCTCTCCACCAGCTGTCCAGGATCTGAGAAGAAGATGTCCGAATGCTGCCAGGACCTTAAAATGTGATTAAAATGTGATTGGCTGGTAGTGATCAGGGGGTAGGCATGTCACATATCACATGATCGCTACCGAACAATCACAGATCTTTAAGGTCCTGGCAGCAATCAGATGTCTTCTCTTCGGGTCCTGGACAGCCGGAAGAGAGGTAAGTATTTTTTTTTTTTTTTTTTAATACATATTTTGTCTTTTATTTTGCTTTCACAGTGTATGTAGATACACTGGGAAAGCAAAACTTCAGCCCCGACATGACAAACAGGGGGAGGAACACAGGATTCTTCCTCGCACCATGTGACATCACAGCGCTGACACCACTTGACTGCGCTTTGCAGGCTCAGGCTCCTCAGCTCTTTCTATGTCTGGATCCATCAAAATCATGGATTCTGACACAGAAATGGCATCCGGAGTTCACATCCGGTCCTGTCGGTTCCTGTCCGTGGGGTCCTGCCAAAAACAGGATCCCCACAGACAGGAACAAATTGTGATGTTAAGGGGGTCTAACAAGCAAGTTGTGGAAAGATTTATCAGCAAATCCAATTATAACCACTTAGGGGGAGAGAGCGAGAAAATTTTAATTATGAAACATAGGTAGTAGCCAATTTCAAGTCTAGATGTTATAGTAAGCAGACAGTCCAGGAAACAATTTCAAACTGGTGTTCAATGGTAGAGTAAATTACAATAGTAGAGTAAATAAAATATAAACATAGGTCAGAATAAACAAGATCAAGTCATTATATGTGTGGAATAATGATACATTAAATACAATAGACGGTACGTGTCAGCAAGTAAAGCTCTAAATATTGCATCTTGTGCCCCTCTTGGCTGCCGAACCCACCCTACCATTGGTTCGCTGATCAACCCTAGCAACTGGTCAGTCAATAGGATCCTTTTTTTAAAAAGTAGTATAATTAATTTATGTCTGGGTGACGCATAAACCACCCATTAGGAAATGAGTCCACCTTTTCCCCAGCAGATTCACATGCAGAATGCTCTAGGCATCCACACTGCCTCCTCCTCTCTGTCAGTGCAGTCAATGGGAACAATGGGATTTTGATAGTGGAAGCAGCGGGTGCATGAAACCTATAAAGTTATCTTTTTATCACAAGAAAAAGAAAAAAGAGCTCTACGAGGTTGGTATAAGGATAAGCCTCCCTATAATAACATTAGGTTGCTTGAAAAATAATCTATAAAAAGTCTAAGCGCTGCACTGTCCACTTAAATAAAACACTGGGCTATAATTTCATTATAAAATTGTGCAGTGTCAGGATTTTTTATTTTGATACAAACATTTAAAATTTTCACATGATAAAAAATACTATGTATACATGCATAGCAACATGCACTATAGTTTTTAGCAGGTAAAAAAATCAGGGGCAAAAATCCAAGGGTTCTTAAGCTTAATTATTCTCTTTCTGTGGATATATAGGGGTTCTTCAATTTTTTCTTGTTGTTGTGCCTATGAGAAAGATTATCCAATTAAATTATGTGCCTATTAAATTCCCAAATATTCCAAAATGTATTGTAAAAATAATACCTTAAACATTGAATTGCGGTGTTTGCCTTTCTATAAACTAATTTTTTTGCTTCCCTTTCTGCAATTGAATTATGATTTTGTCTTATACTTGTGTTGCAAAATAAACATAAAAATATATTAATAAATAATCATTTTTACTATATTTCTTGACCTATTTTTTAACAGGTACCTGCATGCTTAGTGTATTGAGCATCCTTTTTCTGAACTGCACTTATTTATAAATGAGTTTCCTCCTAAAGAAGTCCTTTTAAAGGTTAATTCTGTTAGCCTAGGGCCACATTAGCATTGTGGCCTCCACCAAGCCGGATCTAGCAAACATCAGCATTCCAGTAGCATTAGCGCAGCGTTACCATAGTGTAACACTGCCTTAATGCTGCCATAGGCTAACATGGGTGACGGGACCTGAAGCGCATTCAAACGCCGGCATGAAAGTGTGAGATTTCAAACTCCGGCACTTACATGCCGCGTTGAATGCGCATCGGGTTCCGTCACCCATGTTAGCCTATGGCAGCATTAAGGCAGTGTTACACTATGGTAACGCTGCACTAATTCTGCTGGAATGCTGATCTTTGCCAGATCCGGCTTGGTGGAGGCCACAATGGTAATGAGGCTCTAGCCTTAGAGAAAAGTCCTGAGGATAATGAATGGTTAATTAGTTTTCAGCTACTGTATGTGTGGCAGTAAGGCTACATTCACACTGTGCGTTTTTGGTGAGTGAGTGATAAATACAGAAGTGGTGACGTGTTTCTATTATACTTTTCCTCTGATTGTTCCACTCCTGGTTTTTCCTACAAAAACTGACAAGCAAAAACAGACTAAAAATGCACAGTGTGAATGGAGCCTTAAATAGCACTCCTGGCTATAACATAGCTGTATCGGGCTTGTGTAGCCTTTAATAGTTGTGTGGATTGTCTGCTGGTTTTTTTCTTTCAGTTAGTGAATTAATCCTTGAATCTAAAAAACTAAAACAATCAATATATATAATAATTTTTAAAAATATACCGTCTAGTGATATTGTTAGGTTGTGTCCATCAAACATTCACTCTCCTAATTCTACCATTGGGCTGCTGTACTACAATGGCAGGAAGCAATATTACCGGGACAGTTCTTTTGGCAGGCCTGCAATTTTACTATAGCTCAATACATACATATTTTTTTTTTTAAGTGACACAGGCCAATGTGTGCAGGATATCAGAGGTAATGTTGACCCCTAGAAATCTATGGGAGCTGTTACATGCCTCTGCACAAATTGTATAGATCCATAATACAGCTATGTTCACAATTTCAAATAGTTTTTCTGCTAGATCTTCTATAACATCATCCTTTCTTTCATACCTCATGTCTATAAACCATTAGACTTCAAAACGGGATTCCCAATTGCAGAAAACAATGGTGTCATTCATGCATACATAACAGCATACATACACAAATGCTGACATTAGACTCCATTATGCTACATCTGCCCATCTGATGTGTGAAATCGTGTGAAATCGTTGTGTTTGATCCTAATATACTTCTTTGTTGGTTCTCTTTCATGCTTTAAGGGTGTACTGTCCTTTTCTTTCAAGCTTCACTTATTTTATTCTTTTTTAACATGTTTTTATCACTAAAAATGTTTTCTATTTTTGCTATGCATTGAGACTGAAAATTACATTTATACCTATTAACAGGAAATCAGGCTTACATTCAGTCATAATGCTCAATGTACAGTCTTTCCTAGGGTCATGAAGCAAAAGTGTAGGAAAAAGTTAAGTAAAGATATTGGCAACCACAGTTATTTAAAAACAGGTACTAGATCAGTGGCTGACAGTTTCTGTAGATTTTCATATATTTGATTGTATATACAGCTGCTGTAAAGATTTGCTCCAGATCAATTACTTCAAAACTTGTCTTAGTATTAAAGGGATATTCCCATTTTGTAATAGGATGGTATAGTGCTGGAGTAATGGCAATCATTGGTTGATGATTCTACTGCTACCGATGCTGACAATAAAAGGGCGACAGCGCCGTGTCCCTGCACAGACAGGGAAAAATTGCAGCCCTCCAATTCCCTTAAAGTGAACTTGTCACCAGGTTAACAGAGACTAGTTTTTACTCTTACTTAATTCTCACTTTTACCCTGAGTATTACATACTGTCAGGACCACTGTTGGAGTCAAGGATAGAGGAGTGAGGGATGCCCAGTCCACCTTCTTTAGCACACACCAAAGAGGAACTGAAGCAACCCCGCAACATCCTTCATGTTCTCAGGCTCCTGTGGGTTTCACTCCAGCTTGTTGACTCCCATGGTCAAGCCTGGCCAGCAACCAATGCTCCATCCTCTCCATCTCTGCCTCCTGTTCCCTCTCTTTGAAATTCTCTGTGATGGTGACTCGATGTACTCCCACAACATACCGAGCCCTTTACCTTCATGAAGGTGACGACCTCCCCAACATAGCGGGTGCAAAGTCAGGAAGACAGATGCTTCTGCTGCTGGTTGGACCTATTGACATAACACTGGTACCAGTGCCCTCTTCGACTAAGAACCTGTGCCCCCTCCTCTGAAAGAAGTCCACCATCTGGCCTCAGGTGCATTGCTCCTCAAAGCTGGACTGCTTAGACCCCTCCAACCACTCTTTGGCAAGGGTCTCTGAGAGCCTACTGTCTTCTAGAAATGACAAGGATGGGGGTTGATCAGACCTACAAGGATCCTTGCTGGGAGGAGGTAGAGGCCCCATATAGTATTCCCCCCATTCTCCCAATTGAAGGCCTCTAGTGGCGGTGCTATGAGAGGCAGGGAAACAGGGGCCTCTGGCACTACTACCTCCTCCTCCCCAGCTCCAAATCCACCAGCTGCAGATTTGTTGAAGCCGGGCAAGCTGCAGGATCCTCCTTCCAACTTCTGGATGTCCTGGGCCCATCATACAAAGGGAAAGGATCATGTCCTGAGTTTCGTTCCGGTGGTACCTCTTCAGGCTTCCAGGACCAGCACTGGATCCATACCTTGCTGCAGATAAAACCCAAAACAGGGTGAATGGTTGAGCTCCATATCACATACTAGTGCATCTCAATGGATTAGAATATCATCAAAAATCAATGTCATATTGCCATGTTTCAGGGTGTTTCTGGGAGCCCATTTTTTAATCCTTAATCTTCCTTACTTTAGTTTTCTGAAGTAATGGCCTTTGGGTTTTCATAAGCTGTATGCCATGATCAACATTTACAAAAGAAAAACACTTGAAGTAGATCACTCTGTTTGTAATGACTCTTTCTAATATATAAAGCTGAATGTGTGTGTGTATATCCGGGATTGGCATCTACACCGTTGCAACTACAGCCACAAAATTTTGCACAGTCACACGTCTGGACCCCGAGAGCGTCATAGGCTATGTTGTGAGGCGAAATTTTAACCCTGCGCGTTCAAGTTCACCAAACAATTTTGCCCCTAACTACATAATGGGAAAAAAGTGAATGGAAAAGTGTTGGAGGAAAATCGACAGCTGTCAGCCATAGCCACAAAATTTTGCACAGTCACACGTCTGGACCCCGGGAGCATCATAGGCTATGTTGTGAGACGAAATTTTAACCCTGCGCATTCCAATTCACCAAACAATTTTGCCCCTATCTACATAATGGGGAAAAAGTGACAGTTACTAGTTGACAGTTGTGAATGAGAAGGGTTTAATGACAGCGCCAAAGACTAACAGCATATACCAGCATATAGTCACTAAGGTGGGGCCCCAACATGAGATGTTCACCATGCACGGGGACATGTATACACACCAAACGCACACAAAGAGTAACAGCAAGTGTATAGTTGCTAAGGTGCAGCCCCAACATTGGATACTCACCACGCACCCGAACACATGCACACACACACCACAAAGAGACACACACAACACAGAGACACACACATACACCCTAAAGTGACACATGCACTCACCCCACAGGGACACACCCCCACGCCACAAAGAGACACTCACCCCACAGGGACACACACACACACCACAAAGAGACACACACAACACAGACACACACACCACACAGACCCCCCCCCACAGGGACACACACACATAGCCACTGTATAGGGACACATGCACTCACCCCACAGGGACACACACACACACACACCACTAAGAGACACACACACACCACACAGATCCCCCCACAGGGACACATACACACCCTATAGGGGCACATGCACTCACCCCACAGGGACACACACACACCACAAAGAGACACACAACACAGATACACACACACACCACACAGACCCACCCCACAGGGACACACACACATGCACACCCTATAGGGACACATGCACTCACCCCACAGGGACACGCACACCACAAAGAAACACACACAACAGAGACACACACCACACAGACCCCCCCACAGGACACACACACATACACACCCTATAGGGACACATGCACTCACGCCCCAGGGACACACACACCACACAGACAGACACAGATGTGCACAAATCACCTCACACAACTCGCCTCATACGTGTGCTATCTTTTTTCATTTCCAAACATAAACATCTGATTAAAAACAGCCAATGTGCAACACATGTGCCATATAGGGAATTAAGCAGATATCAGTCACATGAGCTGTCTATTATGTGTATGTGTGAGGTAACATATACTGACCGGCCAGGGGGAGGGTTTACTGTTGGCTGGAGATTTTTTTTAGGCTGCCTATAGCAATCAATCACAGCTCAGCTTCTATTTTCTTACAGGTCATTAATATGACATATTCAAATTCTATTTTGTTATAGCTAACATCAGTTATTTATTAACCCGGGTGTAGCCGGGTACTACAGTTGGTATAACATATAAATTTCACTTTTTGCATTGAGTTACTTGAAATAAATTAACTTTTTGATGATATTCTACTTCATTGTGTATGTGGCCAACTCCTGCTTCTTTCCTGGCTGCTCCGGTTGCAGCAAAGCATCCTCAGCCCCTGGGGTGGTGAGGAAAATAATCTCCTCCAGAGCAGGCATGTGTTGGGATGGATTCATGTCCAGACTGTAGGCACACAGTAGCATGGTGTTGGTCCTATGTACGGCAATCCCAAGATTGTTCCAGCCTCCATGGTGATGCATCTTTCCTTTGCCTAAAGTTCTGCCTCTTCCAGCGCTAGGCCTCAATCACTTAGGGGATATTATTGTTTGCCCAATCTTGTGGCCTTAAGCTCCTCCATGGGGATGGCAGAAGGCAAATGACTTACGCATCCATTCCTATACCACAGGGAAGAAGTGGGCTAATGGTTATGGGCATTGAAGCCTGAAAGAATTAATTTTCCAAAAAAAAGGCCAGCACTTCTAAAAAATAAAGTTTCATAACCCTCTTCATATCTACAGTAAACAGAAAAACGTTATTAGTGCATATTAAAAGAGGTTAAACTGACAGTCCTACTTGTTTGAACAAAAAATGTTCTTACTCATATCATAGACATAAATAAAATAAACAACTCTATATACATGCACGTGACTACACTGGAACAAATTACTATACCCATGATTAATTTATGCATATTATGTGAAAAAATCAATTCTAAATGTATCAAAGGAAAAGATTAAAAGTGATTGCACATTTTCAAGAAGCAATATCCATATAATAGTGTTTTATGAGTATGAACAGACCTATAAGATCATGTACGGTATGTTAGGCTTATCATGGACATATGCTATTTTTTATCTGAATTGCTAGCAGATAAGTGTCGAAGAGTTGGCCTCCCATGCTGCTGACCATTTGCAATAACAAAGATTTATACATCTGCAATGTATAAAGGAGATTTTTAAGGTTCCTGGAGTTCACAGCTGCTGGCACATCTGGCACTCTTCCAAAGGTTCACAGCCTGGTGGTGACCCAACATGTACAAACTCAAGGAAGCTTAAAAACTTTATTTTTAAAACTTCAGTAAATTCACCAGGTTGAAAGGTAATGGTAGATCCGATGGCTGTAAAGTCAGGTAACCTATAGGTTACCAGAATTCTCAGCCATCAAGTCTTCCGGAAACTGTTTTGGCTCTAAACCTTGAAGAATTTTTTTATGGCCATTTTAATGTTATGAACAGTTACTGAACAAAGCTGCATTTGCCGACTTTTTAGCAAGGTGTTCAGGTGTCCGATCCCAAATCCGAATCGGCCACATTCATGCCAAATTTAAAATTGGTGAAACTTGTACACAAACGTTTGCTAAATACTACTCCAGAGCTCAACATAAGCCAAGATGCAGCACAACAAACCAACTACAGCTCAGTCCCACAAAACTCACTCAAACAGGGTCAGTCTCAATCAATAGCAGGGCACAGGTATGAGTGCAAGGAACCTTTAAGTAGGCCAAAACAATTAATCAAATTGAAACATGCAAGGCTATTTGTGAAGCCTAACATGATGCCGAGTCCAAACTAGGAACTGGAGCGTAACACCTTACCCTCCCCAGAAGGCGTCTAGCAACAAAGATCATGCCAGCAAAGCATATAATAGTTTGTAAAGTCACAATTGGGTCAGAGGTAGCCTCTAAGCAACAGGTAAAGCCAGAGGGAATACATACAAACACAAGGAGAATATACAAGCTCTTTGCAGCTATTTTCCTTGATCGGTTTTGAACCCAGAATCCCAGCACTACAAAGGAATAGTGCTAACCAATGAACCAGCATAGTTTGGTTCTGTTTTGCTGCAATATTGCCATTATTAATGGAACAATAAATTCTGACTTACACCACCAAATTGTAAAGTAAAATGTCAGGACATATGTTCTTGCAATGGATCACAAGAGAACATGAGCCATTCCGCAGGACAATGATAAAAAGCATCCAACTTCTTCCACAAAAGATTGGTTAAATACAAATGAAGTTATAGTTTTGAAATCGCAAAGTCAAAGTCCTAACCTTGATAAACCTATGGAAATGTTGTGGAAGGACCTTATTCATAGAAATTCTTGGGAAAAAAACACCAATTTAACAAAGCTGAAGTTTTTTTTAAAATTATCATTATTAACCAGAAACAATTGGATACAATTATTTCTGTACAAGGTGATCATACTAGATATTTAAATCAAGTGTTCACATACTTTTGCCACTTATAGACGAGACAAAAAGTCTAATATTTTTGACTCAGTTGTTTGATTTGGTTCTTGTGTGAAAATCTGATGTCTCATTGTGTCAAATTTTTAAAAAATATTAAAAATTCTGAAAGGTTCACAAACTTTCAATTTTAAGTGCCAGAGAGTGAGAAAGAGTGGGAGAGAGAAAGAGATAGAGGGAGAGGGGTGAATGGTGTATTCCATTTTTACAACTTTAGGTTAAAAATATATATAATTTACAGTATTTCTGTGGAAAAACATCTATTTATCAGCTACAAAAATAATCTTTATTCATTTTTCACTTGAACACCACTATCAATTTAATTTTCATGCCTTCATCATGACTTCTAGTAGGATCCTTTGGGGCTTGGAGGCAAGTATTTTTATTGTCAAAATTAAAAGAAAATCAACTATTTTTTTATAATATTCCTGCCAATGAAAACTAGGCAAAACACCCAAATAGCAAAGCAACCATCAACTTTGTTAAGTATCATGGATATGGTGCTCTTGAGCACTGGGGCCACAAATGAACTGATTATAGCCAAATTAAAATCAGATTTCCACCTGGTTTTCTCTAGATTAAAAATGTTGTACTTTACCGAAGCTCAGGTGAATGACATTTTATGCCCTTCACTGGGGCTAAGGTGACATGAACCTGGCCTAGCACACATTTTAATAATCAAAAAATCTATATCTAATGTCAATGACAAAATTCTACACTATACAGTATGTTAAGTTCATGTCCCATGTTCTTCCATCCTGCTCTCTTGCAATGATTCCTCCTGAGTCACCTATGTCCCCATGGACATAAACCTCGCTTGCAGTTTGAGCGCTGTCTTCATTATAATGATCACTTATGTCAGTAGAACACCTTCTATGTTTCAATAAGAGAGAAGTGAGTGATGTTGAAAGCATTCAGCCTCAGCACAAATATAGTATGACCTACGGCACAACCTCCTTTGTCTGCTAGGAAATGTTCAAAAAGTTGTTGTAGAATTCATGGTGACTATTTTAAGCTGTAAGAACTAGCGGGAAAAAAATGATTCCAATACTCCTCTATTTTCGGTGATTTCAATGCTAAAATTTTACAAGCATTGCAAATAAAGCAGTAATACACATTTAGGGCTATGCTGCATTTTTGTAATTACAGTCATATATTTTGTGTTGCAATCACAGTAAAATTGCCTTCACTAGCGATGAGTCAATTCGATACAAATCAAATTTGCATTGAATTTTATGACATTTTCATGTCCCAGCAAATTCAAATAATATGTGATTCGATTTGCACAAATCATTTAAAAAATATAATTTTACACATTAAAGAAGACTGTATCAGCCACAAAGGTTCATATAATCTCCCATATTTCTTTGCAGCCATCACACCACATGGGATGGCACAACCAAACAAGATAGACTATCATAGCCAGTATAAAAGCCAAAGGAAGAAATGCAGCAGCCATTTAGTGCAGATTTAGGATAAAGCAAGGTCAACAGGACTCACAGCTCCAGAACCAATATAGAAAGAAAAATCTATAAATTAAATCACTGTATGAACACTCCAGACTGTAATTTGTTGTACCCTTGCAGTGATGAAGAAGATGAGTGTAGTAGTTTGCATAGAGGTTCACATGATATTGGGAGCAAGCGAGAGACACACTAATAAGCAAAAGGGTAACAATATTTTGACCTTTTGATTTTCATCGTTCATATCTCACCATTCACTACAGCTTTGAGTGAGAGACTAGCTTCATTTTATAGACAATCATCTTTTCTATCTATACATAAATTTAACTGCAACTATTTAGCATATTGTTAACTATGTGGATATATTATTTTCATATAGGGCAACACAATGACCTTAACATTAAAGAACTTGTGTGTTCTCTAATTTTGATCGACAATGTACTTTCTAATACTCTCACATGCCAACAATATATAAACAGACCTTGTCTTAAGACTTACACGTTAGATGATCAGGCGATCCCATCAAAAATGGCTGGTGTGGCTGATTTTTCATCATCAGATGTTCTAAAAATTGGTCATGTGGCCAGCCTGAATTTCCCTTGATGTCCTACCATGGATAACAATAATAAGCCTGTTTATTTGAGTCGGAACATATTAGATTCCAGCCTGGTTTATAATTTATCTCTGCCTCCAGTGTTACAGTATTTTAAGCTCATGTCCCATGTTCTTCCATTCTGCTTTCTTGTAATGATTCCTTCTAAGTGATCTAATGTCCCCATGGATATGAACAATGTTAACACTTCTTCCAGTGAACCACTTAATGATTTCTTACCGTTTGTACCTTGGTTTGTTAAGCACTGTGCTGATATTCGTTTCAATCACTTACAGACTGCGCACTTCATTTATTTAAGCATGGAGTAAAATAGGGGGAGACTTAAAGAGGACCTGTCACCCCCTTGGTGCTATGCTAACTTAATGCAGCACAGAATGCAGCTTGTCTGCTGCATTCAGAGAAGGGGTCTCTCATGTCTCTAGCCCCCCTGTAAGTTGTTAAAAAGACTTTATAAAGTTTATGGATAAGGAGTCCGGAGGGACTTACTCAATAATGAGTCATCGCTGCTCCCTGGTGTCCTTCCTGCCTCCAGCCCTCTCTGTGCCTCCTCCAGCCCCCTCTGTGCCTCCTCCAGCCCCTTCAGTGCCGCCTCCTTTGTTTGTCTCCCCTCCTCACCTGCTCCATGCTGCTCTGTGTCTGAACTCACACAGACACAGAGCGAGCAATGGGCGGGAACGGGTCCCGGCAGCTGACACGCCTCCTGCTGGTGATGTCAGCTGCCAGGACCTAGTCCCGCCCATTGCTCACTCTGTGTCTGTGTGAGTTCAGACAGAGAGCAGCATGGAGCAGGCGAGGAGGGGAGACAAGTAAAGGAGGTGGCACTGAGGGGGCTGGAGGTGGGGGGAACACCAGGGAGCAGCAATGACTCATTACTTACAGGTGGACTAGAGATATGGGGGACCCCTTCCCTGAATGCAGCAGACACGCTGCATTCAGTCCTGCATTTAGTTAGCATAGCACCAGGGGGGTGACAGGTCCTATGTAAATTACTGTAGACCTTTAATTATATTGTGTGGAAAGACAGGTAGAAAATATAGAGGTTAAATTATGTTGAATATTTTACCAAAACAGGGATTTACAAGCAAATATATGCCTGTAGATCACATTAGCTTTCTACTGAGGTCCTGTGATCACAGCAGCATCAGCACTGTCTAATCTTGTACCAGGCTGTGATTCAGTTGCAAAGTATCTATAAGGCTGGCTTCACACATCTGTTTTTTAGAATCTGGGGAATGAGGGAGAAACCTGCGTCTCTGTGGATTCCCCCACAATGATGCTACTGGATGCACTCGCACTGGTATTATCACTGATCCATCTCATGGATAAGTGACTGATAATACTGGTGTGGGGCATCCGTTGCATCCGGATGTGTACCTTGCCAGTGGAAAATGACATGCCCCTAGGAGACGTGTCATTTAGAACTGCGTTCTGGGCATGCACAGCTCAAAAACATGAATCTGTCGTCCGGATCCAGCAGGACCCGGATTCTGCCATATTCAGATTCAATAGAGCCCCGCTTTTATCCAACCCGGATTGCCCCGATCTGGGTGTTCACGTTTTTTTACACGGACACCAAAACATGTTGCAATTTTAGTTTCAGTGACAAAACCATGGACACCCAGATGAGTGGGAAACGGAAAGAACTGGATGCAGCCGCAAGTGCCTGCGGCCCTATTGAAAGTCAATGGGGCCGAAAATGGATGTTAGTGTTCATTTAATAGTGCCTGGGCAGACCTTTAAAAACATGTAAAATCATTATTGTATGATTTGTAGTTTCCTTGCTATAAGTATTTTCACACCCTGTAAGCAGCTGGTGCATTAATCCTCTACATTATATTCACAGCCAAACAGTGCTGTTGCTGTATAAGTGTTATTTAAATATCCATGTGGTGCCCCACTGGTCGGGATGCCATGGAGGGCTACTGCACCCAAATAATAGTGTGTGGCATTCCTGTGACTAAAGTAACTGGGATGGTAAACAAGGGATCCTAACAACACCCACTCATGCACACCCTAGAGTAGAGGACCGTG
The DNA here is from genome assembly GCA_033576535.1 of Allobates femoralis. Classification (NCBI taxonomy): domain Eukaryota; kingdom Metazoa; phylum Chordata; class Amphibia; order Anura; family Aromobatidae; genus Allobates; species Allobates femoralis. The sequence goes on from JARQOC010000003.1 coordinate 759,612,282, forward strand.
GGTGTACCCGCTGCAGAGAAGACTCTGTCCGTGGGATGAGTCACGTGGGTAGAAAAAGTGTATGGTGGGATGGCAGTTAATAAGAGAGAGAGATGAGCGGAGGACGACGCAGGGGAAGGTCATCGTGTCAGAAAGAGATCCCAGGGGCACCAGGAGTTACGGTGTGCCCAAATCTGGATCTGGTATTACCGACCAAAAGAATCTGGTCCCGTACAGAGAACCAGTTCTGGACACGGTGCGGTAGTTTAACCCTGAACCATAAACCGGAGGCCCTGAGCTTCTGTAGGAAGCTGCAGCCAAACTCCCGGTGTATACCTCGAAAAGGCACGCTGAACTAGGGTCAGGGGACCTAAAGGAAAGTTGCCCACCAAAGACCCAGGGGAGCTGGATCGAGGCTCTGCGCGCGGAGGCACTGCACGGTTGTGAGGAGAGGTGGAGCCCAGTGAAGGGCCCGGTAGGGAAAGGCAGACACACCACCGAGAGTCCTGAGGAGATCATCCCGTTTCCCTGTTAATTACCCAGGCCAGAAAGACCCGAAAGTCAGAGTAACCTGTCTTCCTGCCTAAAGAGCAGCAAGTAAAACCTGATCAGAGTTAATGACTGGTGTAACATACTTTATTTCCCTTGCCTGAGGAGCCATACACTGCTGCATTGAAGAGACAAGTAAAAAACGCTGTGTGGTAAGCTGCCTCCATGTGTAAAAAACTACTACAACTGCCCCGGGGATTCTGCTCCACCTACAGGAAGCGTAACTGTCTGGCTGCCCTACCATCACCCCAGAGGTCTGACCCACAGCTCTGGTAACCGTACCAGAATCGTAGGTGGTGTTACAAACTACTTTTATTTTTATTATTTTCACTGACATTTAGCAACCACCAGTGCCACGGGATCAGGCATAGGCCCCCGTGACATCCCTTGTGAATCAACGCCCAAAACTGAGTACACCACGGCCCTGGGACGAGTCATCCACAACCACCCAAGCTAGTGTTCTGTCCCTCCCCTCTGTGCTGGAAGGTGTTATGTGCTGCACTGTGTGCTATCTGTAAGATTTCTATTATATGAAGGTTGGTGTTCCTGCATACATGTAATGTGTGTATCTGCTGAGCAAATGATCAAATGTTTTTATAATCCCATAGAAATATCTCAGACTGCACACACTACACACATGCCTCAGATACTACAATGAAGATCTGTAAGAGGACAACACCTCTTCTCCCTCCTTTCTGCTCTGCATTGAGTCACACACAGATGGAATTAATCTTTTATTTTGAAGTTTACAGTGGATAGGAGGGAAGCATAAATAATAAAGATGCATCAATAGAGAGACCTTAAAAAAAGGAATTAGAAAACGATAGCAGTTACATATGGATTTTTGACCTGGCAGATTCCCTTTAAGCTCATGAAATATTCACTGCACTGTCTGCTGCAGCAGCACTGGAAGCAAGAGGGACAGTAGCGCTGGAGACAGGTAAGTATACAAAGACATGCTGTCTGTGTGCTATTCCGATATCACATGGATAACACACGAACAGCACATGAATGACACACACACACACGGACAAACACAACAGCTCCTCTCACACATGCGCTTTTTGCACGGATGTGTGAAAGAGGCCTTAGGAGGCAGCATAGAATTGCACCAGGTAGGGTCTTTCAACTTGATAAAGTTTTTGGAATCATGGTGACCCCAATCCCTTCAAAGTACTTTTTCTACTTTTGTAAAGAGTTGTGACACTTTTGTGCAATTTATAAATGTGCACTTACTACCGTCAATTTTTGGCCTAATAAATATCAAAAGTTGGCATCAATACACTGATAAACTTTCTCTCTATAGTGTAATCTTTAACACTAATTTAAAATCTCACCTCAATCTATTGTAATTATTTACAGATTTTTAAATGATTCTAATTTTACAATGCATCAACTTTAAAAATGCATAAAAAAAGGTTTTAAAAAAGAAAGAATTGTAAAAATGTGTAAATCTTCCCCAATATTTGAGACTTTTATCATAAGGACAAATATACCCAAGAGGAGATTAAATATGATCTATACAACAAAAATAGGAGATTAGCAAAGAGTCATAAAGCAAGTTTAGGAGCCATTTGGGATAAAAATAAATTTTGATTTCAAATTGGATTGTGGAAAGAAGTCTCACGTATTTTATCGGCCAGGTAATTCATTAAATTGTAAAAAATTGGGTAAAGCAGTACAGAAGTGAATAATGCAAGCTGCAATGTAATGATTAAACAAAAGAACATTTCAATGTGTCTCTAACAGCCTCAGCTCATCGCTAAAGTGGCTTTGTGAATGACAAAGGTTGAGTAGCACTGCCTTAAGGGCATTGTTAATATCTAGATTATGTAGAGAATTGGCGGTGAGGACAGACATGAAGATTGACAGTCCCCATGACTCACTCCATTACTTGCTACTATTGAGCTCTTGCCTCTCATTCTCATGTCATACTGTGCAGCCATCTTTCCAACCATATCAGTTTAACACTAAATGTTCCAAATATTTGATATTTTGGCCTCTCATTCTGTTTTGAACAAGCTTACAAAGCAATGTGAAATAGACTGGCACCATGCTGTATAGTGAAATCCAGAAGTCAATGCAGAATTTAATTGACTAGTTGTTATATATGACATAGATGCAATTTCCTAATGCCCATCTAAGTGCAACTCTAAGGGTGCGTACTTACGATCAGGGAACACAGTTTTTGAATGCTGCGTCATGTCGCTGCGTCCAAAACGCTGCATTGTACAGTAACAGCATAGTGGATGGGATTTCAAGAAATCCCATACTCACTATGCTTCTCCCCCTTCCCCCCGCGTGTTTTCACCTGCAGTGCGGGTTGCTGGATTTCCACATCTCTGCTGCAAGTTAATTTAATGCTGCAGAATCGGATGTCATCACCATCAGGTGAATGCAGGGAGAAGCCACCCCTGAACCCACTGCAGATTGTGGGCACGGGGTGGCTGCGGTCTCCCTGCGTGCACCCATGGTTTCCTTTATGTCCAGAGGCGATGCATCCAATACGCCTCTGGATCGTGATTACATACCCTTAGTTATTCTTGATTGGTTAGATGGTGACCCTACATGCTTCTTATCTCTGTAAGGTATTTCTTGTTCATTAAAGAGGTTTTTCACTACTGATGTTATCCTTTTTTTTTCTCTTCTTAACTAACACTTAACTAACACTTTCCCTATATACTTGTACCACCTACTCCGCTCCTGTAAGCTCATCTCCAATAGAGATGAGTGAGCCTGTTCAGGACCTGTTCAGGGCTCGAGTTTGATGGATCGATGTACTGTGGTACGCTGAGTGGTCGGGCCAGTGCGAACCGCTGGCAGTGTGTGATCGGCTCACACTGGAGTCAAAACCTGCATTATCATCCATAGTGTGGTTGCAAAATAAAGAAAGTTAAAAACCCAGCCATTCCGCCCACAAAAGTTTTTTTTCTTATGCCTGGCGGTATGTAGGCAGAGAGCCAAACAGACAATCTGACTTCCAAGGACGTAAGGGGTCATGCGTGGGTCCTGAACAGACAGCGTTTCTGACAAACTGGTCAGTGCATGACACTGGTGGGGGCTGAGTAGAGAGTGAAGGCTGATCTGGACATGTATTGTCAGACTGCTGCCACTCTCAGAGAGGCAGCCCCACCGCCACCAGTGACATGCCCTCCTCTGTTGGCCTGAATGCAGTCTCCAGACTGGAAAATCAAAGCTACAACAACAATAACTGCATTTACACACCATTTGGAGATAAGCTTATATGAGCAGGGTAGACAACAGAAGAATTTTGGGAAACTCTTAGGCTGGCTTCAGACTTGCGGACCACGCAGCGCCTGCGGAGGGGATCCGCAAGCTGACCGCAGCCCTATGTTTATAATGAGAACGCACAGTCATGCGCAGGTTGCACATGGCCGTGCGCTCCTATTCACTGCAATATATGATTTGTACACAGGCGGATGACCGCGCACAAATCACACACTCTCGTCCGCACTGGTGCGGACGAGAGTGTGTGATTGTGTGTGATTTGTGTGCGGGCATCATCTGCATACAAATCACATATTGCAGTGAATGGAGTGTACGGTCATGAGCAGACCTGCGCATGACCGTGCGTTCTCATTATAACATAGGGCTGCGGTCAGCTTGCGGATCCCCTCTGCAGGACGCTGCGGAGGGTCCGCAAGTCTGAAGCAGCTTAGTTAGGAAGGGTTAGGACAAATGAAAGAAGATCACAAAAACTTACAGACATTCATTCGTACGGCATGAATAATAGATCAAAGTAATAATCATGTTTTTTCCTAATTATCAACATAAAAGAAAATTAAACATTTGGACTACTCCTTAATAATACTAAATTTAATCACAGCCCAAAACAAAGAGATATGTTGTTCCCATAATATCATGTGCAGTTATTCTGATAGTCTGTAATCATGAATGCACTAACAATGATAGCGGCTTGTAATATTTGCTTAAATTGTACATTTACGAGGGTTTCATTGCATAATCTCATCAACACGTCGAAGTTATATCAGAAACTGAGCCTGATTAGCATGGCAGAAATAACAGTGAGGACGATGAAGACTTGTTTTCTCGTTAAGGGCAGGAAATGAAATTGTTATATTAGATTTCAGAATTCCCATTCTGCATAAATCCACAGATTTACAGTCTGCTGATTCAGTAATAAAAAAAATTCTTGACAATATTTATAGGTTTTTTTTGGCTGTGCTTATTGGGAAGTAGGGAAATATTCAGTTTTTATTGGAACTATCTATCTATAGAAAGTTGTCTCTGCTCTTTCACTACAAATAAGTAATTTAACTAAACATGCACTATCTCTTATCTTCTAACAAGACAGAAGAGTGACCTCTAATAAGGTACCGTCACACGCGGCAATATTGCTTGCAATTTTACTGGTAATTTGCTAGTTGCAGTAAAATCATGGACACATTCTTCTATTTTGTTGCCGTGAACAAATGGAACAATGTGTCCATGATTTCACTGCAACTAGCAAATTGCCAGTGAAATTGCTAGCAATATTGGCACATGTGACAGTACCTTTAGTCTCTAGATAGAAGAGACTGAGATTAGAGCATCACAAGATAAGTATCAACATACTGCTCAAGAACCTGTAGGCACAGGTTGTCTGGAGCCTCAGACTCCTCTGTCATGTAGGCCTCAACATAAAGTAGTTTTCCCTAAAAGAAATTTTAACATCCTTCCATATGATAGATAAGCAATGCATGATTGCTGGGATTGGGCCATGGACCTAGCATCTACTGGTGGTCGGACCGCAACTGGATCCTCAACAAGACACAGATGTGACGCAGGTGCTTCTTAATAACAACTGGAATTATACTTACAGAATTACTTCCATTATGAAGGGGCAACGTTTGTAACATTGTGTTGAAAGAAAACAGCTTCTGGAAGAGTCTCCTGTTTAACAACGGAACTGGCATTTCCCCTATGAAGTTTAGTACACCGACTCTGCACCATCGACTACACTCCCCTCCTTCCCGGGTAGTTGTCATTCTCTTCTAGTTTTTGACCCTCAGGTACTGGCCTTGTTACTCTCTCAAGTCAGATACCATCTTTTGCCACTCTGCTGCAATCACTTAGTATAGAACACACTGATCTGAGGATAAAATAACTTTTTGAAGATTACAGCAATCAATTGTGGTATCTATCTCACTCTTCTGCAATCCCATTCCTGCCATTCCAATGGGAATCAATTCTAGTGGAGAGAGGAAGGCACTACTGGTTATGGTCACGGGGTGCTCAGGTAAGTTTCCAAACCTTTATACCATAGAAAAAGTATACAAGCTCTCCTGTTTTGACACCAAAACATAGCGGTGGATACTGCTGTATACTTTACCACATATGAGACCCACATTCTAACTACAAGCATACTGGCGCCAATATAGTGGCATACTCCGCATTACAGGGGTGCTGGTGGTGTTGCCAAGGAGCTATTTCAAACAAGCGTGGTGGCATCCAAGAGCTCTGGCCGAAAGCACCCCTGGATGCCTGCTGCATGCACAGGAGAATGGAGCAGAGGCTATGGGCGGATGACATCACTACCTGGAATGGCTGCCAGACTATGAGAGCCTGAGAGCAGTCAATTCTATCCAATGCATTTCAAAAGCTTAACCAGGCTTTCTTCATCAAGGAATAGCCTGTGTCTGTTGCTTCTCCTATTTAACAAGTGTTTGAGTAATTGATTCATTGTTTAACTGCTTTGTTGCCAACACACAGCCAGAATCGAAATCTGCATAGGGCAAATGCAGCACAGTTACATCTGCAATCATAATAATGAGGTGTACTAATCTGTTGGTTATTTCTAACTGCTAAAATAGTATGTGAAAATTTATAAAAACAAACTTTATTCAGACCTATAAAACTGAATAGGACACCAAAATACAAAAGGTTCCCATGCCCTATTAATAAAAACCTAGATAAAACACCAAAGAATAATAATACCAATATTTTGGTGTCTTATCAGTCGTATAGAGTTGGCCACTCTCAGGCTCCCTTAGTCTCGCAGCCACTTCTGGGTAGTGACATCACGCACCTATAGTTTTTGCTCTGTTTTCCATGCGTGCATCTGGCATCCAGGGATGCTTTCGACCGGAGCTCCTGGATGCTGCCACGCTTGTTTGAGACAGCTCCCTGGCAACACCACAAGCACGCTGGCACAATCTGCACTTGATGACACCACATGCTTGCGGGCAACAACAGTTGAGCTAGCTGATCAGGAGCACGTACGTCCTTAACGGTTATTGTTACCACTATAGTAAACTATAGCCGATAGGACCTGGTATAAGTCTTCTGCTACAAATCACTGGCTAATATTGCTTTGTGAAGCCACCAGAGGACCAAGTTGGGGATTGAATCTGTGACTTACGCCTGCTATAACTGCAGTTTTCAGCGCTGTGTGGAGCTCACCCGCTGATTGTAATAGGGATTGGTATTGCAAAGGTATATAGGACACCTTTTTCTACATTGATCACTATAGGTTAAATGTTTGTTAAAAGTTGTCTTTCTTTGTTAGCATTTCATAACATTCCAATTATAGTGGCAAGATTAATCAGATATATATGACATAATATTTTCCTCACAGTGTATTGTAAGAATATCTGTTACATTGTCTACTTGTACTTACATAGAGCCCTCATCGTGGTCTTTATGAATGTCTACCTCTAACACGCCCAACTCTTCCCTTCTACCTCTAAACCTAGGTAATTATCAAAAAACAGTTTACCTCTTTTTATACACACATATCTCTGTGAAAGTCTCTATATTTTTATGGTAACTGTGACAATCAAATACAAGTAACCTGTAGCCCAATTGATATTATATCCCCTATCTCTAGTAGGTGGGGACTCATTTGTTAGCGCAATAACAAATTGATTCCACCTAAGCAACACGTGAGGTTAGATTGTTATTTGTAGCTCCATCAAAGAGGTGAGGTGAGTCCAGACAGGCACGTCAAACAGGGGCCATATCTATTTCTATATGCAGTGACCATACCTCAGACATTTTTATGAAATATGAATTAAACTTCATATTATTAAAAGATTAATTTAAAGTAAATAAAGCAGAGTACTTTCAAAATGACTCAACGTTATCTCAAAATGAATAATGTTATAAACACATTGTCGTTAAAGAGCTTGCAATTCCCAAACTAGTATAACGGGACGAATTTCCATTGCTCGCAGTCATGCATGCATATATTTTGCACTCACCTTATCTGCCTGTATTACTAACATACTATGTAGTGGCACTTTAATAAGTGAAGAAAAAGGTGAGGATGGCCTAATAAAGTGAGAATTTTACACCTGCTAGGTGATTTTTAATATTTATCGTGTAAGGAAATGTAATTACTGGGGTGTTTGAGTAATAGGAAACCTATTTATAAGCTCGAAGTGCCTATAATGGTTACAAAATGTATATACTTATCTGTCAAGTATATAATAACTACATGTCTACATTGCAGAAGGTAATTGTCAAATCTGATGTGAAATTCATGTGTAAGTGAAAGTATCACCACTATTTATAACTTACAGTCACATTTGCCTCATCCTGTGCAAATAATTGAACCTGTTAAGTTCATTTCACATTTTGACTATAAGCATCTTCTGCATTTGTAAAGTAAAAGGTCTGGTGTACTATTTTTAATATGATCTTTATCTTTTTTATTATATTTCATCTTTTTTATTGGTAGACCAACATTTTCTTCAATACAAACGTTTGCATCTTAATATTGAAGGAGTCGTACAGTAAAAATTAGATATGATAGTCATCAGCAGACGACACTGATGTTGGCAGAATCAGCCAAAAACCCAAAATATCAAAGGAGGGCCCAACAAGACGTTGATTTTTGCTGTCAGAGGATACCAAGAATCAAGCAAATTCTGTCAAATATTCAGGTGACAGCCATCACAACTGATACTCCCAAACACAGTAACTCTTGCTAGGTCGAACCGTTGGCTTATCTCAATGAGAACAATACAATCAACAGTCTGAAATCAGAAATGTGCAATCAACATATCTACCAACGATCTGCCAACGATCAGTTGGCCGGTGCCCCATACACATAAGACTATCAATACTGGTAGTGTAGCAAAGCTAAGTACGACTGAGTTAATTCATAGCACTCCAAGTCTTGAATACATGCACATTGAAAACCTTGATGAATGTCTAAGTCATGTGTTCACCTGTGTATCTGAGTCTGTGTCACAATAGTCTCCCTTACTTTGGTGACTTGTGACAAGTTTGGGATCAGTGTCTAATTCCTGTATTGAGAACTTATTTTAAATGTGTTTCTTTCCTTTGGCAGGGTAGGAGATAATGTCAGCTTCTGTTCCTAGCAAAGCTCCTTAGTTCTCTTCCCATGTGTGGCTATTTTGTGATCACTCCCATCTCCTCTATATGCTCACATGATCCAGCATTCCTGTCCTATCTATCGCAGGTGAAGGCTACTCTGGAGAAGCTGTCCATTGCCAAACTGTCTGCTGCCTAGGAGTGTGGTAGCAGGCGTGACGTTGTCTTCTTGTTTTCCTGACTGTCTTTCCTTCCTCTTGTGTTGATTTTAGTGCAGTGGTTGTGTGGCGCCCCTGCGGGTATGCGCCACAGAGTGGTATTGCATTTAACATCTATATGTAATATATTGTAAGTTGCTAGGTTAGGATTTAATGCTTATGGAGTCTATTTTTAGCACTCACTTAGGACCGCACCACTTAGTGTAGGAGGAACTGGTCATATGGTAGGTTCCACAGGTGGTGGGCGGAGCTTAGGATAGAGCAGAGTGACAGTTGAGAATTTACCTCAGACGGCTTGGGAAGGCAGACCGTGTGGTCACGCCTGGCAGCTCACCTGAGTGGAGGGTACCCCATCTTTATGTGGGGGCCCAGGACAGATGGCAACGGACCATGACTGGTAGGAACCAGCTGGTCATGTTGAGGGTTCACCGGTGACACGGACAACCGAGGCAGCCAGGAGTTCAGCCCTGACTGCGAAACCGACGAGCTGCAGGCCCAACCAGACCGGGTTGCTGACAGCACCACAAAGGTACCTCACCCTCATGCCCAAAAGACGGTCCTACACTAGTGAGGAAAGACTGAAACCCGGTGTCAGGTGGGAAACTTGTGCGTTCCTGCTGTTCCCATTTGGACAAATTAAACCTACTAGATACAGACTGCAGGACTGGCGGGTGAGCTCTTCAAAGGTGGGAAAGAGAGAAAGATCTAGAAAGAGAATAGAAACCTGAAAGACAGAGAAAGAATATCTAATGACTCCTTAAGAGAAATCCTGAGCTGGTAACAACACCCTAAACCAAACTGTACCGTGTATTGTTATGCCATCAGCCGGTATACCGAGTAAAGCAAAGTTGAAATGGAAACGGTTTCTGTTATTCTTCCTGCCGCAGCTCAAATGACTTAACATCATCAACATCAACAGCAGAGGGGTAAGAACTGCACCACCATTTACCATCACTGTCCTCCCTCACCGTCTCACTACCATCATAGCTGCCCTGAGGTAAAGCTCCACCTGTGGGGAGCTGTACCACACTTTGCTGCCCCCTCCATCACCTCAGCGGCCGGCTGGCAGCGCTGGTACCACATTACCGGACTCTACAGGTGGCGTCACGTCCCCCTGTAAATAACCCCTTTTACCCCCACCGTTTTACCATTAACACCTGGTACAATTGTTCGCCAGGGCACGGCACCGGGGATACCGACCACCCGTGACATCCCACACAGAAGCCCCGGTGACCGAGTACCCCACGCACCCCAGCTCTGGTCGAAACAAATTGGCGTCACGAACAGGATGAACCAGCCTGGTATCTACCAGGTGAAGTGTGCCTAAGGACTTTATTATTGACTAACTGTGTGGATTATAAGAACTGAGCCGAGCCGCCATTACACCGCCACAGAAATTCAAACTGCGTCACTACAGCAGGAGAAAGAGCGGGAAGATAAGCCCCGCCCCCTCCGCTCTGCCGAGGAGTGACGAAGGTAGTGGCGGGCTCCGGAAAAGCCCGAAAGATTTGCCCATAGGAACTTCGTGGTGGGCGGGCTTAAAAGTGCAACAAGATCTATGTGCCGGCCCAGGGGCGTGCCTCGGCCCCTCAGCATACATGGGCCATGCAAGAGGCGCCAAAAAGTCTCCCCACCCCCATTGCTCTCAATCAACCAAGGGGGCGGGTCGAGCGCCAGTCCACACCGGTTCTGGACTATACAAACTAAGCAGGATGTGGCCGGGAGCGGACTCAATATACCTGGTCAAGCTCCAAATCCATTACCTGTAACCGGCTGTGAGGCAATGGCAGTCCCAGCTGCTGATTCCCTGGGACCGGTTTATGCACCCCTTGTGGAGCCCGGAGAGGAGGATATCACCGAGGCGGAGGACTTCATCCAGTTCCTGAAGGAGCCCGAGCTGATGGAGGAGGAGCCGAATGCAAGTGAAAGCGGCCAGGTCAGTGTCGGGGAGGAAGAGGAGAATCTGGAGGAGGAAGGAGCCATCGGTGGTACGGAGGAGGCCGGGCCCCGCGAGCTATGGAGGGTCGCGGTACCAGCATCAGCAGCAGCGGTTGGAGAGAGGAGAGTCCATCTATCTGCAGTTCCCCAAGGCCACCCGGACCAGGACCTGTACTGTGGGAATGTGATCACCTATGAGCACCACGCAGGTCTCCGCGGGTGGTTTGCAATCCGGGTCAGTAAAGTTGAGTAATAAAGAGTTAACCCGGTATTGCACTGTTGAAAGTATGAGCAGAATTTGTTTAAATGCAAATTTTTCTTGCATTGCACTGTTTTTTATTCCTTTTTCAGCACTTGATGGACAGTAATCAGAGATATGTTACCTGGTCCCAGTTGGGCCAGTATGGACTACACTATAGTCAAAGTTAAATGCAACGTTATAAGTAGCGAGCCTCCCACAAGGGAAGAAAAGAAGCAATCTTATTGTTAATACCTGTTAAAAGTTAAATACGTTATAAATAGTTCTGAACTAAGGGTGGAGGAACTGGACTAGCCCCCATGCACATCAAGTTAGGAAAAGAAAGTGCCTGGGGGGTGGTTTAAGTAGAGCCAGGCCTCCTAAGCAGATACGCCCTAAATGTTCAATGTTATATGTAAAATGTTTTTTATTCCAGGTTTGGTTTGACACCCGCGGACGGGTGTGTTTCACCAAGGGGGTGTGTGGCGCCCCTGCGGGTATGCGCCACAGAGTGGTATTGCATTTAACATCTATATGTAATATATTGTAAGTTGCTAGGTTAGGATTTAATGCTTATGGAGTCTATTTTTAGCACTCACTTAGGACCGCACCACTTAGTGTAGGAGGAACTGGTCATATGGTAGGTTCCACAGGTGGTGGGCGGAGCTTAGGATAGAGCAGAGTGACAGTTGAGAATTTACCTCAGACGGCTTGGGAAGGCAGACCGTGTGGTCACGCCTGGCAGCTCACCTGAGTGGAGGGTACCCCATCTTTATGTGGGGGCCCAGGACAGATGGCAACGGACCATGACTGGTAGGAACCAGCTGGTCATGTTGAGGGTTCACCGGTGACACGGACAACCGAGGCAGCCAGGAGTTCAGCCCTGACTGCGAAACCGACGAGCTGCAGGCCCAACCAGACCGGGTTGCTGACAGCACCACAAAGGTACCTCACCCCTCATGCCCAAAAGACGGTCCTACACTAGTGAGGAAAGACTGAAACCCGGTGTCAGGTGGGAAACTTGTGCGTTCCTGCTGTTCCCATTTGGACCGGTAATAGTCAAATTAAACCTACTAGATACAGACTGCAGGACTGGCGGGTGAGCTCTTCAAAGGTGGGAAAGAGAGAAAGATCTAGAAAGAGAATAGAAACCCTGAAAGACAGAGAAAGAATATCTAATGACTCCTTAAGAGAAATCCTGAGCTGGTAACAACACCCTAAACCAAACTGTACCGTGTATTGTTATGCCATCAGCCGGTACCGAGTAAAGCAAAGTTGAAATGGAAACGGTTTCTGTTATTCTTCCTGCCGCAGCTCAAATGACTTAACATCATCAACATCAACAGCAGAGGGGTAAGAACTGCACCACCATTTACCATCACTGTCCTCCCTCACCGTCTCACTACCATCATAGCTGCCCTGAGGTAAAGCTCCACCTGTGGGGAGCTGTACCACACTTTGCTGCCCCCTCCATCACCTCAGCGGCCGGCTGGCAGCGCTGGTACCACATTACCGGACTCTACAGGTGGCGTCACGTCCCCCTGTAAATAACCCCTTTTACCCCCACCGTTTTACCATTAACACCTGGTACAATTGTTCGCCAGGGCACGGCACGGGGATACCGACCACCCGTGACATCCCACACAGAAGCCCCGGTGACCGAGTACCCCACGCACCCCAGCTCTGGTCGAAACAGTTGGACTAGTGCTCCTGCCGGCCATCTTCCTATTGAAGGTTAACATAAGGGCCAGTGATAAACTAGATATCCTTCTTGGTGATGGGGTGAAAAAACATGTATAGGGATGGTAGGGAGATCAGGGCACAGCAAGTGAGTGCAAGGACGTCTCCTTTCCCCATTACCTACAAGCAGGGCTCCCCGTTGTATTTGTGCCCTTGTTGTTTCCCCTGTCTGTTGTTTTTTGTAGTGCGCCAGACACCACTCGTCTGTCTGCCACTGTCATGCACTGTATTCAGACGCACGCCAGCCCATGGCATGACAGTCTGCTTGAAATTAAGCAGAGTACACTGTATGGGAACTGCTGAAAAGTCAGGCTGTGTTCACCTGGAGGCTAAGACCTGAGTAGAGTGCAGTTTGCATAAACTGCTGAAAATCTAGGCTGTCTAATGTGAACTGTACATGGAGTTGAACACTTGGTGCTGGAAGCTACAGAAACACTGCCTGAAGTGGACACGAAGACTAGTAAAATTGCACCCCTTTATTTGTGGAGAATTTACTCCAGGAAAACATACTATAAACTGTTTTGATGGAGTGCACTGACATATACCTGCTGAACAAACTATTTATTTGCATACCATTGTATACCTTTGTATAAAAGCTCAAAAGAAGCTTTTTTTGTTGTTGATTCCCTTGGAGATTTTTTAACACCAATTAATCTGCACATTTGGACCAAGACCACAATGCTAACCAGCTGCCTAAAAGTGATTGAATCCCTACAGTGGGTTCAGTCAACTTTAATCGAATGTGTATAATGGCCCGATGAGTGGGAAATGTCTGGCAGTAGCTTATTTTTGGTAATAATACACATAATTGTTTTATCTAAAATATAAAAATAAATATTCAAAGTAGAAAGAGCCTTTAAAAGGTAATGATAATTTCAAGTAACTAATGAGAATAAAATGTCTGTGTCTACATGAGGAATACCATTATATTTGACTTAAGGCTGCTTCCACTTTAAGCTGAGAAAATCATCTCACCTCAGGCAGCGTTGCGCGATGTCTCTCTGTAGGCGGAATTTTGCTTTCCCCAAGACTAAGATTCATCTGGTTCTCTGCTCTCTGCATTCAAGACACGAATAGAATTGAAGATATGAGCACTGGTGCTACAGGGGCAAAAGAGAACTAATCAGCTCTCTCCCCAATACAATGCACAAATTCTTTTAGTATCAGAATATATAGTCTCCCCAAGAGGAGATTAACCCAGGTACATTCCCAATCTGGTAGAGACAGCACGTGTCCATGTGTAAACACGCTAGAGACACGATGGACTGATTGTGTAAAAAACACATTTTATTAAAGCATCATTAAAAATACAACACATACATATAAGTACAAACATACAAAAAGGCAACACCGCCAAGAGCAAACAACACTATTCCGTCCTCATCCTTCTCGACCTCTCTGCTGCCTTCGACACTGTTGACCACTCCCTCTTACTCCAAATTCTTGAGTCTCTTGGCATTACTGACCTCGCCCTCTCCTGGATCTCCTCCTACGTAACGGACAGGACCTTCAGCGTCACCCACTCTCACACCTCCTCCTCGCCCCACCCCCTCTCTGTAGGTGTTCCCCAAGGCTCGGTCCTGGGACCACTACTCTTCTCCATTTACACCCTCGGCCTAGGCAATCTCATCGAGTCACATGGACTCCAATACCACCTCTACACTGACGATAGCCAGTTCTATCTGTCTGGCCCTGATATCTCCTCCCTTTTATCCAAAATCCCTCCATGCCTATCCGCCATTGCATCCTTCTTTTCTACCCGCTTCCTAAAACTCAACATGGACAATAATTCATTGTCTTTCCACCGAAAAACCCCGCCCCGCTTCCTGACCTATCTATCACCATCAATGACTGCACACTCTCACCCCTCCCCACACCAAGTGCCTTGGGGTAATCCATGACTCCTCCCTCTCCTTCAAGCCCCACATCCAAGCCCTCACCACCTCCTGCCGACTCCAACTAAAAAACATTGCCCGCATCCGTTCCTTCTTTGACTACAACACGGCCAAGACACTTGTCCATGCCCTCGTCATCTCCCGCCTGGACTACTGTAACCTCCTGTTCACCGGTCTCCTTGCCACCTCCTTCGCACCTCTCCGCACCATCCTCAACTCTACTGCCCGACTCATCCACCTATCTCCCCGTTACTCCCCCGCCTCCCCTCTCCGCCAAGCCCTCCACTGGCTCCCTATCCCCCAGCAAACTCGCTTCAAAACCCTAACCCTGACATACAAGGCCATACACAACCTGTCCCCTCCCTACATCTCCGACCTAGTCTCCCGCTACCTCCCCTCACGCAACTTGCGCTCCTCTCAGGAACTCCTTCTCTCAACCCCCCGCATTTCCACCTCCCACAACCGCACACAAGACTTCTCTCGTGCTTCCAGCAGACTCTGGAACTCCCTCCCCCACCACATCAGACACTCCCCTACCCTGGGAACCTTCAAGAAAAACCTGAAGACCCACCTCTTCCTACAAGCCTACAACACACACTGAGACCCAATCCACTGCACCATCTCACCTCTCCCCTCCTACTGTCTCCCTCCCCACCCCCTCTAGACTGTGAGCCCTCCGGACAGGATCCCGGCCCTATTGTACCTGTACGATTGTTTTGTCGATTTGCTGTCGTTTTTCGACCTCTTGTCTTTGTCTACCCTCTAACTTGAACAGCGCCATGTATCCTAATAGCGCTATATAAAACCTAATAATAATAATACATTTGTGTCATATGCAGTCAGGACTAATGACCTTTTCACTGACACCAGATATATATGCAGGTGCATCTCATTGATTAGAATATTATCAAAAAGTACATTTATTTCAGTAATTGAATACAAAAGTGAAATGTATATACAGTGCGTTGTGAAAGTATTTGGCCCCCTTGAACTTTTTAACCTTTTGCCACATTTCAGGCTTCAAACATAAAGATATAAATTCTAATTTTTTTGTGAAGAATCAACAACAAGTGGGACACAATCGTGAAGTGGAAAAATTTATTGGATATTTTCAAACTTTTTTAACAAATCAAAAACTGAAAAGTGGGGTGTGCAATATTATTCGGCCCCTTTACTTTTGGTGCAGCAAACTCACTCCAGACGTTCAGTGAGGATTTATGAATGATCTAATGTTGTCCTAAATGACTGGTAATGATAAATAGAATCCACCGGTGTGTAATTAAGTCTCTGTATAAATGCACCTGCTCTGTGATAGTCTCAGGGTTCTGTTTCAAGTGCAGAGAGCATCATGAAGACCAAGAAACACACCAGGTAGGTCTGAGATACTGTTGTGGCGAAGTTTAAAGCCGGATTTGGATACAAAAAGATTTCACCAGTTTTAAATATCTCAAGGAGTACTGTGCAAGCGATCATATTGACATGAAAGGAGTATCAGACCACTTCAAATCTAACAAGACCCGCCATCCCTCTAAACTTTCATCTTGAACAAGGAGAAGACTGATCAGAGAATGCAGCCAAAAGGACCATGATCACTCTGGATGAACTGCAGAGATCTACAGCTGAGGTGGGAGAGTCTGTCCATAGGACAACAATCAGTCATACACTGCACAAATCTGGCCTTTATGGAAGAGTGGCAAGAAGAAAGCCATTTCTAAGATATCCATAAAAAGTTCATTTGAAGTTTGCCACAAGCCACCTGGGAGACACACCAAACATGTGGAATAAGTGCTCTGGTCAGATGAAACCAAAATCATACTTTTTGGCCACAATGCAAAACGATATGTTTCTCGAAAGAGCAACACAGCACGTCACCCTCAAAACACCATCCCCACTGTCAAACATGGTGGTGGCAGCATCATGGTTTGGGTCTGCTTTTCTTTAGAAGACAAACTGAAAATGGTTAAAATTGATGGGAAGATGGACAGAGCCAAAACAGGACCGTTCTGGAAGAAAACCTGTTGGAGTCTGCAAAAGACCTGAGACTGGGACGGAGATTTATCTTCCAACAAGACAATGATCCCAAACATAAAGCAAAATCTACAATGGAATGGTTCTAAAATAAACGTATCAAGGTGTTAGAATGGCCAAGTCACAGTCCAGACCTGAATCCAATCGAGAATCTGTGGAAAGAGCTGAAAACTGCTGTTCACAAACGCTCTCCATCCAACCTCACTGAGCTCAAGCTGTTTTGCAAGGAAGAATGGGCAAGAATTTCAGTCTCTCGATGTGCAAAACTGATAGAGACATACCCCAAGTACTTGCAGCTGTAATCACAGCAAAAGGTGGCGCAAAAATAAATTAACTCAAGGGGGCTGAATAATATTGCAAAATTAAAATATCCAATAAATTTCGTTCCATTCACGATGTGTCCCACTTGTTGATTCTTCACAAAAAAATTAGAATTTATATCTTTATGTTTGAAGCCTGAAATGTGGCAAGGTGAAAAGTTCAGGGGGCCAAATACTTTCACAACGCACTGTATATATATAAGTCATTGCTAACAGAGTGATCTATTTTAAGTGATTATTTCTGTAAATGTTGATGATTATGGCTTACAGCCAATGAAAACCCATAAGTCATTATTCAGAAACTTAAAGTAGGGAGGATGAACAGTTAAAAACGCGCTGTTGTAATCCATGAGACATCAAAGGGTGAACATAATATTGATTTAGTAATCAATGCATTTCAGGACTCTCTGACCCCTTCCTCAGGACTAATCAATATGATATTGATACCGTATTATACAGTGGCGTAACTTCAGGCCCAAGGGCCCTGATGTGAAAGCTCCAATAGGGCTCCCAATTATTGCAAGTCTTTAATAGTATTAGTCTTTTTCTATAGGCCAAAGGGACTTTTGGGGCCCGCCTAGGCTGCATGGCCCGGGTGCAATCGCAACCCCTGCACCTGTGGTAGTTACGCACCCTTGTATTATATGAAAAAATATATTAAAGAGTGGGTGTCGGTTACATCCATATTAAAACTGTCTGACCATAGTGAAATAGAATCAGTGATTGTTATTAGTCTGAATGGACCTTCGGGTACAGCTAATACCTTTATTCGAGAGTTAGTAGAGTCACAATCAGCCACCCTAACTAAATGCTGTCAGTCCAAGTAGTTCTTAAAGTGCAGTAAGTACCCAATGATTTTAGATAAGATAACTAAGTTAAACCTTCATAGCTAGGTGCGGAATATAGGAGAAAACAGATCTCTGTGTCTGTAAGCGTATACTAAGCTATAACACAAAAGGCAAACTTAACTAGTGTTAGAAAAAGGAGTCAAGCAGATATGGACATAAATTTGTTTGCAAAAGAAATTGTTAATGTGGACAGCAGTGAAAGTGGCACAGAGCTGGGCTCCCAAAAAAAAGGCCTGTTTTCAAGAATTGTTAAGGACTTACTGGGGGTTGTAGGTTCATGCCATGTAAATCCATGTTACATTGCAACTGATCACTAAGCTTTGTGATGTACTTATGATGTTTCTGCACTCCTATACTAATGAACATTCTGATGCTGTATTATACTATACTATACTAATGGTAGTCCTGCTAATGCATCCATGTACTGATAGAGGTTTTGGTGCTGTATTCCTATACTGATTGTGGTTCTGATTATGTATTCTTGTACTGATGGTGGTTCTGGTGCTATATTCATGACCTGATGGTGGGTCTGGTGCTGTATTCATGTACCTGATGTATTGACAGTGCTCTGGTATTGTTCTTATGTGCGAATGGTAGTTCTGGTGATGTACGCATGTACAAATGATGGTTGTGGTAATCAATTAGCGAACAGAAATGCAGCAGCATGAAAGATATTTTAATTTATTAATGAGCTGTGAACATGTGAATCCCCCACTGTGATGAGGTAAAAGACTTCTTACAAAGTTTATAACCATTTTTCTGTTTCTCCTTCTACCTATTTCCACAATTTGCTCCTCGTGCCTCTTAACCATCCCTTCTCTATAGAATATAATGGGTTGTGTATTCTTTAGGATGGCAGTCTGTCTTTTGTGAGCAAGATGGATTTGATGTTTTTTTTTCATCATGGATGATTAGGGAGGTAGGGAGCAGGAGAAGAAGTGTCTTATAAGTGAGGAAGGAAGCAGATTTTTCTTATAATGTATTTCAAACTTTCTTTTAGTCACTAATACTATTGTAAAATTTTCTGAAAATAGAGTTCTTATTGAAAGGAAATCTATCAGCAGGTTTTTGCATAATGGGGGCAAAGAGACTCTGAATTCAAAAATGTATCACTTAGTTTACTGTGTGCAGCTGTTCTAACACAATCAGAGTTTTTAAATTTACACTTGCAGCAAAGCTCAGAAAGCTGGTGACGCAGGCTCTCTGTATACATTGTCCATAGATAGTGATTTGCTAATCCCAGGAAGGGGTCATGCTGGACTGACAGGCACAAGGCAATGTAGTCGAGCAGTTACAGGGTCCTGGTGCTACAACAAACATTGAAGATAAGCAACAGCTCAGACTTTAATAAGAGAGGCATCACTAAATTCTATGTTTTAACCCCTGCAGCATGAATGCTGTCTTTAGATTACAAAGCAAAATCTGCAGACAAATTCTTTTTAAGTACAAACCAGGTGGCAAAGACCTTTTGCTCCATAAATGTTTGCATGAGGCAATACAGCCAGGCATAGAATCTCCTGCAACCTTATTTTCCATGTATATCTGGTTGTGGAAGATATTTTCCAATAATCCAAACAAACCTCCATGACCACAAGTTTAATTTATCCACAAGTATCTTCTCATCTGTACGTCTGTGGTTTTTGTGGTCAAGGTTTTATGCTTTCCTATAGAACACTGTCTCTTTTGCCTACATCTTTAGAAGTGGCGATTCTCCTTTCATGTCAGATTTCTCTTATATTGAGGACTGATTGTGCTTCATAAGATGTGGAGCCAATTGTCAAATAGGTTGCCTATGTAGAAAATATGGAGTGTAAATTGATGTAGGGTCATAAGTGGTTTAGGACTAAATCCATCTAGTGTGATGATGT
Organism: Allobates femoralis; assembly: GCA_033576535.1. Taxonomy (NCBI): domain Eukaryota; kingdom Metazoa; phylum Chordata; class Amphibia; order Anura; family Aromobatidae; genus Allobates; species Allobates femoralis. The sequence continues at coordinate 759,632,204 of JARQOC010000003.1, forward strand.
AAAACACCCTTGACTGTAAAGATGAGTTATACTATGTAAATACATAGGTCCCAAAAAAATGTGAGAAAAGTATTGTAGGAGTGATACCTTTATTGACGAACCAGAAAAATTATATTTGTAAGCTTCAGGACTCAATGGTCCCTTCATTAGACAATACTACAAATTAACTACTGAGACATTTAAATAGATATTACAGAAGGACCTGAGGTGATGCTAAGTAGAGATGGTCTAAGGAAATTAAGTTAAGGTCTTTCGTTAATGATGCAGATGAGGTGGAAGTGTTCTTTTATAGATCTAAAGGCCTTCTTGTGGAGGTGGGAACTGTGCATGTAATGACTCATGAATCCAGGTGTCACATTGAGTTCCATTTTTAGAGATTGGAATATTCTTATGAGTTTGCATTCTCAGATTTTAAGAATATTCCAATCTCTAAAAATGGGACTCAATGTGACACCTGGATTCATGAGTCATTACATCCACACAGTTCACACCTTCATCACAAGGCCTTCAGAGCCTTAAAAGAACACTTCCACCTCATCTGCATCATTAACGAAAGACCTTAACTTAATTTCCTTAGACCATCTCTACTTAGCACTGTCCCATATCCTTTTGTAATACCTATTTACATGCCTCAGTAATTCATTTGTAATATTGTCTGATGAAGGGGCCATTGAGTCCTGAAAGCTTACAAATATAATTTTTCTGGTTAGTCAATAAAGGTATCACTCCTAGAATACTTTTCTCACCATTTTGTTTTGGGGACTTAAGTATTTACATCGATTTTTCTGGCTATAACGGTACCACAATATTATTTTGTTTTGCACTTTGATGAGGTATACTGAAAGACATAGAGATAGAGGTCAGCACCCTCCACTCGACCATTCACACCAGCCTCCATATCAACTGTTTCACCACTGGCCTCTATCACTCTCCTTATAGCCTTCTCCATGAAATTCAAGTCCTCACACAGATTTCTGTGTCATTAGCAAGGGTGTTATGATTGAAGAGACAGAAGATTCAGATATGTCACAGGCAATAACAATCTCAGCAGCTCAGCTGACAACATCAGTTTAGATACATAGCAACATTTTATGTCTGTCAGAAACAAATATCTGCAAGCAAACACCTCAAGAAATCCATTAAATCTAATTGTCCCCATTTTAGGAAGCTAACACTTTTTAGTCTTTTGTCCTCTCACTCTAAGAAATGTCTACCTAATTATACTATTGTGATAAACTCAAGGGTTTTCATGACTATCCAATGTAGAGTAATTGAAATGGCACAGAGGAAGGCATGGTTTTTGTGTGTTCCTTTTATCTCCATTCAGTAAGGATTAAAGAAGTTGTCGAACCCCAAAATTAATTTTTTAAGCTAATTTGTGGCATATTGTAAAGTATAACATATATACATTTAGTTATTGTTTGTACATTTTGTTCCTCCAGAATTTCACTTCATATCCTACATACAGTTTGTTTACATGCAGCTCTTTCTCCAGACTAGACAACGTCCTGTGCTTTTTCTTCTAAAGGTACCGTTACACACAGAGATATATTGCTTGCAACTCACTGGTTGTAGTGAAATTTGTTGCCATGTATTAAATGGAACAATGTGTCCATGATTTCACTGCAACCAGTGAGTTGCAAGCAATATATCAGCAGAACTGGCAGTGCCAGTGGGCAGCAACTAACAGAATGGTTTATAGCAGGGAAACATACACAGTCCTACATCTGGGCAAGAAAAATTAAAAGAGCATATACAAAATTTGAGGACTAGGGAAAGCAACGGCACGTGTTAAAAAGACTTGGGTATAGTAATAGATCACAGACTGAATATGAGTCAACAGTGTGATGCAGCAGCAAAAAGAGCAAACACAATTATGGGATGTATTAACAGAAGCATACAGTTTGATCACATAAAGTAATTATCGCCCTCTACTCCTGTTTCGTCAGACCTCATCTGGAATACTGCGCCCAGTTTTGGGCACCACTTTTTAAAAAAGAACCAAGTGGAGCAAGTTCAGAAAAGAGCTACCAGAATGGTGACCGGTCGGCAAAACATGTCCTATGAGGAATTGTTACAGGGTTTGAGAATGTTTAGCTTGTCACAAAAGAAGACTGAGAGGATACATAGTAGCTGTATACAAAAATGTCAAGGGCTGTCACACTGTAGAGGGACAACTTTATTCTCATTTGCAAAAGGAAAGACTAGAAGCAATGGGATTAAAGTGAATGGGAGAAGACACAGATTAGATAAAGAAAAAACTTTTTGACAGTGAGGGTGATCAACGAGTGGAACAGACTGCCATGAGAGGGGGTGAATTTACCTTTAATGGAAGTATTCAACTAGAGGCAGGACAGACATCTGTCTGGGATGATTTAGTGAATCCTTTGAGCAGGGTGTTAGACTACATAACCAAGGAGGTCCCTTCCAATTCTACCATTCTATGATTCTACCCTTTCTAACTGTCCAGTACACCTATCTGCCACCTACCACATACTTATTGGCTGTTAGTGATCTGCCCCAGCACTGATACCAATCATTCATGCCAGCAGTGGAAGTGACAGTGCATTGATCACATGTGCCCTCATCTGTCGAACTGCATCTAAAAAAAAAATCACAAATCCAGAAAATTAAATTGTATGGTTTTTAAATAATTAAATTGCACTATATTATTAAAATTATTATTATTATTATTATTATTATTTATTTATATAGCATCATTAATTCCATGGTGTTGTACTTGAGAAGGGGTTACATACAAAATTATAGATCTGGTTTACACTAAACAAATTAACAATGACAGACTGGTAAAGAGTGGGGAGGAACATTCTACAGGGCAATGGGGAGGAAACAGTAGGTGCGGTTGCATGAAAAAAGTATTTGATCGCCTAAAACCAATACAAACAGAGAAAGAAATGAGTAGAAGCTTCAGATTATGCATTTCAACTGTGTTTTATTTTATTTAACACCTTAGATAGTTGGGCAGGGGTGGCGGTGTAAAGTGCAACAATGCCGACCAGAGTCGCAAACTACAGTGGCATAAATTACATGTGATGCATATTACATGGGAAGGAATTCACACAAATAAATCCACATACATACAGTCATGGCCAAAAGTATTGACACCCCTGCAATTCTGTCAGATAATACTCAGTTTCTTCCTGAAAATGATTTTTTTGCTTCATTCTCTTTTGTGTTTTTTCATTGAAGACAAATTAAATGTAGATAATAATACCAAAGAATTTGTGATTGCAATCATTTTCAGGAAGAAACTGAGTATTATCTGACAGAATTGCAGGGGTGTCAATACTTTTGGCCATGACAGTATACATCTAATAGCAGAAATTATGTTACATACAGTATGGCACGAACCAACATACAATGTATTGAGTACATAATTCCACATTATAACAGGTACATGTACAGTATTCATGGTTACAAGTAACATACTCTATACAGAAAGTGCAAGTGCCTATTTTAAATCATTACCACTCTTATGCAGATAGTATAGATAAACCATGGGAATATGTGATAACTACCCCTTAAAAGCAAGCAGCAAATTGCATATTACCAGAGTTGTCAAAGGCCATGATCAGAACTGGAGCACACAGCAGGGAAGAAACACCCGGGTGAAGGACCCCAATGCACATTTCACGGCCTTGTTGACCTATGGTCGCTTCTTCCTCATGAAGTGAACATAGAGTCATCCATAAAATGTGCATTGAGCTCCTTCACCCGGGTGTTCTCCACTGCTGTGTGTGTGGGGCCTCACTGGTCATGCACCACAGTAGGGGTACTGCACCACAACTGAATGTGCAGTATTCCTGTCATTGGGAGAGTAAAGTTAACCTGGGGCTCTCACCCTGGAATCTTTACACCTAGACTAGGGACAAATTGGCAACCCATCACCAGGTAAGGGTCCCAGGGGAGGAGAGTTAGGAAAGGAGGAAAGCGGGAGTCACACAGTTGGATGTAGTCCGTACTGAGGAGCGAAGCAAGGAGGGAGCCCAAGAGAGAGGGGTCTCAAAAGGTGGGCACCTAAGAGAGAAAAGGGCGGCCCAGGAAAAGAAAGAGGAAACCCCATGCCAGATCTTCCATAGTCCGGGGAATCCTAGTCCACTAACGGAGAGCCGGCTCTGAGTACAGGTACAGAAAAGTGTATCCCTGAGCCTTCTACACTGGCCAGTTGAGGGTTCAACTATCAGCCCTGACCCCCCGTCCAGAAGTGCAGCCCCACTAGGGATACCAAACCGGGTTGAGCCCCTTATAGAGAAGAAGGGTACCTCATAACACTCAACAGGCTGGTAGACAAGCAGGCTGTGCAGGGCAGCACAAGGATAGTGAGGAAGCGCAGGTCAGAACAGTGGGACATAAGGAAGACAAAAGAAGGTATGCTATGGAAGCCTCAAAAAGACTTTACTCTCCCCAATGACTACCCAGCCAGCTACCTATCAAAAGACAGTGTAAGCTGTAACCTGAAGTGCCATCTGAACCGGTTACATTAAAATACCAGTATAGAGTCACAAGGCCTCTGTATCTCCTTTCTCCACAAACCGCTACGCTTCTACGCTGTCCGCCATCAGCACCATGAAAACAAGTGCAGAGCTATCCTGCCCCTCCTGCAGGGAGCCATAACACCCAAGCTGCAATACCATCATCCCCAATGGTTTGACAGCAGTGCTGGTGAACATCACCAGAATCTGCAGGTGGCGTCACAACAAACTTTTATTTTTATTTTTATTTTATTCCCTTTCTACAATCCCCCATTTTCAGTTGACCACCAGGGTTCCGAGTTCCAATGACATCCCTCCAACTCCACGCCCGGGTTCTGAGTTTCCATAGACCTCTGGGTGAATCATGTGCTCCACAACATTTCCTACTGCCTGCTACCAAGCATGCACCAGCTTATTTTCCCACTGTTTTTGTGGTAACAGCCTGCCTCTAGCTGTCCACAATACTCCACTAAAAAGGCAGTTATTGCCCCCCACAAAGTAGTAGTCCAAACATTTCCTACTTCTTGCTACCAGGCACGCACCAGGCCATTTTCCCTACTATTTTGGCTGTGACAGCTAGGTTGGCTTGTTCCATCCACATTTGAAAATCTTTCAACAAAAGCCAAAATGCCGAAAAAAACCTGTTGTTAAGGGATGTGGACGTGGTTTTTGTCAGTGGTGCGCATGAAGGCATTGAGTCTGTGTCAGGTCAGAAGAAGCTTGATGCATCCACTAGGTTCCTGGAAAAATTTCCTGGTCTGGAAAGTAAAAGTGCATGGAAGCCAGAGTAGATTCTGTCTTGGATTGCAGACAATGCCTCTACGCATTTGTCAAGCAGCAACAAATCTTCCACGACCACACAGTCTACTGTTTATACACAGAAGGCTTGCCCATCCAATCCTGGAGCTGGTTCTCCTTCCTCCCACCATTTTCAGTCACATGAAACATGTGACCCCAAGCTTGGCCACTCCATAGATCTGTTTGGTACATATCCTTTAGTTGGCTGTGGCCTATCACCATGCTGAATTGAAAAGGGACATGAGGTGGTAGCCTGCGTTGATGATCAAGTATTTGAGGACCTGCGGCCAGAAGAAAACCACTTGGAGGAATGTCATTTACTGTCTCCAGAGGTGAAGGCTGATGATGATGAGTAACAGTTGCCATTAGGTCAGCCTACAATGTCAACAGGGAAGGAGGATGAGATGGAAGACGATGTGGTCTATGATGAGTTCACTGATACAAAATGGACCGTTGGCACGCATAGCCATGACAGTAACACAGAGGAAGATGGATATGTAGCACCAACACAGGCACCAACGAGTCCTAGTTTTCCAAGAGTGAGAACTGGGTCAACTGTTCCCAAGAGCATAATCCCCGCTGTGAGCCAAGTCAGGGCAAGGGGCGTTCAGCTGCTGTGTAGAATTTTTTTTCTGAAAACCCTTCAGAGAAAAACATTGTATTCTGTAGCATTTGCTATACCAAGTTGAGCAGAGGCCGGGGCAAAGGCAACCTGAGCACCATCAGTATGAGAAACCACATGACAGCCAAGTACCTAGGTGGGCGGAACACCAGGGTACCAAAGCAGCATGTGTTGTTCAAACCACTGCCATGTTGTCTGGGCTATGTCCTTCTGGTGTGCAGTTCAGGAAGCAGGCACTCATACCTCCTGCCCACAAACAGCGGTTGCTCACACACAACAAACATCAACCACATCCACTTCCTTGTCCCAGCAAAGCGTCCAATTGTTCGTGCCTGAGAGCTTGGTAAGTAAGTGTAAATACCCAGCCATGCACCCACAGGCACAAATACTAAACTCACACATTGCCAGATTGCTAGCTGTGGAGATGTTACCATTTAGGCTTGTGGTAACACAGTCTTTCCGTGATCTCTTGGCTGCGGCTGCTGCATGATACAGTGCTCCAAACGGCCAATATTTTGCCCAGTGTGCCATCCCTGAATTACACAAGCACTTGTTAAAGAATCAGAACCGTTTTCTCACAAATGCCATAATTAGGAAAGTTCAGCTAACAACAGACACATGGACAAGTTGTTATGAACTGGGACAATACATTTCTGTCACGTCACACTGGATAAACCTGGTGGAGGGTGAGACAAAGGTGCAAAGTGGAACATCACACATCCTACCCATGCCAAGAATAGCGGGCCTGACTTCAATCAGGGTTTGCACTATTCATATTCCACTTCCTCTCTCCCCTTCTCTTGCTCCTCATACTCTACAAAATTACCCATCACTGCCAAGCTGGTACCTTTGCAGCAGCGCATTGACAAAGCGGCAAAACGCTCTGCTGAAGCTGATATGTTTAGGTCAGAAACCACACACTGCAGCAGAGTTGTGGCAAGCTCTAAAACAACAGAGTGATCAGTGGCTCTCCCTGCTGCACCTCCAGCCTGGTTTGGTCATCTTTGATAATGGTGTAACCTGGTGGTGGCTTTAAAGAGAGATTCTCTACCAGAGATGTAGATGAGCTAAAGAAGAAAACCTGATTGGACTATGTCAGACGGAAGAGGAATTTTTTAATAAAGATGGCGTCTCTAAGGGGCCCATCACACCAGGTGATGTCGCCGGAGATGTCGGCCGTGACGGACGGGAGCGCGCACGTTTTTGGCACCCCACCAGCGTCGCCATTGCATGTTTACATGCGGCGACACCTCCGGTGACGCACCGGCGATCTGACAGGCGGCGTCGCCACTGGGGTGTCTGAAAACCCCAGCGCGATGTGTTAACATGGGAGCCTATGGCTCCCATCGCCTGGCAGATTGCCATCCCCCATTTACATGGGGAGATGTGTACACATCGCCCCAGAGTGGTCGCCTGGTTTCAGAGCACTGCTCTGAAACCAGGCGACCACTCAAATGCGTCGCCCTCACCCATTCACATTAGGCGACGCATTGGCAATTTCAGCGGCGATAGGCCACACCCCAGCGTCACATAAAAAATCGCCGCCGACATCACCAGTTGTGACGGTACCCTAAGTGTATTTTTGCTTTATTTCTATTAAAATATTTTTTTCTGTGTGTTGTGTTTTTTAAAAGAAAAAGGATAAGAAAGCGCACATAGGGTAATATAGTCAGGTTACTACACACGTAACACCGTTCCCAAGTGGTTAGACTCACCTGACCTGGTTGTATCGGTCACAACCAACCAATCTCACATGGATTTTTAGGGCCGTCCAGGATCCCCGCTGAATGAGCGAAGCTCAGGATGAGAAGAAAAAGAGCCGGGTTGATAAACCGCGCTGACCCAAGAAGAAGATTCCAAAGTAGAAAATTTCACAATCTGATATCATCTGATGCCCTGATGAAGTGGCTACACAGCCACGAAATGCGTAGGCTTGTTTCATTAAAGTAGATTGTGAAATTTTCTACTTAGGAATCTCCTTCTTGGGTCAGCACGTGTCATCAACCCGACTCTTTTTCTTCTCATCCTGTGATTTTTGAAAAATAATTCACTAGAAATTCATGGCGGTCATGTCTAATATTGGTGTAACCCCATGAATTTCGGGCTTAGGGCCAGCTGATAACACAAAGCTGGCCCTAACCCCTTTATTACCCAGTGAGACATGGCACCAGGGTCCTGGATGAGCTGAGTTCAGCGCCAGAAGATGGCACGTCTCTGAATGCTCCATTTTATGGGGTGGCTGCGGACTGCAATTCGCAGCGGGTGGTGCCCAGAAAGCTTGGCCTCCCTGCGCTGCGGTCAAAAGCATTTTTTTTTTATTTCATGAAATTCATGAAATAATAAAAAAATAGGGTTTCCCTCTATTTCTGTTTCTAGGCAGGTACAAATAGGCACCTGGGGGTTGGAGGCAGTCCGTTCCTGCCTGCTGTACCTGGCTGGACACAAAAATACGGCGATGCCCACGTCAAACATTTTTTTGGGAATATAATGGTGTCATTTTTTTTTTTTTTATCATTATTATACGCACCTATTTTATGTATTTAATGTATTCTATGTTTTTTTCTGAAGACATGAACTTTATGAATTTTATACAACAGTCTCTGTACATATTGTTTCATTTTCTCTGGATTGTTCATTTTGCATAATAAAATTGCGTTGAAACCTCAAACGCAGCGTCTGTAGTTTGGGGTTCTGATCTGGCACAAATCCCTAGTCATATTAAAAGGCTTGTCAGAAAGTCGACTGACTTTGAGGAGCTACCTAAAGGTGGCGCTGGAGTTCATCCACTTCCTCACTGAAGTGAAAATTAGCATATTTCCTAGAGGAGGGATGTGGCTTTAAATCTTCTTACCTACTTAACTGTCTTCTTATGGTTGCAGGCAAACTCCTCTCCATAAGGTAGATAGTAAGTCCCCCAGACCTTGTCTTAGCCCACTCACACAGCCAGATCAGAATATCCCACACACTACACTGATGAGAGGCAGATACCCTGAAACGCAGCATCTGTAGTTTGGGGTTCTGACCTGGCACAAATCCCTAGTCATATTAAAAGGCTTGTCAGAAAGTTGACTATGACTTTGAGGAGCTACGTAAAGGTGGCGCTGGAGTACATCCACTTCCTCACTGAAGTGCAAATTTTCATTGATCGGAAACATTTAAGTGTGATAAACATGCAAAAGATTAAGAAACCAGGAAAGGAGCAAACACTTTTTCACACCACTGAATATGATGCTCCCCACAGCTTTCTCTTATATGATGCTCCACAGCCTCCTTACATATGATGCTCCACAGGCTCGTTTAACATACATAGATACTCTTACCTCTTCTGTGTCTCGATCTTTCTTCTTATTTCTTTCTTTTTCTAGTCAGATGAGGCTGTGTCATATGACCCAAAGGTCCTGGCATGATCTTCAGGTAGTCCTGAGATTGAATGGTGAAGGAAGGTGCTTTTAGTCCCCTTTTCACGGTTTTATTAAATGGTCTATCTCTGCTTGGTCTGGTTAGTCAATTCAGCTGAGTCATTCCACTGCAGTCCTGTTTTGTGTGTTTTATGGGAAGGCTGAAGTAGGAGAAGGGTCTGGTAGAGATTGGAGTTGACATCAGTTGTGACGTTTCGACCAGTCCCTGACTAGAATTGGAAATTTGGAGGCAGTGTGTGACCAGCTCCTGGGACTGCTACTCAGAAGTGAGCTGGTCACATGCCAAAATATGGTATCTAGTCAAAGGTGTAAAATGTTGACTGTGAGTGAAGACTCGGGAATCATGCAGTTACTTGTTGCTCTCTTCATCTTTTTGGTTCTTTTCACAGGGACAGACGCGGGCTGAGACATGGTCCCGTGACCCTGGCGTGTAATTTTTAATAGATGGGGGAAGATGACAGGGAAAGTCAAAGGTGAATAGAAGTATTTGTGATGCCACCTGCGGTGTGCGGCCACTGCTGCTTCAGAAACTCTGGTGATGGTGACTGGCAGCTTGGATGGTTCCGCTCCCCGCAGGTGGAGCATGGCCCCCAGGGCAGCGGAATGGAGGAGTCAGTTCATACTTTGGCAGATGTTCACTGTGTCATCAATACCCCGATGTCTCATGCAGCCTCTGCAGCTGGTAGTCGCCGCTAATGAAAGTCTCACACACCATAGCTGGAGTTCTGTTGCTTTTACTCAGGTGTTTAGCATAGCCGCTGGATACGTCTCTTGCCAACCTCCAGTTTAGCATTGTTTCCAGAACCAGGACAGTGCAGTCGAGCCACGGTTGGTGCCCTTTACTACCTCTCTAGGTGTCTCTGTCTCTTTTGGTCTCTTTCTCTTCCCAGCGCTATAAAGGGGTAGCTCTCTTCTGGGGTGAGCATGACACCGCTTGGCTCCCCCAGGCTCTCAGCACCTCTGATGCACAGAGCTCAAGTACAGGCAGCCACAAGTGCTGTTGTGTCCCCTCCCGGGCACTGCTCCCTTGTTCGACCACCTTCCCTAAGTTGTGTAGGGTGTTCGCCACAGCTCCCATTAGAAGCCTGGGGCCTCCGGTTCAACGGTTTGGGCATACAGCTTCGTGCCGTGTTCAGGGCCAGTCCCTGTGTCATCCACCAGCCCCTCTGTCTCGCCAGATACGGAGTATGGGGATCAATGTCTCTTCTGCACCCAAGGGCACTCTCTTCTTCCTTCTCTTGTCAGTCTTTCCCTCCCGTGGGCGAGTGTGGTGATGCTCCAGCCCACCGGAGTAGACACCACACCGCCTCTACACTCCCGACTCTCTCCTCTCACTCCTCACTCGACTCTCTCTTGACTCTCAACTTCACTTCCCTGTCCTCCCTTTTTGACCTGGGTCCTCCCTCAGGGTCCACCCACTGTCCCTGGGGCATACGGGTTGTGTGTTTGTGTTGGCTCAACTGCACATCTCAGCACCTGGAAAGCAGAGAGCTACACCCCTTAACCACAGGTGTGTGCAGTACATCTAGTGGCGGCCTACCCGGTGGGGAGCCACATGAGTATATTACAAACTGTCAGCATTCTACAACCTGGGTATACACACAGAATAGGAAAAAAGCCCAGAGAACCACTTTCAGTTTTTAATATAACACATTAATTCTTCCTTTGTGTAAAGGCCACGTCACATGCTTCAATTTAATGAACGATGTTGTTAGAAATCACATGCACACGCAATCACTAACAACATCGTTCAGATCGCTGGTGAGCTGTCACACAGGCAGACTCAGCAGGATCTGGACTAGCGAGCACGCTGGTATCCAAGGTAAACAGCGGGTAACTAAGCGCCACGCGGTGCTTAGTTACCCGCAGTTTACCTTGGATACCAACTCCCAGTGCTTGCTGTGAGGCGCTGGGAGCTCGCTGATCGCTGGTCTCCCGCTGTCACACGCAGCGATGCTGCGCATTAAGCGGGCGACCTTTGATAGATTTGTGAACATGTTCACAAATCTGTGATCAACGACTGATCGTTGATCATTGACAGGTGTCACACGCAACAATGTCATTACGACATCGCTGCAACGTCGCCAAAATGGTCACGTTACAATGATATCGTGAACGATATTGAAGCGTGTGACGTGGCCTTTATTCACATTTGAAGCTAATGGATGTCTTTTTAACCTTGCATTTCCTATAGCAAAGGGAAGGTAGCAATTGTATATGAATGTACTATGGAAGTTAAATTTTGGATTAATGTATGTAAATACTAGTTAAAATGGCGTAATTTTACATATCGGTGTATGATTCTATGGCAAAACCAAAAACGTCTGCTTTATACGAAGGTAAACATTTATCTCCCTCCTTGAGGTATGAAGACTGAATTCCATTAGACTACTTATTTGCTCATGAGACCGCTTTATTGTTGTATTTTTATTGCATTGTAAATACCATTCATATATTATAGATTGTAAGCTTTTGAGAGCAAGCCATTATCTTTTCTTCTTTGAATTGATGAACTGTGTTATTCTGTAATGCCTGATGTTGCTTGTACATGTCCTCTCTGAATTGTAAAGTGCTGGAGAATATGTTGGTGAAATATGCAATTACAGTTATTATTACTATCACTATTATACTGTTGTGATTTTGCACTTCTATGTCCTGCTTGCTGGATTGTGTTGCTTTCTGCACTTTCATACCCTATAATAGTAGCTACTAATTAGTGTAATAAATGTAGTAAGGCTATGTGACTTGTGACTGTGCTTCTTTTTTATGCTGTGTTTGTCGGCTGTGTAAGCGCATCTGTCTATAAAGAAAAACAGCACAAACTTATTATGTTTGTACTACATTTGTGCTGCATTTATGCACATACAAACACAGCAAAAAAACTCAGCACAAATAAGGGGATGTACAAACACAGACAGACACACACAGACAGACATACCCCTCACCCTCCCTGGTGAGCCCATGGCGATCCCTGGTGATTCTTCCTCCATGCAGCAGCGGGAGATGTCTTTATTTATCCTCCAGATCCTGCATACCATGTGACAGGCTGAGTCACATGACCAGTCACATGGTGCAAAGGTCTTGGCAGATTGATAAAGACGCCGGGGAGGGTGAGTATTGGAGCATTTTTGTTTTGGAAATCACAAGAAAAAAAAAACAACAAACAGACTATGGGAATACTAGTAATGAGCGAGTACCGTAATATTCGTAATCGCTATTCTCGTAATGAGTACTTTGTAATACTTGTGTATTCGTTCCAAATAATGATTACAATGCAAGTCAATGGGAAGCGCTAGTAATTTTCTGCTGGACCCTGCAAAGAGGTCTGGGAGGGCTGTAAAAAGGATGAAATGGATGAAACAGTGCTCAAACTGCATGGGAACAGTAGTCAGACATGATGTAGACTGTCTGCATACTGTTTTGCCATACAGCTGTGACAGAACCTAGTGAAGATAGATAGAAGTACAGGTAGATCAGGCTTACCAGACTCCTGCTGCTGCTCCTGGGGTCTCAGTCTCCCGTGTTCCTGCTGAATCACTTCCAGGTGAGCTCAGTCTCTCGCTGAATCTTTTCCGGGCCACCTAACTTGCATATTCACCGCACTGTCAGATAAACAGCCCACCACAGATGCTCACACTCTGTGAGAACCTCTGTGATTGGCTGTTGTAGTTAGAGTGCATATCCACAATCTGGACAGTGATTGTGCTTGGTTGCCATACATATTAGTGTATGGCAACGAGCCTGCCATCATAGGGTGTTAAATAAATAAGTAATTTTAAAAAAAACACGTGGGGCTTCATGTTATTTTTAAGTCTAGAACGATGAAACCTAACAGCTGTGAGCTGCCATCCTCAGCTGCCTAATTTTACCTTGGCTGGCAAAAAAAATGCGTGGGCTCAACCTTATTTTTAATTGCCAGCCAAGGTAAAAGTAGGCAGCTGAGGGCTGGTGTTCTCAGCGAGGTGAAGGCCTATTGATTTAGGGCTCCCCCACGCTAAATAATAGCAGCCCGGAGCCGCCCCTGAAAATGGCGCATTTATTAGAAGCGCCATTTCCAGGCGCTTTACTAGGCTCTTCCAGTGGCCCTGGTGGCGGGTGGCATGCTGGGTAATAAGGGGATAATACCAGCTTTGGTATGGTCCTGAGATTCTTAATGTCAGGCAAAGTTAGACCCAGCCATTAAGAATCTCCAATAAAGGGTTAAAAAAAGATACCAGGCAGAGAAAAAAAAATTATTAGAAATAAATACACAGACATACTTAGAGATGACATCTTTATTACTCCCATGTATCCCTCCACTATCCTGGTCTTCTGTCTTCTGACTTCTTCAAAAGGATAAATAAGGAGCGCACATAGGGCGTTATCTTCTTAATAAATAGTCCAGTCCCCCTAATCGGTGTGACTCACCTGCGGTGGTTGTGAGAGCCACAACAAACTGAGAGAGCCTGGTAATGGTCGCTGCAGGAGCCCACTGAAGATAAATGATTTCCACCGAAGAAAGACCTGGGCTTTGTAGTCCGCGCTGACCTCAAGAAACTTCCAGTCCAGTAAAGGGTTAATCAGGTTCTGGTTTATTTTCCTACGCGTTTCGTGGCTTTAAATCTGCCTCTTCATCAGGGCTATTCTATAGCCCTGATGAAGTGGCAGATTTAAAGCCACGAAACGCGTAGGCAAATAAACCAGAACCTGATTAACCCTTTACTGGACTGGAAGTTTCTTGAGGTCAGCGCGGACTACAAAGCCCAGCTCTTTCTTCGGTGGAAATCATTCTGACTTCTTCAACTGATGCAGCTCTGCTATAACAGTGAGCATGGAGAGGAAGAAAGCTTCACCCACTTGCTCACTGATTACTCAATGAGTGAGCAGAGACTGCGGCATGGTAAGCGGTGACGTCACTGCTGCCACAATTGCCATAGTAACCTAATGGGCGGTTACCATAGCATCTCTGATCACCGCTGTTAACTATCTGATAACCAGTTCACGCGTCTCCTGAATGAGCCGGCTCATGCAGGAGCTGCAGGAGTTAACTCACTGCTTACCGGTGCTGCTAACACCGTGGCTCCTATTCACGTGACTCATTCATGAGCCATGATCATAGCGATGCCAGTAAGCAGGGATTTAACTCATGCGGCTCGTGCATGAGCCGGCTCATTTGGAAGCTGGCTCATCCAGGAGCTGCGTGAACCAGTAATCAGGTAGTTAACAGCAGTGATCAGACATCACCTTTGCTATGGTAATCACTTGTTAGGTTACTATAGCAAGGATGGCAACAGTGATGCCACTGTTTACCACGCTGCAGTCTCTTCTCATTGATTGAGGCCACTCATGAGTCCACTGATCTGATCAGGACCGTTGGCATGCATAGTCAGCACAGCACATAGAGGAAGATTGATACATAACACTAACACAGGTGCCAAGGGGTAGTGGTTTGACCAGACTGAGAAGTGGATCAACTGTTCCCAAGAGCACCCCCTCTGTGGCCCAAGTGTGGGCATAGGACTATTCAGCCGCTGTCTGGAATTTTTTTACTGAAAGTCCTTAAGAGAAACACATTGTAATCTGTAGCATCTGCCATACCAAGCTGAGCAGAGGCCAGGGCAAAGGCAACCTGACCACCACGAGTATACGTAACCACATGGCAGCCAAGCACCACAGTAGGTGGGCAGCACACCAGGGTACCAAATCTGTGTCTGTGGGTCAAACCCCTGTCATGTTGCCTGTGCTTTGTCCTTGACACTCTGCTGTCTATGAAGCAAGACGCACATACCTCCTGCCCACAAGGTGTGGTTGCACAGAAAAAGCAAACATTGATCTCATTCACTTAGTTGTCCAAGCGAAGCATCAAGTTGTCTATACCAGAGAGCTTGGAAAGGAAGCATAAATAACCAGCCACGTACCCACAGGCACAAATACTAAAATCACACATTGCCAAATTGCTATCTGTGAAAATGTTGACATTAAGCTTGTGAGAACAGAAAGGATACCTGATCTCTTGCCTGTGGCTGCCCCTCTGTTCATAACTGCCAATATTTTAGCCGATGTGCTTTCCACGACTTACATAAAAGCGTGAAAAAATATCAACCATGCTGTCACCAATGCTGTAACTATGAAGGTCGACATAATAGCAGACACGTGAAGTAGTTGTTGTGGACAGTCAGGGATGAAACATTTAAGTGATAGTGATGCGCCCCCAGGCTATGGGGTACTCGGGAATCGGGCCGGTTGCGGTCTCTTGGGGATATCACGGTATTCGTGACCGCTCCCGTGGCCTGGGATCAGTCCAAAAAGGGATATTTTCAAGAAATGATTTGTCGTGACGCCACCCGGGGTATGTGGTTAGTAGAACCACCTCTGCCGTATTCCTGCTGGGGATGGTGACTTCGGGCAGTGTGGATGGTAAGCCCTCCTCATGGAAGGGCTTTGGGTCCCCAGGGCAGGAGTAGTGGTCATGATGGAGGGGCTTTGTGAGGGATCGTGCTTGGAGCAAGTCACTTACTTCCAAGCTGCAGCTCCTCCAACCAGTTTGCAGGGCTGACAAGCTGTGGCTCCTCAGGTGGGACTTTTCTGCGACGCTGCAAGTAAACAGTCTCAGGCAAGTGTGAGCTTACTGCGTACTTTACTTGATCTTTCCACAGCAATTTCACAGTTCACACAAGTTAGGCAGGGTTCACATGTGGCCAGCCAATTGCGTTCACGCATCCAACCGATTGCTTCACACACATTTTTAAGCAAAAATGTGTGGTGGAAACTGCAATCCGACATCCGGATTGCTCCGGATGTGTAATCCGGAGCAATGCGGTTACCGTCTACTTTGTTCATCCCTGCTGTTGCAAGGATGAACAAAGTGTTAACTGTTTAATAAAACATTAAATATTAATATTAGTTGTGGGCAACATGTCTCTAGGGGTGCCTACCCCCCTAGAGACATGCTGCCCACTCCTGTGGGCATGTCAGGGGTTAATAACACATTTACAGTATAGCAGGCTATTGTCAACTATGTACAATTTAATCAATGAAGCCGCGGCTCCTGACAGTTGCACAGATACTGTACATAATGTACGTATAGTATCTGCCGCTGTCCTTGCTCCTGAAACTTTGAACATTAGGCCTATGGCCAGCGCACTGCCATAGACCTAATGTTAAAGGTATCAGGACCCTAGACAGTGGCAGATACTATACGAACATTACATACAGTATCTGCGCAACTGTCAGGAGCTGTCACTTTGCTACACTCGCTGCCCCTTGCCCAACCTAGAGTCCTAGATGTAGGGTCGGTGTTTGTGCTGGTGTGGGAGTGTTTTCAACCTTGCTTACCTGGTTGTACTTCCCTTTGTGGCCACCTGGTTGCAGGGGCGCCATATTCCCCCGAGCTAAACCAACGTGTCCGCACGTTGACACCTCCTGTAAGCTCAAATTATTTTTTTATAGATAATGTAGCCCCCCAGGCCCTGGGTTACTCGGGTATCAGGCTCGGTGGGTGCTTTCGCACGGGCACATGTCACGGGTGGCAGCGCCTGAGCCCGTGGCCTGGGTGACACTTCAAAAAGGGGTGTATTTACAGGGGATAAGAGTTTGTCATGTGACGCCACCTGTAGAACCTGGTGATGGGTCACCAGCGCCGCAAAAATCGCCGGAGATGGCAAAGCTCCCTACAGGTACAGCTGATCCTCCGGGGCAGCGTTCCTGAAAACAAGCAGGTTGATAGAGAGAACCACACAAAGGCAAAGTCACTTTCTCCTGGGTACTTTACTGTAAGCCTTTAGCAGCAACATGCAAAGTCCACAGTTCAGCAAGATGGATTACAACAGGTAGCTCTACGGGTGGCTGCAAGTGGATCCCAGGTGGTATGATGGGACCCGTGGTGTACCTTAGTTGATGAACCCGTGTCCTTTCTTCCCCACCTAAGATAAGTCTATACCCAATGGTTCCGTGTAGGCAGTATTGGGGGTCCTCTCCCTCGAGGTGAGGAAGCAGGCAGACCGCTCCATATGGCAGGGTGCTGCAGCTGATAGACAAACTACAGCAGCCGGTTGCCGACTGGAAAGATAAACTTTGGCCGGATCCTCGGGCCCAGCGTTCCCATGGTGGACTGGAGAATCCTCTGGAGTATGGTCGCTCCACGCTGGGTTTCTCTCAATTTCTCTCTAGAGCCCGGATTCCTCGCATTGGGCGCCCTCTTTTAGGGTCTCTTCAAGACCCTCTTTTTCCATCCCTCAGGATCAGCCTGGAACTGTCCGGGTAACCCTTGCGCCTCGTTCCACACTCTTTTCCAACCATCCTAACTCCTCTCCTCCTCCTCCAACTGGCCACACTTGTTCTCCACTGGAGGTGAATATATCTCCCTCCCCGAGTAACCTCCCAATACTATGCTAATGTGGGAGTGCAGGAATGGGGCCCACCCACCAACCTAGGGTCCACTTGCAGCTGGGGCAATTACACCTCTTTTACGGGTGCAATGCCCCTCTGTAACGCCTTACTATATGGAGCACTACATGCCCGCCTGATGGAATATACTCGTCCGCGAGTATCAGTACCTGTTAACCGGGCAGTGAAAAAAACATTTTCCTTTTTATATTCAACATTAACTATATATATTCAAGTATTGTTTGATTTCTTCCTATTTCTAGGAGGCACATTTCTTTAACGTTACACATCTATATACATTGCAGTAGTTAATATAATAGACCCCACGGTCCTCGGGTCACCTGTTGGCAAAGTTCTTACTCTCTGGCTCTTACTATCTGCAGGTAAACATAATCTAACTTGGCCCAACGGGGACCGGTACTAACCACGCAGGTCCAGCGCAGTCCAGTGTGAATTATCACCCCTGGGCCGCTGCTCACACAGCACTCATCATCAAAAAGGGTATAGTTTGAAATAAAAGTCTCTAGATCTTCAGATCAAAAACAAAACACAGGGGCACGCTCATTATTCTGGGATCTCAAAAGAAGGAAAAATAAAGGGGCAGGTGACTGAAAAAAAAGAGATGGGGCTATATACAGTGCAATGTCTCTGCTGCGGGAGTCTATTGTTGGCGGGAAATTCTTATGGCAAACCAGCCTAAGGGGCCTGGATAACGCTCAAACGCTAAAGCTGCTCACCTCGGTATAGGTCTCGATCCCGGTGTCCACACAGCAGGTACGATTCTACGTCACGTCGTGCAAAGAATATGTCCTCCTGAAGTCCGGGTTCTCTGAGAAATCCCCATCCTTCGTCGTGGTAAACAGACACAACAGTTCCTTGTCGGCGTAGCTCTAATGAAAGCGGGAGCTGTGACCTTTCTTCATCACAAAGTCGCTGTGTTGCTTGCTCCTTCTGGAACCACTCCTCTTGAAGTCGCTGTCTGGCAACTTGGTCTTGCTGGCTTCTCTAGCCCTCCCTCTTACTTTGCAGGACGTCACATGAAGTGACGGGAGCTGCCTTGCGTGCCCGCCCACTGATAGATAACATCACGCCCTCTCACTTTCTAAGAGTCTGGCCGCGTCATGAAAGGGGCGTGGCTAAATCGCGTCATTGAAAGGGGGCGGGGCTCGCCGCGATTTAGCCCCGCCCCTTTAATGACGCAGCCAGACTCTTAGAAAGTGAGAGGGCGTGATGTTATCTATCAGTGGGCGGGCACGCAAGGCAGCTCCCGTCCCTTCATGTGACGTCCTGCAAAGTAAGAGGGAGGGCTAGAGAAGCCAGTCATCCTGCTGGAGACACAGCCCTCTAGTACCAGAGCCCGAGGGAGACGCCCAGAAGTACACAGGCATGTAATTTTATAAAGTGTTTATTTCGGTTTACATTTATCAATATTCTGAGGAAAAACATAGGTGGAATGGTGTAGTAGGGTGCAGGGACATGTATTAACAGCTTATAGTCGTCATCTGAGGTGGTTGGTTCCCTTTAAAGATGACTAGTACTGAGGTGGTGGTGAGTTGCCGGTTGAGACTCTGGGCAACGCTCTTGTCTCCGCTGAGCTCACTATGGTAGGGGTTCCTCGCTGCTGCCACTGCCATGCGGTCCACGACACAGCTTCTGGGGTGCTCCCTCCTGAGACTCCTTCTACGTCCTCCGTTTCCTCAAAGTCAGTCTCATCCTCCTCAGCTTCAATGACGATATCTGGTTCTGTAGGGAACATCCGCGCTGTCTCCAGCTGGAGATAGCTGCTGGTACGGGACGATAGTGCTACCGAGGGGTCAGTCTGGACCCCCGTGTCCTGGGTCTGTGACGGGTGGTGGTACGGGTGGTAACAAGGCACAGTACTCCACAACTACCTGCACTGCTACTGCTGCCTCTCGCGCTTCTCGACCTTCTCTCATGGTTCTCAGTTCACAAGTCCTCTCAGCGCTCCACCTTCTGCACACCCACGTCAGGGCTTCTTCCATGTCCTGGCGGATCCGTCCAAACGCTTCCCTCCAGTAGTCGGCATCCCTCTCTAATGTCAAGAGGGACGCCACTGCCGGGTCTCCTTGCGCGATTCTGGCCTGCTCCTCGACCTCGCGCACAATGTCTCTCCAACAGGGTGCCGCCATGCTGCCAGGTATAAAGGAGCCTTGGTCGTTCTGTCCTTCTCTTCTGGTTTGTCTCTTTATTGGCAGCCACTCCCGGAGAACTTCCTGTGGGCCGCCCCCCTGATTGATTGATGGCAATCGGGGTAGCCAGACTTTTTCATGCCTCCGTCTAGGCCCTCCTTCTTCTAGGGACTGACCACACCCCCAGGCCTGCACGTGTGTTTAGTACATTGCTACAGCGCCATCTTGGGTCCTCCTGCAGTGATGGCGGGAACCCATTTTTGGCGCCAAGCAATGGCGGAAAAAGTTCTTTTCAATAGTCTAAGGCGCACAGCACCCGGTAATACCGGGCACGAGATCCTGTTCGTGATGCCAGAAAGATATGTCGCACCCAGGCCCTGGGGAACCTGGGTATCAGGCTCGGTGGGTGCTTTCGCATGAGGGATTGTCACGGGTGGCAGCACCTGAGCCTGTGGCCTGGGTGACACTTCACCAAAGGGTGTATTTACAGGGGATAAGACTTTGTCATGTGACACCACCTGTAGTACCTGGTGATGGGTCACCAGCGCCGCCACAGTCCGCCGCAGGTAGATGGTAATTCGCTGAGATGGCAACGCTCCCTACAGGTAGAGCTGGTCCTCCGGCGCAGCGTTCCTGAAAACAAGGGATGTGCGGTGTCTGCGCTTGGCTGCATATTGTGACGGGAGCACAAGTGAGAAAAGCCAAGGAACCCATAAGGTGGAATGGCTACATAACAATCGGGAGGGGTGGAGTTAAATGGTTAATAGGTGCATTAGTTTGCAATAAGGAAAATGTGAAATGAGGTGATTGGCTGGGGAGTGGTCTTTGAAGAAGGAAGGGGGGAGCATTATAAAGAATATAGGGGGAGGTAAGGAGAAGCTTCTTCCTCTTGCAGCTTCTCTGGACAACAGCTTGCTCATGCTTCCTCACAATTTGGTTTCTCAAGTCCTCAGACAGTTCTTTGGTCTTCTTTCTTTCCTCCATGCTCAATGTGGTACACACAAGGACACAGGACAGAGGTTGAGTCAACTTTTAATCCATGTCAACTGGCTGCAAGTGTGATTTAGTTATTGCCAACACCAGTTAGGTGCCACAGGTAAGTTACAGGTGCTGTTAATTACACAAATTAGAGAAGCATCACATGATTTTTCTAACAGTGCTAATACTTTTGTCCACCACCTTTTTTATGTTTGGTGTGGAATTATATCCAATTTGTCTTTAGGACAATTCTTTTTGTGTTTTTTCATTGAAGACAAATTAAATGAAGATAATAATACCAAAGAATTTGTGATTGCAATCATTTTCAGAAAGAAACTGAGTATTTCTGACAGAATTGCAGGGGTGTCAATACTTTTGCCACAACTGTAAGTGTAACGCGTTTTGTTTGCTATGCGTTTTGGTAGTGCACCCAAAAAAGTTGCCTGCAGCGTTTTTGGGCCAGTTATTGAAAACGCATTTTTTTTTTTAAGATGGGAGTCTATGGAAACGCATGCGCTAACGCATGGTACATTATGTACCATGCATTAATGCATGCGTTAGCGCATGTGCTATAAATGAACATGCATGTCATGGAAATCGCACAAGGGTAAAACAAGTATCCTTTAATGCATTCCTCACATGGATGCAACCTCCCAAATGTGACCCTAGCCTATTGTCTCCACTGGTACAAAGGCGTTAATTGCAGGCAGCTTTAATGCTTTCACATTGTGTAGCTACAGTGCGTTGTGAAAGTATTTGGCCCCCTTGGACTTTTCAACCTTTTGCCACATTTCAGTTTTCAAACATAAAGATATAAATTCTAATTTTTTTTGTGAAGAATCAACAACAAGTGGGACAAAATCATGAAGTGGAACAAAATGTAATGGATATTTTGAACTTTTTTAACAAATAAAAAACTGAAAAGTGGGGCATGCAATATTATTCGGCCCCCTTGAGTTAATACCTTGTAGCGCCACCTTTTGCTGCAATTACAGCTGCAATTCACTTGAGATATGTCTCTATCAGGATTTGCACATCGAAAGAGTGAAATTATTTCCCATTCTTCCTTGCAAAACAGCTGGAGCTCAGTGAGGTTGGATGGAGAGCATTTGTGAACAGCAGTTTCTCAGCTCTTTCCACAGATTCTCGATTGGATTCAGGTCTGGACTGTGACTTGGCCATTCTAACTCCTGGATACGTTTATTGTTGCACCATTCCATTGTAGATTTTTCTTTATGTTTGGGATCATTGTCTTGTTGGAAGATAAATATCCGTCCCAGTCTCAGGTCTTTTGCAGACTCCAACAGGTTTTCTTCCAGAATGGTCCTGTATTTGGCTCCGTCCATCTTCCCATCAATTTTAACCATCTTCCCTGTCCCTGCTGAAGAAAAGCAGGCCCAAACCATGATGCTGCCACCACCATTTTTGACAGTGGGGATGGTGTTTTGAGGATGATGAACTGTGTTGCTTTTACACCAAACATATAATTTTGCATTGTGGCCAAAAAGTTTGATTTTGGATTAATCTGGCCAGAGCACCTTATTCCACTGTTTGATGTCTCCCAGGTGGCTTGTGCAAACTTCAAACGAGACTTTTTATGGATATCTTGGAGAAATGGCTTTCTTGCCACTCTTCCATAAAGGCCAGTTTTGTGCAGTGTACGACTGATTGTTGTCCTATGGACAGACTCTTCCACCTCAGCTGTAGATTTCTGCAGTTCATCCAAAGTGATCATGGGCCTTTTGGATGCATATCTGATCAATCTTCTCCTTGTTCGAGATGAAAGTTTTGAGGGACGTCCGGGTCTTGGTAGATTTTCAGTGATATGATACTCCTTACATTTCAATATGATCGCTTGCACAGTGCTCCTTGAGATGTTTAAAACTTGGGAAATGTTTTTGTATCCAAATCCGGCTTTAAACTTTGCCAAAACTGTATTTCAGACCTGCCTGGTGTGTTCCCGGGTCTTCATGATGCTCTCTGCACTTGAAACAGAACCCTGAGACTATCACAGAGCAGCTGCGTTTTTTACAGAAACTTGATTAGACACAGGTGGATTCTATTTATCACTACCAGTCATTTAGAACAACATTGGATCAATCAGAGATCCTCACTGAACTTCTGGAGTGAGTTTGCTGCACTGAAAGTAAAGGGGCTGAATAATATTGCACGTCCCACTTTTCAGTTTGAAATTTTTTTAAAAAGTTTAAAATAACCAAAAAACGTCGTTCCACTTCACGATTGTGTTCCACTTGTTGTTGATTCTTCACAAAAAAATTAGAAGTTATATCTTTATATTTGAAGCCTGAAATGTGGCAAAGGGTTGAAAAGTTCAAGGGGCCAAATACTTTCACAATGCACTGTATGTACAATCAGGTAGGAAATTCACATCTGTGGGTATGATTGGAAACGTTTTGGTAGCTGGACCACAGGAATTTTCATATGTGGTATGTAATGAATGACTGAAAGGTCTTCGGTAAGATTACGGCTATACTATTTCACTAGAAGGATCCTGGGGGAAAAATATGACCATCAACAAAATGAGGACTAAAATTGGATTAGGGCCATGTCACACACAGAGAGATATCTGTGCAGATATTGTTTGCAGATCTCTGGTTGCAGTGAAATCATGGACACATTGTTCCATTTTGTGGCTGTGTACAAATGGATCAATGTGTCCATGATTTCACTGCAACCAGAGATCTGCAAACAATATCTGCACAGATATCTCTGTGTGTGACGTGACCCTTAGAAACAAATGTAATCAACTGTCCTCCTCTTATCCCAGCTGATAGAGGAGTAAGGCTAGGGTCACACTGCCGCTAGTCCTGCATTCAGGGGGTTCCATTTAAAACATAGAATTTGTCCATTCCACCGAAACAGCCCTGACTAAAGTCACCAACGACATACTGACCGCCAAGAACAAACACCACTACTCCATCCTGCTACTCCTTGACCTGTCTGCCGCTTTCGACACGGTTGACCACTCCCTTCTTCTCCGGATCCTGGAATCCCTTGGCATCACCCACCTTGCCCTCTCCTGGATCTCCTCATACCTAGCAGACCGGACCTTCAGCGTCTCCCACTCCCACACCTCCTCCTCACCCTACCCCCTTTCTGTCAGAGTCCCCCAAGGTTCGGTCCTGGGACCCCTACTTTTCTCCATTTACACTCTCGGCCTAGGGCAACTCATCGAGTCCCATGGCCTCCAGTACCACCTCTACGCCGACGACACCCAAATCTACCTGTCCGGCCCTGACATCACCTCCCTACTCTCGAAAATCCCTCAATGCCTTTCCGCCGTCTCATCCTTCTTCTCTGCCCGCTTCCTTAAACTCAACATGGACAAAACTGAATTCATAGTCTTCCCCCAAGAAATTCCACCCCACCTCCCAACCTATCCATCTGCATCAACGACTGCGCCCTCTCCCCAGTCCCCAAGCCAAGTGCCTCGGGGTAATCCTCGACTCCTCCCTATCCTTCAAACCCACATCGAGACCCTCACCACATCCCTCCGGCTCCAGCTCAAGAACATCTCACGGATCCGCTCCTTCCTCACCCACGACACCGCTAAAACACTCATCCATGCTCTTATCATCTCCCGCCTTGACTACTGCAACCTCCTTCTCAATGGCCTCCCAGCTAACTCCCTCACACCTCTCCAGTCTATCCTCAACTCCGCTGCCCGACTCATCTATATGTCCTCCTGCTACTCCCCTGTCTCCCCCCTCTGCCAAGCCCTTCACTGGCTCCCCGTCTCCAAGAGATCCCAATTCAAAACACTAACCATGACGTACAAAGCCATACACAACCTGGCCCCACCATACATCTCCGACCTGGTCTCCCGATACCTACCCTCACGCAACCTCCGCTCCTCCCAAGAACTCCTCCTCTGCTCCCCCCTCATCACCTCTTCACACAACCGAGTTCAGGACTTCTCCCGGGCATCTGCCTTACTCTGGAACTCCCTACCCGAACACGTCAGACACTCTCCTACCCTGAGTAACTTCAAGTGTCACCTGAAGACTCACCTGTTCCGTCAAGCCTACAACCTGCCATGAGACCCAGGCGAACGCCTGACATTCCCCCATCCTACTGTATCCTAACCCACCCCTCATAGACTGTGAGCCCTCGTGGACAGGGTCCCTGCCCCTCCTGTACCTGTACGTCCTGATCGCCTAGATTTAGTGTACTTGTTCTTGTCTCCCTCATCCTCATGTAAAGCGCCATGGAACCCAATGGCGCTATATAAATAAATAATAATAATAATAATAATAACATTAACGCAGTGTTACCAGAAAGCTTAGACTGCAATAATGCTGCCAATTCATTGCTATGGCTGACAGAACTCCGAGCGCAGTTCAAACGCCGGCATGTAAGTGCTGGAGTTTGAAACCTCGCACTATTTCCAAGCGCACCACATGATGATTCCCCTTAACGCAGGACTAGCAGCAGTGTGACCCTAGCCTAAGAGATCTGGTATACCGTTTAAAACTATGTATAATATAATATTGAAGATCTGTCCATATTTCCTGAGGTGTCTCACCCATCAGAAGATTTCCACAGATACAATTTTTAAGGCATATCTGTATTTTATCCCTTTTACCGTATTTTATGTTTTGCCTGTATGTATGTATTTTTATTTTATTTTTTCTAACTTTTTGAAGCACTGTGCTCTTTTAGCATAATAAATCTAAAATTGTATAAGTTTGTTCCTTACTGCTATAAACGTACAAACAAACCCTTTGGTTGTGTCACCCTGTACGAGTGCAAAAAGAATACCCATCAGGTGCTTGGGAAAGCTGGGTGGGGTGTGTGCTGGTGTGTAACCAACTCAGGCATCCATCTTGCTGACCTATCAAAATAGCCAGTGGTGAAAGAAAAAGCCTTGTGTGGATGTGAGAACTGGCTTTGGGTTGCACTTAGCACAGATCAATGTTAGGCGGCCGTCACACGCACAGATATCTTGCCCGATATCGTTTAAGCGATCTCCTTTTTGATCGCTTAAGCGATATCGGGCTTAAAATCGATGCATGTAATCAAGCGATTTACGATGTTAAATCGCTTGATCGTGACATCGCTGATCTGAGGTCCGGTTCTCAGATCTAGCGATGAACGATTTCACGATCTCCTTCATCGTGGTGTATGACACCACGATGATCCATCTCCCAGCGGCAGAACCTATGCTGGGAGATGGTAACTATGGTACACGTCGGGTAACTAAGCGACGCGCGGGGCCTAGTTACCCGATGTGTACCATAGTAACGAGCGAGATCGCGGCTCCGCATCGCTGGTGAGTCTGTCTGTGTGACATCTCACCAGCGATGTGAGCGATATTGTAAGCGATCGCGCGTGCACGTGATCGCTTACAATATCGCTAAAGATATCTGTGCGTGTGACGGCCGCCTTAGGCTAGAGTCAGACTTGCGGAAATGAGAATGATGGATTCCTCTTTATTTTTAGCTAACAGGAAGAGTTTCTAAGTTGAGTGTAGACTTAAAATGAGTCTGACACTGATATGAGTGTGTGAGCTGGGACAATAAGGTGCTATGTCACAATGCAGATAATATGGGTGTCATTTGGTGCCAAATGGAGAGAGTATGGATTGTCAACATTTGGTGCCAAGAAAACCAGCAGACTCATATAGGTAGATATGTGGCACCCCAGGGTCCGGTTGCACACAGATACACCTGGGGCAGAGAAGGATCTTCACATCAGGTAAGCCCACAAACAACACCTTCCACTCTAGACCTGAAGGGGGAGCTTTACAAACCGAGTTCAGGTGAGATCCCCTATAAATTCAGGCATGGAGGTGGAGCCAGTCGGTGCAGATCCAGGGAGGACTGTGAAGAAATCCTGGTGACGGAGCTGCGCTAAGCCCGTACCAGTGAGAGCCATAGCCAGTGTGAGGGACCCTAGAGCGAGGGTTGGAGGCAAGGAGGAGTCTAAAGGGTAGTGAAGCCATACCGGTTCACCCCAGAGAAACAGTGCAAAACCCCAGACACCGGCGTCCGAGACTGTGAGGGAACTAACCGCCAAGCAGTAAAGACCGGAGGCCAGGGAGACTCCAGATCTCCTGGCCACGGCAGCAACTGAAGGTGAAGCTGCATCACAGAGCTCAAGGACTGCAGTGAGTGTAATGGTGCCCTGCAGAAGAGCTCCACTTACAGGGAGTGTAACCATCTGGCTGCCCTACCATCACCCCGGAGGTCTGACTCGCAGCTCCGGTAACCATCTCGGAACCATAGGTGGCGTCACAAATTAATTTTATTTTTATTATTTTTACAGACTCTTTTCAGTGACCACCAGGGCCACGGGATCGGGCACAGGCCCCTGTGACATCCCCTGAGAATCAACGCCCAGAACCAAGTACTTCACGGCCCTGGGGCAGGTAAGCTTCACTTTAGAATCATTGCCACTTGATATAGTGGAACGGGACAGTCTTTGATGCAGAAAGGGTCAGTATGCAGCGGCCATTATATACTGTACATAAAGAGGTATAGGCATTTTGCACTTGCAGTCTACTATATGTAAGAAAGCTATCATGTGTCATTAATAATGAATAACAATAAAGGAAATAATTAATTGATCCCTTGCTGATTTTGTAAGTTTGCCCACTGACAAAGGCATGAACAGTCTAAGATTTTAAGGGTAGGTTAATTTTAACAGTGAGGGATAGAATATCAAAAAATAAAATCCAGAAAATCATATTGTCTAAATTATATACCGTATATACTAGTGCATAAGCCGACCCGTGTATAAGCCGACCCCCTACTTTTGCCCCTAAAACCTGGGAAAACCTATTGACTCATGTATAAGCCGAGGGTGGACCCCAGCACAGGTATACAGCCCCCAGCAGTGTGGTATACAGCAGCCTCCCCAGTGGTATATACAGGCCCCAGCAGTGTTACAGCAGCCTCCCCAGTGGTATATACAGCAGCAGCCCCAGTGTTAGTATACAGCAGCAGCCCCAGTGGTAGTACACAGCAGCAGCCCCAGTGGTAGTATACAGCAGCAGCCCCAGTGGTATATACAGCAGCAGCCCCAGTGGTAGTATACAGCAGCCCCAGTGGTAGTATACAGCAGCAGCCCCAGTGTATACAGCAGCAGCCCCAGTGGTAGTATACAGCAGCAGCCCCAGTGGTAGTATACAGCAGCAGCCCCAGTGGTATATACAGCAGCAGCTCCAGTGGTAGTATACAGCAGCAGCCCCAGTGGTAGTATACAGCAGCAGCCCCAGTGGTAGTATACAGCAGCAGCCCCAGTGGTATATACAGCAGCAGCCCCAGTGGTAGTATACAGCAGCAGCCCCAGTGGTAGTATACAGCAGCAGCCCCAGTGGTAGTATACAGCAGCAGCCCCAGTGGTATATACAGCAGCAGCCCCAGTGGTAGTATACAGCAGCAGCCCCAGTGGTAGTATACAGCAGCAGCCCCAGTGGTAGTATACAGCAGCAGCCCCAGTGGTCTATACAGCAGCAGCCCCAGTGGTATATACAGCAGCAGCCCCAGTGGTATATACAGCAGCAGCCCCAGTGGTAGTATACAGCAGCAGCCCCAGTGGTAGTATACAGCAGCAGCCCCAGTGGTAGTATACAGCAGCAGCCCCAGTGGTATATACAGCAGCAGCCCCAGTGGTAGTATACAGCAGCAGCCCCAGTGGTAGAATACAGCAGCAGCCCCAGTGGTAGTATACAGCAGCAGCCCCAGTGGTATATACAGCAGCAGCCCCAGTGGTAGTATACAGCAGCAGCCCCAGTGGTATATACAGCAGCAGCCCCAGTGGTAGTATACAGCAGCAGCCCCAGTGGTAGTATACAGCAGCAGCCCCAGTGGTAGTATACAGCAGCAGCCCCAGTGGTAGTATACAGCAGCAGCCCCAGTGGTATATACAGCAGCAGCCCCAGTGGTAGTATACAGCAGCAGCCCCAGTGGTAGTATACAGCAGCAGCCTCAGTGGTAGTATACAGCAGCAGCCCCAGTGGTATATAAAGCAGCAGCCCCAGTGGTAGTATACAGCAGAAGCCCCAGTGGTATATACAGCAGCAGCCCCAGTGGTAGTATACAGCAGCAGCCCCAGTGGTAGTATACAGCAGCAGCCCCAGTGGTCTATACAGCAGCAGCCCCAGTGGTATATACAGCAGCAGCCCCAGTGGTATATACAGCAGCAGCCCCAGTGGTAGTATACAGCAGCAGCCCCAGTGGTAGTATACAGCAGCAGCCCCAGTGGTAGTATACAGCAGCAGCCCCAGTGGTAGTATACAGCAGCAGCCCCAGTGGTAGTATACAGCAGCAGCCCCAGTGGTAGAATACAGCAGCAGCCCCAGTGGTAGTATACAGCAGCAGCCCCAGTGGTATATACAGCAGCAGCCCCAGTGGTAGTATACAGCAGCAGCCCCAGTGGTATATACAGCAGCAGCCCCAGTGGTAGTATACAGCAGCAGCCCCAGTGGTATATACAGCCCCCCCCGGTATACAGGGCCCCCCCCTGCTGCCGCAAACCTGTAAAGTAATACATCATTATACTTATCCCTGTCGTCGCCGCCGCCGCCATCGCGCTCCTCCAGCTTCATCCGGCTTCTTTCGGCTTCCTCCTCTGGCGCACAGACAATGACGTCATTGCCTGCGCCCACAGAAGGACGAAGCCGGAGGAAGCCGGATGAAGCTGGAGGAGCGCGATGGCGGCGGCGGCGACGACAGGGATAAGTATAATGATGTATTACTTTACAGGTTTGCGGCAGCATGAGGGGGGCCCTGTATACTGTTGGGGGGGGCCTGTATACCGATGGGGGGGGCGCAATATATATGACTCGCGTATAAGCCGAGGGGGGGACTTTTCAGCCCAATTTCTGGGCTGAAAAACTCAGCTTATACGCGAGTATATACGGTAAATGTATTTGCATTTTGAAATAAGTATTTGATCTCTTTGGCAAACAAGACTTAATATTTGGTGGCAAAACCCTTGTTGGCAAGCACAGCAGTCAGACATTTTTTCTAGTTGATGATGAGGTTTGCGCACATGTCAGGATGATTTTTGGTCCACACCTCTTTGCAGATCATCTGAAAATCAGTAAGATTTTGAGGCTGTTGCTTGTCAACTCAGAGCTTCAACTTCATTCATAAGTTTTTAATGGAATTAAGGTCACTTCATGTCCGTAATGTGCTTCTTTTTGAGCCACTACTGTGTTGCTTTAGCTGTATGTTTTGGGTCATTCTCGTGCTGGAGAACCTAGCCACGACCCATTTTAAATGTCTTGGTGGAGGAAAGGAGATTGTCACTTAGGATTATACGGTACAAGGCTCCATCCATTGTCCAATTGATGCGGTGAAGAAGTCCTGTGCCCTTAGCAGAGAATCAACCCCAAAACATAATGTTTCCATGGCCATACTTGACTGTGGGGATGGTGTTCTTTGGGTCACAGGCAGCATTTCTCCTCCTCCAAACACGGTGAAACACGGTGAGTTGAGTTAATGCCAAAGAGCTCAATTTTTGTCTCATCTAGCCGCAGCACCTTCTCCCAATCACTCTCAGAATCAACAAGGTGCTAATTGGCAATATTCAGACGAACCTGCACATGTGCCTTCTTGAGCAGTGGGACTTTGCAGGCACTGCAGGATTTTAATCCATTATGGCGTAATGTGATACCAATTGTTTTCTTGGTGATCATGGTCTCAACTGCCTTGAGATCATTAACAAGTTCTCTCTGTGTAGTTTTAGGTGACCTCTCACCTTCCTCATGATCCTGGATACCCTATGAGGTGAGATTTTGCATGGGGCCCCAGACTGATGTCGATTGACACACATTTTGTATTTCTTCCATTTTCTTACTATTGCACCAACAGTTGTCTCTTTCTAATCCAGCTTCTTACTTACTGGTTTTGTAGCCCATTTCAGCCTTGTGCAGGTGTAAGAATCTTTTCCCTGACATCCTTAGAAAGCTCTTTGGTCTTGCCAATGCTGTAGAGGTTAGAGTCTGACTGATTGATTGAGTGTGTGGACAGGAGTCTTTTATACAAGTGACAATATAAGACAGCTGTCTTTAACCCCTTCCCGACCCATGATGTAGGAAGACGTCATGGGTCGGGTCCCGGTGTTTGATGTGAGCTCCGGCGCGGCACTCACATCAAACACCCGACATCTCAGCTGATCTCATCCGCTGAGATGTCGGGTTTCCAGCAACGATTGGATCAGGACCTGATCGTGCTGTTAACCCTTTGGATCCCGCTGTCAATCCCACTGATAGCTGGATCCAAAAACTCTGCGGCGGGGAGCGAGCTGTTCCGGTGCTCACGTGACAGCCCTGGATCCTGACTTGACTCCAGAAGCTCTCACGGATTGCTTCCTGTTAGTGGTTGGCAAGCACTGCCAACCATTCACAGTGCGCATTTGTGACAGCTCCCGATGTGCTGCAGCTCATCGGGGACCTGTGATAAGTGATCGGATTGTGCAGCAGTGTGCCTCCCTATGGGGGTGTGTAAAACAAAGAATGAATTGTACAATAAACTTTTAAAAATTTGAGAAAAAAAAAACCTGGAAGTTCATATCACCCGCCCCCCTTTTTCCCCATTCAAAATAAAAATATAAAAAAAATACACATATTTGGTATCACTGCGTTCACAAATGCCCGAGCTATCAATATATAAAATCAATTAATGAGAGCCGTAAACTGCATAACAGCAAAAAAAAGGTCCAAACACCAAAATTATGTTTTTGGATGCCTCAATATTGCTATAAAATGCCAAAACAGGCAATCAAAACAGCGTATCCACCCAAAATTGGTATCATTAAAAACATCAGCTCATGCCGCAAAAAATGAGCCATCACACAGCCCCAGATCCCGAAAAATGAGAATGCTATGGGTCATAGAACATGGTGCAAAAAGTGTGATTCTTTTTTTTTTTTTTTAAATTCTGAATTTTTTTTCACCACTTAGATACCAGTAAAAGTATACATGTTTGGTATCTACGAACTCGTACCGATCTGGGCATCACACCCATCATATCAGTTGTACCATTTAGTGATCATGGCGAACAAAAATCCTAAAAAATAAGTGTGTAATTGCACTTTTTTTGCTATTTTACTGCATTTGGAATTTTTCCTATTTTCTGTACACTTTATGGTAAAATAATGATTGCATCTAAAAGTACAACTCGTCCCATAAAAACAAGCCCTATATGTCTATATTGATGGAAAAATAAAAAAGTTATGACTCTTGGAAGCAGGGGAGCAAAAAACGAAAACGAAAAATTCCTGGGTGGTGAAGGGGTTAAAGTCAGGTGCTCAAAATCAAAGGCAGGGGGCAAAGATTTTAAGATGAGCTCTCCTTTAATGGTCATTAATCACAAGGTCATTTCATCACTACGTGTTACGGTGGTGAACTTCACCTTCCTCAGGTGATCATCTGAGGAAGGCGGAGTTCACCACCGTAATGCATAGTGATGGAATGACCTTGTGATTAATGACCATTAAAGGAGAGCTCATCTTGAAATCTTTGCCCTCTGCTTTTGATTTTGAGGCCTGACATAACCTGCTTCTGTAAGTTTATAATTCAGCCTTTCCCGGTGGTCAGTGCTGCATGAAATCCTTGGCAATCCACTAGGAGGACCTGGGGCTTGAAGACCTTTGGTGATTCACCTCCCCCTGTAATCACTTACATGACCCGTGGCTTTCCAGACCCAGAAGCGAGTGCATTGTGTAGTGAGTGTTGTCGCGGAGGCTCTAAACCTCGGTTATGCAGGACGCATAGCCATCCCAGGTTAGTTCGGCAATAATTAAGTATCCTCCACTTGACCACTGGGTAATAGTCTAGGCGTGCCCCCTCTCTTCTTGCTTTTATCTCCACACTGGGGTCTTGGCAGTATTAACTGGGCATAGAGAGCCCTGTTCTCAGCATTCATGGGGTCCAAGTGGTTAGACACCCAGCAATCACCGAGTTATCACCTATTCTGTGAATAGTTTTTACTTGTCCATTTGGGAGTAACCCTTTCAGTTCTATATTAAATCCCATAAGTGCTAGTAATTTTCAGTGCATCGGTAGTTTATAATAACATTGAAAAACATTTGAAATTACAGTATTATTTATATGCATTGAATATCTTAAATATTAATTTGTCATTGATGGTAAAAGTGAAGGTTTCAGCTATTTACATTGCCTGGTAAAGTGGCAGCTTTTCTAAAGAGCACAATTCAAACAATATGCACAAGAAGCTCTTAACAGGAAATATCTTTTTTCAATAATGAAACATTCTTGTTTAATACAAATATGGCAGTGAGCCAAGCAGCCTTTGTAAGTTACTGAAATGACTTTCCGCTAATTTAAGATGTCCCCTATAAATTTCCTTTGGTCCAGCTGTACTCCAGTCCTATGTTGTTGTCTGCACATTACTTTTCCGTCATTGTCAGGTTTCATGTAGGAATTATTGCCGATAAAATGACAGCAATATGGAACAGGGATTATCATAAAAAATAAAATGTCAGAAATCCTCCAACTGATTTGTATTTATCTTGATTGTAATGGTATAGGATTTAAGTGGTTCAGAAAAAAAGGATTAATGCACAAATGATAGAAAATCATTTTAGCTCGTTTCTGTAGAAGCATATTTCTTTCTTTTTTTTAAATATTTCCATTTTTATATTTTATCTCACTTTTACAGGGAATAAAACACAAGGGCAACTCAATGAGCTTCAGTTAGAAGTAGACATTATTACTGTGACCAGAAAAATATTCCTTTGCATGGAATAAAGCATTGATTTCTCTCAAATATTTCCATTGTGGATCGTAAGTTAAAATGAAGCTTCACCTTGAAACAAGTTTAAAAGAATATTCGATATTTGGAAAAAGTTGTCTTTCAAAATGTAGTTGATTAGTACATGTACGATTCCTTGTTTTCCAGAGCAAGACCCATCGAATGGAGCAACTCTTCTTTTAGTCTCATGGAGGGGGTGTGAGGATGGCCGTCCACCTCCACAGGGTGGGGGTTATTGTGTTTGGTGTGGTGCACCTGGTTGTATGTAAGGTCGGTGCCGTGCATGTCATACTACCGGAGCGGATGCATATCGCCAATATCTTGGGTGAACCAGGTCCTTCACACAGTGAAGACAAGCATGGAGGCACACAGTTCTTAACCAACAGTTTCTTTAGTTCAATAAAGTCTATTTTACATGTGTGATCGTGGACACAGATCTTGTGTATATTCTCTTCATAACTCTTCTGATATTGCTCAAGATAGTCTCTTATATTCAGTTCACTAAAAAACACATTGTCTTCTACATTTATTTCTTTACAAAGCACATTGTCTTCTATGTTCAGTTCTTTACAGCATGCTCTACCTTCATTACCCAGTAATAGGGAGGATCTTTAAAACTAGAAGTCCAAGAAATTTCGAGCTCCCTCCTGAAGTCCCGAAAGAGGGTCAAATGATCCTTAGTCGAAACTGAATTGAACTAACTAGAAACTAAATGGCTAAACTCAATGGAAAACAACAACCTCCTGTGGTGCGACAGTAATGGACTTAATTACAGAACAAAAGACGGTGATTAGAGGATGTTAGCTAAATGACCCCTCTCTGGGACTTCTAGTGTTAAGGTAAACGTTCACTAAATCCACACCCTCAAGTCCCAGTAACTAAGGCTCTACTTGTAGAAGCCCTAACCTTTTCAGACAGGAGGGAAGTAAGGGAGTCTACATGTCTCTAGTGAAGTGATGTTTGCTCGCATAAGCTGCTTAAGGTTCCGTATAGAAAAGTGGATCTCTGTCATGCCATCATGGGTGCTTACCATTGCCATGGAGAGTAAGCTATACTGCGCACAGCTTTCCCACCAGCACAGTCTCTAGGTTTGAGGCCATTTATCTGTAGTCATGTAGTCTTTTGGTGAGGAGTAGTAGTTTTGTCAGAGGACTCATGCTTACACACATTGTCTATGGATTTGTAGTAATGTTTTCACTTACTAATTGCAGCTGTGCTGCCTCACTGATCAGGAGTCACAGTTGGGGTACTGAACCCATAAAAGAGTGTGCGGTTATCCCTTTCACAGTGGGAATGCAAGGTTTGTAGGAGGCTCCCACCCCGGCACTCCCACACTCAACCCTAGGAAAACAGTTGCCGACTAGTCCATGGGGGAGGGAGTTGGGGGAGGAGGGAAGTTGCAAAACCAGGAGTTCTAGTTTGCCCCGAGAAGAAGAAAAGGGAGCCATGAGTGAGAAAGCTGCAGTACCATCGCCCCCCAGAGGTCTGAAGTGGCGCTGGTGTCCAGTCACCAGAATCTGCAGGTGGCGTCACGTTAACTTTATACTTTATTATTTTCAAATTTGGCCCTTTTTGAAAGCAGACAACCAGGGCCATGGGTCTTGGCAGGCTACCAGTGACATCCCTACAGCAGAGGGCTCAGATACCCGAGTCCCCATACCCTGGGGGGCGTCACAGCCTGTTAGCATGACATGACCTGCATATTCCTTCTCAACTGTAGTCAAACCCTATCTGAACATCTAAGGCTGCTTTCACATCAGCGGTTTTTGCCGATCACGGCATATGCGGTGAAAAAAACGCATCTGCCGCAATTACCGCATAACCGCTGCACTTGCAGCACAGTTGCGGCAAGCCCCATAGAATGTCTATGCGGGCTTGCGGCAGGTGCGGCAAGTGCGGTATCGGCACTTGCGGCAGGTGCGGCCGCAAAAACACCGCGGCTGATGGCGTTTTTTTTGCGCCCGCACCTGCCGCAAGTGCCGAAACTGCACTTGCTGCACCTGCCGCACACTTTCCACAAGCCCCATGCTTGCATAGACATTGCATGGGGCTTGCCGCAACTGTGCCGCAAGTGCAGTGGTTATGCGTTAATCGCGGCAGATGCGGTTTTTCCACCGCATCTGCCGCGATCGGCGAAAACCGCTGATGTGAATTACCCTTAGATGGAGTCTGCTTTCTTTCCCCAGGGACTAGCTCCTCCCCCTGTGGGCTAATCTCACAGTTTAACTATTTATTACCCTTACTGTCATCTATGACTGCAAACTATCTAAAATGGTCACTAGGTGGCAACATTTCTATTATTTACAACACTGCTACATCTTGCACTACACTATCACGTCCTACAATACAGTGTTATCCTACATTTACATTTCTACTGTATATAGCAATCCTACTTAACATTCCTATCACACTCAATACACTCTTATACTCCTTGCAATATCTAACCAAACTATGTACAAAGATATGCTTGTGTCTTCAGGAGGCAGTGGTTTGGCCACCTCCTTACAGAGGGGGGTCCCAAGCATGGAACCCCCTCTATGACATCCATATGCCCTCCATCAATTGTACTGTTACCGCATTATCTTGAAACACAGCTAATGATTGTTGGAAAGCGTCTGGGAGAAAATGATGCAAAGTGATCTAATGTATACGTATAGTTTGTATATATGTATATAAATTGTCTTCACGTATGCTTCAGAGTCTTACTCTGCCAAATTGTGGGCTGTGTCTTTGCCCTCTTCGACTTATTCACAGTATAAAATTGTACCTGTGTATTTTTTACATTGATTTTAACTTTAGTGGTAACTCTTTGCTCTTTTGATTCTCCGTGTTTAAACAGTGCCCTTATGACATGTGGATCAGCATTTTTTGAATAGATGGATAAATGGAAATTGAATTATGAATCTGACATGCTGAAAATGAAGATTTCCAATTAATGGATATAAATTCTTCAATTGTGGCTTCCTTATTTGCTTTTTTCCTTTGTCCTGCATTTTTGTAAATGCCTATGTACATCAGCTGATCTGTGGATTACGGGTGCGCATGAGGACACTTCCGCTGCCCTCCTCTCTGCCTTCGTAGCATCTCCTCCCCCAGTGCTTACTTCGGTTGCCTGGTAACTTGCCGGTCAGCTAGGGAGATGCTGATGACGCTGGCGGGGGCGGAGTCGATGGCTGCGGCATGCGCGCATGCGCCAAACACCGTTCCACGATTGCCTGATGAACGGCATGTGACCCACTGCCCGGACGTCATTTAAAGTCCTGTCTGCACGAGGATAGGCATCCCCATGATTAAGCTCTATGTGTAACACACAAAATGTACGTGGGGGTAAAATCTATCCTGGGGATGATTCCCAGCCGCCCAGCCTGCTTTCTGACCCACTTGGTGATAACTGCCTAGATTTTTTTGTGTCACCATTGTGGATCATTTTATACCAACTGCTGGCTGTAACTGTCAACACTGTTTTATCCTGCACTATTTAGTGTTTATGGAAGAGTCTCTGTCCTTTTTTAATATTAATAAAATTGTAAACTTTTGTGAGAAAATTTGCTCCACGATTTTCCTCTTGTACAGAGCTGTGCAAATTAATTGTGACAAAGCATTTTTGTAAGTAAAATCGTAAGTTGGGGTTACCAGTCAGTGCTTCAAGACAATTTTAATTGCTTTGAACAGGTGTGAGTGTACAACCTTCAGTAACAAAATGTGGTTTGACTGGTTTTAGTCAGAAAATAACAGCGAGCTGCCCCCTCAGCTTCAGTTGAGAGCTTGTTTCTGTGAGGAGTGGTTTAGTGTACTTTTTCTCAGTGTGATTCGTGCCTGTAAAAATGGATGTTACTCCACGGAAGAGGTCTAGAATTATTACTCTTCATGAACATACAAGTCTGACTGTAAGAGAAATTGCTTCCACCGTTGGTATTGGAAAATCTACTGTTTCAAGGATAATTCGTACACACAATGAAACTGGATCGTTATCTCCAAAACGAAAAGGGAAATGTGGAAGAAAAAGGAAAACGACACCAAGAACTGATAAAACTCTTATCAGCGTAACACCTTGCCAATCATGACTTACAGGGTACATCATATGCTGTGAAAGGAATAAGAGGAAACTTGAAACTTAAGGCAGATGGTCCCATAAACAATTGAATATTCAGGAAACAGAAAGAAGCCGCACACAGGACTTATCAAATCAGATCAGCGGTTTTATTGTGCCCAGGTGCACATAGCAGGGTGCGGCCTGAAACGCCGTTGTATTACCACCCCCCGTCCACCCACCCACTACCGGCAGCCGGGATAAGCAAAGTATAGGGTAACCGGATTGCTCAGGATTACACATCCTGAGCAATCCGCTTATCGCAATGCGGTTCTCTCCACACATTTTTCATAAAAAATGTCCACACTGTAATCTCATCTCACCTCTCATCTAACTCCCTCTTTGACAACCTTCAATCTGGCTTCTGTCCCCACCATTCCACTGAAACTGCCCTGACCAAAATTACTAATGACTTAGGCTAGGGTCACACTTGCCATGTGTTTTTTAAGGTGTTTTTTGGCACCCGGCGTTTTTGCATGCGTTTTTGCTGATAGATGTGGGGGACCATTGAAACACATGCAAAAACACATGCAAAAACACATGACAATTTAGTGCATGCGCGTCTCATAGGGCCCCATGTTAACAAAAATGCATGCGTTTTTTAAAAAAGCACCAAAAAATACTGCATGCTGCATTTTTGGGTGCTTTTTCCAAACAATCATGCATCCTGCAATATTTTTTGGTTCTGAGCCAAAAACGCACTCAAAAACACATGGTCCATTCAGACATGCGTTTTTGCTATTGGGGCATGCGTTTTTTGCATGGGGACCTATGGATGCGTTTTTACATGCGTTTTTCAAAACAGTCATGCTTGAAATCTGCATGTAAAATCTGCAAGTGTGACCCTAGCCTTACTCACGGCCAAAGCTAACAGACAGTTCTCCATCCTCCTCCTTCTTGAACTGTCCTCAGCATTTGACACAGTCGACCATTGCCTCTATTACAGAACCTCTCTTCTATTGGTATCACTGACCTTGTCCTCTCCTGGATCTCTTCCTACCTTTCCAACCGCATATTTAGTGTCTCCACTCCCACACGACCTCCTTGCCCCATCCCCTCTCTATTGGGGTTCCTCAAGGCTTTGTCCTGGGGCCCCTCCTTTTTTCCATCTATACCCTTGGTCTGAGACAACTCATAAAGTCCCATGCTTCCAGTACACACCTGTATGCTGACAACACTCACGATCTGCCTCTCTGGCCCAGATGTCACTTCTCTGCTGTCCAGAATTCCAGAGTGTCTATCAGCGATATCCTCCTTCTTCTCCTGTCTAAAACTCAATGTAGACAAAATCAAACTCATCATCTTTCCTCCATCTCACATACCTTCATTACCGGATCTATCTATCACAATAAATGATATCACACTTTGGCCTGTACCTGAAGCCCTGCTGCCTCAGAGTAACCCTTGACTCTGCCCTGTCCTTCAAACCGCACATCCAAGCCCTTGCTGCCTCCTGCCACCTCCAACTCAAAATTATTTCCAAAATCTGTCGCTTCCTCAACCCTCAATCTACAAAACTACTAGTGCATGCCTCATTATATCCTATTTCGACTACTGCAAACTTCTCCTCTGTGGCCTCTCTGCCAACACTCTTGCACCTCTCCAATCTGTCCTTAACTCTGCTGCCCGACTAATCCACCTCTCTCCTCGCTATTCCTCCACTTCTTCCCTCTGCAAATCCCTCCACTGGCTCCCAATTCACCAGCATATCCAATTCAAACTCCTAACTTTGCCTTACAAATCCATCCACAATCTGTCCCCCTCATATATCTTTGAACTAATGTTCCGATATCATCCTCCGATCTTCCCAAGACCTCCTCCTTTCCTCCACACTTGTACGTTCCTCCTCTAATCCCTGCAAGACTTCACCCGAGCATCCCCCATCCTCTGGAACTCTGCACCCCAAAACGTCCGACTGTCCCTACACTGGGAACCTTCAAGCGGAACCTGAAAACCCATCTCTTCAGAACAGCTTACGACCTGCAATGACCAGGTGCAACCCCACCACCACTGGACCTGGCGCTCCACCACCATTGGACTCAGTGATCCACCACCACCAGAGCAGACCCAACCTATTGTCTCCCTCCCTACTACCCTGTAGAATGTAAGCCCGCAAGGGCAAGGTCCTCTCTCCCCTCTATATCAGTCCATCACTGTTAGTTTGCTCGTATTTTTAACTTGTTTGTATGTTAGCCTTTCTCATGTACAGCACCATGGAATAAATGGTGCTCTATAAATAAATAATAAAATAATTTAAAGCGCCACTCCAGCGCTGAACAAAAAAACACTGGAATGGTGCTTTAAAGAGGTTGAACAAAAATATCCTGTGAATTGCATCAATTTTCTACAAAGCCTCCTCATTTCAGGGGCTCAACAGTAATTTGACAAAGTAATTTTAGCATAAGTGAAATGTTCAATTTTAAAACTCTATTGAAAATCCTCCGGAGGTGTTTTGCCAGCAGCCGCAGCAGTCCTGGCTCGCACGGCCGAACGGGGTGGTGAGGATGTTCTCCCTGCTGATCCGCAGCCCCGTCCCAGTGCTTACTTCCAGTGCCGCTCATTAGACACATGAATATTCAGGAAACAGAAAGAAGCCGCACACAGGACTTATCAATTCAGATCAGCAGTTTTATTGTGCCCAGGTGCACATAGTAGGGTGTGGGTAGTGGGTGGGAGGACGGGGGGTGGTAGTACAACGGCGTTTCGCGCCGCACCCTGCTATGTGCTCCTGGGCACAATAAAACCGCTGATCTGACTTGATAAGTCCTGTGTGCGTCTTCTTTCTGTTTCCTGAATATTCGATTGTTTATGGGACCATCTGCCTTAAGTTTCAAGTTTCCTCTTATTCCTTTCACAACATATGATGTACCCTGTAAGTCATGATTGGCAAGGTGTTACGGGATAGGTCATGGCAATTTTGCAGGCACAAGAGCAGTACCCGCACGATTGCTGCTGTGACTTTGGCTTATGTGAAAGCTGTGACTGGGCTCTCACATCCAGGCATGGTACCTGCACAGACATGGGCTGTTTTTACCCCCTAAATGCTGTGATCAATAGCAATCACAGCATTTCGGAGGCTGGTAGAGGCACTCCTCTCCCAAGTGATCGGGACTCTGCAAAGTGATCACGGGGCCAATTATTGCCATGGGAACCTGGGGTGGTCATGATGATGTCATGATGACCTTCGAGTCACACAGCTATAGCAAGCCTCTTATATCATGCTAGGCACAAGGTATTAGAGTCTTCTGTCAGTGTAACACTGACAGGTATAGTCCATTGAAATGCTGGTGGTGGAAAGCTGCAAACGTTCAGTTCTCCTTCGCCCTAGGCAGATACATACCCTGCATAACCCTCGTCCCAGCCCTGGCAGCAACCATAACATCCCTACTCCTGCTAAAATGTAGGGACCAGAGCAGCAGTACAGAGGCGGCGCTTGACTCGAAGAGGATGAGTGCTATCTCATTTCATTATTTTAATACAGCCAGAGCAAACACTTAACAGTGTAATACCCCTGATATATAACGTGCCTTGACTATAAAGAAATATTGCCATAACTTGGCAGTGCTTGCCTCATCTTGAATGGTATTATCAGTTGATGCTATATGTCATACATCTAATATCTATATGGGCAGTATTCATATCCAGACCTGCAAACACAATGTAAGCTTTTGCTGTTTTTAAATGTATATTCATGAATACAAAATTTCAATACAGAACGTGTTGTCATGGTGGGCAGTGAATCTCATCTATCATTACAGATAAATCAGCATTTACAGATAACATGAAATGTGTCTGCCATTATCTTAAAAGAAGGACAGAGAAACGTTCAGTTCAGAGAGAAGAAAAGAGGAAAAAATAGCTGCCAATGTTGCAGTACAGGGGCGGCTCCTTGTCACAATCCATCCCTGCCAATCTTCGCACTGCCGGTAGGGAGAAGTATAACCATGGCAACAAGCTGTGCCCACACCGATGATGCTTCCAGTCCTAACTGTCAAATCTTCTATGCACGCCATGTAAAATAGGCCTGGCTCTCTCTTTTTTCCTTTTACCTTTGTGTATGTCGTTTCCGTGGATACATGTTTATGTAAATGAGGATTGTCGCATTACTGTCTGTGTGATTGATCGCCGAATTTGTTTTTGCACCACTCCTATGTAACACCACGCCTTATGCTCTCCAGACTGCAATTTAATTGCAAGAATTAAACCATGTAATTGTTACATATTATTTGACGATCGCGTCTTGATAACATATTACAGAACCTGGCAGAGGTCCATCCATACAATGTGAGACACAGGGCAGCCGCACGGGCACTGCCAAATTACTGCTGATTGTACATTTCTAAAACATGAAAACGCAGCGTCTACTTTGAATGTTTCACATACTGAAAGGCAAATTACCTCTCGAAAGCCTCGTGCCAAATTCTGAACAAATGTCAATGTTTCTAAGAGTTTTTGAACCTCCTTTTCTTGCAAAATAATACAAGGAAAAAATAAACGACTAATGATGTTTGCATCCAATTACACCGCAAATCACTGCACGTTATTCTACATAGTCTTGAACGTCATACAACATACGGTATTTATTTACTCAAGGCTTTTTCATTATTATCAGGGACCTCTTCCTGTTTTTTAGCAATTAGGTTGCATATATTAATAGCAAAATTGTTGCTTCGTTCTTTGTTCTACATCACATAGAGCACATACGGCAGATAACAAGGGATGTAGAAAGCTGAAAATCTTAAAATACGATTCATTTAATTACCATTACCATTGAATAAGTATACAGTTTATTGCAAATGTACATTTTGATTTGGCAGTAGAAAGGAAATAATAATTAATGACTGAAAACAACAAAAGGAAATAATAAGCTGCTGCATTATAGGCTGCAGGTAATAAAAATCCAATTAGAATTGCCAGAAATTATATTAAAGGTATTTCTGAAAGTGGGGGAGGGGATACACTGGCGTGATAAATTTATTGCATCTGTAGAAAAATATAGCGCCTTGTTACTATGGATTAAAGCAGACGTATGCATAGAAATCCTTGATACAAGATGCTATTTAACCACATTATAGTCGTGAAGCTCCCTTCCTTATAAACAAAAGGAGTACTCAGGTAGTAAAACATGAAATAGTTTATTAAATATGCATATATCATGCACTGACACATAAATTGTAATTAACTTTGAAGTTGCCTTTTAAAAGACCTTGTTAGCACATAATAACAACAGTATATATGCTATAATTTATATCTTTATGGTATACATACTATATAATTCAGTAGAACTATAAACATAGTGGCTTGATAGATATATCACCAACTATATGCCATGTATCTTTCCTCCATCTCACGTATCTTCCCTGCCTGATCTATCTACC
Source organism: Allobates femoralis (assembly GCA_033576535.1). Lineage (NCBI taxonomy): Eukaryota > Metazoa > Chordata > Amphibia > Anura > Aromobatidae > Allobates > Allobates femoralis. Next base: position 759,675,242 of record JARQOC010000003.1, read on the forward strand.
ACGGTAAATGGCTTTATGCTCTCACCTGTAAAGGAAATCCGCTGCCTTGGGAGTAATCCTTGACTCTGCCTACCTTGTCTTTCATAACACATATGCAACCTCTCACCATCTCCTATTGCTTCCAGCTCAAAAATATTTCCAGAATCCATCCTTAACTCAAACCTCAATCTATTAAAATGCTTGTACATGCTCTGACCATCTCTCGCCTCGACTACTGCAACATCCTCCTCTATTGCCCCCATGCTAACACTATGGAACCTCTCCAGTCTGTCCTTAACTCTGCTGCCTGAACAATCCACCTCTCTCCTTGCTATTCCCCACTTCTCCTCTCTACAAATTCCTTCATTGCTCCAAACCCCCCAACAAATCCAGTTGAAACTTCTAACACTGACCTACAAAGCCATCCATAACCTGTCCCTTCAATATAAATTCAAACTAATCTCCCATTATCTTCCCTCACATAATCTCCAGTTTTCCAAAGACTTCCTCCTCTCCTCCATTCTTATTCATTCCTCCCCCAATCGCCTCCAAGACTTCTGCACCCCAACATGTCTGATTATCTACCACATTTGGATCTGTCAGATGGAACATGAAAACCCATGTCTTCCGGAAAGCAAACAGCCTGCAATGACTACACTCCTATCTCAACACCACTGGAGCTGCTGCAACCCCCCATCCTGTAAGATGGTCCTCTTCCCCCTGTACTAGTCCATCATTGTTAATTTTTATTTCTACTGTAATCTACAGTATGTCTGTAAATTGCAAGCAACCACTTCTCATGTACAGCATTATGGAATTGATGGTGCTTTATAGATATACTAAGAGAGAAAGACAGCCATAACATTACAGACGTCCCCCTGGACAAAGGACCTTCTGCTCTATGGATGTCAACACATGTTGCAAGGTCTACTCTCCCAGCTGCATCTCCCTCTGGTTGGCCCACTCTAGCCAATCATATGAAGGAAGAGAGGGTACAGACATGTTACATTTTTAAAGCTCAATCCTTTTATTCTTGCAATAGACAAGGTATTTTTTTCTTAAAATCATGTATTTTTGCTATATATATATCTTCTCTGTGGGGAGTCAGACTCACTACAGCTGCACATCTTATGCCTTGATATTTTAGAATGTCAATGCAGAGTAAAGTGTGGACTATCCAGATGTTTATACCCTATGGGTGGTCCAGAAGTAAGTAAAGTAACTTTTTTTTTACATATTTGTTTCCAGCATAGAAAGTTATGATACCTTGTAAATCATTTTATTGCTGGATTTTTTTTTCATTCTTGAAAGCTAAAATGCATATAAGTTACTACCAGACTCCTGAATTTCCCTAGATTATTTGTCTGCTTTTCTTCATTTCTTCAAAATTTACTAATTCGGAATACAGGTGATGGCAGTCAAAGTGTCTGCTCATCAGCCATGTCTCACTAATGGTGGGTTTACACGCTTCAATATCGTTCCGATATCGCAGTTCAATGGCGTGGGAGCGCGCAATTAGTGCACGTTTCTCCCGCATTGCATTGGAAGTTTACACACTGCGATATCGGAATACAACGTCCGTGCGATGTCTACGCCTCCCAACCCAGGATCGCACACTTAACATGGGAGTGAATGGGTGACGTTTCAAATCGCATCGTAGTTGGGCGTTTACACAGCACGATCCGGCTTCAATCGCTATGCAATATCGGAGCATTGAATAGCACGCTCATTCAATCCCCGATATCGCATTGACATCGTTCCTGCATCGTATTGGACGTTCACACCATACAACGCAGGAACGATCTCGGGTCCAACGATTGAACCACGTGACTTTTCATTGAAATTGGACTACGATATCGCAACGTGTAAACCGCCATAAGAGCCTGTGAAGATCTATGGGGCCATCAGGTGTCTGTGATGACTGAGCGGTCCACAGAATATCATGGAGACATGTCAATTTTCATTAGAAATGCAAGTCTATGGGTCAGTGAAAAAAATCAGACCGTACTCTAGTGCCATGCTAGTGTAGTCCTATTCCGATGTACTGCCAGAAAAGAGAATGCAGAGACACTTGGTTTTTTCCCTCCTGGTTTCACATGATCACATGAGATGGGGGGTTGTGCGAGCTGGTGCGCCAAAGCACCAGCAATAATATCATTTAAATGCTGGTGTCAGAAATTAGACCGCAGAATTAAGCTCCAATCAATGCAATTACAGGCAGATACCACCTGTAATGTAATAAGGCTACCACCTGCTTAGTTTGAACCAGTTTCAGCCCTGGAGCCGACTTCATACCTTTCTTAGTGACTTATAACAAAAATATAGATCATAAATCATTAATGAGTTAATGTTATATTTTGATAGATTGGAATTTTAAGAGCTCAACAAATTTTGTTTACTTCATTAATTCTAAGCAGGAAAAGGCGGGCGGTGGGGGGATACAAATTTAAACATAGGTTTTAAAACTTTTTCTTACTTTATTTTTTATTACCTATAGAGGACTTGAATGTGTCATTGTCTCATCACTTCTTCAATATATTGCAGTACTACTGTATTGTGTATATAGTTAAAATCCCTCCCTCCAACACAGTCCAACTGTCTATAGCTGGGGTACACAGTAGTACGTAGTAGCCATGGGGATCTCTGGCTGTCATGGCAAAACATCAACACCTTGTAGGGGAAGGGGTGGTGAGCAATTAATAGTGGTATTTATAGGGTAATTAGCATCAATTGAAATTTAGCTATGTGAGGCAGATGTTGGCAGTACAGCACAGCCAGCATCTGTTGTATTTAGAGCTGACTTAAAGTGTAACCATCCTGTTCATTTTTATTTTATAAATCAAAAGTACAAATGAAAGTTAGCAATATTGTAATATATTTTATCAATTAAATCTGCTTCTTTCTCCTCCTGGATTGATCTGTCGTTCTCAAAATTCTCAAGTCCTGTGTAAAATCTGTCTTCAGTGAATACATATTTGTATATCACTGAGATAGGAGATGAGAGTTGCTACTATGAAGATTCTATTGTAGAAGGAAGGGTTGTGGAGCAAGAGCTAGAGGCAGAGCCCCTCCCCATCTCCCCTCCTTTCTATATAGAATATTATAAAAAACAACTGTCTTCTCCCATACCGGTAATATAATAATCTATATTCACTGTAGACAGATCTTACCCAGGACTTGGAATTTTGAGAATGACAGATCAGTCCAGGAGGAGAAAGTACCAGATTTATCTGATAAGATATACTACAAAGTTGCTTATTTTCATTTGTACTCCTGATTTATGAAATACACATGTAAACATCAGTAACTCTTGTACTTGCTCCATACACGGCCAACAGAGATAAGACATTCCAATATCTCCTTTGCCAAGAAGAGGGTTACATTGAACCTGTCAGGTAAAAAAATGCTATTAACCTACAGATGTGGGGTTAATCTGCAGGTTAATAGCATGCTGAAGCTGCCTGGTGCCAGTATCAAGACCCCCGGTTATGGAAGAAATTAACTGTATTCCTCTCAGAAGCCTCAGGCTTTCAGTTATCGGGGTGGTGCCAATACTGAATCAGACTCAAAAAATAGGAGAAACAATTTGGAGTATCTTGCAATTAAAAACAGTTTATTATTTACATTTCATAAATCGGGATAAAAACAGAGATAGAAACTGAAATGGGAGACCCACTCGACAGTTGGAAAAGGGTGACTATGATATAGTATGTGTATAGAAAGGTAGCGGCACCGGGCACCTTCAGGGCTATTGGTCTTTCTTATTCCTCCATAAAGACAGACCGCTGTCTTATCCCGAGCCACCTGGTGGTGCTACGCCTGCATCAGCCAGTCAAGCATTTTCGCGGTTTGCCCGCTTCTACAGGTCCTGTCGTCTGTACCTTCATGCACCCCCTCCCCGCACCTCTTCAATAAAGAAAGCACCTACGAACACACGGTGAGTGCCGCCTATTTGTCTTCTATACTTGGAATGATATAGTATGTTATACATATCTGTAGGTTAATAGCTTTTTTTACCTGAAAGGTTCCCTTTAGGGATGAGCGAATAGAATCGTTACTATTCGGTACTCGCTGAATAGTAACGATATTCGGGCTACTTGCTACTCCCCGAGTTTCTTGTGATTACTCAAGAGTAGCGAGTAGTCCTTTAACTTTCGCAGTGTATCTATATATACACTGCGAAAGTGCAATAAAAGTGAATAAAAGTTGTTAAAAAATAAAAAAATATCATACTCACCTATCCAACGCCTGCACTGGGACCGGCCAGATTGGTAGGTCATTGATGCGTGTTCAAGACCTGTCAATCTGGCCAATCAGGTGGCTGGTAGCGATCAGGTGGTTTGTGACGTCTGGCCATCTGACTGGCCAGATCGCTACCAGCCATCTGATTGGCTGTCAGACTCACAGGTCCTTGTCGTTGATCGGATGTCTTCTTTGCCGGTCCCGATGCAGGCGTCAGATAAGTGAGTATGATATTTTTTAACAAACTTTTATTCACTTTTATTGCACTTTCGCAGTGTATATATAGATACACTGCGAAAGTACTCGCCCGCCCATTCATTAACATTGGACTCGCTATACTCGCAACGAGTACCGAGTACCGTGACCTCCTCGTTGCAAGTATAGCGAGTCCAATTACTGCTGTACTCATTCATCCCTAGTTCCCTTTAATAAATGTTCAGTATGCAGCTATTTCTGAGGCTCCCCCTAGTGGCAGCACAAGGCACCAGGTATTTATCATTACCATTTTGGCCATTCAGAGGATTCAAAGCTTCAACTGATCTAATGATGTGTGAAGAAATAATCAGCCCAGAGTGTTGGCCCTAAGGATGACTTGGTATTTAAAGATGTACATTTACTTTCAGAAGAATATTAAAATGAAATAAATGCACAATTTCAGAGCTAAGTATGACAGTCATATTCTGTTGCTCTTTGCCTTGATATTTCTGTTGGGTCCAGGAGTGCCCCCTAATTCCCCCTCTCTTACTTGACCATGTCATGATATTAATTGAAATCAACCCTTAATAATCCTGGAGTGATGGCTGCATAATTTTCAGAGAACTGTCTCAGACAGATTTCACTTTAGAGTCAAGCCCCAGTCTTACGCCAGTCTTACACTAATGAGTTGTGACAAGTATTTCTTGCTCATGCAAAAGTAGAAAATATTCATGATTTAGGCATTTAAAAATCAAGAGAAAATAAAGCAACGATGCGGATCTTTTCTAGGAACTTAGGTGGAGCTTGTACTTTTGACTCCAGTGGTTTTATAGATCTTTTCCTCTTGACATAATTCATGTAAATCACATTTTCTGTTTGCTGGCAATTCTTTTCAGAGTGCAATTATTTATACCAGTTTACTTGTACATTCAGGTTCCCTCATGACGCTGCATTTATTCATTTGGGTATCTAAGCCATAAAAAGCGGCACGTTTACGATACAGCCACCTGCCATAAGTATAGGTACCATAAGGGAATGGGCAGTATTTATCGCATTCATTTACATTAGAGCTGCTTTGTATTTCAGTCAGAATCACTGGATACAATTTGTCAAGATTCAAGCACTTGGCAAACACGATGAGGATGTCATATTGTGCAATCTTAAGACTTCACGTGTTTACAGCTAGAAGAGGAGGATCTGTAAGATGACATTAATATAAGAGCATCACCTTTATAAAGGATCAAGAAATAAAGAAAATTAAATTGTGAATGTGCTGTGCGTGGTGGACATGACTGGGGATCAGCTTTAATACTAGCACCTAGCATGAACATACAAGTCATGGCCAAAAGTATTGAAATTGTACCAGAAAATTAAGTATTTCTCCCAGAATATTATTGCAGTTACACATGTTTTGCTACATACTGTACATATTCATTTACTTTGTGTGTATTGGGACAACACAAAAAACTGAGAAAAAATTGTTGACGCCTTTAATATTCGGCTGCACACCCTTTGGAATACATAACTGCAATAAATCACCTATAACCATCAACAAGCCTCTTAGACCTCTCAACTGGAATTTTGGACCACTCTTCTTTGTAAAGTGCTCCACATCTCTCATATTTGAAGGTGCCTTCTCCCAATTGCAATTTTAGGATCTCTTCCCTGATGTTGAATGAGAATTAGATCCAGACTCTTTAGTGGCCACTTCAGAACTTTTCAGCGCTATGTTTCCATTCATATCTGGGGACTATGTTTGGGGTCATTGTCCTGCTGGAAGACTTAAGACCTAAGACACAAACCCAGAATTCTGACATTGGGCACTACACTGTGACGATAAATCCCTTGGTAATCTATAGATTTCATGATGCCTTGCACACAATCAAGGCCCCTAGTACTAGAGGCAGAAAAACAACCCCAAAACATCTTTGAACCACCACCATATTTGACTGTAGGCCCTGTGTTCTTTTGTTTGTAGGCTTCATTCCATTTTCAGTAAACAGTAGTATGATGTGTTTTACCGAAAAACTCTATATTTGTTTCATTTGGATACAAGACACTTTCCAAGAAGGATTTTGGCTTACGCCCATACATTTGGGCAAACTTCTGTCTAGCTTTTTTATATCACTGTATCAGCAGTACGGTCCTTCTGGGTCTCCTGCCATAGCATTTAATCTTATTCAAATTGCAACAGATAGGTTGTGCTGATACTGATGCACTCGGAGCCTGCAGGACAGCTTCAATTTATTTAGAACTTTATTATGGATACATACTGTATGCACCATCCAAACTATCCTGCATTACTGCCTTTCATCAATTTCTTTCTCCACTCCATGTTCATAGAGATTAGCTATAGTGCCATGGGTTGTAAACTTCTTGATTATGTTGTGTACCATGGACAAAGGAACATAGAGCTCTCTGGAGATGGACATGTAACTAGGGATGGGCGAATCTACTCGCTAGGACTCGTTACTCGGCGAGTAGTAAGGGACTCGCAGGACTCGGTACTCGGCGAGTTTCCCAGTGATGACTCGCACGAGTCCAATGCAAATCAATATCAATCCTAGTTTTGTCAGAAACGCTGACAAAACTAGGATTGCCATTGTTTGCATTGGACTCGTGCGAGTCATCACTGGCTACTGTGCCAGTGATAGCAGGGAAACTCGCAAAGTAACTGCTGTTTCTTTGCGAGCCGAGTCCAGCTGTCTTCTCTGTGCAGCTCCAGGGTCCTAGAACCTGCCTGCTCACAGAGATGATGTAGCAGTGCTGAGATTATTCTCAGTCTGCTCATTCCCTGTGCATGTAGCAGAGAGGACATCGCGTTTTGGACTACGTCGGACGGAAGAGGATTTTTTTAATTAAAGATGGAGTCCCTAATGGCTTTTTTTTTTATTTCAAATAAAAAATTTTCTCTGTGTTTTTTTAACCCTTTATTGGAGATTCTTAGTGGCTGGGTCAAACGTGGCCTGACATTAAGAATCTCGGGCTTAATACCAGCTTGTATAACAAAGCTGGTATTAACCCCTTTATTACCCAGCGTGCTACCGCCACCAGGGCCGCTGGAAGAGCGGGGTTCAGCGCCAGAGGATGGCGCTTCAATGAACGCGCCATCTTCTGGGGCGGCTGCGGGCTGCAATTTGCAGCGGGGGGTGCCCAGAAAGCTTGGGCATCCCTGCGCTGCGGATTCCAGCCCTCAGCTGCTTAGCTGTACCTGGCTAGACATAGAAATTGCGCGGAGCCCCACGCATTTTTTTAAAATTATTTAATGAATTTCAGAGTCAGAGTCTCAGAGTCAGAATCTCAGAATTTCATGAAATAATTTAAAAAAAATGCGTGGGGATCCGCGCAATTTCTATGTCTAGCCAGGTACAGCTAAGCAGCTGGGGGCTGGAATCCGCAGCGCAGGGATGCCCAAGCTTTCTGGGCACCCCCCGCTGCAAATTGCAGCCCGCAGCCGCCCCAGAAGATGGCGCGTTCATTGAAGTGCCATCCTCTGACGCTGAACCCCGCTCTTCCAGCGGCCCTGGTAGCGGTGGCACGCTGGGTAATAAAGAGGTTAGGGCCAGCTTTGTATTATCAGCTGGCCCTAAGCCCGAAATTTATGGTGGTCACGCCAATATTAGACATGACCGCCATGAATTTCTATTAAATTGTTTTAAAAAAAACACAACACAAAGAAAATTTTTTATTAGAAATAAAAAAAAAAGCCATTAGGGACTCCATCTTTAATTAAAAAAATCCTCTTCCGTCCGACGCAGTCCAAAACGCGATGTCCTCTCTGCTACATCCCCTGTGTATAGATATAGATCTCTATGCACAGGGAATGAGCAGACTGAGAACAATCTCAGCTCTGCTACATCATCTCTGTGCACAGACATTCATGTCTGTACACAGGGAATGAGCAGACTGAGAACAATTTCAGCTCTGCTACATCAGGCAGCAGGCGGGCTCTAGGACCCTGGAGCTGGCAGCCAACACAGAGGAGACAGGACTCTTATCTGTGCGAGTCAGCGATTACTTACAAAGTAAACGAGCAATGCAAATAAATGACAAAACTAGGATTGCTTCAGGCTGAAGCTTCCGAGACACATCTGCGAGTTGTAAATCTCACACTACTCGCTATTACTCGCTTCCCCATTCATTAACATTGGACTCGCTAGACTCGCAACGAGTAGCGAGTCCTGGGCTCGGACTCGCTAGAGTCAAGCGATTCCGAGTAATTTAGGATTCGCCCATCACTACATGTAACCTTGAAAATGTTGATACTCTTTCCTTTCTCCAAATTTAATGTGGCACACACAAACACACAATGGAATGATTGATTCTATATCCTTTTTATCTGGTTTCAGTTGTGATTTTCATGTTGCCTGCACCTGTCACAGGTGAATTTGAACGAGCCTCACAGGCTTGAAATAAAGTTGTTTACCCACATATTTGGAAAGGTAACAACCATTTTGTCCTGCTCATTTTTGGACTTTCATGTGAAATTATGTCCAATTTGCCTTTTTCGTCTCACTTTTTTGTGTTATTCCAACACACACAGAGGAAATAAAAATATGTAGAACAAAACGTGTCTAATTGCTATCATTTTCTGGGAAAAATACTTCATTTTCTGGAAAAGTTTCAAGGGTGCCAAAAATTTCAGCCATTACTGTGATGATGTGGTTTCTGGAAAAAAGAAAACAGTCCCTTATATTGAAACTGGACATTGCTTTTAGAGGAAATTGGTCACCAGACTTTTCCTACCCCATCTGATAGCAGCGTAAAGTATGGTGGGAGCAGAGATCATGAATCCAGTAATGTGTCACTATTTTTCTTGTTGTTTTGATAAAATCGCCATTTTACTTTCCACGATCTACCAGTTCTTTGACTGCTTAGCTTTCTATATTCCAGTCCACATCACTGATTGGCAGCTTTCTGTGTACACTATGCATAGGCATAAGGTTTACTAGTCCTTTAATGTCAGTACCCTGGTGATAAAACAGAGATTTTATAAAAACTACAGACAGCACCACATTGCTTGATACATCACTACAGTCAGGGTCTCTATCTCTACATTATGCTACTCTCAAATTAGTTTGCACTGTTGCCTTGCAGCGCTGGGGTTCTGGGTGAAGATGAGCAAACTTTGCTCAAACATGTTCACCAATTTCAAATTTGGTAAGAACATGACTGATTCGGTTTGGTGATTGGAAACCCGAAAACATTCCCCAAAAAATGGCTAAGTTCGGGAAAAGTTAACAATTTAAAGTGGCCCTAAAACTTTGCATGTTTATTTGAGGCTAAAACGTTCACCGGAAGATGCACTGGCTGGGGATAACACCTAACCTGTAGTATCACCAGCCATTGGGTTTACCAGCTTGTGTTAAGCTGTTGAATTTTTAGGACTTTTTTTTTAATATTTCTAACCTTCCTGGAGTTTGCAGGTGTTTTCACACCTGCATGGTCTGAATTTTGGAAACATTGCCAGATGTGGCAGCACATGAGAAGTCCAGGAAGCTTACAATGTCCTTAAAACATCAGTTTAAGAGAGCTTTATATTTTAAGGGAAAATTTTGTGAATATTTTTTTTTATTGGAGAGCAAACCTTTATTATTCCATAGGGTCACCAGCAGGTGAGGCCATCAGTTCTACACTTATATGAAAGCAACATATAAAAAAATAGCATATGGCCATTATCTACTTCACATTCATGATCTTATAGGTCTGTTCATACTGATGTAACCCCATAGTATGAATATTGCTTCTTGAAAATCACTATTTAATTGCATAATCTCAATACTAATAATAATAAGTATTAATTTGTATACATACACCCAGTTTTTATATATTGTGGGCTGACATACAGAGATAATTAACAGCTAGGCCTTAGGCAACAATACTGTGCAAAAATTCAACTCTAGTACTGATTGCTCAGGTCTGAATCGTGGCACTCAATGATAGAGGTGGCTCCCTTATGGAAAGTAAACAAAACACACCAAACCCGTGGAACTTTAAGAGCGTCTCCTACCATCATACCTGTCTGCTTTCCCAGTGGCATGCATGCAGGTACACTGTCTACATTTTGCACTGAAGTCGTTTCTTCATGGATCCTCTACAAGGCATGGCTGACCTGGACTCAGAGGATATAATCTACCTAACCACCCCAGGGGCAGAAGGTGGGTCGGCAGAACCAGACCCAGAATGGCATCATAGATAGGAGATGGAGTGTGAGACCTATGTCAGCTGGAACTCCAATGCACTTCCAATTTCAGCATCATCTGTAATGAGGTGCGGATCCAATCCTGGGCTCTGATGCAAACCACAGACCAGTAGAGCATGTCCCAACAGTCAGGTTACCCTTACCCTAGGGCATCTGGGACCGGAAGCACCACTTGTCAGACTACAGAGGATCTAGCAGTATGTCTGGCTAGATGCAGCCGGTGTCACAGTAACACCTACTGAATACCATTTCCCAGGACCACCTGGGCCAGGACCTTTATGTGGAGCCTACTAACTACTGCTGTAACTAAGGAAGAGAAGTACCTAGAAAGAAATGTTTCCCATCTATCTGGATCACTCTCCCCACCTATGGAGGCATTCAACAGGGGAAATGCCATGTGGGGACCCATAACCCCTCCAAGCATCTATCCAAAAAGGCATATGTGAATATAAAAAATAATAATCATTGCGCCAAACTGTTCTAAAAGAGCCTATTATATGGAAAAGAAAAACCAAAAATTTGTTGCGCCACACTGTGCAAATTAGCCGAAGCAAGGGGTTATATTAATATGTCACTCACCTTTTCTAGTTGTGCCCCCTGCACAAATAGGTTGATGATTTGAGGTGAGAATTAACCGCAGGCATAAATCCGTTGCTACGTGTAGAGAAGCTTTTCCTTATGGAACTTCAATGTCTCTCCCAGAGATCACGAGCCCAGGGAAGGGCAGCTCCTCTGTGTTGACCAAATCCTGTCCCAGAGCTGCTCTCAAACCACACTCCCCAAAGGGAGGATTTGAGCACGATATGGAGTAAAAAGGTATGATAAAATGAGCGCTAGGGACAGAAACAGGCACTGGGCTCTTATCGAATATTACCTTTCAAATTTATTGTGAACAGTAGATGTTATAGGTCTCCTCGCCACAACATGTTTCGACACTAAAGGTGTCTTTCTCAAGTGGATGTCAGACCCATAGTAAAATTCCCCTTTTATTCTCAACCCCCACTAATCACTGATAACTTTTTTATCAGTGATTAGTGGGGGTTGAGAATAAAAGGGGAATTTTACTATGGGTCTGACATCCACTTGAGAAAGACACCTTTAGTGTCGAAACATGTTGTGGCGAGGAGACCTATAACATCTACTGTTCACAATAAATTTGAAAGGTAATATTCGATAAGAGCCCAGTGCCTGTTTCTGTCCCTAGCGCTCATTTTATCATACCTTTTTACTCCATATCGTGCTAAAAGAGCCTATTGTGATAACTATTATTTTTATTATGCTCACTCACCTTTTCTTGTTGTGCCCAATCTGCACAACAAGACTGTAAACTCAATGGTGAGGGAGCAGCTGTAGATCCTCTCCTGTCGGCTCTTTCCCAGGCTGACAACGTGATGGAAAAAACTTTTCTTCGATCCAGGCCCCGTGACCGGTCAGGTGCTTTCCACGTCAGCAAGGTCCTATCAACTAAAGCAGCGCGCAACCACCACACTCCCCATAGGGACGCATTGGGCGTTGAAACATGTTGTGGCAGGAGGAATCTTAATTATTTTTGTTTAATAAATCAGGAGGTAATTTTTCAAAAACTTTGTTCTGCATAGTGTCCTTCCATAGCGCCGCAACTTGAACACCACTGTTTGATATTTTACTTGGTCTATCCAAAAAGGCATCAGCCTCCCTTTTCTCCTATGTAATTTGTTGAGGAAATTCAACATGCAGGTACAATTGCCCTGGACTGCATGGCCCTAAGGCTAATGACTTCCTCAAACAATGCACGAAAGGCAAGGTGGTGGTTTTCAAACAGGATAAGTGATATGGGTTCATAATAGAACATGGCACTAAACATTGGTACTACATCACCTTGCAGTGTGACGATCTTGTCCAAAGATTACGTAACATCTTTGTTGGGGATGAGGTTACAATCATGAAGTTGTGAGGCATGAAATGGTGGTTTGAAGTTGGTGTATGTCGGGTTGGCACCACCGCTCAATTTGAGAAGTGGCAGGAAGAGGCCAACCTGGAGAGAATTTGGCATTGCGTGCGACAAAAAAGTCTCTTGGTTGGCCAGCTAAATGCACCCACACCTACAGGGCATGTCAATGTTCCCAAAGATGATCCTGGTCCTGTCTGTCCTAGAGGGGGTGGTCGTCCCCTTGGTCCTCCATCATCCTCTCTAGCGGTGGCAATGATCAAGTGTGCTGGGGCAGGTGGTGGCGGAGAATGCGCCTAGAGGAGTAGCCCCTGCGACCCCTCCAAGAACATCTGGCAGCACAGTATGAGGAGAGACTGCAACAACCATTTGTGGCTGAAAATGGTGAGGGACAATCTTACTGGACCTTACTAAAAGCATGTTGGTGAGTTTGTGAGACAATGTCCCATCCCTTACTTGGCAATTTGGCCAAAGAATAACATTTGGGACTTGTTTCTTGTTTTTTTCAGTTTTTCATTGTCCTTGACCAAGGCATGTGCTTTTGTTAAAGTTCTTCTAACATTTTGCGCTATTTTGTTATTTGTATATACTAAGTATATTGTTAATTTTTTTTTCTTTTAGGCTTATAGTCTGTGTGTATATAGTAAAGTTTTTTGAGTTCACTACTGGTGTGTTGGACTGTTTCTGCAAACAGGTGCTTTGATACTGCTTTACAGAGACTGGTGAACAAGCTGCAGGCCTCTGGCCTGAAGGTATGATGTATGGAACTGCCAGACACTACACCCACTCCAGTAAAACAGGGCTGGCCAAGTACAGTTCTCAAAGGCTACAAAGAGTGCATATTTTCAGGATTTCTTTAGTATTGCACAAGGTTCTGGAATTATCTATCACCTCTGCAAGTGATGAAATTAGCACCTGTACAATGCTGAGGAAATCCAGAAAACTTGCTATGTTTTTAGACTTTGTGGACTGTAGTTGGCCACCCCTGCTCTAGAAGTCTCTGTTGAAGCTGCTGAAGTAGCCTATGAGCAAGAGGAATGATTTAGCCATTTCACCACAACTGTAGCTCTCCCTGGACTCTCTTAGGCCCTGTGCCCATGGTGTGTTGTTTTATGTTTTTATACAGGTTGACAAAATGCATCAAAATCTTCATGTCTATCCTGAGGTCAGCAAAGTGTAGGACAGGTCAGAAGTGCTGTGCCCACATTGCTTTTTTTCCTTGCACCTGTGATTCATATTTCTTTTTCCTGCCCCAAAATCTGCAGTTAATCTGCAATAAAAAAAAACACGTTGGCACAGCACTTCAGAACTCTCATAGACTTTGCTGGCTTCAGGCTAGACATGCAGATTCTCAAAATCTGCTTCCAAAAAAGCATCAAAGAACATGGCGGGGCCACAGTAGGATTCCCTGCTGAGTTGTGGCGGTTGTGTAACCTGACATAAAAAAAATAAATAATGAGAAAAAAATTGTTGGGCTCTGCCCTATTTTTAATTGCTATCCAAGGTTAAACTAGGCAGCTGAGGGCTGGCATTCTCAGTGGGGTAAGGACCCATCATTATTGCCCCCTATGCTATAGCATAGTAGCCTGAAGTTTCCCCCCCCCCAAATTGGCACATTCATAAGATGCAATTCGTAACGCTTAACCCATCTCTTCCAGTTGCAGTGGCAAAATGGGTAAATGCCAGCTGGCATTAAGACCGAAATTATTAATGTCATGACAGTGTTAGACCTGGTTATTACTCAGGTGTTTGCTTATCTCTAGGCCTAGTTTCAAATTCCACCAAAGACAACATCTGCAAAGAGTTTGTATGTTCTCCCCGTGTTTGTGTGGGTTTCCTCCAGGTACTCTGACCTCCTTCCATTCTACAAATACATTATTTCTGAGACTTGTGACAGGTTTTGGATCTGAGTCTTATTTCCTTGTTGAGACTCTTCACATTAAACATACTTTCCTTTCCTTTGGTGCTGACAGGGTTGATATCAGTTTTGTTGCTAGAAGCATTGATTTCTTCTCCATATGCACCAGCTGGAGACCACATCCATCACCTTTAACTAAGCCCTTGTACCAGCAGAGGATGCTGACTATAGAGATTCCACATTCTGTTACAAGACAAAGAGGAGGAAGGTTGTGCTATTGCAGGTGCCATTGCCATTTTGTTGTCCAGCTGGTGTAGACTGCAGTCCCAGTGTCTTACTGCATACATGAAGTTTGGGTCATATCCTCTTATGTGTTTCCCTTTCCTAAGTGTTTATTAGTGCAGTGGTGGGACCAGCACTCTCGTTGAACATCTTACTAGTGAGGGGTAAATTCAGTGCTAGCAAGGGACTATGTATCATGCTCAGCGACAGGATGAAGAAACCCATATAGAGAAGATAGGGAGATCAGGGCACAATCTCAGGTGAGTTAAGGAGGTGTCCCGCTCCCTACAGTCAGGGCCTACCTTTGCATACTGTGTTCCCAGTCTTTCAATGTTTGTGGCGGTACTGTATCTGTTGTGGAACCCAGATAGTCACGGCATGATATACAGGGAATTTTGTGAACCCCAGTGGGGTTGGTGAAGATGTTGGTAAGGTAAACCTCTAAACTGTATTCAGATGGCAGATAACATTAGAAGAAATCAAAGGATTTAAGTACTGTTGACAAGGCAAAGAGGAGTCCATGCAGTATATATAGCGGACGCATAGTCTTTTAGGAGCATGAAACAAGACATAGTTTTCTTTGGTACACAGTAGTATAACTGGCTCCTATCTACCACACTAACAACTATTTTTTTTTATTATACATGAGAACTACTAGTGCATCTCAATGAATTAGAATATTATCAAAAAGTTCATTTATTTCAATAATTCAATACAAAAAGGTAAATGTATATACCGTATATACTCGTGTATAAGCCGACCCGTGTATAAGCCGACCCCCCTACTTTTGCCCCCAAAACCTGGGAAAATCTATTGACGCGTGTATAAGCTGAGGGTGGACCCCAGCACAGGTATACAGCCCCCAGCAGTGTGGTATACAGCAGCCCCAGAGGTATATACAGCAGCCCCAGTGGTAGTATGCAGCAGCAGCCCCAGTGGTATATACAGCAGCAGCCCCAGTGGTATATAGAGCCCCAGTGGTAGTATACACGCAGCCCCAGTAGTATATACAGCCCTAGTAGTATATACAGCCCCAGTAATAGTATACACGTAGCCCCAGTAGTATATACAGCCCCAGTAGTATATACAGCCCCAGTGGTAGTATACAGGCAGCCCCAGTAGTATATAAAGCCCCAGTAGTAGTATACAGGCAGCCCCAGTAGTATATACAGCCCCAGTGGTAGTATACAGGCAGCCCCAGTAGTATATACAGCCCCAGTGGTAGTATACAGGCAGCCCCAGTAGTATATACAGCCCCAGTGGTAGTATACAGGCAGCCCCAGTAGTATATACAGCCCCAGTGGTAGTATACAGGCAGCCCCAGTAGTATATACAGCCCCAGTGGTAGTATATAGGCAGCCCCAGTAGTATATACAGCCCCAGTGGTAGTATACAGGCAGCCCCAGTAGTATATACAGCCCCAGTGGTAGTATACAGGCAGCCCCAGTAGTATATACAGCCCCAGTGGTATATACAGCCCCAGTGGTAGTATATATCAGCCCCAGTGGTAGTATACAGCATCCCCAGTAATGCAGGGCCCCCCAGCCTTGCTCCAGACACCTGTAAAGCAAAATATACTTATCACTGTCCCGCTGTCCGCGCCTGCCGCTGCCGACATCCGCGATCCTCCATCTTCATGCGTCTTCTTCCTGTTTCCTGTGTTCGTCGCCGACAATGACGTCATTTCCGGCGACGAACACAGGAAACAGGAAGAAGACGCATGAAGATGGAGGATCGCGGATGTCGGCAGCGGCGGGCGCGGACAGCGGGACAGTGATAAGTATAATTTGCTTTACAGGTGACCGGAGCAAGGCTGGGGGGGCCCTGCATTACTGGGGATGCTGGGGCTGCTGTGGGGCTGTATGGCTGCCGTCACTGACGTGCGTATAAGCCGAGGGGGTACTTTTCAGCCCAATTTTTGGGCTGAAAAACTCAGCTTATACGCGAGTATATATGGTATTATAGAATCATTACAAACACAGAGATCTAATTCAAGTTTTTATATCTGTAAATATTGATGATTATGGTTTACAGCCAATGAAAACCCAAAGGTAATCATTTCAGAAAGCTAAAGTAGGGAGGATTAAGGGTTAAAAATGTTGCTGCTGTATTCCATGAAAAATCAAAGGATGAATATAATATTGATTTATTAGTCAACGTGTTTCAGGGCTCCCAGAAACTCTGAAACATGGAAATATTACATTCATTTTTTGATAAAGTTGTAATTCATTGAGATGAACTAGTATATGAAGCCTCTGACGTTGCACTAAGATATCTACAATACAGTCCACAAGCAAACCATGATGTAATCTCAAGTTTGGAAGTTTTTCCATATCAAAAATATAGGAGATTACTTCTCAGTCCCTAGATGTCTGACCACTAAGGCTGGTTTCACACTGCAGTTTTTTCCCTGATAAGGTTCGATCAGGTTTGTGTGTCAAAACCAGGAAAGGAACCAGAAGAGGAACATACAGAGAAAAACTATAATTGAAAGTTTGAAACCTGTTCTGAGTTTTGGAGACACTCCTGGTTTTGGCACACAATCCTGATCGAACCTGATCAGGGAAAAACTGCAGTGTGAAACCAGCCTATGTCCCCCACTATTCCTGAGAACTGGAGTTCTGATCAAGATTATATGAAGGGTTTCATGTTAGATGATGCACATTGCCAATTCATTCATTCATAATTGGAGTGCTGTTGATAGCTGAGTATTGCACTTGGCTGGTCCTTTGCACTTCTATAATAAATGATCACAGCTCCATTTATCTCTGGTTCTTTGGAAAACCCCTCTAAATCAGATCATAGACAGCTAATTAATTTAAACTCCAGATATCAGAACCAACAATTGTTTCAGATTCCAGGATCAAATGAGAATCCATTCTGCATTCAGCAAGCTGATGTCAAACCCCACATTTAGTTCAATTGGCAAACCACGCATCCCTCCCAAAACATACCCATATCAGAATTCACAAGATACCCCCAAATTATCAGACAACAGCTCACATGTGAGATTCCAGGATTCTCAACATTAGCCCAAAATTAGTAAAAACTCCTGTCGGCTCTGTACATTTTTATGAATGAATTTGCAGCTCCCCTGTGAGCAGCGCTCATACTGTACCTAATGTACGTATAGTATGTGCGCTCTCCGAGGTCCTGCACTCATTTACAGTAGATCTATGGGCAGGGGTGGACTGGCCCAGGTGCGGCTGGCTTTGTGAAAGAATAGCAGACGTGGCAGCCTGCGGCAGAAACGGCACAGTGAGTGGCCGGCGATAGTCTGACAGCACCCCCCCTAAGTTACTGTACATAACATATTAACCTATTACATGCCAACCTAAGTAGGTAGCATGTCTCTAGAGGGGTGGGCACCCCCTAGAGACATGAAGGGCATAATTATTATCATTAATAAAGCTTTATTCATAGATTTTACAGTTTGCTCATCCCTGCGGCAGCAGGGATGAGCAAACTATTCGGTAACCGGATTGCTCTGGATTACATATCCAGAGCAATCCAGTTACCGGATTGCAGCTTGTCTGAAGCCAATTGCATTCACAGCATCTGGATCTGGACGCGGTGAATGCAATTTCAGTAATAAATGTGACCCTAGCCTTTAACAATGATGGAGCACTCGGTAATAGAAGTAGTAAATCTTCTTTTGCAGATCTATTGAATTTTGCTATGCGGGAACCAATTCGATGTTTGGATCTAGAGGTTAAAGAGTGCCACAGAATAAGGTCTGAAATCCAGAGTTTAAATTAATTGGAAGATCTAATGTTTGAGATCTGAATACCATATTTGTATCATTGTTTTTAGATCTTTTTTTATTGGTAGGGTTCCCAAAGATTACTTTTTCCAACCCATGAATCATGATGTAGGATAGTACAAGTAAGAATCACTCGGTCCTGTATATTACTGTATATATGCAACCAACATCTCCAGGGTCTCAATTCTTCTGATTATTCTAGGTAAATTAGAAGGTTTGGACACCCTCTACAGTAGTTCAAGAATTCCGTCATGTTGAATAATAACATATTTTGATAGATGCTAATATAGGTCAATCTGTCAGTGTAGTAATTTCTTTTGATGTAATAAATATCTTTCAATAAGCCCTGGTGACCACATTTAAAAGGAACATATCCAGTTCTAAAGTGAAACTCTAAGCAAGATGATAAAGAAAATCCTGTCTGAAGAAAAAACAGAATTTTTAATGAGACGCAACCTAAAAGAAACCTGAAACAAGCGGCATAGATGTATATAAATTAGATGGACACTAGTTGTTTGATAAGTTTGTCCTAGTAAAAACATCGCTGTGATGTTGATAAGTGTATATTTTGGCAGAAAATGTTGCATATTGAATAAATGACTGGTATACAGACATCACTCCGAATGAATTACATATTGAAGACACTTATTGGGAAACTGCTAAGGGAAATAATTACAGCCTTCACTTTTTCATCAGGGTGGTGTAAACCAAATAAAAAAATTATCATGGGCAAATACGACGCAGGATTTCTCTATTTTTACTGAGATATGAAAGGAAGCAAAAGAGATGCCAAATGCAACTGGCTTCAATTTTTTTTTAATGAGACAGAAATTGCTGTAAAGAGGAAAATTGAAGAAAAGTTTTAGACTGTAGATGAAGGAAGCATTTGGCAGTCTAATGATGGAAGTATAGAGCAATGCAATTTGTGACTAAGTCCGTGTTCACACAGTTTTTTGAGGATTTTTGGGAACAGAATATCTCCAAAATACTTCCCAAAACTCACTTTAAAAAAATTTGGAAAGCTCATCTTTTTTACCTCTTTTGCAAAATCCTCTTACTACTCCTACAAAGAGTCTTTTGGGCCTTTTTTTTCTAAAGAGATCATAAAAAATTACTGTTGGGGATAAAAATAAGCGCATGTCAGATCTTAGAAATTAATTCTCTCAAAACTACAATGTCAAATCAAAAGGCCGCAGAAAAAGCTTAAAAAACTCTTTAAAGCTTCAAAACGACTTCAGGAAAAGAAAAACAGGAGTCTCAGCGTGTGATCACTAACACATCTTTGGACAATGAGGGGAAGAGGCAGTACAGCAGAGGTGACAGTGCCCGAAGAGGAGGAGAGCTGAAAGATTTGTAATGTGACATTCACTCCCTCCACACAACACAATAGACGTTCTCACAAATCACTTAATCATCTATTCACACTATTAATTCTTCTTCTACTAGTCACAGGAGTTATTGAACCTAATCCAGGCCCCTCTCATAATAGTAACCTTAAAACATTCCCTGCAAAACACAGAAACCCCATGAATCTCATTACTATTCCTTGTATGCTTAAACAAATTAGAAGTGCCAGGCACTACACACTATACCATATAATAATGGCCTAATCCAGGCCCCTCATTCTGATCCCTTCAGAGACAGCTGGGACAACTGAGGTGCATGTTAAAGTTCATTAGTAATCCATAGTAAAAGAAGAAAGCAGCACTCACCAGATATTCCTTGTGCAGACTTTATTAGGGGTGAGGGTTACAGCAGTGCAAGTAGGGGAGCAAGACGGACTACAGCTTGCCATTTCATGTGGAGTGCACTTCAGGGGTTCCTTGTATGCCTTCTGTCTCCTTTAACTGTGCCCTTTGGTACCCTCACTCTGCATGTAACAAAGTCTCTTACATCCAAAATTTTTCCTTTTACATTCTCCTCCTTGCTCTTATGGACACCTGGATTTAGCAGTCGGACACCATTGCTGCTCTTTCTTATGGTGGCCTCCAGTTTTCCCATACTCCTAGACCTGAGAGCAGACCAGGTGCATGTGTGGGTGTTCTGCTTTATAAATTGTGCTTTTCAGGTTATCCCTCCTGTCGCATCACTTATCTTCCCTTCTTTTGAGGTCCACACTGTCAGACTTTACAGACCTATTCCCTGTGAGTGGCACTGGTGTATTGACCCCGAGGCCCCACATGTCAGTTCCTTGATCACTTTTCCACCTATTATTTACACTTTCTAGCCTGTAATCTCCCTGCTGTCATCATGGGGGACTTTAACATTCCTATTTATGATCTTCTCTTCTCATCTGCTGCTCGTCATTTATCTCTAACCTTCTCTCTTGGCCTTTCACAATTTACTAATTCAGCCACACATGAAGATGGGAATACACTGGACCTGACCTTCTCCCGACTCTGCTCTGTGCATGATTTTACTAATTCCCATCATCCGTTCTCTGACCACAACCTTCTTTCATTATCAGTCAAGAACTGTAAACCCATCACGGATACCCCCAACTGCTACACCTTTAGG
The DNA here is from genome assembly GCA_033576535.1 of Allobates femoralis. Lineage (NCBI taxonomy): Eukaryota > Metazoa > Chordata > Amphibia > Anura > Aromobatidae > Allobates > Allobates femoralis. Next base: position 759,696,207 of record JARQOC010000003.1, read on the forward strand.
AATATACATGCCATTAACACCCAAAATCTTATAAAGAAATTGCAAACTTCATTGACTCCAAGCTCCTCCCTCTCATGTTCATACTCTGCTCTGCAACTCTATAATGAAACACTTCAAAGTGCCCTGCACCTCCTATATCTAGAACAATTCAGCACCAACAGTGGTACATGCTGCAAACACGGTTTCTCCAACGGTGCTCCAGATGCACTGAAGATCTGTGGAGAAAGTCCAACCTGCCAAAAGACTTCATCCATTATATTTTTGTGAAAACATACAGAGCTGCCCTTCACCTCACCAAACAAGCTTACTTTAACACTCTTATCACATTAAAAGCCAACAATCCTAAACAACTCTTTAACACTTTTCACTCTCTCCTTGGTCTAAAAGTAGAGGCTCATCAGCTATGACAATCTGGCTAAATATTTTAAAGAAAACATTGATCACAAACAACAGGAAATTTCTTCTAGCCTCATAACATCATGCATTTTCATCCCTCCTGCCCTTCATTCAGCTCTCTCTCACTCTTCGATCGGGTCACACAGGAAGAAGTTACCCAGCTCCTGGCATCTTCTCGCCCTACTACCTGCACCAGTGACCCTATTCTCTCCCATCTCCTTCAATCCCTTTCCCTAGCTGTCACCACTTAAATAACTGATATAATTATTCTCTCTTTCTCATCTGGTGTCTTCCCCTCCTCTTTCAAACATGCCAGCATACATCCATTACTTAATAAAACACCCTTGACCAGAACTGCGCTGCTAACTACAGACCTGTCTCTAATCCACCCTTTATCTCTAAACTTCTGGAATGCTTGGTCTATTCTGATCTCTCAGACAATTCTCTTCTTGACCCTCTACAATCTGGATTCCGGTCCTTACACTCTACTGAAATTGTGCTTACAAAAGTCTTTAACGATCTACTAACAGCTAAATTTAATGGTCACTACTCTACTGATTCTCCCGGATCTCTCCACTGCATTCAATACTGTGAATCACCAGCTCCTTCTCTCTATGCTCCACTCTATTGAACTTAAGGTCACTGCTCTCCTGGTTCTTCTCATACCTCTCTGACAGCTCCTTCATTGTCTCTTTCGCCGGGTCCTCTTTCTCTCCACTTCTCCTCACAGTTGGGATTCCAAGAGTTCAGTCCTAGATCCCCTTCTCTTCTCTCTTTACACTGTCCCTATTGGACATACCATCAGGAGATTCTGTATTCAGTACAATCTTTATGCTAACAATACCCAATTATACACCTCTTCTCCCGAGTCCCGACATCATCCCTTTATTACTAGAAAATACCAGTGATTGTCTGTCTGCTGTCTTCAACATCATATTCTCTCTCTACCTTAAACTGAATCTGTCAAAAATCGAACTTCTCATGTTTCCTCCCTCTACGAACATCTCTAGAATTCAACCTTTTCTTACCATTGACTCTGCTAAAACTCTAAGGGTACCTTTACACGCGGCTACATTTCTAGGGTGGCTACAGGTAACTTACTGGTTGCAGTGAAATCATGGAGATAAGGTTCTATCTTGTTGCTGTGTACAAATGGAATAATCTCTCCATGATTTCACTGCAACCAGTAAGTTACCTGTAGCCACCCTAGAAATGTAGCCGCGTGTAAAGGTACCCTAACTGTCGCCCTTATTCATTCTTGTCTGGAATATTGCAATTCCCTACTCTTTGGTCTTTCATTTACTAAACTTTCCCCTCTCTAATCATCCTAAATGCAGCAGCCAGGATCATGTTTGCCTCCCACTGCTTCACTGATGTCTCTATCCTGTGCCAGTCATTGCAATGGTTGCCCATCCTCTACAGAGTACAATATAAAATTATCACTCTCGCCCACAGAGCCCTGCACAGTTCTGCACCGCCCTACAGCTACCTACCAATTAGATTTTAATGGGATTAGCGTTCAGAATCTGCTATAGAGCTGCACCACACCAGACTCTCACCCTCTTAGGTCAAATAAATGAGATATCAGTCACAATATATGTTTTTGAGGTGGGATAAATAAATCACCACTTATCTTACTAGCGATAATAAAAGCAAGTATCCTACAAATTCTATAGATTAAATAATTTTAATTGCACTCCAAACCCACAAGTAAAAATTCACACTTCTAATTTTACACGTATAGCTAAAATTATCTCCGGCTGGTAGCTGTATATAAAAGCTACTATCAAGATAAAATAGAATAAAATGAGACTATGGTTGGTATGTCTTTAGCCATAAAAATTCTGAGACATTGATGTAAACTATTACAGTCCCCATTGATCAAAGTTCTTATGTTATAAAAACATTATTTCAATGACTCTTTTGGGAATCTGTACTGAAAAGTCCTGAGTGATCTATAAAGATATTATTACTGTTGTTACATTAAATGATGTCAATTTTTCAACGGTATCTCTGTTGTTCCTTAGATTGCACTTAGTAATAAACGTAATCTCACTGTTTTTCTTGAAATTGCTTATTCCCTTTGCAGGCTCCATTGGAGCAGGTACCTGCTGTTTCTTATGTGTCCTGGATCACACTGTGTCCTCATGCGTCTGTTCCTCTGATAATTCCCGACTCTCGCTGGTGAGGTATGTGGCTAGTCCACAGCTCCCAGTCATGAACACCGACTGTAGAGCCTTGTTTCCTCTTGCGACAAGGTCATATTCTTCTTTCCTTTGAGTTGATAGTGAAAACTATCTGATAGGATCCTCTTGGACAAAATGAACTTTAACTCATCCGTGGCCAAATACTTTAATTGCTAATATATCTGCAGCAAATTGATTGAAAATATATTATTGCACTCTGCAGCAACAATTATAAGCAGGGGGGGTGGGGTGCTATCAGTCAACCGCAGCTAACTCACCGTCACGGCCGCCGTCTGCTGCCTTATCACAGCGCCAGCCGCAAAGCGCCTCCAGCCGGCCCATTTATGTGGGGGGGCGGCCCTAGATGAGGGCTACACCACCAGTCCAGGGGGCACTTGCCCCCCTGCCACCTGGGCCAGTCCTCCCTGGATACCACGCCCCATCAGCGATGATTGGTGGGGGCTACTGTGTTACCATTGGCTGTCCCTTCATAGGGCGCCATATTTAAAGAGCTGTCCATTCACACTACACAATTGCAATGACGTCATGTATTAGACAGCCTTCCTGCGTAGGCTATCCAATCATGACGCTATTGCGTTGTCCAATCAGCATGTTAGCAGCAACTAACACAACTCTGTCACGCCTATGTTTTGGCGCCGCAGAACATGTACGCCCACACTCCCCTACTGATTGCGGCGTGTGAAGGGGTGACGGTATTCAACAGGAAGTTATCCGCAGGATCTGTTGGAAGTTCCGGGGAACAACGATACCTTGACTTGACAACGCAACGGCGGCGTGTACATGCGGAATCGGCGATCGGTAGCAACCGTTCAAAACGTGCACGTTCGGTTGCTACCGATTACCAGGGATAGTGGCGACGTGTAAAGGTACCTTTACAGAGTCAGAAAGCACAGCTCCATCCCATCGTGACAAAACAACCTCTGGAAATTGTAGCCTTGGACCATGTAAAACTGACTCCAAGTAGATCTGGCTACACCTAAGCGTTAACCATGGTAGACCATTACTCGAGATTCTTAATGGTTGCCTCCGTAAAAGACTTGACAGCTGCCACAGCTGCTAGAACATTCCAGATCGTATTCTGAAGACCATTGGGATACCCTGAACAGGTCCTAACAGATCAAGGATCGACCTTCAAAGTGGAGATCTTCCAAGAGTTCTGCCATATATATGGGTGCAAAAAGATCAGAACAACCCCATACCATCCACAAGCCAATGGACTCTGTGAGAAAATGAATCATATCATCACTGACATGTTGAAGATCTTACCCTTAGAGGAAAGAAACCAATGGCCGGAGAAAACTACCTGACTTGGTAGACATGTGCAACCACATTCCAGTAAGCTCTATGAACTGTACACCAGCTTACCTGATGAGAGCCCATACAGGAAAGTTACCCGTAGACTTGGAACTCGGAGTAGTAGAAAACACAATTCCCAATTGGAATGCCCATCGCCTCAAACAATACAGAATGGTTCAAGTCTGTTTAGAAGATAACCTGGAGAAATTCTGTGAAAAACAAGAAAGGAACTATAACAAGCATGCTCCAGCAGAACCAATAACACCTGGAAGTATTGTCCTTAAGAGGAAAAGAACCAAACACAAGTTGGATGATCAGTGGGAACAAGAACCCTACGTTCTGTTAGATTCTGGTTATGACAACGAAAAAGTCTGCCTTATCAGCAAGAACGGTGGAAAAACCACACAGACTGTATCCAGAAACCACATTAAAAAATGTCCAACAGATTGGGAAAATCAAAATTCCCCAACTCAACCAATTCAAGAATCAGAACCAGTTCAAGAACAAAGTTCAAATGAAGAATCAAAAGAGAAGGTAATCCCTACCATCTTAGGAGAATTCCCAGAAGATTGGCCTCAACAAGATGGAGCCATCATAGTGCCAGTGCTGAATTTCTACCAGCCTTATGAAGTGGTACAAAGGAATCAGGAAGAAATACTCATTGCTAGAGAATCTGAGGATGCTGCAATCGGTACACCTGCTAGTCCTGTAGTGAGAATAAGGCAATGCAGACGCTTACCTAACATACCTGCACTAAGCCCTTCACTAGAAACCTCACCTGAGACAGTAACAACTGTAGTGCAAAAATCACACAGAAGCACACAAGGTCAACCCCCGTCTAGGTATGGAGAGTGGGCACAGTAAAGTCAGAGGTAGAACACACTAAATGTTAACATGTAAATAGTCATTATAAAGTAAGAATGTAAATAGTGTTCAAAAGGTGAAGAGTAGGCCAAAAGCCAGGTACACAACACCAAAAGGGGAGTTGGCGTAAGGAGCTGGCCAGGGAAAGTAAAACCTTGTCCAAAGGGTGGCCCAAGGGCCAGGAGACCTACAGCACTAATGATCGTTAGAGGCCCCTATAGTACCTAGGACTCCTACGCCGAAAAGACCCGTTGTTGTGTATTTTGAACTGTTGAGCCTACAGAGACTTTACCTGTAAGGACTTTTTGAACTTTGAACTGAACTTTTCTCACTTTGAACTTTTACAATTTAAAAGGACTACAGTTACAGGACTATTGTAGCCACAAACTTTCCAAAGGCCTGCGGTGAATGGACTAGCACCGTATGGACTTACCTGTTTTTCATTTTCCAATATTTTTCAGTGATTTTTGTAAATTTTTATTTTTCAGACTTGTAAATATGTTATTAATAATTGTTATTCCTTTTGCCAAACAAAATTGCTCAGTCTAGGAGTACTGAAATTACCTAGGAGGGTATGTGGCGCCCTGCTCACACAGGTAGCCACAGACTTCCCTAATGCACAGCTGCGTTTCCACAGTAGGTACCTACTACATGCAACATCTTCCACCCTGGCACAGTAGTGGGAGCTCAACTTGCTGCCCTTAGTCAAGATCCCCAATAAATACTGCTGCTGGGGGAGGAGTTAGTTAGAGTGTGCAGACGCTAGGAGAACTGCGAAGACGTCCTGGTGGTCGGTGCCACGGTTAGGCCCGAACCAGTGACCCAGATTGGCCCTTCTGATGTCCCGCAAGCCTAAGTGGGGACAGAAGGCAAGGAGCAGAAAGCCTAAAGGGAGTGAGGAACTTGTGGAAGTTCGCCCTAAGACTTACCGGACATCGGGGATCCGCACCTGTAGGATACTCCAGGACTACAGAAAACCCCGTCACACCATGGAGGCTCCAGCCACCCGGTCCCCCTGTGGGTCAAAGAGAGGGACCCAGACACAGCAGTGTACCACCGCAGTGATCAGAGAGGGTAACCCGTGGACCGCACAGGAGGAGAGAAAGCAGATAGCAAAGAGAGGAGGCCAGTCTGGCTGCATGCAGACTGGGCTTCAATTACCAAAGAGGAACAGAGGAGGCCTTATACCCACTTGCTGTGGGGACCCACTGTGCAACTTGGTCACCTGTCAGTTCCTAGGACATCTTTAACTGCTACCACCAGTAAAAAGGTAAAAGAGACTTCTGCAGTGAGCGTGTGTCATTCCTCCCCGTTCCCGGTGCCTCGCATAGACTGCTCCAACACTCTCCATCCTATCTACAGCCCCACTACAAGCTGCCCCTTCACACTACGCTGCCCCGGAGGTCCAGTCCTACCTGTAGAGGACTTTGCCAACTAGCCACATTACCATCTACATCTGGCGGACTGTGGCGGCGCTGGTGGCTCCTCACCAGACACTACAGGTGGCGTCACGACAAACTGTATTTAAAATCCCTGTAAATAATAACCTCTTTTTGAAGATACACCCAGGACACGGGATCAGGTGCGGCCACCACTCCCCGTGACACAGCAGATGCTATCCGTGGAGCCTGATACCCGAGTACCCCAAAGCCTGGGCTCAACATTATATCATGTCCAGCTCAAAGGTACCCCACACCTATGATTGCAGGACTGCAACAAACATGAATAAATAAAACCGGGGCTGGAACTAAGGTGATACTCTGCAGTGGCACGATTTACACTGGCCTCAAAAAAGAAAAGACAACAAAAAAGCAACAAATAGGCAAATACCCTAAAAATGAAAATAAGTGAAAATGTCATACTGCAAAAACATAATTAGGGTACTTAGTGACATACAGTACAGATCAAACGTTTGGACACAGCTTCTCATTCAAAGATTTTTCTGTATTTTCATGACTATGAAAATTGTAGATTCACACTGAAGGCATCAAAACTATAACTTAACACATGTGGTAATTATAAACTTAACAAAAAGTGTGAAACAACTGAAAATATTTTTCTAGGTTCTTCAAAGTAGCCACCTTTTGCTTTGATTACTGTTTTGCAACTCTTGGCATTCTCTTGATGAGCTTCAAAGCAGCAATGCATCCCCACACCATCACACCTCATCCTCAATGCTTCACGGTGGGAACCAGGCATTTAGAATCCATCGTTACTTCTCGCACGCACAAACACACGGTGGTTGGAACCAAAGATCTCAAATTTGGACTCATCAGACCAAAGCACAGATTTCCACTGATCTAATGTCCATTCCTTGTGTTCTTTAACCCAAACAAGTCTTTCTGCTTGTTGCCTGTCCTTAGCAGTGGTTTCCTAGCAGCTATTTTACCATGAAGGCCTGCTGTACAAAGTCTCCTCTTTACAGTTGTTGTAGAGATGTGTCTGCTGCTAAAACTCTGTGTGGCATTGACCTGGTCTCTAATCTGAGCTGCTGTTAATCTGCGATTTCTGAGGTTGGTGACTCAGATGAACTTATCCTCCGCAGCAGAGGTGACTCTTGGTCTTCCTTTCCTGGGACAGGCTTTATGTGAGCCAGTTTCTTTGTAGTACTTAATGTTTTTTCCAACTGCACTTGGGGACACTTTCAAAGTTTTCCCAATGTTTTGGACTGACTGACCTTCATTTCTTAAAGCAATGATAGCCACTTGTTTTTCTTTACTTAGCTGCTTTTTTTCTTGCCATAATACAAATTCTAACAGTCTATTCAGTAAGACTAACAGCTGTGTATCCAACAAACTTCTGCACTACACAACTGATGGTCCCAACCCATTTATAAGGCAAGAAATCCCACTTATTAAACCTGACAGGACACACCTGTGAAGCGAAAACTATTTCCGGTGACTACCTCTAGAAGCTCATCAAGAGAATGCCAAGAGTGTGCAAAGCAGTAATCACAGCAAAAGGTGGCTACTTTGAATAACCTAAATAAAGACATATTTTCAGTTGTTTCACACTTTTTTGTTAAGTATATAATTCCACATGTGTTAATTCATAGTTTTATGCCTTCAGTGTGAATCTACAATTTTCATAGTCATGAAAATACAGAAAAATCTTTGATTGAGAAGGTGTGTCCAAACTTTTGGTCTGTACTGTGGATATGATCATATAAATGTATAACATGCATTCAAGAGACTAGTCAGCGGCACTCACCACAGAAGATCTTTGTGCTTTTATTCAGAGTCCAACAAAATCCATGCACAATTCAGATGGAGGAGGAAGAGTGCTGGTCCGCCGTCCTAGCACTCCCCCTCCCCCATCTGAATTGTCCATGGATTTTGTTGGACTCTTAATAAAACCACAAAGATCTTCTGTGGTGAGTGCCGCTGACTAGTCTCTTGAATGCATGTGATTATTGTGGAATCAGTGTGCAACACCTGTAGATGGCACCGAAAAGGTCATAACTATAGTGGCTACACCTAGTTACACTATATAGTGCCCAGTAACCTCTAATATTGGACTGATATAAATGTGTCAGCTTATTCTTACCAAAAATTAAAATCTGGATTGATATAAAATGTATATTTAATTTATATTCTAAAGATAAAAAATATATAAATACAGTACCGTATTTTAAAAATATTTAAAAACTGTTTAACATCCAATTGGACCTCTGAATGGTGTTTCTTTATTCAGTTCTAGTTTTTGCTTCTCTGGTCTCTATAAAGGACTCATTCATTAAAAGTCTTGATGTGGGTGATGTCTAGTTAGGGTGGTGGTTACCGTATATAGCCTATGGACATGGGAAAAAATAATCAATTTCTGAGGTGCAGGTGTTCTGCATTTAAACCGGAATGTAAACCAACCTTTTTCAATGAAGGCTGGGATGTGGATTGTAGGTAGTTTGTAATTTGGAAAACTGTCTACTTCTAGGGATGAGGGGAGGGGGAATAATTCCAACTCTTAAAAAGGGAAAGAGATATTATATACCACAGTGAAAGGTAATGTTAGGATTTGTATTACATTAATTTCTATCTACCTATATTCTGGCTTGGATAGATGTAGCACCCTGGAGTTGTCCTGAGAATGTCCTAAAATAAATCAGGATGTCTTTTAGTAGGGATGTTCTATAAACATTTGCCACTTCACATATATAGACTGCATATATAGACATGCGTTTTTGCTATTAAGGCATGCGTTTTTGCTATTAGTGAATGATTTTTTTTGCATGGGGGCCTATGGGTGCGTTTTTACATGCTTTTTTAAAAATGCAGGTCTCCAAAAAAGCATGAAAAAAATGCAAGTGTGACCCTAGCCTAATATAGTATTCACTACTAGGTAAATACAAGAAATGTCCAGTCTCACCGTGTCCACATATACTCATAAGCCGTCAAATAAAGGTGCCAGTCTCAAGCCAGTTGCCTTGACATACGGCTTTAACCTCTTAAGGACCGAGTCACTTTGCAGCTTAATATAAAAATAAGGTTAAGACTGGCATCTACCACAGGTGTAGGTGCTGGCAGAAAAATATATACTTACAGATTAGTGAACCGCCGCGACACTACTATATTAATGATTAAAGTGGATGAATGAGTGGCACCAAAAAGACGAAGATCTATGGGTATAATGCAAATGTGAAATGCAGAAACTGCCCGTGCTATACATCTGCATTTCACATTTGCATTATACCCATAGATCTTCGTCTTTTTGGTGCCACTCATTCATCCACTTTAATCATTATATAGTAGTGTCGCGGCGGTTCACTAATCTGTAAGTATATATTTTTCTGCCAGCACCTACACCTGTGGTAGATGCCAGTCTTAACCTTATTTATATATTGCTTATTTGGACTGAGCTCCCACTCTATAATTTAGTTCCCATGTTCCACTTTTTCTTTAGTTTGGTAACCACACTTGGACACCATTGCTAGATCCTAGTACACACCTGTTCGTCGTTTTTAATTACACCTAGGACATATAAATCCATCCACATCACACCATTTCTTCAGAGCATAGTGTTAGGACTTGGCAGTGGAGACTCCTTGAAGTGGATGCCAAGCTTAATCCTTAGTGGCTACTAATGAGACTAAGTTCTCCGGTTTTCATGTATAGCACAGGGCAGTTTCTGCATTTCACATTTGCATTATACCCATAGATCTTCGTCTTTTTGGTGCCACTCATTCATCCACTTTAATCATTAATATAGTAGTGTCGCGGCGGTTCACTAATCTGTAACTTTGCAGCTTAATGACAAGACCGTTTTTTGTAATTCTGACCAGTGTCCCTTTATGAGGTTATTACTCTGGAACACTTCAATAATTTTTGTGTTTATTTGTGAAAAAATCAAAAATTTGCTAAAATTTTGTAAATTTAGCAATTTTCAAATTTTAATTTTTATTCTTTTAAACCAGAGAGTTATGTGACACAAAATAGTTAATAAATCACATTTACCACATGTCTACTTCACATCAGCACAATTTTGTAAAAAAAAATTTTTTGGTTAGGAAGTTATGAGGGTTCAAAGTTCATCAGCAATTTCTCATTTTTCCAGCAAAATCTCAAAAAAATTTTTTAGTGACCACATCACATTTGAAGTCTCTTTGAGGGATGTACATGACAGAAAACACCCAAATGTGATACCATTCCAAAAACTACACCCCTCAAGCTACTCAAAACTACATACAAGAAGATTATTAACCCTTCAGGTGCTTCACAGGAACTAAAGCAATGTGGAAGGAAAAAGTTGACATTTTAATTTTTCCAACTAAATGTTCTTATAGCCTAAATGTTTTTCATTTTCACATGGGCAACAGGATAAAATGCATCAAAAATTTGTTGGACAATTTCTCCTGAGTACACAGATACCTCATATGTGGTCATAAACCACTGTGTGGATGCACGGTAGGGCTCAGAAGGGAAGGAGCGCAATTTGACTTTTGGAGCTAATTTTACATTCAAAAAGTCAAATGCGCTCCTTCCTTTTCGAGCCCTGCTGTGCGCCCAAACAGTGGTTTATGACCACATATGAGGTATCGGTGTACTCAAGAGAAATTGCCCAACAAATTTTAGGATCCATTTTATCCTGTTGCCCATGTGAAAATGAAAACATTAAGACCAAAAGAAAGATTTTGTGAAAAAAAAGTACTTTTTCATTTTTACGGATCAATTTGTGAAAGACCTGGGGTTTAAAGTGCTCACTATACATCTAGATAAGCTCCTTTGGGTGTCTGGTTTCCAAAATGGGGTCATTTGTGGGGGAGCTCTAATGTTTAAGCACACAGGGGCTCTCCATACACGACATGGTGTCCGCTAACAATTTGAATGGAAAATTCGCTCCAATAGTTAGCGGGCACCATGTCGCGTATGGAGAGTCCCTGTGTGCCTAAACATTGCAGCTCCCCCACAAATGACCCAATTTTGGAAACTAGACCCCCCAAGGAACTTATCTAGATGCATAGTGAGCACTTTGAACCCCCAGGTGCTTCACAAATTGATCTGAGAAAATGAAAAAGTACTTTTCTTTCACAAAAATTTTCTTTTTTCATTTTTATGGATTCATTTGTGATGCACCTGGGGGTTCAAAGTCTCACTATTCATCTCAATAAGTTCCTTGGGGGGTCTAGTTTCCAAAATGGGGTCACTTGTGGGGGAGCTCTAATGTTTAGGCACACAGGGGCTCTCCATACGCGACATGGTGTCTGCCAAAAATTCCAATTGTTAGCAGACACCATGTCGTGTATGGAGAGCCCCTGTGTGCCTAAACATTGGAGCTCCCCCACAAGTGACCCCATTTTGGAAATCAGACCCCGGTGAGGACTTTGAACCTACAGGGGCTTCACAAATTGATCCGTAAAAATAAAAAAAGTACTTTTTTTTCACAAAAATGTTCTTTTAGCCTCAATTGTTTCATTTTCATATGGGCAACTGGATAAAATGGATCCTAAAATGTATTGGGCAATTTCTCCTGAGTACACCAATACCGCATATGTTGTGGAAAACCACTGTTTGGGCGCAAGGCAGGGATTGGAAGGAAAGGAGCGCTGTGGCACCCCTGCGGGGGATTGCCACATGTTCCACCAGTGCAAGGAGGGAATTACACGTTGGTTAATACAGCACACACCACCTTCCACCCCAGACCTGAAGGGGGAGCTCTACTGGCTGCCTTAAGTCAGTTCCCTTTTAAGAACATCCAGGCCTGAGGGGAGGAGTCAGTTAGTCCCAAGAGTTAGTTTCAGTTTAGTTCCTGTGTGGAGAGGGAAGAGAGAGGAGACAGAGGAACTGGTCGCTGGGGGAGATCCAGGCCCAGGACCAGGGACCACTGACCGCTTTGTGCTTTGTGAAGCACCTGGGGCTTCAAAGTGCTTACTATGCATCTAGATAAATTGCTTGGGGGGTTTAGTTTCCAAAATGGGGTCACTTATGGGGAAGCTCCAACGTTCAGGCACACATGAGCTCTCCATAGGCAACATGGTGTCCGCTAACAATTGGAGCTAATTTTCCATTCAAATTGTTAGCGGACACCATGTCGTATATGGTGAGTCCCTGGGTGCCCAAACATTGGAGCTCCCCCACAAGTGATCCACATTTTGGAAACTAGAGCCCCCAAGAAAACTATCTAAATGCATAGTAAGCACTTGAAGCACCTGGGGGTTCAAATGCTTACTATGCATCCAGATAAGTTCCTTGGGGAGTCTAGTTTCCAAAATGGGGTCACTTGTGGGAGAGCTCCAATGTTTAGACGCACAGGGGCTCTCCATACTCGACATGGTGTCCGCTAACAATTGGAATTGTTAGCAGACACCATGTCACATATGGAAAGCCTCTACGTGTCTAAACATTGGAGCTCCCCCACAAGTGACCCTATTTTAGAAACTAGACCCCCCAAGTAACTTATCTGGATGCATATTGAGCACTTTGAACCCCAGGTTCTTCACAAATTGATCCAAAAAAATTAAAAAGTACTTTTTTTTTCACAAAAATTTTCTTTATTTATTTTACGGATCAATTTGTGAAGCACCTTGGGGTTCAAAGTTCTCACTATGCATCTAGATAAATTCCTTGGGGGGGGGTCTAGTTTCCAACATGGAGTCATTTGTGGGGGAGCTTCAATATTTAGGCACACAGGGGCTCTCCATATGCGACATGGTGTCCACTAACAATTGGAGCTAAATTTCCATTGAAATTGTTAGCTAAAACCATGTCGTGAATGGAGAGCCCCGGTGTGCCACCAGCAATGCCACCAGCACAAGGGTAACTGGAAGAGTTGGGATACAGCACCAGAAAATGGCACCTCTAATAAATGCGCTATTTTCTGGGGTGATTGTGGGTTGCTATTCGCAGCATGGGGCCCAAAACATTTGCGCCTCTCCACACTAAGGATTCCAGCCCCCCCAACTGCCAAGTTGTACCTGGCTGGCAACAAAAAGTACTTCAAAGCTCCATGTTGTTTTATTTGTAGAAACAATTTTAAAAATAAAAAATGTGGGTCTTCACCATATTTTTGATCCAGCCATGTACAACTTGGCAGCTACGGACTGCCACCCAACCCCAGCTGCCTCGTTGTACCTGGCTTGCAACCAAAAATACAGCATAGCCCTTTTTTTAAATTTATAGACCTAATTTGAGAAAAAAAAATGTGGGGCTCCGCTATATTTTTGGTCCAGCCCGGTACAACTAGGCAGCTCGGGGCTGGAATCCTCAGCATGGACAGGCCCAAGCGTTCTGGGCCCCCCATGGTGCAAATTGCAGCCCGCAGCCGCCGCAGAAAATGGCGCATTCTTTGAAGTGCCATCATCTGGTCCTGTACAAAGACTCTTCCAGTTGCCCTGGTGCCGGTGGTGAGCTGGGTAATAAAGAGGTTAATGCCAGCTTTTTTTTATTGGCAGCTGGCACTAAGCCCAAGATTCATAATGTCATGCCAATGTTAGACCCAGCCATTAGGAATCTCTAGTAAATAGTATAAAAAATATACACCACACAGAAAAAATCTTTTAATTTGAAAAAAAAACACAAACAAAATTCGGACTCTATTTTTATCATAAAAATCCGACGTAGTCCACAACGAAGGTCCCACGACACTCGATCGCCTCTGCTACATCCAGAGACTGCAGCAAGGGATCAAGTGCCCTCTTCCTACAGTCTCTGGGTTTACTCTGACCCTAGAAACTACAACAAGAAGACACTTGATCCCTTGTTGTAGTCTCTGGGGTCAGAGTCATGGTGCACTGTATGGCAATGATCTACCATACCGTACATCATGACTGCTGGCAGCGTTTTGGGGTCCTGTAAAAAAAACGCATGCGTTTTTTTAACATGGGGCCCTATGGGCAACGCATGCATTATCGTATGGTACATATAGGCATATGCGTTTTTTGTGAAAAAATGACTAAGTCCCAATTTTTCCCAAAAATGTCCTGGACCTCAGGGGACACTTTTGGCACCCTTAGAAAAACGGAATCTGTTATTCTTAGGGCTTAAAAAATGGATTTGTATGTGTGACCCTGGCCTATGGTCTTCCTGATACAACAACCAGATTGATCTAAGGGCCACGTCACACACACAGATATATGTGCAGATATTGTTCTCAGATCTCTGTGGCTGTGTACAAATGAACAATTTGTCCATGATTTCACTGCAACCAGAGATCTGTGAACAATATCTGCACATATATCTGTGTGTGTGACGTGGCCCTAATGCAGAGGTCCCCAAATCCAGGCCTCAAGGGCCGCCAACAGTGCAGGTTTTCAGGATTTCCTTAGTATTGCACAGGGCTTGGAATCATTACCTGTGCAGATGATCACATTAGCACCTGTGCAATACTAAGGAAATCCTGAAAACCTGCACTGTTGGCGGCCCTTGAGGCCAGGAGTTGGGGACCTCTGATCTAATGCAAGCCGGTTTCACTTCCTTAGGCTAAGGTCACACATGCCATGCTTTTTTTGGTGCCTTAAAAAAAAGCATGCGTTTTTCCATGCTTTTTTACATTTCTGCATGTGTTTTTTAAGGTGTTTTTTGACACCCTGCGTTTTTGAATCAGCACCAAAAAATACTGCAAGTTGCGTTTTTTGGTGCGTTTTTAAAAACGCATGTGTTTTTTTTAACATGTGCCCCTATGGGAAACGCATGCGTTTTTGCATGGTACTAAATGGTACAATGCGTTTTTGCATGCATTTTTCAAGGCAGCTCCTCACTTAAGTGCAAAAACACATGCCAAAAACAGATGGCACTTTTGCATGGGGGCCTATGGGTGCATTTTTACATGCATTTTTAGAAAACGCAGGTCTCAAAAAAAGCAAGTGAAATATGCATGCGTGACCCTAGCCTTATTTGGTAAATATAGGTATAGATTGTGGCTATCAGCGTCATCTGTATTCTATGTGGTTTGATCTCCATATTATTATAGTGAGACTGGTGACTCTGGATCTAATTATTCATGGTTGCTTGTTCTTGCTATGTATGGCTAGGGTCACACTTGCAGATTTTTCATGCTTTTTTTGGAGACCTGCGTTTTTAAAAACGCATGTAAAAACGCACTCATATGCCCCCATGCAAAAAACGCATGCCCTAATAGCAAAAACGCATGCCAAAAGTGCCATGCGTTTTTGGCATGTGTTTTTGCACTTATGTGATGAGCTGCCTTCAAAAACGCACGGTACATTAGTACCATTTAGTATAATGCAAAAATGCATGCGTTTCCCATAAGGGCCCATGTTAAAAAACACATGTATTTTCTAAAAAACGCATGCGTTTTTAAATAAGCACCAAAAAATAGTTCATGAACTTTTTTTGGGTGCTGATTCAAAAACGCACGGAAAAATGCATGGGTGCCTAAAGAAAGGCATGCAGAAATGAAATAAGCATGCAGAAACGCATGCTCATTTTTAAGGCACTTAAAAAACTCAAATCATGCCAAGTGCCTATGAGTGCATTCTGCCCAGCGATGGGAGATGTTGACTCATTAAATTGACATTATATGTTAAAGGCTGGGATCACACTTGGCATGAGCTTTTTAAGTGCCTTAAAAATAAGCATGCGTTTCTGCATGCTTATTTCATTTCTGCATGCGTTTTTTAGGTCCATGCGTTTTTGAATCAGCAACCAAGAAAAGTGCATGAACTATTTTTTGGTGCTGTTTTAAAAACGCATACGTTTTTTAGAAAACTCATGCGTTTTTTAACATGGGCCCCTATGGAAAACGCATGCGTTTTTGGATAGTACTGAATGGTACTAAGGTAACATGTGTTTTTGCATGCGTCTTTGAAGGTAGCTTCTCACATAAGTGCAAAAACTCGTGCCAAAAACGCATGGCACTTTAGACATGCATTTTTCCTATTAAGGCATGCGTTTTTGCTATTAGTGCATGCGTTTTTTGCATGGGGGTCTATGGGTGCGTTTTTACATGCTTTTTTAAAAACGCAGGTCTCCGAAAAAGCATGAAAAGAACGCAAGTGTGACCCCAGCCTAATATAGTATTCACTACTAGGTAAATACAAGAAATGTCCATCCTCACCGTGTCCACATATACTTATAAGCCGTCCAATAAAGGTGCGGGTCTCAAACCAGTTGCCTTGACTTACGGCTTTAACCTCTTAAGAACCGAGTCACTTTGCAGCTTAATGACCAGACCGTTTTTTGTAATTCTGACCAGTATCCCTTTATGAGGTTATAACTCTGGAACACTTCAAGTGCAAAAACACATGACACTTTAGGCATTCGTTTTTTCTATTGTGGCATGCGTTTTTGCTATTAGGGCATGCGTTTTTTGCATGGGGGCCTATGGGTGCGTTTTTACATGCGTTTTTAAAAACACAGGTCTCCAAAAAAGCATGTAAAATCTGCAAGTGTGACCCTAGCCTAAAATCTCTCTGTGTGACCGTAGCCTAATGTAGGTTTGTGTTTTGCTTCATTTGCGTTTCTATGTGTTTTTACTGCTTCAAATGCATTTTGGCCCCCATTGATTTTAATGGAAACGTATGCAAAAACATGTGCATTTTCCAAACGCAAAATGCACACGCGTTTTTGCATGTATTTTGCATGCGTTTCCATTGAATTCAATGGGGGCAAAAATATGCGTTTGAGTGCGTTTTTAGCGATAGAAACGCATAGAGATGCAAATGAGGCCAAACACAGACCAGGTTTAGATGTGAAAAGGGCCTGATTAATTTCTGATTGTTTGATGGTGGGTTTACACACACCAATCATTGTGTCCAATATCTGAACAGATCTCTGGTTGCAGTGAAATCATGGATAGATTGCTCCATGTTGTACACAGCCACAAAATGGAACTATGTGTCCATGATTTCACTGTAACCAGAGATTGGTTCAGATATTGGACACAATGATTGGTGTGTGTAAACCCACCATTAGGGTAGGGTCACATTTGGGAGCTTGCATCCGTTGGAAGGATGCATTTAAGGATGCTGTTTTTCCACTTACCATTTTCATGGCATGTTTTTTCATTTTTAGCGCATGCGTTAATGCGTGCACTAACGCATTGTACATATATGGACCATGCATTTACACATGAGTTCCCCATAGAATCCCATGTTAAAAAAGCACGCGTTTTTGCAAAAGCACCAAAAAATGCGGTATGCACTTGCAAAAACGCATAGGTTCAAACGCATTGCACTTTTGCATGAAAATAAAGCATGCATTTAGTAAATGCATGACACAAGTCTGACCCTAGCCTTAAGACACCGTCACACGGCACGAAAAATCCCGGGTTCAGCGATGTTGCAGCGACATCACAAGTGCATTGTGCTGTGTGACAGCACAATGCAACTGCGATAAATCGCTGGTTGTGAGTTGCCAGGTTTACCAACATGTTGTAAAACCTGGTGATCTCGCACAAGCGATTTGGCTGGATTGTGCCATGTGACACCACGATAGTGATGTTGCTGGCGATTTTGTATATTGACAACATTGCTACGTATCGCTCACTGGGTTGATCGATCGCTGCTGCAACATCACAGCAGTGTCGCTGGCAACATCGCTACATGTGACAACTAGGTTGCGATGTCAGAAGTGAGCGCGTACCTGCAGAATCGCTTCCGACAACGCTGCAATGCTGCTCCATGTAATGGTACCTTTACACATGTTTGTAATGTTCCCAGTAATGCATAGCCATAGACTCCTTATTTAATTTGATGGACTGTTGCACATCTAATGCTGGGTTGCGTTTGCCTTTATTCGCGTGTCTATGTGTTTTTACCGCTAAAAACGCATGTGTTTTTGGCCCCATCAGGTTTAATGAAAATGCATGCAAAAATGCATGTCATTTTCAGCAAATGCAAAAATGCATGCGTTTTTGCAAATGCAGCCCAAAATGTTGCAGAACACGCTTTGGGCTGCGTTTGCAAAAACACATGCGTTAAACCCTATAGGGCTTTACCTATACGATAAAAATGCACAGAAACGCAAATGAAGGCAAACGCATCCCAGCATTAGATGTGAAAAGGGCCGATGTGTTCTAATTTGCAGCTGTGTATCTTTTTGTAGTCGTGTTTTTTTCAGCAAGCACCTGTTCACACTCATTAGTGTGCCAATCAGTCTTTTGTTAAATTTGCCGTTATTCATATGACCGGCGTGTGCACAGTACTATTTTCCCATTGTAGTTGAATCCTTCAATAAAATGGCACCAGAGTCAGTCCATACACATACTGCAACCTCCGGCGTCATTTACTTGAAGACATTGGCTCCTTTCACATCTAATGCAGGGCTGCGTTTTGCTTCATTTGCGTTTGTATGCATTTTTACCGCTAAAAACGCATCAAAACGCCTGCGTTTTTGCCCCCTTTGATTTTAATGGAAACACATGTAAAAACTCATGCAAAAATGCATGTGCATTTTCAAAAACGCAAAACGCATGCACTTTTGCCAACGCTGCCCAAAATGTCGGGGAAGCCGTTTTGGAGCTGCAGTGGCAAAGATGCATGCGTTTTGTGTTTTTGCATGCGTTTCCATTAAAAGCAATGGGACCAAAAACGCTAGCATTTTTATGCGGTTTTAGCGGTAAAAACGACAAAAACCGCCAATTTAGCAAGACACAGCCCTGCATTAGATGTGAAAACACCCAGTGTCTTCACTAAAATGGCACTGCCATTCGCTGACTCCATCACCATTTTATTTGACGAATTCAACTACAATGTGAAAATAGGATTGTGTACACACCAGTCATTCCAGCTTTGGACAGAAGGACGCATTATCTATTCCTTCCCTTGCTGTTTTCCTCAATATTGCCCTGCGGCTGCCACTATTATCCCTATGGTCGGCATTTATGCCATTTTCACATTGTAGTTGAATTCTTCAAAAAATGGTACCGGAGTCAGCACATGCATTTACTGTGATATTCGGTGCTATTTTCTTGAAGATACTCTCTCTGCGAATATAATCTGCAATAAACTGGTGATATTCGTATGAGACAGTGACTTTAATAAAGTGGCCCAGAGTTTGCAGTATGCACAAGTGCTGACTCTGGCACCATTTTATTGAAGAATTCAATTACAACATGAACATAGCACTGCACACGCACTGGCCATCTGGCTTAGGAAAGAAGGAGGCATTCCATATTACAGTCATATGAAAAAGTTTGGGCACCCCTCTTAATCTTACTAAATTTTTTTGTTTGAAATAGGGTTTTTGCAACAGCTATTTCAGTGTGATATATGTAATAACTGATGGACACAGTAATATTTCAGGATTGAAATGAGGTTTATTGCACTAACCAAAAATGTGAAATATGCATTATTTCAAAATTTGACAGGTGCAAAAGTATGGGCACTCTTCTGATTGTCATGATTTGAATACCGTATATACTCGTGTATAAGCCGACCCGTGTATAAGCCGACCCCCTACTTTTGCCCCCAAAACCTGGGAATACCTATTGACACGTGTATAAGCCGAGGGTGGACCCCAGCACAGGTATACAGCCCCCAGCAGTGTGGTATACAGCAGCCTCCCCAGTGGTAGTATACAGCAGCCCCAGTGGTAGTATACAGCAGCCCCAGAGGTATATACAGCAGCCCCAAACGTATATACAGCAGCCCCCCCCCCATATCAGTATACAGGGCCCCCCCCCCCCTTCGGTAGCAATCCTGTAAAGGAAGAGATTAGTATACTTATCCCTGCCGCTGTCCCGCTGACGCTGTCCCGCCGCCGCCATCACGCTCCTCCGTCTTCATCCAGCGTCTTCATCCAGCGTCTTCTGGCTTCCTCCTCTGGCGCGCAGACAATGACGTCATTGCCTGCGCCCATCAGAGGAAGCCGGAAGAAGACGGATGAAGCCAGAGAAGCGCGGTGGCGGCGGCGGGACAGCGGCAGCGGGACAGCAGCAGGGATAAGTATACTAATCTCTTCCTTTACAGGATTGCTACCCAAGGGCGGGGCCATGTATACTGATATGAGGGGGGGTCTCCTGTATACTGTATACAATGTATACAGTATACAGTGACTCGCGTATAAGCCGAGGGGGGACTTTTCAGCCCAATTTTTGGGCTGAAAAACTCGGCTTATACGCAAGTATATACGGTACTCCTAACTACTCTTTAATGACTTACTGAAGCACTAAATTGGTTTGGTAACCTCATTGAGCTTTGTACTTCATAGCCCGGTGTATCCAATCATGAGAAAAGCTATTTCAGGTGTCCACTTGCAAATTGTTTTCCTATTTGCATCTTCTCTGAGAAGTGACATCATGGGCTCCTCAAAACAGCTTTCAAATGATCTGAAAAAAAAGATTGTTCAACATAGTTGTTCAGGGGAAGGATACAAAAAGTTGTCTCAGAGATTTAACCTGTCAGTTTCCACTGTGAGGAACATAGTAAGGAAATGGAAGACCAAAGGGACAGTTCTTGTAAAGGCCAGAAGTGGCAGGCCAACAAAAATATCAGAAAGGCAGAGAAGAAGAATAGTGAGAACAGTCAAGAACAATCCACAGACCACCTCCAAAGACCTGGAGCATCATCTTGCTGCAGATGGTGTCACTGTGCATCGGTCAACAATACAGCGCACACTGCACAAGGAGAAGCTGTATGGGAGAGTGATGCGAAAGAAGCCGTTTCTGCATGCACGCCACAAACAGATTCGCCTGAGGTATGCAAAAGCACATTTGGACAAGCCAGTTTCATTTTGAAAGAAGGTCCTGTGGACTGATGAAGCAAAGATTGAGTTGTTTGGTCATACAACAAGGCGTTATGCATGGCGCCTCAAAAACACAGCATTCCAAGAAAAACACTTGCTACCCACTGTCAAATTTGGGGAGGGCCCATCATGCTTTGGGGCTGTGTGGCCAATGACGGCACCAGGAATCTTGTTAAAGTTGAGGCTCGCATGGATTCCACTCAGTATCAGCAGATTCTTGAGAATAAGAATCAGTGTCAAAGTTGAAGTTACGCCGGGGATGGATCTTTCAGCAAGACAATGATCCAAAACACCACTCCAAATCTACTCAGGCATTTATGCAGAGGAACAATTACAATGTTCTGGAATGGCCATCCCAGTCCCCAGACCTGAATATCATTGAATATCTGTGGGATATTTTGAAGAGGGCTGTCCATGCTCGGCAACCATCAAACTTAACTGAACTGGACTTGTTTTGTAAAGAGGAATGGTCTAAAATACCTTCATCCAGGATCCAGGAACTCATTAACAGCTACAGGAAGCGACTAGAGGCTGTTATTTTTACAAAAGGTGGATCTTCTAAATATTAATGTCACTTTTCTGTTGCGGTGCCCATACTTTTGCACCTGTCAAATTTTGAAATAATGCATATTTTATGTTTTTGGTAAGTGCAATAAACCTCATTTCAATCCTGAAATATTACTGTGACTATCAGTTATTACATATATCACACTGAAATAGCTGTTGCAAAAACCCAATTTTAAACAAATAAAAATGAGTAAGATTAAGAGGGGTGCCCAAACTTTTTCATATGACTGTATATTATAGAACATTGGTGACGCTTGATAAGGGTCTAATTATCTTTCACTTTACCTCAGCAGCTTCTATGCTGCTTTGGTTGCTATAGGCGACCAGAATGCCCTTACTGTGAGGTGATTCTCATAAATGAGCCCCCAGTCACTTCTGCACTGGCTAACCTTTTTTTAAATAAAATAGACTTTTTGGCCAATGAAAGAGTTTAATCCCAGCTTTGGACGGAAGGACGTGTTCAGCATTATATTATAGATATACATGGAACGTCTTTCTCTTGGTTTTAGTTCCACAGTAGTAAAGAGGCGGGGCCTGTGACTGTAGAGGGCGGGTCTACTGTGCATTGCTGAAGCTTATCACCAACTGGGGACGTGTTCTCTTTCCATAATGGCTTTGGACACAATCATGGTTTCAGCATTACATTTTGAGATATATACTGTATATATTCACTTATATAGCAGAAAAAATACTAGAAGGTCAAGAATTAAAAAAAAAACCAAAATCCAGCCGAGGTCTGATACCAAATGCACTTAACAGGACACATCAGGCCCTGTGATAAAGGCAACACAGATGCTTAATATCAATGCATCAATCACTCTCAATCTGCCACAACATGGGGGAGGTGATTGGTGGTATGCTGTATATGCACACAGATAAGGTTATGAGCTTTCTGTAGGGCGTCAGTCACACAGGTACATGTGATGCAAAGTGTCTGTATACAGTCTATTGAGTGCGCCCATACTATTCGACCAGGCGGCCTGTCTAGCACTATGTACATGCACCACACAGGACAGATGCGCTAAGACTACATTCACACTGTGTGTTTTTGCATCCTTTTTTTGGATCCATTTTTTGCAGTGCACTGCACAAAATGGATCAGTCAAATGAATTCCCAGACAAGTCAATGGATTTTCACTTTTGGCCATTCAGACACAGAATTTTCTGAATGATCCATTTTTTGCCTGCAAGACTGATCCATCAAATGTAATTGCATGTTAAGGTACTGTCACACACAGCGATATGGTTTCCATATCACTGGCGATTTGACGTGAGCATGCACATTCCGGGCACTTTTTTTTAACATCACCGTGGATCTGTCAGACATAGAGAATTCGCGTGCCATCTCCGGCGATCCTGCGCTCTGGAAATTGCCTGGCGCAGACCGGAAGCAATTCCCTTTGCCCACATCGCCGCGTCACACGCCTCCACCTCATCAGCGATGTGTGTGTACGCTGAGGAGACGGGCGTGCCAGAGTGTTTCTTACTGCACCCCTACCACTCCGATTGCCCACCACAACTGCGTTACAATTAGTCAGCCAATGGGAACGCAGGCGCTGCCACCAATCGCGGTACACAGGGCGCGCCAAACAGAACGCTCAGGCACACCTCTGGAATTGCTTCCAGATGGTCTGAGCTCACTTTATACATCGCTATCATCCTGTCACATGCCATGATGCACAGAAATTGCCTGGTGGATATCGCCTGATTTCACTGCAGAGCAGGGCGATCATGCAACGCTCCATTGGTGATTTCTTGCCATAAAATCGCCCTGTCTCACGCCACTGCGCACAGGCGATGTGGTTCCCACATCACCGAATTCGGGAATTGCCAACGAAATGAACAGCGATATTGCCGCGTGTAAAGGTACACGAGTTTCTGTGGTGTTTTTCTCCTCCATTTTTCCTATAAGGCACTATTGTAAATGGGAAAAAATGCAGCCCAAAAAATACACCAAAAACGCACAGTGTGAATGGGTGGTGCATTTTTTGGTAAACAGATCAGTTCTCCAGTTGAAAAGGTGTGCCTGAATGTAGCCTGAAATGGCTAAGCTGCATCCTGCAAAAAGATAAAGTGCAAAAAATATGATGAATGATGATTGGTAGATATTTTGGCCAAAATACATAATCTCGTAATCCACGTCAAGGATGCTCACGATTACGAGTCCCTAATTATTCAGAAAAAACGTAAGAAGAACAAAAATCCAAAAACCTTACCAAAAAAAACAGCCAAGGTCTGATATTTATTGCACTTAGCAGAGTACAGCAGACTGCAATGATAAAGGCAACACAAGTGCATAATACCGATGCAACAATAACTCTCAACCTGCCATAGCATGGGGGAAGTTGTGAAGGCCCTTGATGTGGGTTGCAAGCTTACATATTTTGGCCAAAACACCTCACTTTATTATTCATCATTTTTTTTTTGCATTTTTTTACCTGTATGCAGGAAGCGGCTGGGTCCATTTAGGGTGTGTGCCCTGTGTGCTGCATATATATAGTGCTGGGCTGCCCACCTGGTTGAATAGTATGGGTGTGATCAATAGACTGTATCCAGACACTTTGCATCACTCGTACAGAACCTGTGTGACTGACGCCCTATGGAATCCTCATCCGTGTGCATATAAAATACCACCAATCACCTCCCCCATGTCATGACAGGTTGAGAGTGATTGTTTGCTTCAGTATTATTCATTTATGTTGCCTTTATCATTGAGGTCTGCTGTGTCCTCCTAAGTGCAATGGATATCAGACCTTGGCTGTTTTTTTGGCACGTTTTTTCACTTATATAGCACTATTAATTGAATAGCGCTTTACATACATCAGCAATACTGTCCCCATTAATGGAGATCACAATCTAAATATCCTATCAGTATGTCTTTGGAGTATGGTAGGAAGCCAGAGAGTCCAGAGAAAACCCACACAAACATGGGGAGAACATACAAACAAAATGGATGTTGTCCTTGGTGGGATTTGAACCCAGGACCCCAGTGCTGAAGAGCAACAGTGCAAACCACTGATGGTCTTCATAGCCCCTCCATATATATCATTGTCCCCACAATCCCCTACAGCCCCATCACAGAAAAACTCACCTTATTCCTGATACTGCAGCCTCCTACTCCTTCTCTTTGGCTGCCTGTGTGAGTGTGCTGAAGTCTCTTAAGTGGTCTAAGAGACAAGCCATGATTAATTGTATTGCTCTATGTCGTCATGTATTCTCCATTTCATTTCTTTTGTACGTCATGATCCTTTCCCTATGTATTACCTATCCCAGTGGCGGACCTTCACCCTAGCAGGCCCTGATGCAGCTTTAGGTGAGTACCGGGGTAGGTCCGCCCCTGACCTATCCTGCTTCTGTGAATGTCATTGTTTCCATGCTGTTTTTGTACATCTGATTTGGTCTACCTTCCTATATTTCCTTCTACTTGACAGTCACCATGCTCTGATTCCCTTGTATACTGCTATCCACCATCTCCACAACCCTAACTTCATCAATCGTTGAATTTTTTTCAATAATTATCATGCTTGGCCTGCAAAGTTTTTATTTTTTAACCCCCAGTGTATTTGAGTTTGACATCTCTGCTGTAATGTGTTTCGGTGTCTCTGCTGTGAGATATACCTAGACCTGACAACACACCTAACGTGTATAGGAGCACGGCCACGTCTTCTAGGCACACAATGTGGGACTTTACGTTTTTATGCTTTAATCTTCTTGATGACCTCCAATCTAGTTAGTAAATGATATATCAACTGTAACACAAAAATCACAAAATACATAACACAGCTGTTGCATTTTTCACCTGTAAATAATGGTTTGTGAAATAGCAGATATAATTATGGCTGCTCAGATATTGGTGATATGCTCATTCATCTAGTATACCATGAATTGAAAATCTTAATAACTGAAAAGATATCATCAGTATTTGTTAGACTGTTCATTTTTCTCCCCTGGCAACACTGCAAAAATATCATGAAATTATGCTAAGACTGCAAAATTTGTTACATGTTAATGCTGATGGATTTCGGTTGTGACATCGACAAGTGGTGAATGCCCTCTAGTGGCTGGATGAAGGAACGCAGACTTATTGTATTGACATATTGTAGAGCAATCAGGATTTTATTGGGAATTATTAATCTAATGCAGCAGCCACATAATCCGATCACTGTTTGTCAGTGTATGAGGACATAAAAGGTGAGATAAATTAAAAACTAAACTTAGATTCCATTTCACAACCATTTGTACTGTTAGAAATACTACAACCCCAATTTACAACGCACTATCAATGCATAAAGAAAAGAAAAATAAGTGGAACAAAATATTAAAACTATAAAATACAGTATATATATTATTAATAATAAATTATTAATATTAGTGATGTTTGCACTCATGTGCAAAACAAGGCACATACCATATTTTGCGGATTATAAAACGCATTGAAATTTAGAAGAAGAAATTAGGGGAAAAAAATTAATTTAAAGAAGGCGGTCCATTCTGCAGCCATTTTCCTTTCGCCCATCACATCGGAAGTGGCGCACATAGAGATGAAGATCTCAGCTGCCCGAGGTTTTCATCTAAGCCTCCTCAGCCATTTTCCTATTGGCCATTGCATCAACTGCAGGGAAATTAATGGCACTCAATGATAACCTGTTGGGACACCCCTTCTTCCAGCCTCGGATCCCCACAGCATTGGCCCAGCATGCCGCCACCGACCCCCTCCACAATCCTGCTCCGCCAAACCAGCACACTCCCTGAAAATTGCTGTTTGGATTATAAGATGCACCTCTATTTTCTCCCCAATTTGGGGAGAAAAAGTGTGTTTTATCTAAAAAATACTGTATTTAATAACATTTTTTTTGCAACCTTTTTTTGATGTAGGTACTTTGTTACAGTTGTTGAATGTTAAAAGAAAAAAACACCTCGCAAACCTTAGAAAGTCTTAGTTTTAAAAAAAAAAAAAATGATTAAATAACAATGAAAATGTCACAATAAACAGTTTAAAATGCAGCCTGTAATTCAAGGCTGATGCATGAATCACACATGCAGTTTATCACCCTTCATGCAGTTTTTTGCCACTCCTAGCTTTCAATTAATCTCTTAAGGACCGCACAATTTTTCGCTTTTCTACTTTCATTGCTTTCCTCCCTTTATTCCTAGAGCCAAAACTTTATTATTTTCCATCTATATGGCCGTGTGAGGACTTATTTTTTGCTGGACAAATTTTTATTTTAAATGATACTATCCATTTAATCATATGATGGAATTTTTTTCACGCTTTCCAGTACAAGTGTGGCAAAATAGCAAGTCTACAGGTTTATTTTTTTAAATTTATTGTGAAAATGATTCCCATGTCAGTATGATTACGAAGATATTAAGCATGCATAGTTTTTATTAAAGCGAACCTGTCACCCCCCCGGACATCAAAAGCTAAATTAGCCACCTTCTGCAGCACTAAGGCTGCATTCAGAGAAGGTGGCTATAGCCTTTTGATGCCCTATACATTGTTAAATATGCACTTATATAACTGCTTACACTTAAGACGACCTAAGACAGGGAGGCGGGGTTTTGCGCTCCTCCGGCCCGCCCCCTCTTGTCAATCATGCTCGTTGCCTGCTGCTGCCTCCCCTCACACTGTAACATGAACGCGCGCCTCCGTTCTCCTCTATGGCGCCGCGCATGCGCTGTGCGCCGGGTGTCCAGGAAGTCGTCGGGCTGCGCGCACAGCGCATGCACAGCGCCATAGAGGAGAACGGAGGCGCGCGTTCATGTTACAGTGTGAGGGGAGGCAGCAGGGACGAGCATGATTGACAAGAGGGGGTGGGCCGGAGAAGCGCGAAACCCTGCCTCCCGGTCTTAGGTCGTCTTAAGTGTAAGCAGTTATATAAGTGCATATTTAACAATGTATAGGGCATCAAAAGGCTATAGCCACCTTCTCTGAATGCAGCCTTAGTGCTGCAGAAGGT
The DNA here is from genome assembly GCA_033576535.1 of Allobates femoralis. NCBI lineage: Eukaryota > Metazoa > Chordata > Amphibia > Anura > Aromobatidae > Allobates > Allobates femoralis. The sequence continues at coordinate 759,723,630 of JARQOC010000003.1, forward strand.
GGCTATTTTAGCTTTTGATGTCCGGGGGGTTGACAGGTTCGCTTTAAGTGGTGAGTTTTCTTTTTTATTTATTTGTAAAAAAAATAAATGTTTCCAAGAGCTGTAACATTTTCAATTTTCTGTATATGGAGCTGTGTGAGGGCTTATATTTTTGGACCTTGACCCAATGGTTAAATTGATGAAGAAAACTTGATTCCTTCTGCAATGTTCTAGGAGTGCTGAATGCCTATGGAGGAAAACTGGCCCAGAAAACTTCATTCACTATAAATTTATGCTGAGAACTTAAAACTCTGCACTTCGCCTTGCCAAGCAGAATTACTTCACCGTCCTGATCTCCACACTATCCTACAACCCAAACAAACTCTTTGACACCTTTCACTCTTTCCTCAGTCCTAAAGTGCAGGCCCCTATCACTGACATCTGTGCTGATGATCTGGCTTCTTACTTCAGTGGCGCCGCGCATGGTCAGGCATCACAGTGGGGTATTGCACCCGTAAAAGTGGTGTAATTTTCCCCGGCTGCAGGTGGATGCTAGGCTGGTGGGTGGGATCCATTCCTGCACTCCCACATTTGAATAGAGGTGGGAGGTTACCCGGGAGGGAGATATATTCACCTCTAGGGGGAACAAAGAGTTAGAACAGTCAGTCAGAGACATGATCTCTAGTCAGTCGGAGTTGGAGAAGGGAGTTGGAGAGGAGTCGAGTCTGGGCCCTAGAGAGAAAAGGGAACCCCAGCGTGGAGCGACCATACTCCAAGGAATTCTACAGTCCACCACGAGAGCGCCGGACCCAAGGAAACGGCCAGAGTCCACCTCTGAAGTCGTCAAACGGCTGCTCCGGTCTGTTCACCGGCTGCGGCACCATGCCAGACGGAGCGGTCTGCCTGCTTCCTCACCACGAGGGAGGGGAGCCCCAAGTCTACCTTTAAGGAGCCATTGGGTATAGACTCATCCAAGGCAGGGAAGAAAGGAAACGGGTTTGTCAACTAAGGTTTACCACGGACTCCACCATACCACCTGGCATCCACTTGCAGCCACCCGTAGAGCTACCTGTTTGAATAACATCTTGCTGAACTGTGGACTCTGTATTTTGCTGCTGAACGTTTACAGTAAAGTACCTGGGAGAAAGTGACTTTACCTGTGTGTCGTTATCTTCATCAACCTGTTTGCTTACAGGAATGCTGCCCGGGAGGACCAGCTCCACCTGTAGGGAGCTTTGCCATTTCTGCCGCGATACCATCGCCCGAAGGAGGACTGTGGCGGTGCTGGTGACATATTACCAGGTACTACAGGTGGCGTCACGTGACAACAGCAAACTCTTATCCCCTGTACATAACCCCTTATTGAAGTGTCACCCAGGCCACGGGTTCAGGCGCTGCCACCCATGACATGTCCATGAAAACACCCACCGAGCCTGATACCCGAGTACCCCAGGGCCTGGGGTCAGCATATATTTCTGGCATCATAAACAGGATGCCCAGTATTACCAGGTACTGTGTGCCTTGGACTTTGAACTGCATTGAAACAAACTTTTCCCGCCAATGCTTGGCGCCAAAAATGGGTTCCCACCATCACTATAGGAGGACCTAAGATGGTGCCGTAGCCATGTACTAAATACCATGTGTAGGTCCGGGAGGTGTGCCTCAGCCCCTAGAAGAAGGAGGGCCAAGACGGAGGCACGAAAAAGTGTGGCCGCCCGATTGCCATCAATCAATCAGAGGGGCGGCGCACAGGAAGTGTTCCGTGAGTGGCTGCTGATAAAGACACAAACCGGAAGAGCAGGACAGAACGAACTAGGATCCTTTATAACCGACAGCATGGCAGCACCCCGTTGGAGAGACATCGTGCGTGACGTCGAAGAACAGGTCAGAGCCGCAAAAGGCGACCTGGCAGCGGCGTCCCTCTTAACACTAGAGGGGGATGCCAACTACTGGAGAGACGCTTTTGGACGGCTTCGCCAGGACAAGGAGGAAGCCCTGACATGGGTGAGCCGACGATGGAGCGCGGAGAGCGCCTGTGAGCTGAGAACGATAAGAGAAGGCCGAGAAGCGCGAGAGGCAGCAGCAGCAGTTCAGACAGTTGTGGAGTACCGTGCCTCCTTACCACTCATACCGCCACCCATCCAGACCCGGGAAGCAGGGACTCAGACCGAAGCCCCTGTAGAACCACCGTCCCGTACCCGCAGCTATCTCCAGCTAGAGCCAGCACAGCCATCCCCAGCAGAACCAGACGTTATCATTGAAGTTGAGGAAGAGGGAGATGAGACTGACTTTGAGGAACCGGAGGACGTAGAAGGAGCTTCAGGAGGAAGTACACCAGAGGCTGTATGGTGGTCCGCATGGCAGTGGCAAGGTACCCCATCATTGTAAGCACAGCGGAGACCAGAGGGTCATCCAGAGTCCCAACCGGCAACTCATCACCACCAGAATACCAGTCACCCCTGAGCCAGTGAGACCAACTGGCAAGACAAAGAAGACGAGAGGAATGGTTCCAAAAAGAACAAGCTACCTGGCAACTTCGAGATGAAGCTAGAGCACAGCCCCCACTTCCATTGGAGTTGCACCGCCAAGGAACTGTAGTTTCCGTTTACCATGAAGAAGGATGGGGATTCCTACGTGAACCCGGACTTCAGGAAGAAATTTTTTTCGCCAGAAGAGACGTAGAATCGTACATGTGGTGTGGACACCCGTATCATGATATGTACCAAGGTGAGCAGGTTTCCTTTGAAAGGCATCCAGGCCTCTTAGGCTGGTTTGCAATTCGTATAGCACGCCAACAATAGGCTCCCGTTGTAAAGACTTGAACTGTAAATAGCCCCTTTATCCAGCTTTATTCCCCTGCATTATGAAGAGTCAGATTCGTGGACTCCTGTGCAGAACTTTTATTTTTCCTACGTGTTGATGATGTGTGATATAAATATAGCTGTCCGGCGGTGATAACTCACACTGGACTGTGCTGGACAATATGTTACCGCCGGACCCGCACTGTTAGTACCAGTCCCCGTTGGGATGTTAGATTCAATAGTATTATGGTATGTCTTATATGCAGAATAGTAACAAACCAGAGAGTAATATTTTTGCCGACAGGCCCGAGGACCGTGTGTGTAACATTAAAAGAAAATGTGCCTCCTAGAAATAGGAAGAAACTAAAGTATGCTTGATTGTATACAGTTTACCCGTTGATTGTGATGTTAAATATAAAAAGAAAAATTGTTTCACTCTCCGGTTAACAGGTACCTATACTCGAGGATGTTTCATTAGGGGGTATGTGGCGCCCCACATGGTCAGGCATCACAGTGGGGTATTGCACCCGTAAAAGTGGTGTAATTTTCCCCAGCTGCAGGTGGATGCTAGGCTGGTAGGTGGGACCCATTCCTGCACTCCCACATTAGAATAGAGGCGGGAAGTTACCCGGGAAGGAGATATATTCACCTCTAGGGGGAGCAAAGAGTTAGAACAGTCAGTCAGAGAGAGGGTCTCTAGTCAGTCGGAGTCAGAGAAGGGAGTTGGAGAGGAGTCGAGGAGGAGTGCGGAGCAAGGCAGAAGGTTAACCCGGACAGCTCTACGCTGATCCAGAGGCAAGATGAGAGAGGATCCTGAGGGTATCCTGAGAGAGGGTGCCTGACACGGGAGTCTGGGCCCTAGAGAGAAAGGGGGAACCCCAGCATGGAGCGACCATACTCCAGGGAATTCCCCAGTCCACCACGAGAACGCCGGACCCAAGGAAATGGCCAGAGTCCACCTCTGAAGTCGTCAAACGGCTGCTGCGGTCTGTTCACCGGCTGCAGCACCATGCCAGATGGAGCAGTCTGCCTGCTTCCTCACCACGAGGGAGGGGAGCCCCAAGTCTACCTGTAAGGAACCATTGGGTATAGACTAGGGATGGGCGAATCTACTCGCTAGGACTCGTTACTCGGCGAGTAGTAAGGGACTCGCAGGACTCGGTACTCTGCGAGTTTCCCAGTGATTACTCGCACGAGTCCAATGCAAATCAATATCAATCCTAGTTTTGTCAGAAACGCTGACAAAACTAGGATTGCCATTGTTTGCATTAGACTCGTGCGAGTAATCACTGGCTACTGTGCCAGTGATAGCAGGGAAACTCGCAGATAACTGCTGTTTCTTTGCGAGCCGAGTCCAGCTGTCTTCTCTGTGCAGCTCCAGGGTCCTAGAGCCCGCCTGCTCACAGACATTATGTAGCAGTGCTGAGATTGTTCTCAGTCTGCTCATTCCCTGTGTACAGACATGAATGTCTGTGCACAGAGATGATGTAGCAGTGCTGAGATTGTTCTCAGTCTGCTCATTCCCTGTGTACAGACATGAATGTCTGTGCACAGAGATGATGTAGCAGAGCTGAGATTGTTCTCAGTCTGCTCATTCCCTGTGTACAGACATGAATGTCTGTGCACAGAGATGATGTAGCAGTGCTGAGATTGTTCTAAGTCTGCTCATTCCCTGTGTACAGACATGAATGTCTGTGCACAGAGATGATGTAGCAGAGCTGAGATTGTTCTCAGTCTGCTCATTCCCTGTGTACAGACATGAATGTCTGTGCACAGAGATGATGTAGCAGAGCTGAGATTGTTCTCAGTCTGCTTATTCCCTGTGCATAGACATCTATATTTATGCACAGGGGATGTAGCAGAGAGGACATCGCGTTTTGGACTGCGTCGGACGGAAGAGGATTTTTTTAATTAAAGATGGAGTCCCTAATGGCTTTTTTTTTATTTCTAATAAAAAATTTTCCTTGTGTTGTGTTTTTTTTAAAACAATTTAATAGAAATTCATGGCGGTCATGTCTAATATTGGCGTGACCGCCATAAATTTCGGGCTTAGGGCCAGCTGATAATACAAAGCTGGCCCTAACCTCTTTATTACCCAGCGTGCCACCGCTACCAGGGCCGCTGGAAGAGCGGGGTTCAGCGCCAGAGGATGGCGCTTCAATGAACGCGCCATCTTCTGGGGCGGCTGCGGGCTGCAATTTGCAGCGGGGGGTTCCCAGAAAGCTTGGGCATCCCTGCGCTGCAGATTCCAGCCCCCAGCTGCTTAGCTGTACCTGGCTAGACATAGAAATTGCGCGGAGCCCCACGCATTTTTTTTTATTATTTCATGAAATTCTGAGATTCTGACTCTGAGACTCTGACTCTGAAATTCATGAAATAATAAAAAAAAAATGCGTGGGGCTCCGCGCAATTTCTATGTCTAGCCAGGTACAGCTAAGCAGCTGGGGGCTGGAATCCGCAGCGCAGGGATGCCCAAGCTTTCTGGGCACCCCCCGCTGCAAATTGCAGCCCGCAGCCGCCCCAGAAGATGGCGCGTTCATTGAAGCGCCATCCTCTGGCGCTGAACCCCGCTCTTCCAGCGGCCCTGGTAGCGGTGGCACGCTGGGTAATAGAGGTTAGGGCCAGCTTTGTATTATCAGCTGACCCTAAGCCCGAAATTTATGGCGGTCACGCCAATATTAGACATGACCGCCATGAATTTCTATTAAATTGTTTTAAAAAAAACACAACACAAGGAAAAACTTTTATTAGAAATAAAAAAAAAAGCCATTAGGGACTCCATCTTTAATTAAAAAAATCCTCTTCCGTCCGACGCAGTCCAAAACGCGATGTCCTCTCTGCTACATCCCCTGTGCATAAATATAGATGTCTATGCACAGGGAATAAGCAGACTGAGAACAATCTCAGCTCTGCTACATCATCTCTGTGCACAGACATTTATGTCTGTACACAGGGAATGAGCAGACTGAGAACAATCTCAGCTCTGCTACATCATCTCTGTGCACAGACATTCATGTCTGTACACAGGGAATGAGCAGACTGAGAACAATCTCAGCTCTGCTACATCATCTCTGTGCACAGACATTTATGTCTGTACACAGGGAATGAGCAGACTGAGAACAATCTCAGCTCTGCTACATCATCTCTGTGCACAGACATTCATGTCTGTACACAGGGAATGAGCAGACTGAGAACAATCTCAGCACTGCTACATCAGGCAGCAGGCGGGCTCTAGGACCCTGGAGCTGGCAGCCTGTACAGAGGAGACAGGATCTTATCTGTGCGAGTCAGCGATTACTTACAAAGTAAACGAGCAATGCAAATAAATGACAAAACTAGGATTGCTTCAGGCTGAAGCTTCCGACACATCTGCGATTTGTAAATCTCACACTACTCGCTATTACTCGCTTCCCCATTCATTAACATTGGACTCGCTAGACTCGCAACGAGTAGCGAGTCCTGTGCTCGGACTCGCTAGAGACAAGCGATTCCAAGTAATTTAGGATTCGCCCATCACTAGTATAGACTCATCCTAGGTGGGGAAGAAAGGACACGGGTTTGTCAACTAAGGTTTACCACAGGCTCCACCACACCACCTGGCATCCACTTGCAGCCACCCGTAGAGCTTCCTGTTTGAATAACATCTTGCTGAAATATGGACTCTGTATTTTGCTGCTGAACGTTTACAGTAAAGTACCTGGGAGAAAGTGACTTTGCCTGTGTGTCATTATCTTCATCAACCTGATTGCTTACAGGAACGCTGCCCCGGACGACCAGCTCCACCTGTAGGGAGCTTTGCGATCTCTGCCGCGATACAATCGCCCTCCGGAGGGCTGTGGCGGCGCTGGTGACATATCACTAGGTACTACAGGTGGCGTCACGTGACAACAACAAACTCTTATCCCCTGTTCATAACCCCTTATTGAAGTGTCACCCAGGCCACAGGCTCAGGCGCTGCTGCCCGTGACATCCCCGTGAAAACACCCACTGAGCCTGATACCCGAGTACCCCAGGGCCTGGGGCTCGACACTTCACTAAGAAAACATCCGTCAATAAATCAGCTTTCGGCCCCTAAGCAATTGTACCCCCATTTCACCAGACATCACCTTTGGCTCACTCTCCACATTTGACCCAGTCACAGAAGAAGGAGTCTCCAGGCTCCTCTCTTCCTCTCGTCCCACTACATGCACCACTGACCCCATTCCCTCATACTTATTGAAGTCTCTCTCTCCGGTAGTCAATCTTTCTTTTTCTTCCAGCATCTTCCCCTCCTCCTTCAAATACTCTATCATTACTTCATTATTAAAGAAAACTTCTCTTGACCCATCCTTCACAAATAACTACAGACCAGTCTCCAATCTCCCCTTCATCTCTAAACTCTTGGGATGTCTGGTCTACTCTCGCTTCACCCGTTACCTCTCCACTCACTCTCTTCTAGATCCATTACAGTCTGGTTTCCATCCCCTTCAATCTACAGAAACTGACCTCACTGAAGTGACCAATGACCTTCTTACAGAAAAACATAATGGTGACCACTCTCTGCTTATTCTTCTTGATCTCTCTCTTCAGATTTTGACACTGTTGACCACCATCTCCTACTCACTATGCTGCTTTCCATCAGCATAAAGGACACGGCTCTCTCCTGGTTCTCTTCCTATCTCTCTGACTGTTCTTTCAGTGTATCGTTTCCTGACTCCACTTCTTCTCCTCTTCCTCTTACTATTGAAGTCCTTCTGCTCCCACCCTCCACTAACCTCCCTAAATCTGACATCTCCCTCTCGATATGCGGCACCACAACAACGCCTAGGCAGCAGACTCGCTGCCTGGGTCTTATGTTTGACGCAGATCTTTCCTTCACACCATATATACAACCTCTTGCCCGTTCTTGCCGCTTGCACCTGAAGAACATCTCCAGAATCTCCCCCTTTTTCACTATGGAAACAACAAAAACCCTCACTGTGGCCCTGATTCACTCCTGCCTTGACTATTGTAATTCTCTATTATTTGGCTCCCCGCATTAGACTCTCCCCTCTCCAGTCCATCCTTAACGCAGCAGCCAGGATCATCTATCTAGCTAACTGTTACTCAGACGCTTCCGCTCTATGCCAGTCATTGCACTGGCTGCCTATACACTATAGGATCCAATTCAAACTGCTTATTCTTACCCACAAAGCTCATCACAGTGAAGTACCTCCTTACGTCTCTACCCTCCTCTCTGTCTATCATCCCACCTGTTCTCTTCGCTCTGGAAGTGACTTTAGACTCACTTCTGCTTTAATACGAACCTCCCACTCCCGCCTCCTGAGCTGCACAAATTCTCTGGAATGCTCTACCCCAAGAAATAAGCCCTATCCACAACTTACATAGTTTCAGACGCTCCCTAAAAACACACCTTTTTAGGGCGACCTATCATGATCCCTAATCAAAATCATTTAGGAATAGCCTATTCGCTCCACCAGTCTCTAATGCATTACAAATAATGGTTGGTGGCCACTAATGCTGCACTTATCTATTCCCCATTTCCTCAAGTTGACTATACCATCATTGTAAATAAGCCCCTGTCCTTTGTGTCACCCCCACCTCATTGTTAGATTGTAAGCTCTTATGAGCAGGGCTGTCATTATTTTGCTTTAATTATTGTATTTTCTGATAACTGTTACTTATGATTGTTTGAATGTGAACCTCTGAATTGTGAAGCGCTGCGGAATATATTGGTGCTATATAAATAAAGATTATATTATTATCATTGTTGATATTTTTGGGTAAAAGGGATGTTTTGATCACCTAATATAATTTTTTTTTGTATGTTTATTACATCATAAATCTGCAATTCGTGAGATTTTTTTTGTAAATAAGTCATTTACTTGATCAATTAATTTATTTTATATTTTAACATATCACAGTGATGCAGTGAAGCCAAGTATGTGTACTTTTGTATTATTTTTTATTTCTTAATTTTTAATGGGATAAAAGGAAGATGATTTGAACTTTTAGATTTTTTCACATTTTTTCAAACATTATTTTTTACTTTTTACTGTAGTTATTAGTTACCTTAGGGGACATGAACCTGAGTTCATCCAGTTATTTGTGCTATATACAGCAATACCACTATACTGCTGTATACAGAGTTAGGTCAACAAATATTTGGACAGTGACACACGTTTTGGCATTTTAGCTGTGTACTAAAATATATTCATGGTACAGTTATTTAATAAATAAGAGCTTTAAGTGCAGACTCTTAGCGTTAATTTGAGGGTATTCACATCCTATTTGGAGTAAGGGTTTAGGAATGCTTTTTAATATGTAGCTGTCTGTTTTTCAAGGGATCAAAGGTAATTAGACAACTATCTCAAAAGCTTTTTTAAAGGGACTCTGTTAGGTCATTTTTCAGTATGATACTAATATTACCCTTGAATAGTGCTCGGGCAGGCCTTTTAAAAACAGGTAAAATCATATTGTACACTTTCTAGTTTCCATGCTATAAGCACCCTTCAGGCAACTCCTGCATTAGTCCTCTCCATTATATTCACAGCCGAATAGTCCGGCTGCTGTATAAGTGTTATTTAAATATCCAAACACCAAAGTTGGTGTTCTGTCCCTCCCCTCTGTGCTCTGTGCTGGGAGGGGGGAGGTGTTTTGTCCTGCACTGTGTTCTATCTGTAAGATTTCTATTACACATGTAATGTGTGTATCTGCTTAGCAAATGATTATTATTATTTATTTATAGAGCACCATTGAATCCATGGTGCTGTACATGAGAAAGGGCTACATACAAACAAGTTAAAAATACAATGAACAAACTAACAGTGATAGACCGGTACAGAGGGAAGAGAGGACCCTGCCCTTGCGAGCTTACATTCTAAAGGGTAATGGAGAGGGAAACAGTAGTTTGGGTCTGCTCTGGTGGTGGTGGAGCGCCGAGTCCAGTAGTGATAGAGCGCCAGGTCAAGTGGTGGTGAGGTAGCAATGTGGTCGGTCATTGCAGATTGTAGGCTGTTCTGAAGAGATGGGTTTTTAGGTTCTGCTTGAAAGCTCTGAGTGTAGGGAACAGTCTGACATTTTGAGTTCTAGAGTGGGGGATGCTCAGGCGAAGTCTTGCAGGCAGTTAGATGAGGAACGTACAAGTGTGGAGTAAAGGAGGAGGTCTTAGGAAGATCGAAGATTACGAGTTGGATGATATCAGGAGATTAAATCAGAGATATATGAGGGGACAGATTGTGGATGGCTTTGTAAGTCAATGTTAGTAGTTTGAATTGGATACACTGGGGAATTGGAGCCAGTGGAGGGATTTGTAGAAGTGGAGGAGCAGCAAGGAGAGAGATGGATTAGTCAGGCAGCAGAGTTAAGGACAGATTGGAGAGGTGCAAGAGTGTTAGCAGGGAGGCCACAGAGGAGAAGGTTACAGTAGTCGAGATGGGAGATGATGAGAGCATACACTAGTAGTTTAGTAGATTGAGGGTTGAGGAAGGGACAGATTCTGGAAATATATTTTGAGTTGAAGGCGGCAGGAGGTGGCGAGTGCTTGAATGTGTGGTCTGAATCTGAAAGATAAGGTAGAGTCAAGGATCACTCCAAGGCAGCGGACTTCAGGTACAGAGCAAAGTTTGAAATTTATTGTGATAGATCAGGTAAGGGAGATGCGCGAGATGGGGGAAAGATGATGAGCTCAGTTTTGTCTACATTTAGTTTAAGGAAATGAGAGCAGAAGAAGGAGGATATGGCTGATAGACACTCTGGGATTCTGGACAGCAGAGAGGTGACATCTGGGCCAGAGAGGTAAATCTGAGTGTCATCAGCATACAGGTGGTACTGGAATCCATGGGACTTTGAGTTGTCCTAGGCCAATGGTATAGATGGGAAAAAAGAAGGGGGTCGCAGGACAGAGCCTTGAGGGACCCCAACAGCGAGGGGATTGGGTGAGGAGGCAGTGTTGGAGTGGGAGACACTAAATGTGCGGTTGGAAAGGTAGGAGAAGATCCAGGAGAGGGCAAGGTTAGTAAATGCTAATGGAAGAGAGGATCTGTAATAGGAGTCAGTGGTCGATTGTGTCGAATACAGAGGACATGTCAAGAAGGAGGAGGATAGAGAACTGTCCATTAGCTTTGTCGGTAAGTAGGTCATTAGTAATTTTGCTTAAGGCGGTTTCAATCAAATGTTCTTATAATCATATAGAAATATCTCAGACTGCACACACTACACGCATGCCTCAGATACACACAATGATGTCAGGAGCTGCAGCTAACAGTAAACATCTCCTCCTCCCTCCTTTCTGCTCTGCAATGAGTCACACAGCATACAGATCAGAGGAGGGGGCAGGGCAATATAATGATGTATTAATATTCATTCCTTGGAGAGAGGTCAGCAGAGAGCTCACTGTGATTGACAGTTGGAATTAATCTTTTAATTTGAAGTTTACACAGGATAGGAGGGAACTATAAATAAAAGTAATACATGAATAGTGAGAGTGTAGAGAAAAGAATTAGAAAAAGATAGCAGTTACATATAGATTTTTGACCTGACAGATTCCCTATAATGGGCTACATAGACTATTCTCTAATAAAAAAAAAAAACATCATAAATTAAGCAGGGAAAAGGCCTGGAGTGGGTTCCAGCTTTAGTATTTACATTTGGAAGCTGTTGCTGCGAACCACAACATGCAATCCAAGGAGCTCTCAAAGAAAACAAAGACAGACCATCATTAGGCGGAAAAAAAGAAGAAATCCATAATGGTCCCTTTACACGCGGCCACAGGAAGGTAGGAACAGGCAGGCATCGGACACAATTGTGCCTGTTGCCTTGAAAAGACCTCGATGTGGCTGCGTGCAATTCAGGAGTTTCCTTCCTGTGTCTTCCGTGAAGGAAGGAAAGTCCTGAATTACACGCAGCCACATCGAGGTCTTTTCAAGGCAACAGGCACAATTTGTGTCCGATGCCTGCCTGTTCCTACCTTCCTGTGGCCGTGTGTAAATGTACCATTAGAGACATAGCAAAAATGTTAGGAGTGGACCATTCAACAGCTAAGTACATTCTGCAAAAAAAAAGAGAACACTGTTGAGCTGGGAAACTCAAATGGTCCATTTACACGTGGCCACAGGAAGGTAGAAACCGGCAGGCATCTGACACAATTGTGCCTGTTGCCTTGAAAAGACCACGATGTGGCGGCGTGTAATTCATGGCCTTATCTTGAGATATAGGGCGCCCCATTCTGGTACATAGAGGTAGAGATTGACCCAGCGATGGGGTAAAACGGCAGCACATAGAGGAAAAATGTATAAAACTTCATTTTAATGCAAATCCATAAAAAAAATATATAAAAATAATGCACAGATCAGTCCACAGGATCTCTGCAAATCAATTTTCCATGAAAAACTGCATGACCAGGCATTTTACCTGGTCTGCTTAGTCTCTAATCCTAAAGTTTGCTTTATGCTATAATTTATCAGCTCTTCTATCCACACCAAATGCACAATGTGTGAACCTGAATCTGCCTCCACATTATATTCCATCATCTCTGCATGCTTATTTTTGATTTTTTTTTTAAATATATAAATGAGAAACATGAGAAAATAAACATTCACTGTTTCTTCACCTTTGTCCAAGTATTTCTCTTTATTAAAGGAAAAATGTACAGAATGGCAGATCTTATGAGTGCTGCCAAATCCTAGTCACATTGATCTTTAGATCTGATGCATCCATTGTTCCGAGAACACCACATAAGTCTCTCCTCATTTGCACAGCATTATTTTATTTTAAATTTTGCTTACAGTCATTAGCCATGAAGATGTCTTCAATCAGAACTGCATGGTTTATTCCTTGACCCTCCGCCATGCTTCTTATGGTTGTAGACCTGGAATAAAAAGTTTCATTGCTTCAATGAAAGGCTATGTTCCCACGATGAGCGCGTGATGTGGCACAATTTCTACAGCATTTCTGCACCGATGTATGTATGATTACGGTATGTAATTAAGTTTCTTGCCTTTTACATGTGTTTTTATTACATTTTTGACACTGCATTTTTGGGTTCTTGTAGATACTGTCATGGCCAAAAGTGTTAACACCCTTGAAATTGTTCTAGAAATTGAAGTAATTCTTCTAGAAAATTATTGAAATTAAATGTTTTATTACGTATTTATTTTTTTTGTGTGTATTGACACACCAAAAAAACTGTGAAAAAAGGCAAAATTGTTGCTACTTTCAACTTAATATTTGGTTGCACACTCTTAGGAATAAATAACTGCAACCATTCGCTTCCTATAACCATTAACAAGCTTCTTACATCTGTCAACTGAAGTTTTGGACCACTCTTTTTATGGCAGCTGCTCCAGGTCTCTCATATATGAAGGCACCTCCTCCCAACAGCAATTTTAATATATCACCACAGGTGATCAAATTGATTTTGATCTGGAGTCATTATTGCCACTTCAGGACTCTCTAGAACTTAATTTCCATTCATTTCTGAGTGCTTCTTGAAGTATGCTTGGGCCCATTGTCCTGCTGGAAGACCCATGACCTAGGATGCATCCCCAGCATTCTGACACTGGGCACTACATTGCAAAACACATAGGTTGTATTTATATTTTAGGAGGTAAACAATTATTTTTAAGGTATAAGAATGATGGGTTACCAACTTTTAATTTTGTTAAAAGAGTTACTTTATTAACAAACTTTCAATAAAAAGGTCAAAGACCCACATAGAGAAGACATAACTAACACAAACAAATTTGAATTAGAGAATAGCGGCGTGTGATGAAGGGGAAGCTAACTTTCCCTAATCGGTTTTCCACCTACCTAGCAATGGGGGATTTTCACCCTACGGTATTTGATGCCTCCATACCACGTCGGCTATCCCTCATTTAACCCTGCTTAACCTGATGGGAAAAAAAGGGGAAAACTCTCCTGATAACTCAAGGGTTAGACAGTTGTGGTGTTTCAGGAGATATCAAACGCTTTCTCTTTCAACAATTCAAGATGGATGCAGTAGATTCTCCAATCTTAACGCGTTTCATCCAACCTTATGTTGTCGGATCCATCAGAAGGCGGAGAGATGGATACTGACTTGCCTTTTCAGTGTGCAAATGATCCCCGGGTGTAAATACACAGACCACCAAGGATCATACCCAAGACCAATCAAATTTTCAAAAGTGGTGGGTGCAGAAGACAACGATCAAACCATGAAAGGCAAAGTGACCACCACGAAAATATGGTATTCAGGTAATAGAAGCCCATTATAGCAAGCCTCCTGTGGTTTGCAAACCGCTGTGAAAACTGCAGCCTGCTTGATTTTTACCACAGGCTGCAATTCCGCAAGCTGTAACCGGATTGCATGTAGTGCAAACCGGTTACTATAATGAGCTCCTATGGGATGCAGTTTCTGATCTGGTTTTGAGCACATTTACTGCTCAAAACCGGATCAGGATACTCAGAGCCCTGCCGCAAGTGTGACCCCAGCCTTACTCACTCTATATTTTTCATCAATTTTAGTTCTAAAGTCCTTAGACTTCTTCTCTTCTACTCTTTCTGTTCTCCATGCTTAGTGTGGCATACACAGACACACAATGCAAATATTGTGTACTTCTCCCCTTTTTATCTGGTTTCAGGTGTGATTTTCATACTGCCAGGGCCGCATCGTCCATTGGCAAGTAGGCAGGGGGAGCGACTGTGTAGAAGGGGGCAGTACCAGCACCACAAAACGGCTTTCTGTGTGATGTGCGCCGCCGGGTGCAGCATGCAATGTAAGACACAGCCTCCCCGCCAGCGTTAGCGAGCTTTCCCCCCCTGCACTTCACTTGCGTTGGGCGGTAGCTGTTAGCACCCTTCCCCTCAAGCAAAGTTGTGCACCCACAATTTTGGAAAGGTGCCAGCAATTTTACCTGGTCCATTTTTGGGCTTTCATGTAAAAATTATGAGATTTCTGTAAATCCCATACACTTTGTTCAGGCCTGCCAAAATGGAACATTGTGTGTTGATGCCCACTCATCTAATTCATGACACGCTTTGGTGTACCTTACGCCATAAATCTTACTTGAGTCTCACACTGGAATAAGAGTTGTAGTAAGATATACTTTTATGACACCCCTGTTTCATTAAGAGATGTGCGCCTCTGACTCCAGCACACCCAGTCATCTTCAAGACTGGTGTGAAGAATGTCGATTTTCATGAATACTACTATCAAAGATTTAATAATTGGACTCAAGCCCATTAACCCTGCTGTTCTGTTCGGTCAAAAATGACAATATTTGAAATGTTTTATTTCATTTTTCATTTGTTTATGAACAACCATGTTCACAGGCAGTATAATAATGCAACACATATTCAAATAAAACATTTAAATTAGCTAAAAATCAAGATTTTAATAGGTCCAGTAAAAAATGACTGGAATATTATAAGTGTATAGTAGTGATGGGCGAATCTACTCGCTAGGACTCGTTACTCGGCGAGTAGTAAGGGACTCGCAGGACTCGCTACTCGGCGAGTTTCCCAGCGAGGACTCGCAAAGTAGCGAGTCCAATGCAATTAAATGGGAATCCTAGTTTTACTAGCGAGACTCGCTCTATCACATCGCTATGTAGCTTGAATCTCCCCCAAATCGTTTAGAGAATGGCACCGCTTCACGGATACCCGCTGTAAGTAGCGATTCCGAGCGAGTCGTAGCGACTCCTAGCGAATCCTAGCGAGTCTACGAATCCGAGTCCTGTATTCTGTATTCGGGACTCGCGAATACAGAATCTGTTATGTTCCGACAAATCTTCCGAGACAGCCTAGCGTGTTAGGTCAGACAAACTTGTGAAGATGGACAAGGATGTTAGCCAATCTTATTCAGTAATGCCACAGCCCTCTTCTTGTGGCATTACTATGATTGGCTTCTGTCCATCGTGATGGCTATGTCATCGATGACAGGCAAGGCTGTATATAAGCCTTGCCACCGCCATTTTGAGCACATTTCTCTGAAGATCTGAGCTAGAACAGGGTGAGGTAGATTCTGGAGCAGATCATAGGGATTGTCAGTGAGTGTAGGGAACTTCAAGATTCCTTATATTAACCCCAAACAGCTCTTGTGAGAGCTAGCAGGAGGACAGAGGAGTACTGTGTACTGTGACACTTTAGGCAGGCAGGGAAGCAGGGAGCTGCAGCCTTTATAGTGTTCACAGGAGCGACCTCATAGCTTCGCTTACTCACTCAGCTGTTCTAATAGCTGAAGTGAGAGGCTTAGCTGAGGTACTATTTACAATTTTTTGCCAGCTGATAGATTTTGGGTCCTAAAAACCCCTTCAGCGTTATTTTGTCTGTGGCAGAACAGTGCGTTGCTGCTCTCCTAGCTGCAAATAGCACGTACGCCACCTACTTCTGCGACTAATTGTGCGCACTTAATAATTTTTTTCAGGGAATAGTGTGCTGCTTCACTGCCAAGTGTTAGCACACACTTAACCCGCCAGTAAGTGACGCCTGCAGCAACACCAAACTCCATCTCGGTGGCTGTGCGCACTTTCTAATTTTTTCAGGGAATAGTGTAGTGCTTCACTGCCAAGTGGTAGCACACACTTAACCCGCCAGTAAGTGACGCCTGCAGCAACACCAAACTCCATCTCGGTGGCTGTGCGCACTTTCTAATTTTTTCAGGGAATAGTGTAGTGCTTCACTGCCAAGTGGTAGCACACACTTAACCCGCCAGTAAGTGACGCCTGCAGCAACACCAAACTCCATCTCGGTGGCTGTGCGCACTTTCTAATTTTTTCAGGGAATAGTGTAGTGCTTCACTGCCAAGTGGTAGCACACACTTAACCCGCCAGTAAGTGACGCCTGCAGCAACACCAAACTCCATCTCGGTGGCTGTGCGCACTTTCTAATTTTTTCAGGGAATAGTGTAGTGCTTCACTGTCAAGTGGTAGCACACACTTAACCCGCCAGTAAGTGACGCCTGCAGCAACACCAAACTCCATCTCGGTGGCTGTGCGCACTTTCTAATTTTTTCAGGGAATAGTGTAGTGCTTCACTGCCAAGTGGTAGCACACACTTAACCCGCCAGTAAGTGACGCCTGCAGCAACACCAAACTCCATCTCGGTGGCTGTGCGCACTTTCTAATTTTTTCAGGGAATAGTGTAGTGCTTCACTGCCAAGTGGTAGCACACACTTAACCCGCCAGTAAGTGACGCCTGCAGCTACACCAAACTCCATCTCGGTGGCTGTGCGCACTTTCTAATTTTTTCAGGGAATAGTGTAGTGCTTCACTGCCAAGTGGTAGCACACACTTAACCCGCCAGTAAGTGACGCCTGCAGCAACACCAAACTCCATCTCGGTGGCTGTGCGCACTTTCTAATTTTTTAAGGGAATAGTGTAGTGCTTCACTGCCAAGTGGTAGCACACACTTAACCCGCCAGTAAGTGACGCCTGCAGCAACACCAAACTCCATCTCGGTGGCTGTGCGCACTTTCTAATTTTTTAAGGGAATAGTGTAGTGCTTCACTGCCAAGTGGTAGCACACACTTAACCCGCCAGTAAGTGACGCCTGCATCAACACCTAACTCCATCTCGGTGGCTGTGCATTTGTCAACAATGTCCCAAAAACACCAGATTCCCAAAAACCAGTCTGCAAAGGGACAGGGACGAGGTCGGGGCCCTAGCAGTCGTGAACAACAAGGCACTGGTAGAAGTAGACAGACAAGGATTGATCGATCCACCTTCCTGCTGTCTAAATTTCCCAGTACTCAACCGAAACGTGTCTTGAGGCCGGAAGATCAAGACCAAATAACATCTTGGATGGCTGACAAGACCTCAACCACGGGTTCTGGCAGCACACAATCATCCTTGACACCATATTCAAGTGCCGCTACTGACAAAGCGGGGTCATCTAATCCACAAAATCTTCCTATTTCCTCAAGCCATCGCCAGACGGAGGAAAATTTAGACCGTGAACTTGGGCATTCGGAAGATTTATTTGGTTCTTATCAGCCATTCAGACAACCGGACCTTTCTTTGTCACTGCCTGAACAGATACTTGAACCAGACGTACATTCCATCTATGGACAAAGTTTGGATTCACCTCGTCCTGAAGAACGTCCCTTTCAACAAAGCCATAGACCGTCTCAGGAGGTGGAGGATGATGATGATGATGAGACACACATCTCATCTGGCCAGCCTGACCAGTCACGTTATCCAGATGACTTTGAGGAGGAGGGGGTGGATGATGAGACCACTGATCCAACCTGGACACTTGACATGCAGAGCCAACAGAGCAGCCAGGAGGAGGAAAGTGGTTATTTACCACCGCCTAAAGCACCCAGGCTTACTCCTTTATCCCGAATCCAAGCTGTGACAACAGTAGCCCAAATTGTGTCAACTGTTGCACAAACTGTACCAACTGTTGCCCCAACTTTAAGAACAGTTGGCCAAAATGTGTCTACAGTTTGTGTTGGCCAGACTCATCCTTCAGTTCCTACACCACAACCTAAAGGACGAACATCCATTGTCTGGAAATTTTTCAAAGATAGCCCATCAGTACCAAATGTGGTTATATGTAACATCTGCTATGCCAGGCTGAGCAGAGGCCAGGGCAAAGTAAACTTGAGCACGAGCAGTATGCGAAAACACATGACTCTTAAGCACCCAAGTCAGTGGTTGGCCCATCAGGGTTCGACATCAGGGCCTTCTGACCTCAACACCGTTATGCCACTTCAGAATCGTCCTTCACCATCTACTGTTCATGCAGCAGCTCCTACTCATACGATCTCACCACAAGCTGCGTTAGACCAGAGATATGACAGTAGTCAAGTGACTTGTGAGTCTGCGCCAAATGTCCAGTTGTCTGTTCCACAGCTGTATGAGAGGCAGCGGAAGCACCCATCCACACACCCTTTTTCTCGACAAATGACAGCGCAAATTTCTAAGCTGTTAGCTGTAGAAATGCTGCCATTTAGGCTTGTTGATACTGAGGCTTTTAGGGAGTTGTTGGCTGTGGCAGCACCACGATACACTGTCCCCAGTCGCAATTTTTTTTCACGTACTGCCATACCCGCGCTACATCTGGACGTGGTTAACAACTTGAAGCGTGCACTGACAAATGCTGTGAGCGGAAAAGTTCACCTGACAACTGATACCTGGACAAGTACTTGTGGACAGGGCAGATACATATCCCTGACAGCTCACTGGATCAACCTTGTCGAGAGTGTCCCAAAGTGTAATAGTGGAATATCTGCGATCCTACCAACTCCACGAATAGCGGGCACAGCATCATTCCGGGTGTCCGCGTCCTCATATACTTCTACAACACAATGTGCGTCTTCAACTTCCTTGACCACTGCTGATTTGTCCGCCACATCACGTCAAAGTTGGGAGCTTTGCAGTACTGCATCAGCCAGGCGACAACAGGCTCTTCTTAAGCTCATCTGTCTAGGTGACACACCTCACACTGCAAACGAGCTGTGGAAAGGTGTTAAACAACAGACAGATGAGTGGCTGGCCCCACTGCAACTACAACCAGGTCTTGTTGTCAGTGATAACGGACGAAACCTTGTTGCAGCAATAAAGCTCGGTAAACTTCAACACGTGCCTTGCATGGCTCACGTACTGAATCTTGTAGTTCAGAAATTCTTGAAAAATTACCCAGAGTTATCTGATCTACTAGAGAAGGTGCGTAGAAATTGCGGACATTTCCGACATTCATCAACGGCACTTGCAAATCTATCTGCCCTTCAACAGCAATTTAATTTGCCCAAACACAGATTAATTTGCGACATGCCCACACGATGGAATTCTACATTCCATATGTTGGCTAGGTTCAATGAGCAGCAGAGGGCTATAGCGGAATATCAGCTGCAACATGCCCGTCACCCAGGAAGTAATACAAGACACATTGGTACGATGGAGTGGGTCTGGATCGCTGACCTTTGCGAGGTTCTAGAGAACTTCGATTACTGCACAAAACTGGTCAGCGGTGATGAGTCCATTATTAGTCTCACCATCCCCATGCTGTGTTTGCTTACAGATTCTCTCCTGAATCTTAAAACAGAATCATTGAGGGCACAGCAGAGGGCTATGGATCCACATTTTAACATCCAGGATCAGAGCCAGCAAAGCCAATTTCAGCCGGCAACATTGGCTGCAGAACAAAACAGTGATGAGGAAGATGAAGACGATTTATTTCTCCATGGTACTGAGGTGCACCCTGATGGAACTCCCAACCCCAGTTTTATGTCGGTACAGCATGGGTGGGCTGAAGAGCAGGAGGCGGAGACCGATTTTGAGACCATGATGCCTATTGTTCATCAGTCTGGTGACACAGAAGACATGAGTCTTTGTAGCCTAGCACACATGTCTGACTTCATGTCTCAATGTCTGTCCCAGGATCCACGCGTCATTAACATCTATGACAGCGACCTCTACTGGTTGTCAACATTCCTTGACCCACGATACAAAGACAAGTTTCCATCGCTGCTGTTGCAGTCACCAAGGGGCTTAACGATGGATTATTTCAAAAGTGTGGTGGTTGACAATTTAATGTCAATTTCACCATCTGACTCCGCTATACCACGAACAAGCAGCTCTTTGCCACAGCAGCCTTTGGTTCGAACACAAACTGCCACATTGTCAAGAAGAGGTGGTGGTAAGATGTCCACCAACTGGGCGATGTTCAACAGACCTTCCAATCTGCAACGGATTGTGCCTACGGTCCCCTTGTCTAGGAGACAAACATTGTCAAACATGTTGAACGAGTATGTGTGTGACACTACCAGCTTCTTAACCGACCCCTCTGTACCCTTTAATTACTGGGTTTCCAAGCTTCACGCTTGGACTGAGCTGTCTTTGTATGCCTTGGAGTTGCTGGCCTGCCCAGCTGCTAGTGTGACATCAGAGCGTGTTTTTAGTGCCGCTGGGGAATTGTCACTGATAGAAGGTCACGGCTGACTACAGAAAATGCCGACAGACTCACTCTCATTAAGTTTAACAAGGACTGGATATCATCAAAGTTCTTAACCCCTTCAGACGAGAGTACCCAAACCTAGAGGGACATTTTCAAATTTGTTACGTTTGGCTCAGTGCGGTTTAAACATTATGTCCTCTTCTTACACAAAGGATAAACAATGTCCCTCTGCTAAGAAGATTGGATAAATAATGTTCCTGCTACACTTGCTGCATGACAACAAAACTACACAATCAGTGTCAGTAATGTTACTTTAATAATGCATGCACTTGTGATGTTTTTTGACCGTTGAATTATGTCAGACAATCCAAAACAGTCTCTTGGCTGAATTTTTTAAGGCAACAAGCCTATGCCTGCATTGTGGGCATTTCTCAAACTGAAATAAAACATATAGTTTGGCTCAAGTGCCTTGCATAAATTTTAAAAATGTTGATCTCGCCCCTTGGGCTAATTTTTTGAGGCTACAAGCCTATACCTGCATCGAATACGTTGCTTGTACTATGCTCACAGGACAAGCAAATAGTATGGGCCACGCGCCCTCCTCAACTTCCAAATAGAGTTGATCTCGCCCCTTGGGCTAATTTTTTGAGGCTACAAGCCTATACCTGCATCGAATACGTTGCTTGTACTATGCTCTCAGGACAAGCAAATAGTATGGGCCACGCGCCCTCCTCAACTTCCAAATACAGTTGATCTCGCCCCTTGGGCTAATTTTTTGAGGCTACAAGCCTATACCTGCATCGAATACGTTGCTTGTACTATGCTCACAGGACAAGCAAATAGTATGGGCCACGCGCCCTCCTCAACTTCCAAATAGAGTTGATCTCGCCCCTTGGGCTAATTTTTTGTGGCAACAAGCCTATACCTGCATCGAATACGTTGCTTGTACTATGCTCTCAGGACAAGCAAATAGTATGGGCCACGCGCCCTCCTCAACTTCCAAATAGAGTTGATCTCGCCCCTTGGGCTAATTTTTTGAGGCTACAAGCCTATACCTGCATCGAATACGTTGCTTGTACTATGCTCACAGGACAAGCAAATAGTATGGGCCACGCGCCCTCCTCAACTTCCAAATAGAGTTGATCTCGCCCCTTGGGCTAATTTTTTGAGGCTACAAGCCTATACCTGCATCGAATACGTTGCTTGTACTATGCTCTCAGGACAAGCAAATAGTATGGGCCACGCGCCCTCCTCAACTTCCAAATACAGTTCATCTCGCCCCTTGGGCTAATTTTTTGAGGCTACAAGCCTATACCTGCATCGAATACGTTGCTTGTACTATGCTCACAGGACAAGCAAATAGTATGGGCCACGCGCCCTCCTCAACTTCCAAATAGAGTTGATCTCGCCCCTTGGGCTAATTTTTTGAGGCTACAAGCCTATACCTGCATCGAATACGTTGCTTGTACTATGCTCACAGGACAAGCAAATAGTATGGGCCACGCGCCCTCCTCAACTTCCAAATAGAGTTGATCTCGCCCCTTGGGCTAATTTTTTGAGGCTACAAGCCTATACCTGCATCGAATACGTTGCTTGTACTATGCTCTCAGGACAAGCAAATAGTATGGGCCACGCGCCCTCCTCAACTTCCAAATACAGTTCATCTCGCCCCTTGGGCTAATTTTTTGAGGCTACAAGCCTATACCTGCATCGAATACGTTGCTTGTACTATGCTCACAGGACAAGCAAATACTATGGGCCACGCGCCCTCCTCAACTTCCAAATAGAGTTGATCTCGCCCCTTGGGCTAATTTTTTGTGGCAACAGGCCTATGCCTGCATCGAAAACGTGGCTTGTACTAAGATCCTGCTGGAGCATGGCGAAGGGTCCCACTGTACGCTACGGAGATAACGCGTAGACGCGCTCTGTTGCAAGTAGACGTCCCAGCCTATCGCATCTGTGTTCCCAGTGTTGTTGCCATACCGAGTCATTAAGTCACCCCCCCACAAACACAGGCACTATTTATTTGTAAGCAACATTTGTATGTGCAGTCATGATTTTCCACATAATAACCAAGGTGCCTTCATGCGCCATGCGGGCCGTAAAGTACTTGCTAATGATGATGACTTTAAGCCCACCCACAAAAAAAACCTACACATCCATTCCCTCAAAAAAGACAGACACAAAGCAGTTTTTGTCAACTGGGTATTATTTCGCCATAATGGCAAAGATGTCAGAATTTTTTTTTTTTTTTTTTTTTTTTTTTTGGGGTTTAAACTTAGTAAAAAAAAATAATAACATAACAAAGAAATTGTGCAATGCACAGGAACAAAAAATAAACAAAAAAAAAAGAAGGGGTCTACAGCTGGTGGAAGGTTGCCGCATCCTCCGGCCTTGGCTGTAACGTGGCACCATCACCCTGGTCGTTGAGTAGGTCCAGGGCCCCATGCAGTACCTCACCCAGTGGTTGGAAGCCTGTAGGCTGGGGCATCTGGGCCGGTTGGCCTTGGCTTGGTAGGCCACTGATTCTTGGACACCACCTCTGGGTCGCAACATACCTGTCCCGGGGTGTGGCCCTGTCCAGGATGTTAGATCTGCTGAGCCGCCACTCCTCCAAAAAATCAAACACCTGCCCAGGATGGTTTGGGGGCCTACACGCATCGAGGACAATGTGTATTGCTGACCATGCCCGCAGTCTTCTCTCGAATGGAATGTCATCCAAGAACGGTATGAGACTGCGGGCAAAGTCAGCACTACACTGTCCTCTGCGGTCTTGTGGTGCCCCCGGGATCAGAGCAGGGCTGCTGGGGTTCCAGTGACTCCCCACACTGCTGCTGGCAGTCGGCACTGGAGGGCGCTGGTGTGGCCCTTCATCCTCCTCTTCTTGTATCTGCGGCCCCAAAGGTGGTGGTGGTGGTGGCGGCGGTGGTGGTGGTGGCGGCGGTGGTGGTGGCGGTGGTGGTGGTGGTGGTGCTACTCCCTCCTCCTCATCTGGTGGGGGTTGAGGGGCCTCCCTCCCCTCCTCAGGCAGCTGTGGTGGCGGGTTCCAACGCCGCCTCCGAAAGTGAGCAGCTCTGTGGGTAAATATAAAAAAACATTTGGTGAATGGGTTGCCTTTGGAAACAAAACCATAGGCCAAACATAACATGTGCACGCTTTTTTGACTCAGTGTATCTGTGTATTCTGTGTCTTTTCATTGTTGCCCTTAAGATGGAATTGCAGCAAATAAATTAATGACATTTTTGGCTCATGCCTCAAACTATATTGTATGTGTGGGTACTGTTGCTCCACGATTTTTTGCCATTACATTACAAATTTTAAAATTAGTCTGCACTATTACACTGTGCCATGACTTAGGCAGGACAGCTATGTAGTCACTTGAAGACATATTAGTGGCCACAACTAATGTTTTGACTTTTTGTGGAAACTTTATGTGGACAAAGCTATAGCCTGACACTGTGAGGCAAACACATTATTCAGGGTTCTTTGCCATCAGATGGACACAAAAACACACAGTGTGGACGGCCTTGGTCTCAATGCACATAACCCAGATCTATAGGGCAGGTGAGCAAGACAGGAAATGGAGTCCTGCAGCATAGGTGACACATGAGCATTTGCCGTTAGTGGCCTACACTCCTTGTTGCTGCCATGTATGCTAATCAGGAATGTCTTGGTAAATAAAACACAACAAACAGATGGCTTGGGATTTGAAACGACTGTAATGGACATAGAGTATGGGGTTGTCTTTGAGCAGCAGGTCACACATCGTTGGTGCCAAACAAGGTGGTATGCACAGATGGACAGTTTTAGTTACTCCAACGGGGCCGAACCAAAAAACGGGAACAGCAAGGACAAACCTCGGGTTTCCTAAAGGACCTTGGACATAAAAGGCTGTTGCACTTAAAATATGGCCCTCTTTAGTTTGATTTAATACAGCATTAATACGCTATGTTTTCCGGAGGATTCGTAATGTGGCCATGAGTTAACGACAAAAAAAGTACAATTCACATGTGGGCCCTAATATCTACACCATCACCTTGCAGCCCCAAATAAACCCATGGGAAAACTGAACCACACATATTTGTAGTGATACAGGGTATGTTCTGAAATGTGTGTGAATGTGTCAGCAATCTGGGATGGTGTACAAACAGTTTAGTGCAAAAGGGGTATATCCTTGCAACGTTATTTTGCCGAAAAAAACACCCACAACTAAATGTGTAGGGATGTATGTGGCCCTTATGCAAGTCGAGGCCATTAGGAACTGATACAACTGAGGCTTATGACAGGCAAACCAGACAGGGCCACAGACCTTAGAGGCCATTGGAGGGAAGAACATGGCTTTGTTCCACAAACATGCCAACAATAATAGCTAATTGTGAGGTCACGGAACATTGTGTCTGACCACCCTGCAGAACATTGCTTATTTGTCCAAACGTCACAATGTGACTATAAATGTGTATGTCCTGGATCATTGCCAAAGGTGATAGAATTGTGTTGCACCATGGCAGAAACAAACCCCTGTGTGGGTATGTAAACCAGCACACTCATTATAGAGCTTCATACGTACATTGTGTGCCCTCGTGGACAGGGTCCTCTCCTCTTGTACCTGTATGACCTGATTGTCTTCATGGACTGTTTTTTGTCGTTAACCCTTATCCTCATGTAAAGTGCCATGGAACCTAATGGCGCTATATTAAAAAATAATAATAACAATAATAGTAAACAACAGTGCGGCAGACACATACCTTGGCATACGGGCCACCGGTTCCAGAAATGACAGCCGTTCATAGTGGCAATATATTATGCCGTGACCAGCTTCCGGGCCCCCCTCCAGGATCCTCCGGTGTTGCCGCTTAAATTGGTCGCGGCAGCTCCTCCAGCGCTTCATAATGTGGTCAACTGTGAAATGATTTCAAACCGGGTTTAGACCTCTTTAACATTTGAAACACTAAAAGTATGTGTACAAATCAACAATAACATTTTAATCATGTTGTGTGTGAAATGTGTATACAAGGCACATGGAAACGACAGTGTGGAACATCATCAACAGCATTACGGACATTGAGCTCACGTGGCCACAATCACAAATGGGGCAGGGCACATGTCAATGCATAGAGAATGTAATAGTGCGGGCACCAGACTCCGCTCATTAGTGGTATTTATATACACCCAACCCCCTGGCCTTCAGAGCCAGGAGGAACAGCCCTTAAACTAAGTGTACTATTGTGAACCCATCCAAATATAGGCAACCATGCAACGGCGCATTATAACACATTGAGGGCCCTGTATACCCTACTATGGGGGCCCTGTATGCCCACGGGGGCCCTGTATACCCACGGGGGCCCTGTATACCCACTGCTGTGGTCTTGTATACCCACGGGGGGGCTGTAGACCCTACTATGAGGGCCCTGTATAATCACTGGGGGCCATGTATAGCCAGTGCTGGGGGACCTGTGTACCCACGGGGGGGCTGTATACCCTAATATCGGTGGCATATATACACACTGGGGGGGCCTGTATACTCTGCAGGTGGAGCTGTATACTCTGCTGGGGGGATGTCTAACAGTGATAGCCGCTGTATACAAGAATGGCGGTCAATATGGTTTCCCACTTTTTTGGGGCTAAAGTAGGGGGGTCGGCTTATACACGGGTCGGCTTATACACGACTATATACGGTAAATGCAATATAACGTGTGAACACATTTAACTCACCCATATTGCTCTGCACATCATGGCCACAACGATGAAACGTTGGGAAAACGCTCTGTGCGATCTCCCTCCAGGCCGTAGTCCGCTGGACATTATCCCCATATGCAGGGTCAGTGGGCAGCCAAAGCAGGGGCCGAGCCTCCACCAGAGCAATTAATTGCAGGGTGTCGACAGGAGCCATGCTTCCTCGCTGTGACTTTCTGCGCGTCCAGCCAGGAAGCTCGAGTCGGCTTATTTCCTGTTTGCACAAAGCATGTGGTTTGCTGCAGAAAGTCGCTTGCCTCGCCTCCAACACATGCGACTTTGGCCTCGGAGACAGCAGCAAAATACAGTTGCCAGTGGGGCTTCCGACACGGCAATGCGAGCGCTTTCCGACACACATCTGCGATTTTTAAATCACACATTACTCGCTATTATTCGCTTCCCCATTCATTAACATTGGACTCGCTAGACTCGCAACGAGTAGCGAGTCCCGGGCTCGGACTCGGTAGAGTCAAGCGAGTCCGAGTAATTTAGGATTCGCCCATCACTAGTGTATAGTAGACCTGAACAGAACAGCAGGATTAAGTATTTAATCTCAGATGTCAAGTTCATATTTCTACTGAAAATGTTATTATTTGTCTTTTTCCTGTTTCCTCCATAATGGCTTTATAATTCATCTACACATACAAGTAGACACATTATTATTATTATTATTATTTATTTATATAGCGCCATTGGTTCCATGGCGCTTTACATAAGAAGTAGGGGTAACAAGGACAGATACAGTACATATGAGCGGTCAATGCTTGCTGATACACGACGGGAGAGGATCCTGTCCACAAGGGCTCACAGTCTACAGGGGTGGGGGAGGACACGATAGGGGGGGGGGAAGCTCCAAGCGGTTGGTGGAGCGGCGCCGGGTCTCATCGTAGGTTGTAGGCTTGTTGGAATAGATGAGTTTTCAGGTTCTTTTTGAAGCTCTTGAGGGTAGGCGAGTGTCTGACGTGCTGGGGGAGGGAGTTCCAGAATCTAGGGGAGGCACGGGAGAACACATAGTTGTCTTGTGGATTTTTTCCAGATCCAAATAAGATCCAAAATAATATTGAGGCTTTTCATTATACATTATTTTAGCAATGTTGTGAATTTCATTTTTTATCATTATCATCCTCTTTGGAACCACTGCATATTCCAGATAAGTTTTAAATCTAATTGTCATCTTTACTTATAATTTTTTATTTTTTTTTACAGTGTGAACATCATTTCATTGAAAAAAAAAACGAAACACCCAATACTGTACTGGTTGTTAATGATAAGTCACATACCAGCTAAGATAATGCTATTTTGTGCCATATGACTTATTTTCTCACATTTTTATGTCCTCTATTAAATACAACATTTTACTGGTCTGTGGGTGTGGCCAGCAGCGGATAAGGAGCAGTGCAATGTGATAGCAGAGAAGAGGTTAACAGAGATCATGACTGAACTGTGTGGAGCCAGATGACAGATCAGAGGCTTGTGCCAAGGAAAAGGAAGTTTGCAGTGACCCTGACATTCTGACATTGCTCAGCACTGTGCTGTAGGCTGAAGTAATCTGATACATTGTCACCTCATCAGCTGCAGTTAGGAGTGTAGACCATGCCCCCTCCCTTATATGGTTACATGCCCCATATTCAGTGTGAAGACAGATCTGACTGTTAATGAAAATATACAATACAGAAAAATGTTTCATCTCATCAGGATCAGGCTGCCCAATCCTCTTTTTCATGAAGCACAGTGCTTGGAATAGAGAAATCCCCATCTGGGAGATAATCAGCAATGGTAATGAAGAAGTTTTCTGGCAACTCGAGAAAAATTTAAAAAGTAGCCTTTATTATGAAAAAATCATTAAAATCTTGATACCATCGTGCAATGAAAAGAGTACAGTAGGCTTATGCATTTCGGATACTTAGATCCTTAGGTCATAGCAATGCTATGATTAAGGATCTAAGTATCCGAAATGCGTAAGCATACTTTACGCTTTTAATTGCACGATGGTGTCAAGATTTTATGATTTTTTTCATAATAAAGGCTACTTTTTACATTTTGTTACTAGTTGCTGGACTACTTCTTCATACCATTACCATTATTAACTCCTTGCCGACACAGGATGTTGTACAACGTCCTGGGCCAGTAAGGGGGCTTTGATGTGAGCTCCGGCGCGGCGCTCACATCATCGCTCCGACATCTTAGCTGATATCATCAGCTGAGATGTCGGGGTAACAGCCTCGATCAGATCTGGGATCCGATCGGTGCTGTTAACTCCTTGGATTCCGCCGTCAATCGCTGACAGCGGGATCCAAGGCGGCAGCGGCGGGGAACATGCTGTTCCCCGCCTGCTCCGGAGATCCCGTGAAGGTATCGCGGGATCTCCAGCGCTCACGTGACAGCCTGGGGTCCTGGCTAGACCCCGAATGCTGTCAGAGCGCAGTTACGTGTAGTGGTTAGCAGGCGCTGCCAACCAGAACATGGCCGCGATTCTGGGAGATACAGATGAGCTGCAGCTCATCTGTTTCTCCCAGAAGTGATCGGATTGTGCAGCAGGGTGCCTCTCTATGGGGCAGTGTAAAAATAAGAATGAATTGATTAATAAAGTTTTTAAAAACCTGGAAAAAAAAACATAAAAGTTCAAATCACCCCCCTTTTCCCCAATCACAATAAAAGTAAAAAAAAAAAAAATACACATGTTTGGTATCACCGTATTCACAATCGCCCGATCTATCATCATATTAAATCCGTTAATGAGAGCCGTAAACTCAGTAACAGAAAAGATGGTCCAAACGCCAAAATTCTGTTTTTTTGATCACCACAACATTGCTATAAAATGCAATAACGGGCGATCAAAACTGCGGATCCCCCCAAAAATGGTATCATTAGAAACGCTATCTCAAGACGCAAATAATAAGCCATTACACAGCCCCAGATCCTGAAAAATAAGGACGCTACAGGTCAAAGAACATGGCGGTTTTTGTTTTTTTGCAAACATCTGAATTTTTTTTCATCACCTAGATACAAATAAAGGTATACATGTTGGGTGTCTACGAACTCGTACTGACCCGAGGCATCACCCCGTCATGTCGGTTTTACCATAGAGTGAACATGTCGACTAAAATACTCAAAAAACAAATGTGTTATTGCACTTTTTTTGCAATTTCACTGCATTTAGAATTTTTTTGCAATTTCCCTGTCCACTATAAGGTAAAATAAATGATTGCATATGAGAGTACATCTTGTCCCGCAAAAAACAAGCCATCATATGTCTATATTGATGGAAAAATAAAAAAGTTATGGCTCTTGGAAGCAGGGGAGCAAAAAACGAAAATGAAAAATGAAAAATTCCCCGGTCATGAAGGGGTTAATGAACATATGTCTGCTTCACATACAGTGTAGTGGGGACACATTGTGGAAGGTTTATGAATGGTTTTCAACCAGAATTTTCTAATGAAGTATATTTGAAAGTTTATGAAAATCACTTGCTCTACGTTATTATTGAATACAAATTTAAACTGCAGTTACGCATTAATTTTCCCAGTTAATACTCTCTAAAATTACTTCTACCCTAATTTGCTCAAACACTAATTTTATATTATTTCTTCTTGTTCGTGAAGTTTTGTTTTTATGAATGACCCACAACTCTGAGTGAGCTTGATCACACAGGTTCTGACTGTTAAGGCTATATTCACACTAATATTTTTTAGATGGTCAACTTTAGATGGTCAACTTCCCATTCAAAATTTATGGTTGTTAAACTACTTGTGGTCTTTCGAGAATTGTTGACTCAAGAAGTCAGCAAGAAAACTCATTGTAAACAACCCCAAGAGCTCCTGAAACTTGAGCCTCCATCACACATAGCGAGATCGCTAGCGAGATCACTGCTGAGTCAAACGTTTTGTGACGCAACAGCGATCTCTCTTTGTGTGACATGTAGCAGCGATCAGGCCCCTGCTGTGAGATCGCTGATCGTTACAAATCATTCAGGACCATTTTTTCGTCGTTGAACTCCCGCTGGGCATGCTGCATCGGTGTGTTTGACAGGGACAACGACCAATGATCTCAATACTACGCCCGAGAGTGAAAGATTCCCAATGACTGCTGGATCACTGCTGCGTCGCTGGTGAGATCTGACTGTTTGACATCTCACCAGCGACCACATAGCGACGGTCCAGCGATCCCGGCCAGGTCGTATCGCTGTCGGGATTGCTAGGGCGTCACTCAGTGTGATGGGGCCCTTACTGCTTCTACGTCTGTCTGAAAAGAAGCAGAGCAACATGTCAGAGACAGAGTGAATCACAAATCCTAGCCCTGTATAGCATTAGATCACCTCAGTAATGGGGGTAACATGAACTTTTCTTCCTGGTATCTTCCATTTTCAATCTTAGGGCATCTTTGCTTTCTGATTGCCATTAATAATCTTTTCTTCAAAGTAATGAAGTACAAAGGTAAGCTTTTCATTACAAGTCATTCTTCTGAGCCTAAATCAATTATTTATCAAGTAAAGTATCAAAGCATTGAGTCATTTGTACCAAGCACCTATACCATGTACATACTCTATCCATTCAGAGGGAAGTCATAATCAGAAAATTATCTATTGTTTGAATTGGAATTTTGTGCAAAATCAATGGGCTCACCCACCACTACTTATAAATTGTTTTATAACGCAATGTGAACGGAGCCTAAGGACCGCTTTACACACACCAACTTCTGTGTCCAACTTCTGAACAGATCTCTGGTTGCAGTGAAATCATGGACACATTGCTCCATTTTGTGGCTGTGTACAAATGTAACAATGTGTCCATGATTTCACTGTAACCAGATATCTGTTCAGTAGTTGGTCACAGAAGTTGGTGTGTGTAAAGCGGCCCTTACAGTATATAATAGCCAAACATAAATGACTAAATTTACAATAAAATGTCGGTAATGTTCTGGGTTGTAATTAAAATCAGGACACCTATGAACGAAGAACTGTCCTCGATGCCCATAGCAAGAGAATTTACAAAATGAAAGCTATACTATGTCCAACAAAACAAATCATTTTTTCTTTTAGATGACATTTTAAATCTCCCCCAATCTCTTTATTAAAATGCACAGGTAGAAAAGTAAATCTGAAAAAATAAAGGGAATGTGAAGATGGAGTCATTAGATCCCTGTTGATTTTTTTTCTTTAGTTATATAGCATCTGTACTTGAAATCTGTGAAATCCCAGAGCATGCCGACTGTCAGAATGTATTGACGACACCCTTAATCATGTGGCTCTCTGCATCACACTCTTCTCCCTGTCTCTTCAATTCTTCATATATTTGCTCCAGCTTTCAACTCACCCACAAGGCTGTCAATTTTCAATATGATCCACTTTCTGTAGGTCTACATATCTAAAGAGAACTCAAAGGAGGCAAAGAAATCTTATTTTACAAGAAAGTTTTAAATGGAGGAATTTTAAAAGCACAACAAAAGTTAGCTTGGTGTTGAAGGTAAATGTGTTTAAGATATTACACAAGACATTTTGGAGCCCTCATTATTCTGTTGACTTTGCATTGTAGTTTAGCGGCAAACTTTTTATTTATTTTGTACAATGTTTTTGTCTTCTAAGGTGAATCTGAGCACACAGATTTACAAAGGTCTTTCACCATAAATTAAAAATAAAAGAAATATTTATACTCACCAGCCAATCTAGTGCTGTATCTATGTGCTGCCCCGGTGCGCTGACTATCTTCTTTTATATCCGTCCAGCAGAGACTGCATGTGACTGCAGCCACTAATTATTGGCTAAGTTTACAAATTACTAAACTCTTCTATTACTAAACAATTCTACTGTATCCATTGGGGGGTCTAAAGACCCAGACCACACCAATCTGAAATTAAAAGGAAATACCAATATTGAAAAAACACCCCGAAGATTAAGCTACTTTAAAATATAAAACAAAAATAAAAACATTTGTGTGCTTTCCAATAGGCTGAAGCTTAGGAGTAAATGACTTCAGCTGGACAGCCCACATATCCACTAGTCAAACTGAAGTACTGCAGATCCCAGTCTTAGTTTACTTGCACAGCCTGCACTGATCAGAAGTTCTGATTTCTTCATCCCCTGCACCACCTACAGGGTGAATATGGCAGTGCTTGGTAACAGAAGCAGACGTCGATGGGGCAAACTCTGATGGGGATGTGACAGTAGGGGTACATTCATTTGATATGCTGTATGCAATGTTGAGTAGTGGTTGATTGCATTACTATGAGATTTAGTTAATTTAGTAGTCTGATTATTGTATAAATAGTATGTATACTGATTTTGATGGCTTGGTATTACAGTATTGTTGCAGTGTTTACAGTTGGCATTATGTATCACTATTGCCTATGTTATATTAGGACTTGTAAAAAAATGGAAGCGTGGCTAGGCCACATCACCTGCAAAAATGCCCTGAACTGAGTGTGGAGGTTACAGTCCTAAAAAAGGAATGAGTCAAAGCTACTAGATAGGGAAAGATGAAAAACCTAGACTGGAGTAAGTTGTTAATGAAAAAGGTGGCCTGAGAAGTAAAGGTTGTGTAGCTGTAGGGAGAATGCAGGAGTTGCCCATTGAGCAAATAAAAGTCTTGGTAAAGTCTGAGAGTAAGAACCTTAAGTGACATATAAACTGTACCTGACTAACAAGTTGCTTCCTCTCCAGGAGACAGACCCATTGTAGGCAGATTCGTGTTCTCCTGTGACACACCCAAAGTGCCTACTCTAAAAAAGTCCACATTTATCCAAAAAAGTATAAATGCTTCAAATGGTCAGTGTACTACCTTAATACCTTTCCAAAGTTATCCAGTCACACCTTAAAAGGGTTGTCCAGTTAAAACAAGATGTCACCTAGTGGATGTCTAGTGCACAGGTGACAACTTGTTAATCAGTGTCCTTTTCACAAATTGACAGATCCAAGAATTTTATCCTTAAAGGGGAATCTAAGACCGGGCAAACACATCAGATGACTCTCGGTCAATGTTTTGGCCAATTATTTGGCTGACATCCATTTCATCTGACTCTTCCATAGGCAGGAGTGCTCACTCCACAGAGTGCGCTACTTTGTTTTCTATGAGTAACCCTGCAATGGACATGTCAGCAGGCATCTTATATCAAAGAGAACATTGTGAAAAGCAGTTAGATTTAGGACTTATCCGATCAGCATTTCTCCAAATAATCAGTTAGTCGGCCAAAACCCATAGATATCAGTGGGTTCAGACAACATTAGTATAATGTGTATGGGGGCCTTAAATCCACATTACAAAGAGGTTCAACATATCAGACAATGCCAATAATATCTGACTGAAGTCCTCAACAGCCTCATAGAGAATAAATGGGTCAGTGGTCGAGTAAGTGTAGTGCCACACCATTTGCATCAACAAATTATCATATTGATAAGTTTGTTTTCATCAGACAATCAATTTAATGGTCAATTTGAAACAAAATTATGCTAGTGCAGCTTTTAAGCATATTTTCTAAACTGTTGGACTAAGAGCGGGAGACCAATGTGTCAAATGTTGAATGTTAAAAACTCTTTTAATTTTTCTAAACTGCAACTTTTTATGCATGTAACTATAGTGGCTGTATACTGTATTTTTTGCTTTATATACACCGGATTATAAAATGCACTCCAAATTTGGTGAAGGAAAAGAAAAAACAAACTATTTTTAATGTTAATGGGGTCTGTCTTATAATGTCAGTGTCCGTCTAACAATCATTGTATACAGTATGTCCCCCATCCTGATATATATGACCCTCAGTCTTCTACATGGCCCCATCATGGTATATTTGTCTTTCAGTCTTGCACATGGCCCCCCAATTCTGAATCCACCATGGCTTACCAAGGTGATGGAGTGGAGGTGCAGTAGGCAGGTTTGCAGGCTCCAATGAGGATGTGGGCAAGGCTGTGGGACAGGAGCTGCAGAGGTGTTGTGGCTTTGTGTGTTTGCTGCCATCATTTTCTGTGTTTCCTTATGCATTGGCAAGCTGCGCCTCGGCCTCTACCCATCCTGGACTTCTAGAAAATGTAGGTGGCACATGGGCAGATTGAGATCCACGGCCATTATCTGGAAGTCCTGGATAGTAGTGTGGCGCCCCTGCGACCAGGAGGCCACATAGGGAACTGCAGCCAGGAAGGTAAGACCGACAGTTGCACACCAACACCCTCACAGATAGCCCACACAACCCACATACCAGTAGAGGGCAGCACCCAACCCGGAGCCCGGGAACTCTAGGCGGGCAAGGGGTGGTGGGTTTAGAGACAATGGGTGGGCCAACAAGTAAGTCAGGTGACAGAGGGTAGATATAGAGCAGGGGGAGGAGAAAGGAGTCAGTAGGCCGAGGTAGGCTGAGCAGTACAGTCTGAGGCACGGGTCCTGGAAGAGTGGGGTGGAAGGAGCGCAGAATCTGGAGAGCCAGTGTGAGCCACAGAGAGAAAGCCCATCTGGAGCAAGCACCCCAGGAGTGTGGAGGGACGAGAGGACCAGTGATACTGGGTCCTAGAAACACGGCTGAGACGGCAGACTGCAGGCAGAGTAGCCCTCCTATTGAACCGAGGCTCCATGGACTTCATCTGCATATTCAAATTCTAGGGAGCAATGCACCTTGGGTTTCACTGTGTTTGAGTGCTTTAACTGGTGCCCGCAGTGTTATCCTCCACTGGTCTCCACAAGGTCAGTGGTTGCTTTGTGATGTCGGTCTATCAGGCATTGCTCCCACCCAGCCAGAATCCTGCGCCACACTGATGAGGGGCAACAACCCCGAAACAGCTGTCTGTGGTTGGATACCTAGTCCATGGTAAACCCCTGGCCATATCTCCAAGCTCGCAAGGGCTGGATAGTGACTTAAGGGCTACTAATACCCTGGGCTAGGTCCTTCCCTGGTGGGATAACTAGCTGGTGTCCATGTTGTAGACTCTTAACTGAGGCTCCATGGACTTCATCTGCATATTCAAATTCTAGGGAGCAATGCACCTTGGGTTTCACTGTGTTTGAGTGCTTTAACTGGTGCCCGCAGTGTTATCCTCCACTGGTCTCCACAAGGTCAGTGGTTGCTTTGTGATGTCGGTCTATCAGGCATTGCTCCCACCCAGCCAGAATCCTGCGCCACACTGATGAGGGGCAACAACCCCGAAACAGCTGTCTGTGGTTGGATACCTAGTCCATGGTAAACCCCTGGCCATATCTCCAAGCTCGCAAGGGCTGGATAGTGACTTAAGGGCTACTAATACCCTGGGCTAGGTCCTTCCCTGGTGGGATAACTAGCTGGTGTCCATGTTGTAGACTCTTAACTGAGGCTCCATGGACTTCATCTGCATATTCAAATTCTAGGGAGCAATGCACCTTGGGTTTCACTGTGTTTGAGTGCTTTAACTGGTGCCCGCAGTGTTATCCTCCACTGGTCTCCACAAGGTCAGTGGTTGCTTTGTGATGTCGGTCTATCAGGCATTGCTCCCACCCAGCCAGAATCCTGCGCCACACTGATGAGGGGCAACAACCCCGAAACAGCTGTCTGTGGTTGGATACCTAGTCCATGGTAAACCCCTGGCCATATCTCCAAGCTCGCAAGGGCTGGATAGTGACTTAAGGGCTACTAATACCCTGGGCTAGGTCCTTCCCTGGTGGGATAACTGGCTGGTGTCCATGTTGTAGACTCTTAACCGAGGCTCCATGGACTTCATCTGCATATTCAAATTCTAGGGAGCAATGCACCTTGGGTTTCACTGTGTTTGAGTGCTTTAACTGGTGCCCGCAGTGTTATCCTCCACTGGTCTCCACAAGGTCAGTGGTTGCTTTGTGATGTCGGTCTATCAGGCATTGCTCCCACCCAGCCAGAATCCTGCGCCACACTGATGAGGGGCAACAACCCCGAAACAGCTGTCTGTGGTTGGATACCTAGTCCATGGTAAACCCCTGGCCATATCTCCAAGCTCGCAAGGGCTGGATAGTGACTTAAGGGCTACTAATACCCTGGGCTAGGTCCTTCCCTGGTGGGATAACTAGCTGGTGTCCATGTTGTAGACTCTTAACTGAGGCTCCATGGACTTCATCTGCATATTCAAATTCTAGGGAGCAATGCACCTTGGGTTTCACTGTGTTTGAGTGCTTTAACTGGTGCCCGCAGTGTTATCCTCCACTGGTCTCCACAAGGTCAGTGGTTGCTTTGTGATGTCGGTCTATCAGGCATAGCTCCCACCCAGCCAGAATCCTGCGCCACACTGATGAGGGGCAACAACCCTGAAACAGCTGTCTGTGGTTGGATACCTAGTCCATGGTAAACCCCTGGCCATATCTCCAAGCTCGCAAGGGCTGGATAGTGACTTAAGGGCTACTAATACCCTGGGCTAGGTCCTTCCCTGGTGGGATAACTGGCTGGTGTCCATGTTGTAGACTCTTAACCGAGGCTCCATGGACTTCATCTGCATATTCAAATTCTAGGGAGCAATGCACCTTGGGTTTCACTGTGTTTGAGTGCTTTAACTGGTGCCCGCAGTGTTATCCTCCACTGGTCTCCACAAGGTCAGTGGTTGCTTTGTGATGTCGGTCTATCAGGCATTGCTCCCACCCAGCCAGAATCCTGCGCCACACTGATGAGGGGCAACAACCCGAAACAGCTGTCTGTGGTTGGATACCTAGTCCATGGTAAACCCCTGGCCATATCTCCAAGCTCGCAAGGGCTGGATAGTGACTTAAGGGCTACTAATACCCTGGGCTAGGTCCTTCCCTGGTGGGATAACTGGCTGGTGTCCATGTTGTAGACTCTTAACCGAGGCTCCATGGACTTCATCTGCATACTTTAGACCAAGTAGCAAGTCCTCTTTAATGATATTTTAATTAAAAGATGTCCAATACACTAAAAGTGATCAACACAGAATGTATTTTCAGTATATCACAAAAGTGAGTACACCCCTCACATTTTTGTAAACATCTTATTTGTTTTTCTTGGGACAACATAGAAGATATGACATTTTAATATAATGTAAAGTAGTCAGTGTACATCTTGTATAACAGTGTAAATTTGGCATGCCCTGTAAACAAGTCAAAGCAGCCATTAATGTCTAGACCACTGGCAAGAAAAGTGAATACATCCTGTGATGGTGGATATGGTGGGTTATGTTGTACTTGCATTTTACAGGTGCTTTGTTATTGCAATATTGTGTATTCCACCCTTCCCCACTTCCTGTGTACAAATTACACTCCTGAGTTGATAATTGAATTACTGTGGACATGTCCTTATTTGGTCATTCAATGTGTGTAAATGTGTGTATTCAACTTCCCCCCCAGAGGACTGTGTCAATAGAACTGGTTCTGGATGGTGGTTTGGTGGAGTAGAAGCAGTGTGTGACTGCAGTCAGTCTGTGTGTGTGCAAAGCTGAGTTCAGATCAGCTCCACAAGGGATTTAGACAAAACCTGGATTATATGGACATACAATATATAGCTGGATTGTTTTGTGGAATTTTATGTTTTTCAAGGAATAAAGGTTCTTGGGCTGATCATGTATCTCTCGCTCTGTTGATTATGGGATATCAGAGAAGGACTCTGTGACACACCCTTAAGGGAAATTGTGTCAAATTATCCATTTTTCCTCCCCGATGTTATGTGACTCAGTGTTACAAGGTCTCAGATGTGAATGGGGAGTAAGTATGTTAAATTTGGTGTTATTGCTCACACAACCTCTCATACAGGTCACTTGTAATTCAACTTGGCACCTCATGCCAAAGAACTCTCTGAGGATCTGAAAACAATTTGTTGTTCTACAAAAAGATGGCCTAGGCTATAAGATGATTAACCCTAAAACTGAGCTGCAGCACAGTGGCCAAGACCATATAGCAGTTAAACAGGACATATATAGAAATAAGTCTGCTCACCCCTTCCCAGTTGAGGTGCTCAGAAAAAATTAGTATCAACAGTAAAGATTATTTCTGTCACACTCAAAGTGAAAAAATAAAGTCTAAGTTCTGTTCATGTGAAGCAAATTTTGTTTATTTGGTCCTGATCTCACAGGGAATGCTGTATATCCACAACGTTTCGGCGATACATGCCTTGATCACGTAACAGCTAATTCCAATGTCATAAAAGCAAAGATACAGAACACATATTAATATAGTCAAAAAGACATAATATCAAATCATTGCAAATAGCAAATCAAAACAACAATATTTGTAGCCTATCACTTATTTCGTTAAACATGTCAATTTCTCTTTCATTAACAAAATATAACATAATGTAGTATACTATATGAAAGCAAATAAATCATCCAAGGTGAAAAAAACAATGGTGTGTGTATACCTTTAAATCTGAGGTCCCGCTAGTAATTAATCTTGTGCGGATTTTATAAGACGGGTGCCAATGTTATATCTGATAACTAGAAAACATGTGTCAATCACAAGCATGTCTAGAATGCGTATGTAAAGAGAGCATGACAATATAGGTAGAAGTGCCTTAGTGTTACCTCAATTAGATCATTAGAACTCCAATTATCATGGGGTGTTACTAAGTCAAAGGATTACCCTTGGTGAAGGTGCCATCCATCTAGTACTTATGTAACTAATGCCTATAAAAATAAACTTCACATGTATATATATATGTATATATATATCTGGATATGTACTTTGAAGTGGCAATATTCCATCACCAATTGGGCACCCAGAATATAGAGCACGGCACACCACCTACTTGTCACATGGAAAAGTGTTGTGTACAGCTAATCCTAGTTCCAGATTAACATGGCCCCACTATGGAAAGACAACATAATCCAATATAATGCCCCAACATGGCAATATGATATAATAAAATGAAGGTCCCAGAGAGGGATTGCTTTACCTGACCGTGCAATGTGCAGAGCGTGTGGACCGCTGGTGTACAGCAGCGTCCGCGCTGAACGCCACCCTTTAATAGCGAGTGGCCAATGACAATTACAACAGTGTATGCCTTGTGCGCGTGCGCGCGATTCGCGTCTTGCGACTCGCAGCGTCGCTCCGGACTAAGCCGGAAAGTAACGAAGTTGGAGAGAGCAAGTCAGTGTCGGGAGTGACAGCAGAGATCCCGGACAAGGCCGGGAGGAGAGCTAATTAGTTAGTTATGTGAACAGTATTATGTGTATATGTGGTGACTACTGGTACTGTGAGTATCCAGTGAATAAATGACATCCTCAGATTAGGACTCTGCAAACTAAAGGAAGAAAAAGAAAATCAATATGCATGCATAAAGGAAAAAAATAAAAAATGAAAACATATACTTATATATGAATGGTACATATTCCTGTATGATAATGATGAATGACCAGATCTCTTACAGACTATAGTCACCACGTTTACATATACATTAAGCACTTGGATGTAACAATGTCACACATAGATAAAAGGAGGCGGTGCACTGAACTGGGGAATTTAAAAAGACATGTACCCAATCTTTTCAGAAACGTTCAAATGTTCCACAAATGAATAATCTATGTGATTATTTCGTATTCCCTATTTAAGCCCCGCGGTTCCAATGTATCCAATGTGTGGATCCAGTAACTCTCTTTTTCTTTCAACTTTCTGATTCTGTCACCCCCTCTCCTGGATAAGGGTACTTGGTCAATGACCTGAAATTTTAATTGTGAAATCCCATGGCCACAGGTATTAAAATGATGTGGGATTGGTAAAAGATCCTTTTTACACCGGATGGTGGACTTATGCTGACTGATGCGGTCTCGGACATGCTGGGTAGTTTCCCCAACATATCCGAGACCGCACGGACACTTGATGAAGTAAACTACGTATGAGGATTCACACGTGAAGAACCCCCTGATCTCAAATCTTTTCCCTGATCTTGGATGAAAGAAGTATTCACCCCTGGTCACATGCGAACATTGCATGCAACTGATGCAGGGGAAAGTACCCCTTCTAGTCGTGGTTAGTGTTCTTTGTACCATTCTAGGTATTGTAGAACCTATATCGGCTCGTACGAGATGATCCCTTAGATTCCTAGGTCTTTTAAAGCAACATAAAGGGTTGGATGAAAATTCCGCTACTCTAGGGTAAGCGGAACGGAGTATACCCCAGTGTTTCCTAACGATAGAAGTGATCAAATTGGAAAAGGGATGATACGTATTGACAAATGCTAGCCGCTTCTCACCTGTTGCCCTATTAGAATTAATGGTCGTAGACGTTAATGTGCTATTGGGATAACCCCTAGCTTTAAATTTGGATTGCATTTCTTTTAGTCTAGTCTCCCTGACTTCGGGATTGGAAACTATCCGCTCAACCCTGGTTAACTGTGATTTGGGTAATGCCCTCTTTAAGTGTTTGGGATGGCAACTGGTATACAAAAGTAGACTATTTCTGTCCGTAGGTTTGCAATATAAGTCAGAAATGAGTGTACCCTCTGGTGTCCGAGTTACTTGAGTATCCAGAAAACTTACAGAAAGAGAATCGCAGTTAAGGGAAAAACTGAGCCCCGGTATGTAGCTATTGAGATCGCTGAAGAATTGATCTAATCCCTCTCTAGTACCCCGCCATATGAAAAAAATATCATCTATGAAACGAAGCCATAATGAAACATGTGATTTGTACAACTGGTGAGTGTACACGTATTTCCGCTCAAATTCGGCCATATAAATGTTAGCATATGGTGGTGCTGCATGTGAGCCCATCGCAGTCCCTTTCTTTTGCAAAAAGAATGTATCCTCAAAGAGATAATTCAGGTTATTGTGATAAATTTGAGCAGATCTTAAATAAATGCTCTATGGACCTCATGCTACTCACCATAGACTATATCCAGGATGAGCTTCTGACTTTGGATGAGAAGATTAAGGCGACCGAGACCCAGTTAACTCAAACTATTAAAGACTTTAAGAACATTAAATCTAAGATCAATACAACGATCAATGAGTTTAAGAAAGCCCTACAAAATAGAAAACGGGCAAAGTTCAACAGAGACGAAGAAGAC
Source organism: Allobates femoralis (assembly GCA_033576535.1). Lineage (NCBI taxonomy): Eukaryota > Metazoa > Chordata > Amphibia > Anura > Aromobatidae > Allobates > Allobates femoralis. The sequence goes on from JARQOC010000003.1 coordinate 759,764,921, forward strand.
TATCTAAAAAATCAGGTGTACTTCTGGAAGTTCACCGATTATTCTCGCTTCCGGGCACCTCGCAAACCATGGTCTACTACATCCAGTTCAGACGGGGACCAGGGGAACAATCGGCCCGGTCCCTCGGGTCCTTTTTTAGATTCACGCCGAGGACGGTCCTCAAAAGGAAGACGCGGCGAAGTAAGAGAGGGCGCACTGACCAGATCTCAGGTAGGTCAGATAATATAGTATACAATATTTCTTCATATTGCTTATCGCCATCAGAAGCTAATCTACTACAGAAGGGCCTTTCTTTTTGTCCAGTACCATCGTTTAATACTTTCCAGACAGAATAGGAATTGCAGAGGTTTTTTCGTAGTGTTAGACTAAAGGCACATTTTTCATCTCTACAGCCAATCCCTATGTCAACCAATCCACAATTTTCGACTTTTAACCTTAAGAACCTGGGTTTACATACCCCGAGTAATTTTCAGCCACCAAGGAACATGCATCCTGCTGAGACATACATTTCCATTGTACAAAGAGAAGTTTCAGAAATATTCCAAAAGATTACACGTGGGGAATTACATATTAGACATAATCTCACGGTAGATGAATCCAGGTCCTTACAAAACCTTTCCACAAATAGATCCATTATTGTGAAACCAGCGGACAAGGGAGGCGCCATTGTAGTTATGAACAAGACTCAGTATACACAAGAGGTACATAGACAATTACAAGACGTTGACACCTACTCTCCTATCCCCAGAAATCCTACGGCAGATATAAAGGAGAGATTAATTGATTTTATCCAACGGTACAAAATTCTTAATGTCATTGATGACAAGCTTGCTGATTACTTACTACATAGGAATCCGTAATTCCGGTTTTCTATGTTCTGCCTAAGATCCATAAAGACTTACATAATCCACCCGGTAGACCGATTGTTGCGTCAACGGAATCTATCCTCTCACCCCTATCTAAAACCTTAGATAAAATATTAACCCCATTGGTCTTTGGGATAGAATCTTTTATCAAGGACACATCAGACTTTCTTTCCAAGATACAGACTGTTACCAATCTAACTGATGAAACCCTTCTGGTAACCATAGATGTTAATAGTCTGTATACCTCCATAGAACATCATGTTGGCATTGACTCGATTGAGTCATTTTTAACATCGAGAACATCATTTACGTTACTTGAAAAGAAATTTTGTAAGGATGCTCTACAATTAATATTACACAATAATTTCTTTCTCTTTGAGGATACATTCTTTTTGCAAAAGAAAGGGACTGCGATGGGCTCACATGTAGCACCACCATATGCTAACATTTATATGGCCGAATTTGAGCGGAAATACGTGTACACTCACCAGTTGTACAAATCACATGTTTCATTATGGCTTCGTTTCATAGATGATATTTTTTTCATATGGCGGGGTACTAGAGAGGGATTAGATCAATTCTTCAGCGACCTCAATAGCTACATACCGGGGCTCAGTTTTTCCCTTAACTGCGATTCTCTTTCTGTAAGTTTTCTGGATACTCAAGTAACTCGGACACCAGAGGGTACACTCATTTCTGACTTATATTGCAAACCTACGGACAGAAATAGTCTACTTTTGTATACCAGTTGCCATCCCAAACACTTAAAGAGGGCATTACCCAAATCACAGTTAACCAGGGTTGAGCGGATAGTTTCCAATCCCGAAGTCAGGGAGACTAGACTAAAAGAAATGCAATCCAAATTTAAAGCTAGGGGTTATCCCAATAGCACATTAACGTCTACGACCATTAATTCTAATAGGGCAACAGGTGAGAAGCGGCTAGCATTTGTCAATACGTATCATCCCTTTTCCAATTTGATCACTTCTATCGTTAGGAAACACTGGGGTATACTCCGTTCCGCTTACCCTAGAGTAGCGGAATTTTCATCCAACCCTTTATATTGCTTTAAAAGACCTAGGAATCTAAGGGATCATCTCGTACGAGCCGATATAGGTTCTACAATACCTAGAATGGTACAAAGAACACTAACCACGACTAGAAGGGGTACTTTCCCCTGCATCAGTTGCATGCAATGTTCGCATGTGACCAGGGGTGAATACTTCTTTCATCCAAGATCAGGGAAAAGATTTGAGATCAGGGGGTTCTTCACGTGTGAATCCTCATACGTAGTTTACTTCATCAAGTGTCCGTGAATTCTCGGATATGTTGGGGAAACTACCCAGCATGTCCGAGACCGCATCAGTCAGCATAAGTCCACCATCCGGTGTAAAAAGGATCTTTTACCAATCCCACATCATTTTAATACCTGTGGCCATGGGATTTCACAATTAAAATTTCAGGTCATTGACCAAGTACCCTTATCCAGGAGAGGGGGTGACAGAATCAGAAAGTTGAAAGAAAAAGAGAGTTACTGGATCCACACATTGGATACATTGGAACCGCGGGGCTTAAATAGGGAATACGAAATAATCACATAGATTATTCATTTGTGGAACATTTGAACGTTTCTGAAAAGATTGGGTACATGTCTTTTTAAATTCCCCAGTTCAGTGCACCGCCTCCTTTTATCTATGTGTGACATTGTTACATCCAAGTGCTTAATGTATATGTAAACGTGGTGACTATAGTCTGTAAGAGATCTGGTCATTCATCATTATCATACAGGAATATGTACCATTCATATATAAGTACCGTATATACTCGTGTATAAGCCGACCCGTGTATAAGCCGACCCCCCTACTTTTGCCCCCAAAACCTGGGAAAACCTATTGACTCGTGTATAAGCCGAGGGTGGACTCCAGCACAGGTATACAGCCCCCAGCAGTGTGGTATACAGGCCCCCCAATGGTAGTATACAGCAGCCTCCCCAGTGGTAGTATACAGCAGCAGCCCCAGTGGTATATACAGCAGCAGCTCCAGTAGTTAGTATACAGCAGCCCCAGAGGTATATACAGCCCCAGTGGTAGTATACAGCATCCCCAGAGGTAGTATATAGCCCCAGTGGTAGTATACAGCAGCCCCAGAGGTAGTATACAGCAGCCCCAGAGGTAGTATACAGCAGCCCCAAAGGTATATACAGCAGCCCCAGTGGTAGTATACAGCAGCCCCAGAGGTAGTATACAGCCCCAGTGGCAGTATACAGCAGCCCCAGAGGTATATACAGCCCCAGTGGTAGTATACAGCAGCCCCACAGGTATATACAGCCCCAGTGGTAGTATACAGCAGCCCCAGAGGTATATACAGCCCCAGTGGTAGTATACAGCAGCCCCAGAGGTATATACAGCCCCAGTGGTAGTATACAGCAGCCCCAGAGGTATATACAGCCCCAGTGTAGAATACAGCAGCCCCAGAGGTATATACAGCCCCAGTGTAGTATACAGCAGCCCCACAGGTATATACAGCCCCAGTGGTAGTATACAGCAGCCCCACAGGTATATACAGCCCCAGTGGTAGTATACAGCAGCCCCAGAGGTATATACAGCCCCAGTGGTAGTATACAGCAGCCCCAGAGGTATATACAGCCCCAGTGGTAGTATACAGCAGCCCCACAGGTATATACAGCCCCAGTAGTTAGTATACAGCAGCCCCAGAGTATATACAGCCCCAGTGGTAGTATACAGCAGCCCCAGAGGTATATACAGCCCCAGTGGTAGTATACAGCAGCCCCAGAGGTATATACAGCCCCAGTGTAGTATACAGCAGCCCCACAGGTATATACAGCCCCAGTGGTAGTATACAGCAGCCCCAGAGGTATATACAGCCCCAGTGTAGTATCCAGCAGCCCCAGTGGTAGTACACAGCCCCCCCTCCTTAATATGCGTCCCGCAGTAGTAATAAACAGCCCCCCCTCCTTATCATGTCCCCCCCGGCTGCGGCAGCTGTGAAAATAACAAACAGTTTATACATCACCTTCCGACGCAGCTCTCCGCTCCTCCGGTCCTCAGCATCTCCGCTCGCCGGCTTCTTCTTCCTTGTTGTGCCGGCTTGTGACCGCGCGCAGGAAATGACGTCATCTCCTGCGCCCGGTCACATGACACCGGCACAACAAGGAAGAAGAAGCCGGCGAGCGGAGATGCTGAGGACTGGAGGAGCGGAGAGCTGCGTCGGTAGGTGATGTATAAACTGTTTGTTATTTTCACAGCTGCCGCAGCCGGGGGGGACATGATAAGGAGGGGGGGCTGTTTATTACTACTGCGGGACGCATATTAAGGAGAGGGGGCTGTGTAGTGCAATATGCACGGCATCCCCCCGCCGCTGATGGACGGGGGGATGCCGTGCATATTCATTGCACTAATGAGGCGGCCCCACGTGACCGCCTGCGGTCACCGTGGCCCCCTCCTGCCTCCTCCAGCCCCCGGTCACAGCTCCCCCCCCACAGCATACCGTATTGACCCGTGTATAAGCCGAGGGGGGGACTTTTCAGCCCAATTTTTGGGCTGAAAAACTCGGCTTATACACGAGTATATACGGTATATGTTTTTATTTTTTATTTTTTTCCTTTATGCATGCATATTGATTTTCTTTTTCTTCCTTTAGTTTGCAGAGTCCTAATCTGAGGATGTCATTTATTCACTGGATACTCACAGTACCAGTAGTCACCACAGATACACATAATACTGTTCACATAACTAACTAATTAGCTCTCCTCCCGGCCTTGTCCGGGATCTCTGCTGTTACTCCCGACACTGACTCGCTCTCTCCAACTTCGTTACTTTCCGGCTTAGTCCGGAGCGACGCTGCGAGTCGCAAGACGCGAATCGTGCGCACGCGCACAAGGCATACACTGTTGTAATCGTCATTGGCCACTCGCTATTAAAGGGTGGCGTTCAGCGCGGACGCTGCTCTACACCAGCGGTCCACACGCTCTGCACATTGCACGGTCAGGTAAAGCAATCCCTCTCTGGGACCTTCATTTTATTATATCATATTGCCATGTTGGGGCATTATATTGGATTATGTTGTCTTTCCATAGTGGGGCCATGTTAATCTGGAACTAGGATTAGCTGTACACAACACTTTTCCATGTGACAAGTAGGTGGTGTGCCGTGCTCTATATTCTGGGTGCCCAATTGGTGATGGAATATTGCCACTTCAAAGTACATATCCAGATATATATATATATATATATATATATATATATATATACATGTGAAGTTTATCTCTCTTTTTATAGGCATTAGTTACATAAGTACTAGATGGATGGCACCTTCACCAAGGGTAATCCTTTGATTTAGTAACACCCCATGATAATTGGAGTTCTAATGATCTAATTGAGGTAACACTAAGGCACTTCTACCTATATTGTCATGCTCTCTTTACATACGCATTCTAGACATGCTTGTGATTGACACATGTTTTCTAGTTATCAGATATAACATTGGCACCCGTCTTATAAAATCCGCACAAGATTAATTACTAGCGGGACCTCAGATTTAAAGGTATACACACACCATTGTTTTTTTCACCTTGGATGATTTATTTGCTTTCATATAGTATACTACATTATGTTATATTTTGTTAATGAAAGAGAAATTGACATGTTTAACGAAATAAGTGATAGGCTACAAATATTGTTGTTTTGATTTGCTAATTGCAATGATTTGATGTTATGTCTTTTTGACTATATTAATATGTATTCTGTATCTTTGCTTTTATGACATTGGAATTAGCTGTTACGTGATCAAGGCATGTATCGCCGAAACGTTGTGGATATACAGCATTCCCTGTGAGATCAGGACCAAATAAACAAAATTTGCTTCACATGAACAGAACTTAGACTTTATTTTTTCACTTTGAGTGTGACAGAAATAATCTTTACAGTTAAACAGGACAGGTTCCACTCAGTACAGGCCTCGCCATAGTTGACCAAAGACATTGAGTGCACTTGCTGAGCCCTCATTTGTGTGGTAGGTATAGGTATGGGGGTCCACATGTCAGTACTCACACCCTACACCGCACACCGAATCAAATTGGTCTACATTGCTGTCATCTCAAAAGGAAGACTTTTCTAAATATTATGCACAAGAAAGCTCACAAACGGTTTGCTGATAACAGGAAGACAAGGACATGGAGAACTGAAACATATCATGAGCTCTGTTGAGACAAAGATAAACTTATTTGGTTTAGATGGTGTTAAACGTGTGTGGTGGCAACCAGGGGAGGACTTTAAAGACAGCTGTGTCATGAGTACAGTCAAGCATTGCAGTGGAGTATCAAGGTTTGGAGCTGCATGAATACTGACAGCTGTGTGGAGCTACAGTTTATTGAAGAAGTCATTAATGTACTGTGATATACTAAAGCAGAACATGATCCCCTCCTTTGGGAAACTGGGCTGCAGGGTAGTATTCCAACACGATAACAACCCCAAACATACCTCCAAGACGATTAATGCTGTGCTAAAAAACACTGAGGGTAAAGCTGCTGAACTGACCAAGCATTTCTCCAGAGCTAAACCCTATCAGAGGCAGACAGGTGGCAGGGAGGCATTTGCCACCCAGGCCGGTGTATAGTCCACCTTTAGGGCTGCCCACCCAGTGAGAGCTTATTACTTACTGTATTGACGGTGGGACCTGGACGCAGCAGGTGTGCGTCAGCGTGGAGGCAGAAGCAAAGATAAAGCTGCATCAGTAAACCTCCCCCCCGCTCTTCAAAGGGCCTCGGGAGCACTAGCACCCAACCCCCCCCCCCCCCCCCCCCCGCTCCTCACTTGGGCTCAGCAGTGAAGCAGTGATAGCACCCTACCCCGGTCCTCAGTTGGCCGCTGGCTGTTAAAGGTAGACTGCCCCCTAGGACAAGATCTGCCAGTCAGCCCCTGAACCCTATTAAGCATCTGTATGACATCCTCAAACAGAAGATGGAGGAGAGAAAGGTCTCTAACCTCAAACTTTTCTGTGATGTCATTATGAAGGAGTAGAAGAAGAATCCAGTGGCTCCTATGAAGCTCTAGAGAACTCCATGTACAAGAGAGTTCAGGCTGCACTTGAAAATATTGACACTTTGGGCACAATTAAGCCATTTTCATTTAAGGGGGGCCATTTTCACTTTTGTTGCCAGCTGTTTAAACATTAATGGTTGGCTGCAGTGGCGTAACTAGAGTCTCGCTGGCCCCGGTGCGAAACTTAGACCTGCCCCTTCCCCCCGCATGTTGATGAAATGTATGGACCTCATGTAACGTTCTAAATCATTTAAAGACTCACAAATTGACCCCTCTCCCCTTCATTATGTATTAATGTCCGTCATCATATTATATACGGTCCTCCTCCTGGAATATGGCACTTATCGTGTTATATATTTCCCCCATCCTGGTTTATATGGTCCACCTCCTCCCGACACCATAGTCGTCCAATTATTATAATGCATCCCCATATTCCTTCATATACTACAATGTATCCCCATAGTCCTCTAAGTATTATAATGCATCCCATAGTCCTCCATTCATAAGGTAGCCCCCATAGTCAATTATTATAATGAACCTCCATTATTCTCCATATAATATATTGCAGCCTCACGTCCCTCCATATATCATAATGCAGCCTCATATCCCTCCTTATACCATAATGCAGCCTCATATCCTCTCCATATAGCATAATACAGCCTCATATCCTCTCCATATAGTGTAATACAGACTCATAGCCTCTTCATATAGTATAATGCAGTCTTATAGCATCTCCATATAGTATAATACAGCCTCATAGCCCTCCATATAGCATAATACAGTCTCATAGCTCTCAATATAGTGCAGTCTCAAAACTTGCCATATAGTGCAGCCTTATATATGTAGCCTCATATATCTCCATATAGTGCAGTATTATATATGCAGTCTTATATCTCCCATATAGTGCAGTATTATGTGCAGCCTTATATCTCCAATATAGTGCAGTATTATGTGCAGCCTTATATCTCCCATATAGTGCAGTATTATGTGAACCTTAAAGCTCCCATATAGGGCAGTATTATATGCAGCCTTATATATGACCCCCCCTCCATACTCCTCTGGCCATACTGCACTAACTATTTAAAAATAAAAAACTGTACTCACCTCTCCTTGTTCCCTCACTGCTCCGGCATCTCTTCTTGAAGAAACTGAGGATTCAATCCTCAGGAGAAGGAGGAAGAGATGCCGCCAGCCTGTGTTCCACTGTGCACTCAAGCAGAAAGTGGGAGGAGGCAGCAGCACAGTGGAATGCAGGTAAGGAAGCCGGCAAGTCAGATGAGGGGAGGGGCGGTAGCAGCAGCAGGAAGTAGGAGGCTTCCCCCCCTCCTCTCCCTGACACACGGAGCCTGTGCTGCCGCGCTGTCACATGGATGTGTGTTATCGGAGACGCACATCCATGTGAAGCATTAGCTGTGATCGTGGTCGCAGGGGGTGGCTGGAGGTGCGGGCCACCTACAGGACCGGGCCTCGTTTCAGCCGCGATCATTACACCACTGGTTGTCTGAGTTATTTAGAGGGCACCAAATTTACACTTTTATACAAGCTGTACATTGACTACTTTACATTGCATCAAATGGTCATATATTCAGTGTTGTGCTCTGAAAAGATATAATAAACTATATGCAAAAATGTGAGGGGTGTAGTCACTTTTGTGATATACTGTATTTAAAACAGTCTTGGTATGTCATATATACAGTATTTTCTAATTGTATTTTGTGCTTCCATTATTTCCATTCTGTGCCTCCCAGTGGAGCTCTCAACCTTATTTCATAGACCTAAATAGACATCTCTAAATCGCAAAAGTAGATCAGAATAGAACAAGCACTGATTTTAACAAAATGAACAAACATATCCATTAAAATATGAATGTGTGAATAGCTCCAAAGAATTGTATGGGTAGATGTACAATCTGATCTGAAAATGAACAACAGAGAAACTCTAGAAATTCTAATGTGTAAATATGGCCTAAACTGTATGTTTTTGACGCTTGGGAGGAAGCTGACATACTTGGAGGAAACTTTTGAAAACTCAAAAAGAACATACAAACTCCAGGCAGATGTTATCATTGATCTGATAAAACCTAGGACCTCAGTGATGGAAGGCTTTACAGCCTTTTCAACTGCGGTTGGAAAGGTATGTGGCATCACAGGACAGGGCAAGGTCTTTGATGCCAAGGGAAGAAAGAATCTGAAGTAGGAGGGAGTGGTCGGCTGTGTCAAAGGCAGAGGACAGGTCGAGAAGGATAGAGAGTTGTCTGTTAGCTTTGGCTGTAAGTCGTTGGTAATTTTGGTTAGGGCAGTTTCGGTGGAGTGGGGCCGGAAACCAGATTGTAGATTGTCAAGGAGAGAGTTAGATGAGAGGTGGGAGGAAAGTTGAGCATGGACATGTTGCTCAAGGAGTTTGGAAGCAAACGGGAGCAGCGATATGGAGCGGTAGCTCATCTTAGTAGTCAGGTCTAGGTTTGGCTTTTTGAGGATGGATGTGATGGTGGCATGTTTGAAAGCTGATGGGAAGGTCTAGGAAGATAGTGATAGCTTGAAGAGGTGGGTTAGGGCTGGGATGAGCGTGTTAGTGAGGTTGGGGAAGAGGTGGGAAGGGATGGGGTCAAGTGCACAGGTGGTGAGGTGTGATTTGGATAGGAGACGAGTAAGCTCTCCTTCAGTGATATTGGAGAGGGAGGTTATGAGAGAAGGGCAGAGGTCTGGTACATGGAGTGGTTTGCCTTGTTTGGTCAATCTTATTTTTGAAGTATGTGGCAAAGTCATCAGCAGAGATAAGGGAGGTTGGAGGGGGAAGCGGTGGGCAGAGAAGAGAGTTAAAAGTGCTGAACAGTTGTTTTGGGTTGTAGGATAAGGAATATATAAGGTTTGTGAAGTAAGTCTGTTTATCAGAGGTGAGGGCTGATTTGAAGGCAAGTGTAGCTTGTTTGAAAGTTGTGAAGTCGTCTGGCTGGCGCGTTTTCTTCCAATGCCGCTCCGCAGCCCTGGACACTTGTCGAAGTTTTTTGGTGAGATTGTTGTGGCAGGGCTGCCTTTTGATTCGTCGCCTCTTGCTATGAACGAGAGAGAGTCTATGGCTGATGTGAGGGTGGTGTTGTAGAAAGCAGTGGCACTGTCTGTGTCATGGAGTGAAGTTATAGAGGACAGAAGTAGAAGAGAGTTTGAGAGTCTGTGAATGTCTAAGTGTGCGAGATTTCTGCGAGGATGAGCTAGTGGCTGGATATGGGGGACCAGTGAGGAGGACAAGGATGAGAAGGTGAGTAGATGGTGGTCAGATAGGGGGGAGGTTGCGTTTTCATATTAATCACAATAATATAAAATATTTACATGCTAATATGCTGTACATGTACATTTATACATTATGCACATGATTTTGGCAGACTTTGTTTAGGTTTTGGCAAAATATAACAGAGTTTGGATCTTTATCTTTGTAAGAAAAGAATGTATCTTGCTACTATACACCAAATGCCAGACATATTAAGAATGTAGGAGACTGATGTCATATGAAGGCCACAAACAGAACTTGCAGCTTCTTTAATGTTGCTGTGGACCTCTTGGTAGCCTCTAGGACCAATTTTCTTCTTGTCATTTGATCAATTTTTAGGGACATCTAATTCTAGGAAATGTCATCATTGTTCCAAATTTAAGTCACTTCTTGATGACCAACTTCACAGTGTTCCATAGTACACTCATCAAAATAAAAGGAACATTTGAACAACACAATGTAACTCCAAGTCAATAACACATCTATGAAATCAACCCGTTCATTTATGAAGCAACACTGATTGTGAATCCAGTTCTATTGCTATTGTACAAATGGAACAGACAACAGGTAGAAATGATAGGGAATTAGCAAGACAACTCCTATAAAGAAGCAGTTCTGCAGGTGGTGACCACAGACCATTTCTCTGTTCTCACCCTTTTGGTTATTGTTTTGGTCACTTTTGCATTTTGTCATTGCTCTCATCCCTAGAGGTAGCATGAGGCAGTGTCTACAACACACAGAAATTGGATTAAGAATCAGAAATACCAACTTCAGAAATAAAGAAAAAATAATTTTTAATAAACAATATCTAAAAGGTCCATAGACCAATATGTAAGAGAACAAATAAAAGTAGAAGATAACTATGGAATCATATGATAATATAGATTTGTCTCCTGATTTCCCTTTTCATACTAATCCCTACCTTGCAATGGAGGTATTAACACCCTACTTTTTGGTGCCCCCATTCCTTGGATGCTTTCACTTTACTGACCCTAAGTCAATTCTAAGGTATATCCAAGGTTCAATTTTCTGATATCAGGCTCTATAGTGACTTATCTCATGGGTCAGTCCAGAGAGATACGATGACAGGAATTCACAGGATGATTCCTAGTTCAGTTCACAGAAAGAGGTTTAACATTTTTCTCTGCGGCTTGATGAGTTTCTGCCCATCAAATGTGTAGGGGTTCATCAGAAGAAGGAAAGCAAAAAAGATTTGCCTACAAACAAGTGGTAGAAATGTTAAACCCCAAAACATTTGATAGCAAATAGTTCATGTATCACTACAGTGAATCATTATAAATGTTTAGATGATTTGTAAATGCATAAAGATCTGAGAGCAAAAAGCAGACAATGTGGACAAATGTACCATTTTATAGAAATAGTTAAGATGGAATAAAAAGATGTGCACCTCATTATATATCTCTATTCATAAAAGGTCATATTTAGGAACCTCAAGAGTAGATCCAATCATTGGTTTTAGCAATATCCAGGGATAGAAACTAAAAAAGTATTAAAGATATAAATAAGAACCAATATAACCAAAATCAGATATGCCTCCAAAACCGAGAGAACCAATCTTACCTACAAATATGAATACAATAGACAAATCCTGACATCCACCATGGCAAAAATAAACCATCAAGGAATTGTCTATATATAAGAGGAGATAAATATAAGCAGGTGTAAAAGAATAAATGCCCCTATGTACATACTGCATGTTAACCCACAGACGTTGCTCAGATAGTGCAGCTCATCCAGGATGACACATCAATGCGAACTGTGATAAGAAGGTTAGCTGTGTCTGTCTGAACAGTGTCTAGAGCAAGAAGCAGATATCAGGAGACAGGCCAGCGCATCAGGAGACAAGGAGGGGTCCATCGGAGGGCAGCAGGACCACTACCACCTTCTTGTGCATGGAGGAACAGGAGGAGCAGTTCTAGAGTCCTGCAAAATGACTTCCAGTAAGCAAAAAATATCCATGTGACTCCATCAGGGTGGTATAAGGGTCCAACACCCACAAGCAAGGCCAATAACATGCAGGATGATTGCCATTTGCCAGAGAGCGCCAAGATTGGCAGACTTGACACTGGTACCTTGTGCTGTTCACAGATGAGAGTAGGTTTCCACTGAGCACATGTGACAGACGTGACAGAGTCTGGAGACACCATAGAGAATGTTCTAATGCCTGCAACATCCTCCAGCATGACCGGTTTGTTCACACTATTTTAATTTTTTTATCCCACATCTCAAACTACTTCATTTTTTTGTCTCAATGAAATAAACTGCTTTGGATCAGTTTGTTTTTGTGTATATAGTTCAGTCCCTTGTATTAGTACAAGATAGGGAGCGCCCCACCCTTTCACTGAGCTAAGCATTTATTTTCCTCCCGTTGCTGTGTCCATTTTGGGACCCTTCTTTCACTGAGGTCAATCAACACATGAACAGGTTTTAAATTAGATAGCGTTAGGTACCGTCCCAAAGTGGGTGCACCTTGACGTTGGCGGGATGGCTTTTTACCTTTTTGCTAAAACGTATCTACTAAGTACTCCATTTTTTACTAGCATCTACTTTTTACTTATTTATTCATGGCAGGGTATTTTTGCATGTTTTTATACTGTTTTTCCTCAGGTTTAGCCTGTTTGGTGGTCAGTGTGAACATGCTTTTAGTAGACACGTACACTTATGTCTGCTTTGGCTCAGGTTATTTGTGTATTGAATGGAGAATGTACAGATAATGGACAACATTACAGAGGGAAAAAGTGCTGTAATGATTGCTTTTCTATATGATTTTTTTACATGACAAAATTCTGGTATTTTAAAAGGGGAGTGTAGATTTTTTATGGCTGCATTGAACAACTACAAGAGCCCTTCCCTCAATGTCCTGAGTGAGATAAAGAGAATCTACACAAATGATCACAGTAGTGTCTGAGATGCATGTAGTATGACTCGGTGCTTTATTCCTCACAGGCCCGCGTGCAGCTGAAGTAGCCGCACATGCAATATGTTGGCCCCTGGTGCAGCTCCTGGCCGGTAGCGCGTATTGTGGCGCAATATCTTCAGCTGAATGTGTGTTCTGGGATACACATCCAGCTTAAGCAGGTGCTTGGGTCGGCGGACACCCTCCAACTCAAACCTGGTTCCAATCACACCCTCTGCGACCGCGATTGTTCCAACTTTGGTCAACACAACTGAAACCAAATTTATTATTATTATTATTATTATTATTAATAAGTATTTATATAGCGCTATTAGGATACATGGCGCTTTACAATTTAGAGGGTAGGCATAGACAAGTGGTCGAAGACGACGACCACAAACGGCGACAAACGATGACAGATCACAAGTAGTAATACAGGTACAATGGGGCCGGGGATCCTGTCCGCGAGGGCTCACAGTCTAAAGGGGGTGGGGAGGGAGACAGTAGGAGGGGGACAGGTGAGTTGGTGCAGTGGATAGGGTCTCAGTGTGTGTTGTAGGCTTGTAGGAAGAGGTGGGTCTTCAGGTTTTTCTTGAAGGTTCCCAGGGTCGGGGAGTGTCTGATGTGGTGAGGGAGGGAGTTCCAGAGTCTGGCAGAAGCACGAGAGAAGTGTTGTGTGCGGTTATGGGAGGTGGAGATGCGGGAGGTTGAGAGAAGGAGTTCTTGGGAGGAGCGCAAGTTGCGCGAAGGGAGGTAGTGGGAGACCAGGTCGGAGATGTAGGGAGGGGACAGGTTGTGGATGGCTTTGTATGTCAGGGTTAGGGTTTTGAAGCGAGATCGCTGGGGGAAGGGGAGCTAGTGCAGGGCTCGGCGGAGAGGGGAGGCAGGGGAGTAGCGGGGAGATAGGTGGATGAGTTGGGCAGCAGAGTTGAGGATGGTGTGGAGAGGATCAAGGGAGGTGGCAGGGAGGCCGGTGAACAGGAGATTGCAGTAGTCCAGGCGGGAGATGATGAGGGCGTGGACGAGTGTCTTAGTCGTGTTCTGGTCAAGGAAGGAGCGGATGCGGGCAATGTTTTTTAGTTGAAGTCGGCAGGCGGTGGCGAGGGCTTGGATGTGGGGCTTGAAGGAGAGGGAGGAGTCGAGGATTACCCCGAGACATTTGGCATGGGGGACGGGTGAGAGGGAGCAGTCTTTAACGGTGATGGATAGGTCATTAAGGGGAGATGGTTGTTAGGGGGAAAGACGATGAATTCAGTCTTGTCCATGTTGAGTTTGAGGAAGCGGGTGGAAAAGAAGGATGCAATGGCGGATAGGCATGGAGGAATTTTGGATAGAAGAGAGGAGATGTCGGGGCCAGACAGATAGAGCTGGGTGTCATCGGCGTAGAGGTGGTAATGGAGGCCGTGTGACTCGATGAGGTTGCCTAGGCCGAGGGTGCTATAGAAGATAAGAGACTGTTGGGGAACACTAGTAAAATCTTTGCATTGGGATCCAAAATCCTAGGTCATGTTTCTAATATCAGCAATATTACAACTGGCCTTTGCTTTTCAACTAATGCTCCAAACATTCTACACAGTGGCAGATAATAAAGTTGTGTTATGCAAAATAATAAAGAATTCCATTAAATGATGTCAAATAAGTATTGTTTTTTAATTGGACTAATAATGCAATATTTATGAACAGCAGTGTATGATATATATATATATACATAGCATCATGTTTCCATTATATTGTCCTAGTAACATTTACAAAGAAATCATATTTATGTCTTTCAAAACTGCAAAGCCATTAGGAAATATCAATGATCCACAGACACATCATTCCTCCTTTAAAATCAAGTAAATCAAGATTAAACAGAGATTTCGCATGTCTCCTGCTGTGCTCCTGGCCTGAAAACCGACTTATAATAATCGTTCAAGTCATAAATATTTCTATAAACGGAACCTGGGGGTTTTGATCAGTCGGAGAAATCTCTCCACACTTCATTTATTATGTTAATAATGTTTGCCTCCTCTTCTTAATGCAGAGCATTGCGCACTCTGTTCCACTACAGCTAATGAACTGAGATCATCTATTCAATTTCTTTTCACTTTTTATCAACAAATCTCTAGCAATCCAGATTAAATATGGCAGAATTAGTTAAAAATTCCCTAGGCCAGAGTTTTGCTTCGTGTTACTAAATACAGTATATCATTGCTGAATCAGTATAGTAGTCGGACGGTGCTAGAACAGATTCCACATTCGGATGTGTCTCCATTGCAGAACGATCCTTTATGGTTGGACAATTAAAGTGAAATAAAGCAGATTCAACTCTAATGGAAAATAGTTATCAAAGAGGTTTTATAAGATTACAAAAGTGCTAAATTTAGGCTTTGAATGAAAAATATTAGAACCTGAGAGTCCTCAGTGGTTGATACCTTTTAATGGCTAACTGAAAAGATGGTAAGCAGAGCAAGCTTTCGGGACACTGTGGCCCCTTTGTCAGGCTGATAATGACACAAATTTACATAAGCAGGGTGAGATGCTGTAGGAAATATGACAGGTGATGTAAAGCAGAGTCAGGCTGAGGAGGGGAGAGGTGAGCTGGGAGATAAAGTCAAAATTCTAAGATAAGAGGAACAGATTGTATTATTGTTCTATGATTAGTGACCTGTGGAGACCTGAGGATTCCTCAGTGAGATGTGATAAGCAATAAATCGAAGCAAGAGAGTTCACATAAGAAGTGTCAAAAGTTCATTGTCCTCTAACTTGAGTCTGTTGGAGATGTGATATCCCCAAATGTCCTTTCATTTTATATGAAATATGAAATATATTTCATTTTATATACGCATGATTCCATGTGAGGCATTTAATCCTGTTTTGAATGTGTCAAAGGTCGTTATCAATTTGTATTCCCAAATTCTTCTCTCTCTCTATGATTCGAAGTTGTTTTTTAGAATGAGCAGACTAACATCGGTTTCACTGGGATCAGGGGTGGAAAAATGTTTTGCTACAGGTAGGTCCATATGCCTTTCTTTTATTGAGTGACGATGAGAATTCATTCTTGTTCTGAATTGTAGTCCGGTCTCCCCTATGTACATGCTGCCTGTTGGGCATTTGGTACATATAATTAAATACACCACATTGCTTGTGTTGCAGCTGAAGTTACCTGGGAACTTGGCTTTGAATGAGACATTTTAGTAGATTAGTTTTACCAGTTCTCCTCTTGCCTCTCAGGTTTGGCATTGTGCACCCTCTCATTTCTATTGTCACATGAGGTAATAATAATGGCCAAATACTGGCCTCAGTTGTTGTGTCACTAAAGATGCTATTATTTCATTTTCTTTACTTTTTTAACAGGAACCCATATAATAGTAAGGGCACCGGTACAAGGCTGTAGATTAGCATGGTGCACTACCCATAACTGTGCGACTGGCACCCTGTAAAAGCTTCAACTATATAAGTATAATAAGAATAATGCTAAGTAGCCTTTTTCCTCATAAATAATTGGTAAAAAAATGGCTGTTCATCAGCAATCTCTCATAGCCATTGCTGGGAATGGGTATGACCATACTCTTTAGTCCCTGAGTATGGCTTAATTATGTGATGCTAATATAAATTAGTTCCAAATTCTGTGATTTGTCTGACTATACATGCTACCGTACCACCGGTGACTGACCACTGAAGTCACATGCTTCCACATGCTATAACTATGCCAGTGTAGTTAACGAAAACACTAAATCCACTTGGAGAAAATAGAACCGGATGGATAGAAGCCGCACTGACCACAATAAGAGTAACAGAGTAACACACACACTCTGTTTATTCAGCCTATGCGTTTCGTGGCGAACAGGCCACTTCATCGGGGCATCAAGTTCGCCACGAAACGCGTAGGCTGAATAAACAGAGTGTGTGTGTTACTCTGTTACTCTTATTGTGGTCAGTGCGGCTTCTATCCATCCGGTTCTATTTTCTCCAAGTGGATCCTTACTTCTCGCTGGGAGCCTGCTGCGACCATACGTGCTTGTCCAAGCGAGTTGTGACCATTCACAACCAGACTAGGTGAGTCTGTATTGTGGGGGTCCGTGTGACCATCAAACCAGAAGGTATTACTCTATGTGCACTTCTTTTCCTTTTTATTTGTAGAAAACACTAAATGGAATACAAGCATAAACAGGGTATTATCTGGGAGAATGTTAGTAATGATGAATTACAGAGAGCTAATCTAGTGAGGCTATATACCCACAACCACAAGAATTCACTCAAAGATGTGGCTGCTGCGGCCCCTCAGCAGAGATAGAAAACATGAAATAAAGGGCTAAAACCTGCGCTGCCCATGGACAAGATACCCAGGATCTGAAGATGAGAAGTACCGTATATACTCGTGTATAAGCCGACCCGTGTATAAGCCGACCCCCCTACTTTTGCCCCAAAACCTGGGAAAACCTATTGACTCGTGTATAAGCCGAGGGTGGGCCCCAGCACAAGTATACAGCCCCCAGCAGTGTGGTATACAGCAGCCTCCCCAGTGGTAGTATACAGCAGCCTTCCCAGTGGTATATACAGCAGCAGCCCCAGTGGTAGCATACAGCAGCCCCAGAGGTATATACAGCAGCCCCAGTGGTAGTATACAGCATCAGCCCCAGTGGTATATACAGCAGCCTTCCCAGTGGTATATACAGCAGCCTCCCCAGTGGTATATACAGCAGCCCCCAGAGGTATATACAGCAGCCCCAGTGTTATACAGCAGCCCCAGAGGTGTATACAGCAGCCCCAGAGGTATATAGCAGCCCCAGAGGTATACAGCAGCCCCAGAGGTATACAGCAGCCCCAGAGGTGTATACAGCAGCCCCAGAGGTGTATACAGCAGCCCAGAGGTATACAGCAGCCCCAGAGGTGTATACAGCAGCCCCAGAGGTGTATACAGCAGCCCCAGAGGTATACAGCAGCCCCAGAGGTATATAGCAGCCCCAGAGGTATACAGCAGCCCCAGTGGTATACAGCAGCCCCACAGGTATATACAGGCCACAGCAGTGAGTTATATATGCCCCCAAATGCTGGCACTCGTCCCCCTCCGTTATAAGCATCCCCCCCCCGGCTGCTTAAGTTACCATCCCTGGTCTTCTGATCCGCGCCGGTCCTCCACGCTCCCGTCCTCTGCTGCATCTGGGGTCCCCAGCCAGTAGTGATGACGTCATGCGACCGGCCGGTCACATGACCCCGGATGCTGCCGAGGACGGAGCATGCAGGGATGGTAACTTAAGCAGCCAGGGGGGGGGGGCTTATAACGGAGGGGGACGAGTGCCAGCATTTGGGGGCATATATGCACTGCTTCCCCCTGCCGCTGATTGACAGGGGGAAGCAGTGCATATATAATGAGCGGCCCCACGTGATGGGGCGCTCATACAGCATCCTCCCCCACCTCCTCCAGCCTGAGTTACCGTGTTGACCCATGTATAAGCCGAGGGGGGGACTTTTCAGCCCAATTTTTGGGCTGAAAAACTCGGCTTATACACGAGTATATACGGTAGATATATTCCAAGTAGTTTATTAGCTCTATGAGTTTGAAAGTATAACCTTCTTTAGTGGTTTCTTTCATGAAGAAGAAACATATTCTTTGGAACGCGTAGACCTAATGGCTTGTCCTCTTCCCATCCTGTTCATCTTGTCTATCGGCAGCACAGATTTTAACCTTTCATCTCCAGTTTTCTATTCCCTAGAGTTAGTGCACAGAACCACAAGGGGATGCAAAAGGAAGGTCATTGTAAGGTGTTTTGCAAAGTTTATACTTTACTACCCCAAATCTATAGATTGTTACATTTTAAAATGATTAGGCGAGATAGAATCTGAAAATGCATATAATTCCTTTCAAAGAAGTGTCAGCACACAATGACTGTTCAAACCAAACATAGCACTTTGTGGCAGACCTAGCCCTAATAAAAAAAAAATCCATGCCTTTAGTGTCCAAATAAAGTTTACCCGAAATCCTCCTTTATTCAAGTATGATACTGGAGTGCTTGGTGCATACATGGCATGGCCAGTCAGTTCAGTCCTCCTACCCAACTACCTATTTTCCTTCAATCGCTACCCTACTCTTCCTTGATTAATAGCTCTGGCATTACAGGAGAGGGAAGCTATGATCATTGTTGTTCAGTCATTTAGATGCTGCTATCAACCTCTGACAGCTGAATTTAACCCCCTAGGCCCCACTATGAGATCTATGACCCACAAGATTCATGGCAGTCATGTGTCACTATAGCAGCTTTTAAAGTCTTCCGTTACTGTCACCATCTTTGCGCTTCCATGAAGCCCATCCTATGGCTGAACTTCATATGAGATAATAATTTTTGCTACATGCTGCAATACTACAATTTAGGGTACGTTCACGCATATAACATGGATATGTGCAATGCTATAAAAAGGGGATAGCACTCAGACCCATCTTATTCAAGGAGGCATTGCAAATCTCCAATTTTTTTCTCAGCTATATTCAACCTGAAGAAAAAGTAGCAAATCTGCAGCTAAACATGCAAAACCAAGCCTGAACACAACTCTAATGAAAAATCAAAAAGGTTAGTGGTAACACAAAGTAAAATTTTCTGAATTCTTTTTAACTACTAAAATATAAAAAAGATATATGGTAATGTGGTCATAATCATACTGACCTGGACAATCATATTGCTGTCATTTTTAGCACAATTAAAGGGGCTGTCTGGGCTTTTGCTATAATTCATATGTGTATCTAGGCTGCAAAATGTTTACAGTTTGTAATATACATGCTGTCAACATTTTGTATAGTTACCTAGATATCACATATTTGCAGCAGCCAGGGAATGTCTAGGGGGCGTGTTGGTATTGGAGCTGCATGTAAATGGGAAACTGGTTGTTTCCTCACAGTCTCCTACAAACACGCCTCCTCCCCCAGTCTACACTATGGCCAGCCACCCCCAGGGCTCCTGCAACCCTCCCCAGCCCTTAATGTCACCTCCAACCTTCATTGCATACAGTGGTCCCCTGCTCGACTGACACATTGTGCCGAATCTGCTGCTGTGAAGGCGATTCAGCGCAGTGTGTCAGTGCAGTGGGGACCGCTGCATGTGTGTGCGCTCACCCAGTGGGCTCTGTGCAGAGGAGCCGAGGTCCGCACTCCGGATTTCTGCTGTGGAGGCCGATGCTTCTCTTCATACCTCCAGTATCATAGAGCACAGAGCCGGAGGAGCGGTCCTCTCTATGGTACGGGAGGTATGAAGAGAAGTATCGGGCTCCCCTGCACATAGGCCCGGGCTGCAGAGTGCGGACCTCGGCTCCCCTGCACAGAGCCCAGAGGGTGAGCGCACACACATGCAGCGGTCCCCACTGCACTCACACACTGTGCTGAATCTCCTTCACAGCAGCGGATTCGGCACAGTGTGTCAGTGGGTGGGTGGTGACATTATTGGCTGGGGAGTGCTGTAGGAGCCCTGGGGGTGGCCGGGAATAGTATAGACTGGGGGAGGGGGCGTGTTTGTAGGAAACTGGGAGGGAATGACCAGTTTCCCATTTCCATGCAGGCTCCAATAGAAACACGCCCCTGAATGTTTCCTGGCTGCGGCAAATATGTGATATCTAGGTAATCCTGCAAAATGTTAACTGCATGTATGTTACAAATTGTCAACATTTTGCAGTCTAGATACACGTTAATTATGGCAAAAGGCTGGACAACCCCTTTAATACTATAGTAATGATGTGCAAAAAATGGAAGAATTGCATTATTTCATCATTTCACCCAACTTAGAATTGAATGGCTCCTGAAAAAAGGGAAGAAAAAAACTAAAGTTTAAAGTGGTCATTGAGGGAGGGGGTTATACAATGTGTGGCTATGTGTCACAGTTTACAGGTAGAATTCATGTAGAAATATCTGCAGTAAGGCTAGGGTCACACATAGCAATCCGTTTTTGGAAGTGTTTTCCATGACCAATCCGTTTTTTTTGGTGCTTTTTGAGCCTCTTGTGCCCCTGAACAGTCTTTGGACTTAGTCATTTTTTGCCAAAAAATGCTAGAAAAAACAGATCCGTTTGTTTAAGGCACCAAAAATGGATCCGTTTTTCGATAGGGCCCCATGTTAAAAAAACGGATCCGGTTTTTTAAGGCACCAAAAAACATTGCTAGCAATGTTTTTGGGTGTAGAAAAAAACGGATAGGGTGTTTATCACATATAATCCGTTTTTACATCAGTTTTTGGACTTAGAAAAAAAAAGTGCAAAAACCGATGCCAAAAACGGACCAAGGGCTTATGTGTGACCCTAGCCTAAGGAACATGTCGTTTATCAAAATTGTTTTGAAAACTTTGTCCAAAAAACCTAAGCAATGTGGTTGGCTCCCATGATCAAAATAATTTCAGAGCATTTCTGAGAATATTAACATGGATTACACACCAAAATGTGAGTAAAATATACTGTGTGAACATTCTTTGGACAGATATCCACTGTGTTGCCATATTAGTTCATGGTGAACAAGTACAAGAGATTCTCCTACTTCAATAATTGTTAAAAATATGAATATTTTTACGCTTTTCATACTAAGCTTTTAGATTGGGGAACTGATGATTGTAGACTCCAACTTTTGAAGAACACAAAGTGGTACAAATTATGTGACGTGAGTAGATTGTTGCAGCAAATTTTCACCACACCTCAAGTCGTACCCATTTACCATTTCTTTGTATTCCGACAGAGGAGAAGTCAAAGGGGAGGAGGGATATTAAGCAGACATCGAAACTGCAGGGTATAGACCCAAGTCCAGGACTTTACTCTGTATCCAGGATGGTTGTGGCTAGAGATGGGTGGCTCAATTTACAGAACTCCAGTCCAGTTTTTAGGATAGTGGCACCCGGAGGTGTAGCAGGTTGATATCTGCAAGTGTTAATTCTTCTCTTGTCCTTTAAATGAACAAATTGCTACTACAGTAACTTATTCTGGCCTCTAGGGTTCATCAGTCAGCAAGATATAAGTGACTGTAATCATGGATACCAAAGCTGCTGCTATACCCAAGACATGAGGAGGCAGTTGAAGAATATGGTTGGAGAAGGAGTCCAGAGTCGGCGAGAGTGACCCAGTGGTGCAGGGATCAGCATGAAACTAAATATGGATGGTGTTGTGGAGTGAAATCAGCCCCTGTGAGTAAGTCTAGCTGTGTGACTGGTCACAGTTAATCTAGTCAGGTAGGGAAAGGTAGTAAGTGCATGACATGTTTCAGGGGACACCTCATCACAAGGACCTCAGAGGAGCTCAGCATGTAAAGACTTCATCAAGACTGTTGGTTAAGCTTCATTTGCATCTGTATGTATCATAGGACTCTGTGACCCAGGAAAAGCTTTTTTAAACATAGCGGCCCGATAATAAAGCAGCAAGTTCATTTCTACAGCATTGCTTATTGCTGGTGGAATGCGTGACTATCCATTCAGGGCATTTGCTCTGAGTGAACACATAAGAAAAACAGTGCACTCTATATACATTGTTGTTGTTTGCTTTGTTAGCGGTGATAAGAGATATTAGGAGAGAAAAGGGGTACCTGCAATTCATTGTAATTAGTGTGGGAGGTGGGTGTAAGATTGTATACTTGTGAGAACCACATGCCACAGTCACGGTAAAATCCCGGGTAGGTCAAGTACTGGAGAAGGGTGGAAGTGGCATAGCCCTTGGGTATTATATTTCCCTCTTCTTTGAAGCAGACACTTGGGGTTTCCCAGGATGTTTAACTTGGAGTGTGTGGTCCATGGATGTTTTGGCCAATATCTTGCTTGAAATCATACTTTGTTATTTGTTGGGAAGCTATAAAAAGAAAGTTTGGTTTACTATCATATTGTGGTCAGATTCATCCATAGCAATGCCATATTCCACATTCACAGGAACAGGTGGCGGTCATTACATCTGTACAGCAGGCTCATGAATCCTTTACCAACACCGCTTTTAATTAACCAGGGCTTCACTACATGATATCTTGTTTTTCTCTGTCTGCAAGTCCCCATCCACACATTGCATAAATACTTTTTTTTTTTTTTTTCTGCAGGCTCTATGTAGAAACCTTTAGAGAACAAAAAGCACCAAAACTGCACAGTTCAGCCATATATTTAGATGCACAGAGGGCACAGTTTTCATTCAATCACATCCACTTTGCTTGGACAGTTAAACAGCTGAATGTCAGAGCAAAATAAAAAGACAGCAGAAAAAGCACAATATTTATGCTACATGTGAACATGTTTTAAATGTCCAAGGAAAGTGAATGGGATTTCATGAGAATTCCTCCTACTGTGCATCTTAGTATGATGCTGAACCAGGGCCGGGACGACAGCTAGGCGACCCTAGGCGATCGCCTAGGGCGCCATCTTGTGCAGGGCGCATTCCCGCGTGATGGTTATTATAGCACTGCACTTGTATATAAGGAACCTTCTGCTCACTTTGCTGACGTCATTGAACTATTTTACGCTATAACCACCACTGACCCCACCCATCCCTCCTCGCTTCCTTCCTATTGGCTGAGCCCCTTACGTCAGGATTTGGATCCGCGCTGTGATTGGTTATGACGCAGCGCCTCCGCCGTGAGCCCGCCCTTCCCTCCTCTCCGCTGTGTGACAGTCGCCGGGCGCCGGCCATTCTGGGGCCGCGGAGGAGCTGCGTCACCGGTGGTGGCGGGGGAGACCGTGCATCTCGCCGCCGTCATGTCTTCCACTCACCCCCGAGTGAAGCGCGGCTCCGGCTCCCCTCCCAATAGCTCAGCGCGCCTGCTCCAGCCCATCCTGGCCACCGTCCCTTACCAGCTCCTGCACAGCAGCCCCAGCCGCTCCCCCTCCGCTTCGGTGGGGAGTAACACTGAGCCGGGGCCCCCCCGAGTCCTTCCCTTTCCTCCCCGCTGCTCGCACAACCTCAAAGCAGCCCCGAGGCGGCCAGGACCCGGAGGAGGAAGAGCAGCTCCCCAGACAGGAAGAACGCGGCGTCCCCCGGGAGCAGAGGTGAGCGGCCGCCTCTGTGTGAGGTCAGCATGGCCCGAGCACACCGCCTGCATGCGGAGCCCCGGCCTGAGAGCCACAGGGGAGAGGAGAGAGCAGGCCATGTGTACACAAACAGCTGTCTGCAAGACCTGATCTGGAGGGCAGTGCACTGAGGGGTCTAGAGCTCTGGAGCAGAGTGCACTGAGGGGTCTAGAGCTGGAGGACAGTGCACTGAGGGGTCTGGAGCTGGAGGACAGTGCACTGAGGGGTCTGGAGCTGGAGGACAGTGCACTGAGGGGTCTAGAGCTTTGGAGCAGAGTGCACTGAGGGGTCTGGAGCTGGAGGACAGTGCACTGAGGGGTCTAGAGCTGGAGGACAGTTCACTGAGGGGTCTAGAGCTGGAGGACAGTGCACTGAGGGGTCTAGAGCTGGAGGACAGTGCACTGAGGGGTCTAGAGCTGGAGGACAATGCACTGAGGGGTCTAGAGCTGGAGGACAGTGCACTGAGGGGTCTAGAGCTCTGGAGCAGAGTGCACTGAGGGGTCTAGAACTCTGGAGGACAGTGCACTGAGGGGTCTAGAGCTCTGGAGCAGAGTGCACTGAGGGGTCTAGAGCTGGAGGACAGTGCACTGAGGGGTCTAGAGCTCTGAAAAGGTACTTATACCATATGGCTGCTAAGCATTTCAAGAGTTGGTCGTGTGCATTACTACTTATGTACAATTTATATCCATAATGTTCATTTATATCTACTTTTATTTGTTTTAAATTAAATTTACTTTCAAAGTACGTTGACATTTTTATTCCTAGACATATTTCGGGTGGGGGAGGGGGTGCCGTTTGCCTTACCTGCCTAGGACACCAAAATGCCTTGTCCCGGCACTGTGCTGAACTGTGAGGTTTTGGTGCTTTTATCGCTAAAGGTACTGTCACACGCCGCCATATCTCTGGCGAGATGGCTGGTAATTCCCGATTTCGGCGATGTGGAAACCACATCGCATTTTCATAGTGACTGGGCGATTCTACGTCGAGAAATCGCTGTTGGAGCGTTGCCTGATTGCCTTGCACTGCAGTGAAATCAGGCGATATCCACCAGGCGATCTCAGCGCTTCGTGGCGTGTGACAGGGCGATAGCGATGTAGAAAGCGAGCTAAGACATTCTAGAATCAATTCTGTAGGCATGCCTGAGCGTGCTGTTTTCCACGCCACGTCTGCGGCGATTGGTGGCTTTGTGGTAATGCAGTTCTGTAGGCCAATCGGAGAGGTAGGGGCGCAGTGTAACATCCTATGGCACGCCTATCTACTCACCGCGGCCAAACTCTATATCGCTGATGTGGTGGCGTGTGACGTGGCGATGTGAGAAGGGAAGATCGCTTCTGGTCTTGGTCAGGCGATTTCCAGAATTCAGGATCGCCGGTGATCGCATGCGAAATCGCTACGTGTGACATCTCTGAGGCGATCTGAAAAAAGTGCCCGGAACGTGCGCGCTCACGTCAAATCGCACGCGATATGGAAGCCATATGGCAGCGTGTGGCGATACCTTTAAAGCTTATATGTAGAGCCTGAAAAAATGCAAGTAAAAAAAAATTGACACTGCATTTTTAACTGCAGAATCAAAGGTTTTCTGTATTAATAAAAAAAAAAGCATTGACAACTCGGATTCACATCTACAGTAAAAATGCATCAAATAACAGGGAATATAATTTATGCACTGGCAATCAAATTTAGAACACAAAACACAATTTCCTTAATGTTAAGGTTATTGAGTTGTCCTATGTAAAAATGTCCTAACATGAGTAAAATAGCAGTATCTTAAGCTTATTTCATAAATTGAATATATTGTAAAGCACTGAATAAAAATGTAAATGAGATAAATGAAAAAGAATACTGATCAAAATTAGAGAACATTTTCAAATATCTGCAAGTTATTGGTGATAATCTGGCACCTGGTGCTAATTTTCTTAATTATCTGACAAATCCTATTTAACTGACAGCCTAATGGTGGGTTTACACACACCAACTTATCTGTCCAACTTCTGACCAACTTGCTGGTTGCAGTGAAATCATGGACACATTGCTCCATTTTGTGGCTGTGTACAAATGGAGCAATGTGTCCAAGATTTCACTGCAACCAGCAAGTTGGTCAGAAGTTGGACAGATAAGTTGGTGTGTGTAAACCCACCATAACTTTCCAATTTGCACTCACTTTGCAAAAATGATCAAAGGGGTCACCCTATTGGCCATAGCAGTTGGTCGTTCCAAGTCTGTGATTTCAAGAATATTGCATCTTTACAAAATGACAAACCCTTTCAAGTCTCCCAAGAAGGTTGGTCACCCTCGAAAGACAAATGCAAGAGAGGACAGGATAATGCAGAGAATCTCCATGGGTAAGCATTTCAACACTACAGCTTGAATAGCTTGCCGGTTCAGCACTGAACAGGGTAAGGATCTGTCTCGTTATACAGTACCATGACATTTAAGAGCATTTGGACTGAAAGCCCACTCTGCAGTGACCAAAGCTCTTATTATCAGAAAGTTTTGTGGACAGAGGAGAAGTGGTACACAGTTCATTTTTGTGATTGAAATAAAGTTTAATTTATTTGGGTCTGATGGGAGACAATATGTTTGTCAAAAAACTGGGGAAAGACTGAACCCAAAGTGTGTAAAAAAGTCAGTGAAAGGTGGTGTGGGAAGTGTCATAGTTTGGGGAATGTTTTCTGCTAAGGGGTTAGACCTCTCATACAGCTTCATGGTAGAATGAATGCAAGTGTGTATCAGAAGCTTCTTCAGTAACACGTGGTTCCTTACCTGCATTCAGTACTCAATCAGCCAGCAATTTTCATGCAGGACAAAGCCCCCTGTCACATAGTAAAACAGGTTAACCAGTTCCTTTAAACAGAAAACATTGAAACAATAAAATGGTCAGATCTAAACCCAATAGAAAACCTCTAGAAAATACTTGGTGACAACGTTATGACTAAGAAACCCACAACAGTTACATACCTGTGGAAGACACTATAAGAAGAGTGGACCAAAATCACACCAGAGCAATGTCAGAGAACAGTGATGTCCTATGGCCACAGATGTGCTGAAGTCATTCACTGTAAAGGCCTGTACAAAGCAAAGACCTGTACACTTCCTACTGATTAGTGACTGTTGAAACTAGAGATGAGCAAATGTTGCTCATCATATTCGCCAATTTCAAATTCGTCACGAGTTGTTTCAGTTCAGTGTTGCAAATTCGAACACTTTCCCCAAAATTCGGAGAATGCATATTTTTGTTCAGGAAAAAGCTTGGAATTTAAAATGACCCCAATGTCCAGACCCACATTGTTTTCACAGCTTTTAATTGTTTTTGAGTTCTTAGTGTATATGTTAGAAAGTTGTAATTTTTTAATATTATTTTGGTGTGCGCATTTGGATGTGCAGGGTTTTTCTCTACCTTGTTAAATAGTAAAGAAGTAAAGAAGACACAACACAGAAGTAAATAGTAAAGAAGCAAATAGTAAAGAACACACAGTAATAAAGATGGACTCAATCTTTACTACTTCCTCATACCCATCCTCGATCCTCTGCGACGTCTTCTTCATTACAGGCTGCGGTGAAGAACACAGCATCCTGTTACCGCAGCCTCCAAACATTGAATGAATGAGTCGCCAGCAGCAGTCTGGTAAGCAGTGACTCCTGAGGTCACCGCACAGGTAACCATGGTGGTCGCTAACCATAGCGTGTACCATGGTTACCTGAGCTCATGAGTCACCACTTACCAGACTGCAGCTGGCGACTCATTCATTCAATGTTTGGAGGCTGCGGTGACAGGATGATGTGTTCTTCACCGCAGTCTGCAATGAAGAAGACATTGCTCAGGATCAAGGATGGGTATGAGGAAGTAGTAAAGATGGAGTCCAGATATGGGCTTGTGGTTTATTTCTAATAAAATGTTTTCTCTGTGTGTTGTGTCTTCTTTAATATTTACTTGCAATTCTTAATGGTCGGGTAGAGCAACTGGAAGGGCCATGTAAAGAGCTAGGAATTGGCGCTTCCTATGAAGGTGCCAATTTCTGGGGCAGCTGCAGGCTGCTACTCTATAGTGTGGGGGGCCCAACATTGATGGGCCCTCACCCCACTGAGAATACCAGCCATCAACTGGGTAGTTTTACCTTGGTTGGCAATTAAAAATAAGGCGAAGCCCTACACAATTTTCTTATCCATTTTTTTTGGGCTGCACACTATCACAACAGGCTGGTTGCCATGCAATAATGTGTATGAAGGAAACGAAGCACAGACACCATCCAGATTGTGGAAATGCAGTCTGATTGCAGCAGCCCATTCAGATGCTCTCACAGAGCATGACCATCTGTGATTGGCTATATGAATCAAAAAAAGGTATTGATAACCCAAATCTGGTAGTGCTCAAGTAGGGATTCAAACTCATTACAATTACATGTCATAAACTTGGCACAAAATGAGTTTCAAGTAATTTTATTAAGTAGCAGGTTGGTTAATGGACAGAATTGCAACAAAACATTTTGGCTCTCTGGCCTTCAAAAGTTTCTAAAAGGACAAATAGAAAACAGGGTACAAGATCAAGTCTCATAGTACAATAAAACAAAATCGACAAGGGTAACAATAACATAACAACAGTATATACCAACAATTCTTGACTCTGTGCTACTGTCTTTTCGTACAAGGCAGCAAAGCTTTCACATAAGTTACAGTATATACAGCTTATGAGAAAGCTTTGCTGCCTTGTATGAAAATATAGTAACACAGAGACAAGAATTGTTGGTATATACTGTTGTTATGTTATTGTTACCCTTGTCGATTTTGTTTTATTGTATTATAAGAATTGATCTTGTACCCTGTTTTCTATTTATCCTTTTAGAAGCTTTTGAAGGCCAGAGAGCCAAAACGTTTTGTTCCAATTCTGTGCATTAACTAACCTGCTACTTAATAAAATTGCTTAAAACTCATTTTGTGCCACGTCTTTGATATACATCTGTGATTGGCTATTGGCGGTCAGTGAAGTGAATATGCATGAAGCTTCATGGGCAAGTAAGTGGGAGAACAGACCTGCAAAGAAGCAAGCAGCGGGACACTGGTAAGGTGATCTGTGTGTGTTTGTCAGCTTTTTGACACCTTTTGAAGGGGTTTTCTATGTGTTTCATGTTGCCTGCCTTTGATTTCAATGGGTTTCTGTTGATTCGGTGAGCTGTCCATCGAACAATTCGGCAAACACCCTGCATACGGCGAACCAAACCGAATTCAAACACTCTGATGTTTGCTCATTTTTAGTTGAAACCTTCACAATATTTAGTTTTTTCTGTCTCCAGTTATTGCTGTTCTCTAATTATAATCTTCACATTTTATGTAAAATAAAGGTTTTAAGTTGATAAACTTTCGTTATTTTGGAAAACACTGTTCCAGTGGCATGATGTACCTCTTACACAAAAAACGCCAAATGTTCATCAATGTAGATTACCGTATATACTCGTGTATAAGCCGACCCGTGTATAAGCCGACCCCCCTACTTTTGCCCCCAAAACTTGGTAAAACCTATTGACTCGTGTATAAGCCGAGGGTGGACCCCAGCACAGGTATACAGCCCCCAGCAGTGTGGTATACAGGCCTCCCCAGTGGTAATATACAGCAGCCTCCCCAGTGGTAGTATACAGCAGCCTCCCCAGTGGTAGTATACAGCAGCCTCCCCAGTGGTAGTATACAGCAGCCTCCCCAAAGGTATAAACAGCAGACCCCAGAGGTATACAGCAGGCCCCAGAGGCATATACAGCAGGCCCCAGAGGCATATACAGCAGGCCCCAGAGGCATATACAGCAGGCCCCAGAGGTATACAGCAGGCCCCAGGGTATATACAGCAGGCCCCAGAGGTATACAGCAGGCCCCAGGGTATATACAGCAGGCCCCAGAGGTATACAGCAGGCCCCAGGGTATATACAGCAGGCCCTAGAGGTATACAGCAGGCCCCAGAGGTATACAGCAGGCCCCAGAGGTATACAGCAGGCCCCAGGGTATATACAACAGGCCCCAGGGTATATACAACAGGCCCCAGGGTATATACAGCAGGCCCCAGGGTATATACAGCAGGCCCCAGGGTATATACAGCAGGCCCCAGGGTATATACAGCAGGCCCCAGAGGTATACAGCAGGCCCCAGGGTATATACAGCAGGCCCCAGGGTATATACAGCAGGCCCCAGGGTATATACAGCAGGCCCCAGAGGTATACAGCAGGCCCCAGGGTATATACAGCAGGCCCCAGAGGTATACAGCAGGCCCCAGAGGTATACAGCAAGCCCCAGGGTATATACAGCAGGCCCCAGGGTATATACAGCAGGCCCCAGGGTATATACAGCAGGCCCCAGAGGTATACAGCAGGCCCCAGGGTATATACAGCAGGCCCCAGAGGTATACAGCAGGCCCCAGAGGTATACAGCAGGCCCCAGGGGTATACAGCAGGCCCCAGGGTATACAGCAGGCCCCAGGGGTATACAGCAGGCCCCAGAGGTATACAGCAGGCCCCAGAGGTATACAGCAGGCCCCAGGGTATATACAGCCCGCCAGTGTATACAGCAGGCCCCAGGGTATATACAGCTGGCCCCAGGGTATATACAGCCCCCCAGTGTATACAGCAGGCCCCAAGGGTATATACAGCAGGCCCCAGAGGTATACAGCAGGCCCCAGGGGTATACAGCAGGCCCCAGAGGTATACAGCAGGCCCCAGAGGTATACAGCAGGCCCCAGGGTATATACAGCCCCCCAGTGTATACAGCAGGCCCCAGGGTATATACAGCCCCCCAGTGTATACAGCAGGCCCCAAGGGTATATACAGCAGGCCCCAGAGGTATACAGCAGGCCCCAGGGGTATACAGCAGGCCCCAGAGGTATACAGCAGGCCCCAGAGGTATACAGCAGGCCCCAGGGTATATACAGCCCCCCAGTGTATACAGCAGGCCCCAGGGTATATACAGCCCCCCAGTGTATACAGCAGGCCCCAGGGTATATACAGCCCCCCAGTGTATACAGCAGGCCCCAGGGTATATACAGCCCCCCAGTGTATACAGCAGCCCCCCAATGGCACTAGCCCCCCCAATCATTGTAAGAGCCCCCCACACTTTGCAGAGCCCCCCCCCCGCTGATTTATCTTACCATCCGGGGTCTTCTTCACCGCGGGTCCTCCAGTCCTTCCTCGCGCGCTGTGTTCCCGGTCTCATGTGACCCGGCGGTCGCAGTGGAATGACGTCATCGCGCCGGGTCACGTGAGACCTGAACACAGCGCGCAGGACCCGCGGCGAAGACACCGGATGGTAAGATAAAGCAGCGGGGGAGCTCTGCAAAGTGTGGGGGGCTCTTACAACGATGGGGGGGGCTAGTGCCATTGGGGGGCTGCTGTATACACTGGGGGGCTGTATGCACGGCTCCCCATGCCGCTGTGATGGGCGGGGGGAGCCGTGCATATCTAATGAGCGGCCCCACGTGACGGGCCGCTCACTCATCAGCCCCCCCGCCTCCTCCAGCCTCCCCAGCACCCGGACACAGCCCCCACCACATATATTACCGTATTGACCCGTGTATAAGCCGAGGGGGTGACTTTTCAGCCCAATTTTTGGGCTGAAAAACTCGGCTTATACACGAGTATATACGGTACATTCTGTCTGAAAAATCAAGTGATCCTACATGGTTCGCACTGGTCTTGACTGGACGTCACTAGTTTTGATCCAGCGCCTCCTCTTTTCTTGTGTTTGCCTTCTTCCTGCCAAAATGCTGAATTCACAAGTCATCAGTCAAACTCATTAAACTGATGTGATTTTTAGAGTATGAGGGAGATAAGTGGCTGTCATATACCATTATTCTCAGACAAAACCATTATTTTGCCCAATGTGACATTTTGGAGGACATTTGTCTACTCCTCTCTCCTGCAATCAGCATGTAAAGAGACGCTAATCTTTGGAGCTGGATATTTACTATAATTATATGAATAAATAAGTATAATCCATGTTCTTAGCCAATGCAGACATTTTTACTTCATCAGCACTTCAAAGACTTTTTTCAGCTTTACATATTTTCAATTATCAATCCGTTCCTGAAATCTGAAACAAATCGATAATGTTAAAACAGCAATTATGAACTTTTCAATTAATCACCATGGTCATGGTTGCATCTTAAAATACAGCTATATACAAATTATATCCATTATGATGTATTTCAATTTTTTTTTATATGCTAGAAAACCTTTTCAAACATCACATAATGGGAATATAAAAAAAATCTTCAATTTTTAATAATCAAATTAAGTCATTTACGTACTTTTATCTTTCCATAAAAAAATTTAGCGAAAAATAATAAATGTTTCATAGACGATCTATGTACGTAAATAGTTAATTTAAGACAGTTTTTATGTCGCATCTAATCATACAGGTTTAATTCCATTTGAGAATATTGTAGACCATTTAATTTTTTGCTGACTGTAATGACTTATGATTAACTGCATGGTGCACTCATTAAATCCAGGCAGGTTTATTTACATGCATTAATATTGGCATATAAATCTGTATAAACTGGAATAGTTAGCGAAAGTATGACTATGTTGTTTATATAGGTGTATTGGACATGTAATGATGACTATTCCATTTTACCTGGAGGAAAAAACAATACATAATGTATTGTAAAAAAAACAACTAAACACTAATTGATGGAATTAAAATGCATTTTTTATTTAAATTATTCTGTGAACTTTACAGATTCACCAATATGGTTTAAGTATTAAACTGTAAAAGCCCCACCTCAACTATGGGCATAAGGTTGTTCACATATCTATTAGTTTTATGTAAAAATTAGTATATCATCCTTCTTTCATATAATCACAAACTCGCTAATTTTAAGTTGTAGCTAGTAGTATTTCAAAGTAGATATGCAAGATAAAATTAAAGTTATGTCATAACTTATAAGATAGACCTAATTTTATGTTATTATATAAAATATAGAAAGAAAGTCCAGCTCACTCTCAAACCAGCACTCCAAAGCAATGGTAAATTTGGAGAAAGTCTTGAAAGAAAAAAAATCCAGCTTCACAGTGTGTGGATGAAATAGAAATTTATTAGAGTCCATCAGTGATAAAGGATGTTCATCATCCAAAACGCGTAGTTGTTTTTTAATCTTTCTATTGACATTGATGTCTATATGATATCTTTAAATGGACTTTCAATACATTTCTATTTTATTCACACATCGTAAAGCTGGATTTCTACCCTTTCAAGACGTTCTCCATTATATAAAATACATCCCCCCATGTCCAAACACCGCCGGTTTCTTTATCCACTCCTTTGGACCAAACAAGCTATCAACAGGAAGTGAGTGCTGTGGTTGCCGTTCATTTCCCATTGATTGCTCCTATATCCAAAGGCATGGAGAAGGAAGATGGTTGTGATTGCACGTGGGGCTCACATGACGTCACAATGTCACTGAGCCCCAAGCCATGAACCAGTAGCAGCACTGGAGATCAGTGCAGAGTTTAATATTTTAACTAGGGAAAACAAGTCAATTCAGAAGGAGTTGTCCTAGTAGTAAACCCCTTTAATTTACACATTAGAATATATAGTGATATTTTTGTTCTCATAACAAACGTTATTGATTGACTATTTAACCAACTCACTGAAACTTAGCCAAACAATGAATCCTCAAAAATAGAAAATAATTCACTGACCAGGTGGATAAATGGATAAAGCACTATATTAAATATCTATTAAAACCTATTCCATCATGTCCAGTTATTGGTCTATCCAGCAGGTGTAACGCTAGTATGCTGTGAATCTAGCTAATATAAAGTGCTAATGTGCAGTTGCCATCCAGCAACATACACTATGTTGGTATACTGATGTAGTAGTAATATATACTGTATATAAAGTGCTGATGTGCTGATACATATAGCAACAATATTATGCTCGTAAATGTAAAGGTTTAGCATTTGTGACATGTTGGACACTAATATAGCTAAAAAACAGTAATTATGAGAGTGCGGTAACCGATATCAAAAGAGGCCTCCTATTTGTGATATAGTTTGTCTAGAACAATAAAGGCACTGTATAGTGTATTGACCCTACATCAATATAGCGTCAACCATAACTGTCATCTTATCATGCACTGTGCATCATATTCATGCCTCTAGGGATACTCAGCAAATGAGATGATTACAAATATTTGTATTGATTGTCCATCTGATTGAAAATAAGCTTTGTTATGCGTTTCACTCACTGTATTACCAGTGGACTCATCAGGAGAATATATATCAGAAATTATATAATCATGGACACCCAAGTCTCATAAAGAAACTGGCTGCTACAATAAAGGTCACACAGTGGTATAACATGATGTATATTATATATCATAGAGTATGATGAACGCACTGGCTATTATAATGCAAGGTGCATACAGTGACACATATACTGTGCTCGCAGGCAAACAAGAGATTTTTAATGAGTATGGCTGCTTTGATGTAAACCAATACAGGTAGGATGTTAATGTCTGCCAGAGCTGATAATGACACTGGTTACAATAGTTAAAGGTCACTCACAGTGGTATGGCCACTGTATCACTAAGTACCCCAGAGCCTGATCATGACTCTGGTGACATAAAAAGCAATATGGACACTGTATAGCAATGCACATTAGAGCCTGATGGTGATTCTTGGTGCTATGATAGACACTAGCATCATGGATACTAGACTATATACTGTAGATAACTACCAATCTCCAACAATGACGTGCAGCAGCAGTTAGCCAATCAGTGTGCCTGTAAGGGGCAGCCAATCAAGATCAATCCAGGAAGGCCTGCCTCACTAAGAAGGTGACCAATCAGTGTACCCCAAACCAAGCCAATCAAATCAAGCTATTAAAATCACCTATAAGTGCTTCAAGGTAATGGCCAAGGTAACAAAGCATCATATATATAGAAAATGGGGGCAGCACTCCAAAGTTAGCTGATGAATACACTGCCATTCAAAAGCTTGGGGTCATTTAAAAATGTCCTTATTTTTGAAAGAAAACCACTTTTTTTTCTCAATGAAGCTAACATTAAATGAGTCAGAAATACACTCTATACATTGTTAATGTGGTAAATGACTATTCTAACTGCAAACGTCTGGTTTTTAAGCAATAGCTACAGTACAAAGGTGTATAGAGGCCCATTTGCAACAACCACCACTCCAGTGTTTTAATGGTACATTGTTTTTGCTAGCTGTGTAAGAAGGCTAATGGACTTTAGAAAACCCTAGAAAACCCTTGCACGGGTATGTTAGCACAGCTGAAAACGGTTTGCTGATTAGAGAAGCTATAAAATTGACATTCCTTTTAGCTACAGTAGTTGAGAACCTGGAGCATTACATTTGTTTGTTCTATGAAAATCTCAAAATGGCCAGAAAAAGAGAACTTTCATGTGAAACTCGACAGTCTATTCTTGTTCTTAGAAATGAAGGCTATTCCATGCGAGACATTGCCAAGAAACTGAAGATTTCCTACAATGGTGTGTACTACTCCCTTCAGAGGAGAGCACAAACAGGCTCTAACCAGAGTAGAAAGAGAAGTGGGAGGCCCCACTGCACAACTGAGCAACAAGACAAGTACATTAGAGGCTCCAATTTGAGAAATGGACGCCTCACAGCTCCTCTATTGGCAGCTTCATTAAATAGTACACGCCAAAGGTCTGCAATGCTGTAATTGCTGCAAAGGGAGCATTCTTTGATGAAAGCAAAGTTTTAAGGAGAAAATTATTATTTCAAATAAAAATCATTATTTCTAACTTGTCAATGTCTGGACTAAATTTTCTATTCATTTTGCAACTCATTTGATAAATCAAAGTATGGGTTTTCATTGAAAACACTAAATTGTCTGGGTGACTCCAAACTTTAAAGGTTGTGTAATTAAACAGCCCATGCAATGTTTTGTCTCAAATTGAAGAGCTTTTCTCAAACATAAATAGATATATGGATGGGACAGATAGATGATAGATAGATAGATAGATAGATAGATAGATAGATAGATAGATAGATAGATTAGTATATTTTGTATAGCTAGATAGATAAAAAGAATAGTAGTGTGAATTCACCAAGAATGTGTGTATGCCTCACGATCCCTATAAATAAACTCTTAGGCTATGTACACATACTGTAAGTTTGGCCTTACGCTTAGTGACCATATTGGGTCATATATCCAAATCCCCGCAAAACAAGATTTTGGTGTGTGTGCCGATAGAGCCATTGACTATAATGATACAGATGGAGTCACAGTGTGCTCTGTTGTACTTTATACAGCTGAAAATATGCACAATGGAGCCCACTCTGACTCTGTATGTATACTTATAGTCAGTGGCTTAATCTCCTGTTTTTGAGAGGTTTAGAGGTAAGCCCTGACGGAGTCACTAAATGTAGAGTCACACACGTGATTTACTTGGTAAATCAACATAAAAATAATAAAGGCAGCAGTCCAATTGATTTCCACTGCAGATATTGAGGAATCTACTGGCCTACTGTAATATCTCAGACCATAAAGTTTGGACTTCACTCAAGCATGAAAAAAGCCATAGCTACAGTATGTGGGCTGAAACATTGCAGTAAACCAATACTTACTTTCTGCAAAAGGAATCTTTTGGAGTGCTGCCATTTTTTGTTGATAGATAGCTGAAACATATATATAGAGATAGATAGATAGATAGATAGATAGATAGATAGATAGAAAAACAAAAATGGAGCAGCACTACACGATGGTATTGAAATGTGTGCACAGCGATCCAAGTGATCCCTTTCAAGACACCTATAATACAAACAGTTTCTTAAGAAAGGTCGCAGCACTCCAATGTGATGTAGCCAAGTTGTTTAATCCATCTTTAGGCACAAAAAAGCTGGATTAAACAACTTGGCTACATCACATTGGAGTGCTGCGATCTTTCTTAACCCCTTAAGGACCGAGTCACTTTGCACCTTAATGACCGGACCAGTTTTTTGTAATTCTGACCACTCTCCCTTTATGAGGTTATATCTCTGGAACGCTTCAACCGATCCTAGCGATTCTGAGATTGTTTTTTCGTGACATATTGGGCTTCATGTTAGTATTAAATTTAGGTCGATAATTTTAGCGTTTATTTGTGAAAAAATAAAAAATTTGGCAAAAATTTTGAAAATTTAGCAATTTTCATATTTTTAATTTTTATTCTGCTAAACCAGAGAGTTATGTGCCACAAAATAGTTAATAAATCACATTTCCCACATGTTTACTTCACATCAGCACAATTTTGGAAGAAAAATGAAAAATTGGTATGACGTTATAAGGGTTCAAAGGTCATCAGCAATTTCTCATTTTTCCAGCAAAATTTACAAAACCATTTTTTTAGTGACCACATCACATTTGAAGTCCCTTTGAGGGGTGTACATGACAGAAAACACCCAAAAGTGACACCATTCCAAAAACTGCAACCCTCAAGCTACTCAAAACTACATTCAAGAAGATTATTAACCCTTCAGGTGCTTCACAGGAACTAAAATAAAGTTGAAGGAAAACATGGACATTTTCATTTTTGTAACAAAAATGTTCTTTTAGCCTCAATTTTTTCATTTTCACATGGGCAACAGGATAAAATGCATCCTAAAATTTGTTGGGCAATTTCTCCTGAGTACACCGATACCTCATATGTGGTCATAAACCACTGTTTGGGCGTACGGCAGGGCTCAGAAGGGAGGGAGCGCCATTTGAATTTTAGAGCCAATTTTCCGTTCAAAAAGTGAAATGGCGCTCCTTCACTTCTGAGCCCTGCCGTGCGCCCAAACAGTGGTTTATGAACACATATAAGGTATCGGTGTGCTCAGGAACAATTGCCCAACAAATTTTGGGATGTATTTTATCACTTTGCCCATGTGAAACTGAAAAAATGTAGGCAAAAATAAATTTTTGGTGAAAAAAAAGTGCTTTTTCATTTTTATGGATAAATTTGTGAAGTGTCTGAGGGTTCAAACTGCTCACTGTGCATCTAGATACTTTCCTTAGGGGGTCTAGTTTCCAAAATGTGGTCACTTATGGGGGAGCTCCAATGTGGAGACACACCGGGACCCTCCATACGCGACATGGTGTCCGCTAACAATTTGAATGGAAAATGAGCCCCAATTGTTAGCGGATACCATGTCGCGTTGGGAGGGTCACTGTGTGTCTCCACATTGGAGCTCCCCCACAAGTGACCCCATTTTGGAAACTAGACCCCCAAAGGATTATATCTAGATGCATAGTGAGCACTTTGATCCCCCAGATGCTTCACAAATTGATCCGTAATAATGAAAAAAGAAATTATTTGTGGAAAAAAAAAGCGCTTTTTCATTTTTACAGATGAATTTCTGAAGCATCTTGGGGTTCAAAGTGCTCACTATGCATCTAGATACGTTCCTTTGGGGGTCTAGTTTCCAAAATAGGGTCACTTGTGGGGGAGCTCCAATGTGGACACACACAGGGACCCTCCAAACGCGACATGGTGTCCGCTAACAAATTGAGCTAATTTTCCATTCAAATTGTTAGCGGACACCATGTCGCGTTTGGAGGGTCCCGGTGTGTGTCCACATTGGAGCTCCCCCACAAATGACCCCATTTTGGAAACTAGACCCCCTAAGGAACGTATCTAGATGCATAGTGAGCACTTTGAACCCTCAGATGCTTCACAAATTCATCCATAAAAATGAAAAAGCACTTTTTTTTCCACAAAAAGTTTCTTTTTTCATTTTTACGGATCAAATTGTGAAGCACCTGGGGGTTCAAAGTGCTCACTATGCATCTAAATATGTTCCTTTGGGGGTCTAGTTTCCAAAATGGGGTCACTTGTGGGGGAGCTCCAATGTGGAGACACACGGGGACCCTCCCATCGTGACATGGTGTCCGCTAACAAATTGAGCTCATTTTCCATTCAAATTGTTAGCGGACACCATGTTGCGTTTGGAGGGTCCCCGTGTGTCTCCACATTGGAGCTCCCCCACAAGTGACCCCATTTTGGAAACTAGACCCCCCAAGGAACGTATCTAGATGCATAGTGAGCACTTTCAATCCCCAGGTGCTTCACAAATTGATCCGTAAAAATGAAAAAAGAAACTTTTTTGTGGAAAAAAAAGTGCTTTTTCATTTTTATGGGTGAATTTGTGAAGCATCTGGGGGTTCAAAGTGCTCACTATGCATCTAGATACGTTCCTTCGGGGGTCTAGTTTCCAAAATGGGGTCACTTGTGGGGGAGCTCCAATGTTCAGGCACACAGGGAGGGGCTCTCCATACCCGACATGGTTTCCGCTAACAATTGGAGCTAATTTTCTATTGAAATTGTTAGCGGACACCATGTCGCATATGGAGAACCCGTGTGCCACCAGCACAAGGGCAACTGGTAGAGTTGGGGTACAGCACCAGAAAATGCCGCCTCTAATGAATGCGCTATTTTCTTGGGTGGCTGTGGGTTGAAATTTGCAGCGCGGGGGACCCACAACATTTGGGTCTCTCCACGCTGAGGATTCCAGTCAGCCAGCTACCAAGTTGTACATGGCTGGCTACAAAAAATACAGCGAAGCCCATTTTTTTTTTCTAGAACTAAGTCTAGAAAAAAAAAAATGACGTAGGGCTCCGCCATATTTTTGGTCCAGCCAGGTACAACTTGGCAGCTACAGACTGCCAGCAACCCCCAGCTGCCTTGTTGTACCTGGCTGCAACCAAAAATACAGCAAAACACATTTTTTTTTATTTCTAGAACTAATTCTAGAAAAAAAAAATGGCGTAGGGCTCCGCCATATTTTTGGTCCAGCCAGGTACAACTTGGCAGCTACAGACTGCCAGCAACCCCCAGCTGCCTCGTTCTACCTGGCTGCAACCAAAAATACAGCGAAGCCCATTTTTTTTATTTCTAGAACTAATTCTAGAAAAAAAATGACGTAGGGCTCCGCCATATTTTTGGCCCAGCCAGGTACAACTAGGCAGCTGGGGGCTGGAATCCTCAGCATGGAAAGGCCCAAGCGTTCTGGGCCCCCCATGCTGCGAATTGCAGCCCGCAGCCGCCCCAGAAAATGGCGCATTCATTGAAGCGCCATTTTCTGGCGCTGTACCCATGCTCTTCCAGTTGCCCTGGTGCCGGTGGCAAACTGGGTAATAAAGGGGTTAATGCCAGATTTTTATTGGCAGCTGGCACTAAGCCCGAGATTCATAATATAGGGCCAATGTTAGACCCGCCATTAGGAATCTCTGGTAAATAGTCAGAAAATACACACATAGAAAAATCTTTTTATTTAAAAAA
Organism: Allobates femoralis; assembly: GCA_033576535.1. NCBI lineage: Eukaryota > Metazoa > Chordata > Amphibia > Anura > Aromobatidae > Allobates > Allobates femoralis. Next base: position 759,805,274 of record JARQOC010000003.1, read on the forward strand.
AAAACACAAACAAAATTCGGACTCCATCTTTATTATAAAGATCCGACGTAGTCCACAACGAAGGTCCCACGACGCTCAATCGCCTCCGACGTAGTCCACAACGAAGGTCCCACGATTGCCATGCAGGAGGATCAGACTGCAAAGTAGCAATCTGACAGCCCGGGTGTAGTGATCCACTATGTGGATCGCTGCACCGGGGCTGTGAGATCGCTTTCTGCAGCTCAATCCGCATGACGGATCGGACTGCAGAGCAGCGATCTGGCAGCCCGGGTGCAGCACCGGGGCTGCGAGATCGCTTTCTGCAGCTCGATCCTCATGCAGGAGGATCGGACTGCAGAGCAGTGATCTGGCAGCCCGGGTGCCGTGCCAGGGCTGCAAGATTGCTTTCTGAAGCTCGATCTCCATGCAAGGGAAATCCCCTGCATGGAGAGCAAGCTGCAGAAAGCAATCTGACAGCTTGGGCGCAGTGGTCTGAAAGCCCGGATCACTGTGCAGTAGATCACTGCGCCCAAACTGTCAGATTGCTTTCTGCAGCTCAATCCCCATGCAAGGGGATTCCCCTGCATGAAGAGCAAGCTGCAGAAAACAATCTGACAGCTTGGTTTCAGTGATCCACTGGATCACTGCGCCCGAGCTGTCAGATTGCTTTCTGCAGCTCAATGCCCATGCAAGGGGAATCCCCTGCATGAAGAGCAAGCTGCAGAAAACAATCTGACAGCTTGGTTTCAGTGATCCACTGGATCACTGCGCCTGAACTGTCAGATCTCTTTCTGCAGTTCAATCCCCATGCAGGGGGATGGGGGATCAGGGATGCCCTTGCAGGGGGATGGGGGATCAGGGATCCCCTTGCAGAGGGATGGGGGTTCAGGGATCCCCCTGCAGGGGAATGGGGGATCAGGGATCCCCTTGCAGGTGGAAGGGGATCAGGGATCCCCCTGCAGGGGGATGGGGGATCAGGGATCCCCCTGCAGGGGGATGGGGGATCAGGGATCCCCTTGCAGAGGGATGGGGGTTCAGGGATCCCCCTGCAGGGGAATGGGGGATCAGGGATCCCCTTGCAGGGGGTGGGGGATCAGGGATCCCCCTGCAGGGGGATAGGGGATCAGGGATCTCCCTGCAGGGGGATGGGGGATCAGGGATCTCCCTGCAGGGGGATGGGGGATCAGGGATCCCCTTGCAGAGGGATGGGGGTTCAGGGATCCCCCTGCAGGGGAATGGGGGATCAGGGATCCCCTTGCAGGTGGAAGGGGGATCAGGGATCCCCCTGCAGGGGGATGGGGGATCAGGGATCCCCCTGCAGGGGGATGGGGGATCAGGGATCCCCTTGCAGAGGGATGGGGGTTCAGGGATCCCCCTGCAGGGGAATGGGGGATCAGGGATCCCCTTGCAGGGGGTGGGGGATCAGGGATCCCCCTGCAGGGGGATAGGGGATCAGGGATCTCCCTGCAGGGGGATGGGGGATCAGGGATCTCCCTGCAGGGGGATGGGGGATCAGGGATCCCCCTGCAGGGGGATCAGGGATCCCCTTGCAGGAGGATGGGGGATCAGGGCAGGGATCCCCCTGAAGGGGATCTGCAGGGGGTCTTACCCGGACGTCGGGTCCGGAAGGATGAGCGGCGGTGAGAGGAGGCTGACAGCAGGAGGCGGCGGCGGCAGAGACAGACGCATCGGCAGGAGGAGGTGAGCGGAAGGAAGCGGCGGGAAGAGGTGATCACAGGGTTGGTGATCACCTCTTCCCGCCGGTTACCGGCGGTGGCGGGGGGGGCCCAGAAACAGCAGGGGACAGGGGGGACAGCGGGGGACCCGGGACAGGGCGGGAGACAAGAGGGATGAGTGCGGGACGGGCGTCTGCAGCAGGGGACAGCAGGGGACAGGGGGGAAGAGCGGGGGTGCCAGAGAGGGGGTCAAGGGGAATTAGCAGGGGGGGATGTGGACACAGTGGGCACAGGAGCAGTGGGCCAGCCAGGGGATGTGTGCAGGAGCCGGGCACAGCTGACAGCCCGGCTCCTGCAGCGATCGCTCAGGGAAGTGCTGACATTCAGCACTTTCCTGCGCGATTTTGATGTGATCGGTCGGTCAGTTTGACTGACCGATCACATCGCTCTGAGTGTGGGGACCCCTAAAAAGGGTCCCCACACCTCTGCCCCTAACCCTCAGCTGTCACTGACAGCTTTTAGAATTGAACTGTCACTGTTCGTTTAGAAGCAGTGACAGTTCAAAGCCATGACGAGTATACTCGTCATGATGCGGGAACTGACATCTTTTCATGACGAGTATACTCGTCATTAGTCGTTAAGGGGTTAAGAAACTAGATAGATAGATAGATCGATAGATAGATAGATAGATAGATAGATAGATAGACAGACAGACAGACAGAAATATATAAATTATTGTATGAAACATGAACATAAACCAATACATTATGACAATGTGTACAATCATAGGGCCCTGAAAGCAGTGACTGTGGGGACATTTTACACAAATCAGATAATTGTTTCTTTTTGTCGTACATTTGCTACTATTCTAGCATATAAAGATATATTTGGGGGTGCTCTGACCTTTAGCAGCTGATAGGGTTGCATTATCCTATTTCCATTGCTGCCTCATAAACAACTATTCCACTTTGTCTATAATAGATAGAAACTGCGAACGTGGATTTTTAATGTGACTATGGAGAAGAGAAGTGATGTTGATGGGTGAAGCAGTTGCTGCATTCCATAGACTAGAATTACTCAGAGCCGAGCCGTACGCAGGAGATATACAGTAAATGACATGTCCTTACTATGCATGTAGCTCATGTTTATGCAACCTGAGGAGGGGAAAGGCGAATCATTCAGCGAGCTATTCTCCCAATATTTCCTTACACACTTAATCAAGGAAATAAGTGTTGATGTTGCCGTTCTCATTTTTTTCTCTTTATTTTCCCTAAACTGTGAACCGCCAGAACAGTGTAAATGTCACACAATTTCTAAATAGAAAAGAAAGCCTGATTACTGAAAAAAAATCTATATGGACCCAAAACTGTAAATTCTACTGGTGATAAAAACATTATGTTCACAACCAATCACATGGTATTATGACAGTGCCATCCAAACCAGAAGCCTGACGTTTAAAATAACCCTTATGAATAATTCATTGGAAGTTGATGTTTATGCAAATGATGAAGAATGTATCCACCTGACCAGTGAAAGCAAGCCAAAGGAGAAAAACAGAAAATGGCATCAGACTATGCACATTCTACAGAGTAGATAAATTATCGACCTTAATATTTATTTTAGATTAAGAAAATTGCAAATCGTACCTGGTTTACTCTTCTGGCTTTCGGGATTTTTTTTTCGTTGGCGCTTTGAAAGTGATGCAGCTGAGATGAAATCTGATTACAGGCACTTAATACAAAGACACTCGCTGAATATTCATATTGGGATTCTAATTATGCAAATGACAACTGGAATAACCCCTGAGTATTGGCCGAGAAGCCTATAAAGCATTGATCTGTACTGAACAGCACCAATGTACCAGAAATGTAATGGCTAGTATGATATGACACAATAATTTACATTACATAAAATAATAATAATAATAATAATAATAATAATATAACAGCTACTACTTAAAAACCTGCAGTCAAAACCTTATTATCCTCCCTTATTTGCATTATTCCTACAAACCTATGAACCACTGGTTTATCTACATCTTTATGTGATATACATGAACATAATAATACTTTTAATTGTACTATGTATTTTTCATTGTTCGGAGACGACTGAAATTATTGTTAAAAAAAATACATTCTTTACTTCAACATTTAAAATAACAAAGATCTACATTTTGCTAATGCTAGGTTCATATGTGTACAGATGTAGCATCAGACGTACTGTAGAGTTGATGCAAAGTGATTCGCAGGACCCAATCCATTGGCCGTGTTAGCAATCTGTGCCTGCCAAAGTTGCCAACTTGACTTGTTATTTTTTTCTTATTAAAAAACCATGGATGGACACTGTTTTTTATAGAAGCATTGTTAAACCATACTAGATCGTTATGATTATAAGTGATCCATGTCTACAGTCCATAATCTGATATAAAGACATCACTTGCCTCTATTGTGAATTGTAAAATAATGATAATTACAGTCAATATAAACAGTATAAGTTTTACAACATCAACATCAAAAAAAAATTACGGATGCCTTAAATATTTTTTATGGACCAGGCAAAAAGCACCCTAATTTTATGGACTGTACTGAAATTTCTTGACTGGTGGCAACCCAGGTGGCCACTGGTCGGGAATCTTAAAGCGAACCTGTCACCCCCCGTGGACATCAAAAGCTATAATAGCCACCTTCTGCAGCACTAAGGCTGCATTCAGGGAAGGTGGCTATAAGCTTTTGATGCCCTATATTCAGTCAAATATGAAGTTATATAAAGGCTTACACTTAAGAAGACCTAAGACCGGGAGGTGGGGTTTCGCGCTCCTCCGACCCGCCTCCTCTTGTCAATCATTCAGGTCGCCTGCTGCTGCCTCCCCTCACACTCGTTCATGAACGCGCGCCTCCGTGCTCCTCTATGGCGCCGCGCATGCGCTGTGCGCCGGGTGTCCAGGAAGTCGTCGGGCTGCGCTTTAAGGGTGATTTCACACTTGCATTTTTTTTTGTCTTACATTGTAAGCTGTCCAAATCTTGAATCGTTCTGATCAGGCATGTGTCCCTATACTTAAAATGGAGCTACAGGTACATGTGGTGACATCGGGATTATGGATGATCCTCTAGTTTTTTTTACGTCCTCCCTTGACATATGAAGTAGCATTTTTGGTGGTCATTTAAAAACCTGATGCATCCAGATGCGTCCCAATGCCGCCTCTAATATAATGTATCTCATTGGTGTCTGGATCCGGAAATAGGCAGATCAGTCAAATCGGATCCGTTGTTCGATACTAAGCATGCTCAAATTTTGTTTTCTGCACCTTCCAGCACATCTACAGGTCTCTCTCTCATCCAGAACTTCACATCAGGCATCAGTCAGTTGTGGTGGCATACATTTTCAGATGCATGACTGCATGCAAATGAACCAATGTTGAGGCTGATCAGGATGCAATGCAGATGTGAAACCATCCTAAGAACTACATCTCCACCTCCTGGTTTCCTCAGCTCTTTTTTTATTAGCCTCCGTGGTGTGTTGTCTACACATAATATGAGGCAGGTGATGTCACACCAGGTGGGCTAATGAAAAGAAGAGTTATGGAACCCAGGAGGGAGGAAGCATTTTTCAGGGCTTCTGTCCACTGACATGGCCATTCAACTTTGTCTTGAAAATTCATTTGTGCCACCTCTAGTCATATGCATATACGCATGTGTGTGCCATTATAGGCCAAACAATGCCTGTCTGAATGTCAATGCATGTGTGGAATGTACAGAATGTAATATGGCCATCTATGTCTATATATAACATTTATTTATTTTTTCTAAAGTAACAATTTTATTATTTTCTCATCTAGTTTTCACTATTGCAGATAAGAACATTTGGGTTGTTCTTATATAGACTTATATAGACTTATATAGTTGTTATATAGACTTATCCTTTGATCTCGAGAGAGAGTGTGTTTAGAGGAGAAAATATTTTTTTACCACCAAATTAATTTACTGCTACATGTTTCCCTTTGAGAATACTGGAGAAAAAACATGTATGTCTTTGGATTGAAAAAAACATGGTAAACTACCATACTTTTTTTGGAACATATACAAATGAGTACCAAGCTAGTAAATTTAAGTTTTTATTATGAGAAACTTAAAAGCAAGATGGGGGTTGTTGAAGAGATATTCTCATCCAAAATGGAGACTCAAACTCATAAAGTATGTATATACATCAAAAAATCCACATAGTATAAAAGTATGATTGGCCATGCAAGGGTCAACATACATAAGTTACAATAAACACATCAGAGTTGGGGTACAGATTAACAATCAATTGTAACACACGAACAATAATGTTCACAAAAAGCTCCTGACACTAGGTGGTATAACATATAACATATGGACCATGTAATGAGTATGGATGCAAAGTCTCAGGTCTCAAAAGTGCAAGTGCATGCTGTTTGTTTGCAATAAAAGGCTTATCTAAGAGAGCAAGCGAGGCATCACATACCTTAATGGGGATACAAGTGGATAAAGTGCAGCCAAAGGGTTAACAAGAGCCAGCCATCAGGATAGAAAGATAAAGAACACAGTCATTTTTTTTGTAAATACCCAAACATGCAATAAAACATAAAATATTCAAAATGTCGTTAAAACATTTTTTTTGTTTGTCTTCCCGATTTAGTCTATGGGTATGCTGATAAGTACATCTTATAAGCTTTTTTCAATATAGGAGAGTAAGACCAACTAGATGGTGGCTCGATTCTAACGCATCGGGTATTCTAGAATATGTGTGTAGTTTATTTATGAAGATTTAAGAATAATACAATGCGAAGCTGGGTTTAAATCAATATCGCTGATTGGTCGCGGGCGGCTGGCGCGACCAATCAGCGACGCGGGATTTCCGTTACAGACAAACAGGCAGAATAAGATGATTATATAGTAGATACCTACAGCAGTGTCAGTGTTCCGCAGCGTCTATGTGCAGCAGTGTCGGTGTGCAGCAGTGTTGGTGTGCAGCAGTTTCGGAGTTCAGCAGTGTCAGTGTGCGGCGGTGACGGTGTGTGGTGGTGTTGTAGTTCAACAGTGTCAGTGTTCAACTGTGTCAGTGTGCAGCAGTGTCAGTGTGCAGCAGTGTCAGTGTACAGCAGTGTCTGTGTGCAGCAGTGTCGATGTTCATCAGTGTAAGTGTACAGTAGTATCAGTGTTGTGCGGTGGTGTTGGTGTGCGGAGGTGTTGGTGTGCGGCGGTGTCGGTATGCGGTGGTATCAGTGTGCGGCGGTGTCAGAGTTAAGCAGTGTTAGCGTATAGTGGTGTCAGTATACAGTAGTATCAGTGTTGTGCAGCGGTGTCAGTGTGTGCTTGTGTCGGTGTTCAGCAATGCCGGTAATCAGCAGCGTCGGTGTGCAGCAGTGTCGGTGTACAGCAGTGTCGGTGTACAGCAGTGTTGGTGTACAGCAGTGTAAGTATACAGTAGTATCAGTGTTGTGCGGCAGTGGCGGTGTGCGGCGGTGTCGGTGTGCGGCGGTGTCGGTGTGCAGCAGTGTCGGTGTGCGGCGGTGTCGGTGTGCAGCAGTGTCGGTGTGTGGCGGTGTCGGTGTGCAGTAGTGTTGGTTTGCAGCAGTGTCGGTGTGCAGCAGTGTCGGTGTGCAGCAGTGTCGGTGTGCAGCAGAGTCGGTGTGCAGCAGTGTTGGTGCTCAGTGTCCGGGCGCGACCAATCAGTGGGGGCAGGATGGAGTGGGGAAGAATAGAGTGGGGCAGAATAGGCACCTCCCTCCATTCTCACCCCTGGCCGGATCCCCCCGTCGCTCCCCTCTATTTTCACCTGTGCCTGGCGTTCAGTGGAGCGGTCATGTGACAGGGCCCGCAAAGTATACTGTAGCTCAGTGGTTATCACTGTATTCGGTGGCTCAGTGGTAAGCATTGTATACGGTGGCTCAGTGGTTAGCACTGTATACGGTGGCTCAGTGGTTAGCACTGTATGGTGGCTCAGTGGTTAGCACTGTATAGAGGCTCAGTGGTTAGCACTGTATATGGTGGCTCAGTGGTTAGCAATGTATGGTGGCTCATTGGTTAGCACTGTATGGTGGCTCAGTGGTTAGCATTCTATGGTGGCTCAGTGGTTAGCACTGTATGTTGGCTCAGTAGTTAGCACTGTATTGTGGCTCAGTGGTTAGCACTGTATATAGTGGCTCAGTGGTTAGCACTGTACATGGTGGCCAAAGCAGGGGGTCAGCAGGGGTAGGTGGGAAGAGCAGGGGTCAGTGGGCACAGTCAGTGGGCACAGTGGGCGTCAATGGGCACAACAGGGGGTCAGTGGGCACAGCAGGAGGTCAGTGGGCACAGCAATGTCAGTGGGCAGAGCGAGGCTCAGTGGGCATGCTCAGTGGGCAGAGCAGGGGTCAGTGGGCAAAGCAGGGGTCAGTGGGTACAGCGGGGGGTCAGTAGGCACAGCGGGGTCAGTGGGGACAGCAGGAAGTCAGTGGGGACAGCGGGGGGTCAGTTGGCACAGCGGAGGGTCAGTGGGCACAGCTGGGGGTCAGTGGGCACAGTGGGGGGTCAGTGAGCACAGCAGGGGTTCAGTGGGCACAGCAGGGATCAGTGGGCATGGTCAGTGGACACAGCAGGGGGTCAGTGGGCACAGTCAGTGGGCAGACCGAGGGTCAGTGGGCAGTGCGAGGGTCAGTGGGCAGAGCAGGGGGTCAGTTGGCAGATAAGGGGATCAGCACAGCAGGGGGTCAGAGGGCACAGCAGGGGGTCAGAGGGCAGAGCAAGGGTCAGTGGGCATGGTCAGTGGGCAGAGCAGGGGGGCAGTGGGCACAGCAGGGTAAGTGGGCAGAGCAGTGGGTCTGTGGGCATGGTCAGTGGGCAGAGCACGGGTCAGTAGGCAGAGCAGGGTCAGTTGGCACAGCGGGGGGACAATGGACACAGCAGGGGGTCAGTGGGCACAGCAGGGGGTCAGTGGGCACAGACAGTGGGCAGAGCGGGGGTCAGTGGGGGTGAGTGGGCAGAGCAGGGGTCAGAGGACACAGCAGGGGTCATAGGGCAGAGCGAGGGTCAGTGGGCAGAGAAGGGTAAGTGGGCTGGGCAGTGGGTAAGTGGGCATGGTCAGTGGGCAGAGCAGGGGTCAGTGGGCAGAGTAGGGTCAGTGGGCACAGTAGGGGGCCAGTGGGCATGGTCAGTGGGCACAGCAGGGGGTCGGTGGGCACAGCAGAGGGTCAGTGGGCACAGCAGGGGGTCAGTGGGCACAGAAGGGGGTCAGTGGGCGCAGCAGGGTCAGTGGGTATGGTCAGTGGGCAGAGCAGGGGGGTCAGTGGGCAGAGAAGGGTAAGTGGGCAGGGCAGTGGGAAAGTGGGCATGGTCAGTGGGCAGAGCAGGAGTCAGTGGGCAGAGTAGGGTCAGTGGGCACAGCAGGGGGTCAGTGGGCACAGCAGGGGGTCAGTGGGCATGGTCAGTGGGCACAGCAGGGGGTCAGTGGGCACAGCAGGGGGTCAGTGGGCACAGCAGGAGGTCAGTGGGCACAGAAGGGGGTCAGTGGGCACAGTCAGTGGGCAGAGCAAGGGTCAGTGGGCAGAGCAGGGGTCAGTGGGCACAGTGAGGGGGTGAGTGGGCACAGCAGGGGGTCAGTTGGCACAGCAGAGAGTCAGGCACAGCAGGGTCAGTGGGCACAGCAGGGGCTCAGTGGGCACAGCAGGGGGTCAGTGGGCACAGTGAGTGGGCAGAGCAAGGGTCAGTGGGCAGAGCAGGGGTCAGTGGGCACATTGAGGGGGTCAGTGGGCACAGCGGAGGGTGAGTGGACACAGCAGGGGGGCAGTGGGCACAGCAGGGGGTCAGTGGGCACAGTGGGGGGGTCAGTGGGCAGAGTGGAGGGTGATTGGACACAGCAGGGGGTCAGTGGGCACAGCAGGGGGTCAGTGGGTCTAGCTCGACGTGGACCTCCATGCGCGGCTCTTTTGCATACGCTGCACTCATTGGTCACCGTGGCTGACACGCGATTTCAGCCTCAAACAGACACAATTAGGTAATTATATAGTAGATGGGATTCATTGTATAAAAGTGAACCTAGCCTAATAGATGATTTTATTAGATTTCAAGAGTCCCACCCTGCATAGAGTAGTATAAAGTAGCCCCCAATGATAGCAAGCACAAATAGGGCTGAAAGAACCTAGTATAGGAGGATGAAGGCTGAAATTTCCTGTTTCTGCTTTAAAATCCACTACAATTGGTGATTCCTCAAGCTGTCTAGCTGGTGGATTAATTTCATGAACTGTTTACACAATAACTCAGCTATACTTACCTTCAAAGGAGACCACAATTTTTATTTTGTATTGCAATAAAAATGTATTGCAGTATATAATAAAAGCAAACATTTGATCGCAGGACCAACTTAGGGTGCGTTCACACCACGATTTTGAGGGAGCCGATGCTGTCCGATATAAATCGGACAGCATCGGCTCCCTTCTGATGCCTGGAATCGGGTGCCAAATAGGCACCCGATTCCGGCATAAAATCGGCGCCGGCTGCAAAAAAAGAAAAAAAAAAAAAGTTTATTCTCACCTCTCCCCGAGCCCCCGCCGTCAACCGCCATCTTCCTCTAGGTTCCCGGTGGCTCTCGCAGGCTGCCGGTGTCAGCAGAGGTGTACCTCTGCTGTACACAGGACCTGCGGTGATGTCACAGTCACGTGACCGCGGGTTCACCATGGTGAACCCGCGGTCACATGACTGTGACATCACCGCAGGTCCTGAACAGCAGAGGTACACCTCTGCTGACACCGGCAGCCTGCGAGAGCCACCGGGAACCTAGAGGAAGATGGCGGTTGACGGCGGGGGCTCGGGGAGAGGTGAGAATAAACTTTTTCTTTTTAACCCTTGTGCTCCCAGGAGCAGTTTTACTGTACTGAGCATGCTCAGTACAGTAAAATCGTGTCCGAGGAGACCTCACATGTTTCCTCGGACCCTTCTCCATAGGGCCCCATGTTAGGGATCGGGTCAGATCGGATGTGCACTAAATGCCATCCGATTTGGTCCGATCCGAGTCTGTCAGATTTTGTAATCGGATGAAAAAATCGTTGCAGGCAACGATTTTTTTCTCCTGAAAAAAATCGGCCAAAATCGGGCAGAATCGGATCGGATCAAATCAGATGGCATTTAGTGCACATCCGATTCGGTCCGATCCCCATAGGGATGCATGGGATCCGAAAATCGGTCCGATGCTGTCCGATTTTTTTCGGACAGCATCGGAAATGCAAAAATCGTGGTGTGAAAGCACCCTTAGACATAAAGTGAAAAGTAAAAAAGTTTTAAAAAAATTAGAATTATTGAAAATGGAATAATCCACCTATTACCTGATTAAAAATAAAGGATTAAAAAAAATAAAATATATATGACATTGATGGCTTCACAAAAGTTCAATATATAAAAATATAAAATTAATTCTGAAAATGGATAAATGTCACAATGAAAACTAAAAACACTAGAATTGCAATTTTTCGGTCACCATACTTTCCTAAAAAAAATGTACAATAAAGAGTGATCAAATTGTACTAAATGTACCATTGTTGCAATACAATGGTATCAATGAAAAAGTCAGTGTGGCATGCAAATAACAAGCCCTTAAACAGCTCCATTCATAGAAAAGTTTACATTTTATGGGTAGTGATATGTGAGCATTAAAGTGCTCGAGTGCTCATTACTCAAATTTAGCAGGTTCAATGCTTGGAGAGGCTTGATTTGAGTACCGAGTATAATGGAAGTCTGTAAGGAACATTTCTCTAGTAGACGCCCCCCCTATGAGGGCTAGGGGCCCATAAAATTACAGAAATGGATAGAAGCAGCACTGAAATAGAATGGTAACAGTACAAGGAAGATGCCTGGATGATTTGTTAACTCCCTTCCAGGTTGCCATTGGAACGTTAACCCCTTCCCGACCTTTGACGTTCTACAACATCATGAAAGTCGGTGCCTTTCCCACCTATGACGTTGTACAATGTCATGGCAGTTACCGCAATCGGGCCCCGGTGCTCTGTGATTCCTATCACAGAGCATCGGGGCTTGAGGTCAGGGGATGTGGATTCCGCACCACGCCCCCAGGATGACGGTGATTGGCTATTTGTACAGTCAATCACTGTGATCCTCTGCCACCTATTGAAGGGGCTGTGGAGCGGCTCTGATGGCATCCAATCAGATCATCTGATGGCATCCAATCAGATCATTTCCATCAGATGGAAGAGGTCTGATGGGATGATCATCTCCATCAGAGCCTCTCCACAGCCACCCTGCACCCGCCAGCACCGGTAATCCTGTGCCCAGCCATATCTCCCTCCTCGTCTCCCTTCATCTGCTCCTCCCCCTCGTTCTCCTGCCCTCCCTCCATGCCCCTCCTCCATGCCCCTCCTCCATGCCCCCCTATGCCTCCCCTCCATCATGACCTGCACTCCCCCCCTCTGTGCCCGCACTCCCCCCTCCGTGCCCCGTGCTCCCCCCTCTGTGACCCGTGATTACCGCTGCTCCCTGCCGCCTGCCATCTCTCCTGAGCTCCTCTGCTGCTGACAGCTGAGGAGCTGCAGGACCCCGGGCACCGTGCTGCCAGGAGGATCTCTGCTGTTAGGTAAGTATGAATGGATGGGATGGATAGGATGAATAGATGGTATGGATGGGATAGATGGATGGGATGGATGGATGGACGGATGGGATGAATGAATGGGTGGAATCATGGTGCACGGTACGGCAAATCATTGCATACAGTGCACCATGACTCTGACCCCAGAGACTACAACAAGGGATCAAGTGTCCTCTTGTTGTAGTCTCTGGTGTCAGCAATAGTGCACTGTATGGCAATGATCTGCCATACAATGCATCATCACCATGACCCCACAGGGATCAAGTGTCCTCTTGTAGTCTGTGGGGTGATGATGGCAGATCATTGCCATACAGTGCACCATGACTCTGACCCCAGAGACTACAACAAGGGATCAAGTGTCCTCTACTTGTTGTCTGGTTTCATAGTGATGGTGCACTGTATGGCAATGATCTGCCATCATCACCATGACCCCACAGACTACAACAAGAGGACGCTTGATCTCTTGTAGTCTCTGGTGTCAGCAGGGGCTGGCTGGCACATTTTGGCCTGGAGGGCAATGACTGAGCAGTGGCCCTGAAGTTGTGACAGCCTTTCTTTAGCCCGATTATCTCTGGCTGCTACATTAAAGTAGCACAGGTAACATTTGCAGCTATAGGATTAATCTGCAGATAAATAGCATTTTAAACTTGGTTAGCCGACTTACAGGAAAAGTGTTCAGTGAGAAAATTACATTTTATTCCCCTTTATTCTCCTCGCTTCCTGTCATAGGTTCAAAGCAAGGAGCCGTTAGAGTCACCGCTCATTATAAAGTGAGAGTGCAGTAATAACTGCCTAATGCTTCTGTATTGGAGGAACATGTGTGACACTTGCATTTTCATCGCGATCTGGCACTTCTGGCACTTCAGGCACTGGACAAATACCGCTACTAACTGCGGTTTTAAAATAAGCCAGAAGTGAAAAAATCGCGATGAAAACGCAAGTGACGCACATGTCCAGAACTCCTATACAAATGCATTGCACAGAACAGAAAAAGAAAATGTATCCCTAAAACCCCCATCAGTACAGAAACACAGTACAACTACCCTCATCAGTACAGAAAGCCAAAATCAGAACCACCAACAGTACATAAAGAGAGCATCACAACACCCATTAGTACAGAAATACATGACAAGACCCAAACGCAGTACATATCCCCGTAGTAACCACTAGTTGAATACATCACCAGGACCACTATTCGTATATGAATAAATCAACAGGACCATCATTAGTATATAAACCATCAGAACCACCATCATTACATGACTAAATCACCAGGACCACTATTTGTATATAAAGCCCTGACAGGAGAAGAAATCCTAGCTTACCTGGACTACAGCCTGCCATTCCTGTTGTATACAGACGCCAGCAATGTGTGACTCAGAGCCGTCCTTTCCCAAAAGCAAGACGGTAAAGAGAGAGGAATCACCTACGCAAGCCGAAAGTTGCGACCCACAGAGACGAACTGAGAAAATTACAGTTCTTTCAAACTGGAACTCCTGGCCTTGGTCTCGGCCATCACCGAGAGGTTTAAACACTATCTCGCCTCTAGCAAGTTCACCGCTACACGGATAACAATCCGCTCACCCACCTGGAGACTGCAAAGTTGGGAGCCATGGAGCAGAGATAGATAGCCAGACTCTCCAACTACCAATTCACCATCAAGTACCGGGCTGGACATCAGAATGGAAACGCGGGATGCTTTATCCAGGATACCCCATTTATCTGAAGAGGGAGTAGATGAAGATGATCTGGAAGAAGTGGAGTTACCTGCCTTCCATCATGTGAGGGAAACCCAATCTCAGCAGACTCGTCAGAACTTCTGTATCAAAGCAGTAAAACACGCAGTAAACCTCTTATCTCACTTCAACTGGGGGACTGCACAGGACCAAGACACGGCCTTTGGTCTAATCAAACAAATGATAGCTCAAGAATCAGCAAAGCTGTCCGCAAATCCTCCGGCTGATGCCTAACTATGGAACGAACGAGGTAAACTGTTCCAGTATCAAGATACATTGTGCCGGCGGTACATAAATCCAAGAACCATGAAATCATGAAATGGCGTGGCACATCATCGTGCCAAAATCAGATGTTCCCATGGTCCTACATGCCTACCACAATAAAACTGGTCATTTCGGATGGAAGAAGCTCGAAGTGCTGCTCAAAAACAGATTCTTCTGGCCAAGTATGCAGTCATCCATAGAAAAGTGGTGCAGAAAGTGTCAAGCCTGTACCCTGAGAAAAGAAGATGTACAGAGCCAGAAAGCTAAGCTTGAGCCAATCATAACCACGCAGCCTTTGGAATTAGTCGCCTTAGACCACGTAAAGCTAACTCCAAGTAGATCCGGCTATACATACGCCTTGACAATGGTAGACCATTATTCAAGATTTTTAATGGTAGCCCCTGTGAAAGACTTGACAGCTGCAACTGCTGCAAAAAACTTCCAAAAAGTCTTCTGCAGACCGTTAGGATACCTAGAACGTATTCTCACTGATCAAGGACCAGCATTCGAAGCAGAGATCTTTCAAGAATTTTGCCAGATGTATGGGGCAAAAAGATCAGAACGACCCCACATCATCCTCAAACTAATGGACTCTGTGAAAAGATGAACAACATTGTCATCAACATGCTGAAAATTCTACTGTTGAAACAAAGAAATCAATGGCCTGAAAAGTTGCCTGATTTAATCGACATGTACAACCATATTCCAGTCAGTTCCACCAATTGTACACCAGCCAATCTGATGAGAGCGTGTACAGGAAAATTACCCGTCGACTTAGAACTCGGTGTAGTGGATCCTGAAGCAGATCAGACTATCTCAAACTGGAAAATCCATCGACAAGAACAATACGCAAAAGTCCAACAAAGTGTCGAATATAACCTGGAGAAGTCCCGTGCAAACCAACAAAAGATTACAACAAGCATGCTCCAGCAGAAATCATACCACCAGGAAGTTTGGTTTTAAGAAGAAAAAGAACCCACAATAAATTAGATGATAAGTGGGAAAGTGAACCGTATGTCCTGTTATACTACGTTCATGACAACAACAATATCTGTGTCGTTAGTAAAGATGGAAAAAAAATGAGACAAACAGTATCCAGAAATCATCTAAAGAGATGTTCTCCAAATTGGGAAAGTCAAGAGACCTACAATCAACCCACTCTAGACTTCAAACCAATCCCAGAACCAGTCTCAATCCAGATCCAATTCCAGAACAAAAAGAAAGAGTTATCCAAACTGATCTAGGAGAATTCCCCGAAGATTGACCTCAACTAGATGGAGCCATCATCATTCCAGTATAAAACTTCTACCAACCCAATGAAGAGATACCCGTTGCAAGAGAATCCGAAGATGCTGCAATCGGTACACCTGCTAGCCCAGTAGTGAGACTAAGGCAACGCAGAAGCTTACCTGAACCACAAACACCATTAGACACCTCAACTGAGACAGTGACACCTGTAGTGCGGAGTTCACATGGAAGCACACGAGGTCAGACCTCGTCTAGGTTTGGAGAATGGGTATAAGGTAGAGTACACCTGAAAACCATGTAAATAAGGAACTGTAAAAACAGAAATGTAAATAGTAGTGTACAGAAGGGTGGAGGAACTGGGCCCAGTCCCAAGCACATTATGTTAGGAACAGAAAGTGCCTGGGGCAGGGAGGGACCAGGTCTCCTAAGCCGAGACATCCATAGGGACCCCTGTTTGTTGTTAAAATGTGAACATTTGAAAAGACTTTTCCCCTTTATTACGAGGAGCGTACAGAGACATTACTGTATAGACTCTTACTGAACCTTCCCTTTGAACTTTGAACTTCTTAAACTTAAATGGACTGCAGTTAATGGACTAACGTAGCCAAAAACTTTTTAAAAAGCCTACGGTGGATGGACTAGCACCGTATGGACTTACCCGTTTTTCCATTTTTCTATTTTTCTATTTTTTAATATTTTACTCAGTGTCTTTTTGTCATTTTTCATTTTTTCAAATATGTAAATATGTTATTATTGTTATTCTCTTGTTAACACAAAAATTGCTCAGTCCCGGAGTACTGATGTTACCTAGGGAGGCAGGATCCCCTATAAATACTGCTGCTGGGGGCGGAGTTAGTTGGAGTGTGACAGACACTAGAAGAGCTGCAGGAGAGTTCTGGTGCCTGGTGCCACGAGTAGGCAAAGGCCTGAGACCCAGAGTAGCCCTTCAGTGTCCCACCAGCCTAAGTGGGACTGAAGGCAGTGAGAGAAAGGAACAGAATCAAGGAACAGAAGCAGGGAACAGAAGGTTTAGTTGCGAGCTAGTTCCAGAAGAGAAACGGATATTGGGGATCTGCACCGGTGGGAGAGCTCCAAGTCCCACTGAAAACCCTTTGGCACCGAGGAAGCTTCAGCTACCCGGTCTCCTGAGAGAGTAACAGAGAGGGAGCCAGGATAAGTAGGGCACTGCAGTGCCAGAGAAACGTCGTCCCGGAGACCGCACACGAGGAAGAGAGAGAGAGATACAGACAGGAGAAGATAGTGGAGGCATGTCATCAGGATTTAACAGACTGTGCTTCAACAAAGACACCAAGGAGGAGGCCTTATACCCACTTGCTGTGGGGGCCCACTGTGCAGCCCAGCTACCTGTCAGTGCTCTGGACTATTTACCTAAAGTCATCAGTAAAAAGGTAAAGAGACTTCTACTGTGTGCTTGCATCCTGTCTTCTCCCTTACCGTGCCCCTCCATAGACTATTCCAATACTCCCAAACCGTCCCAGCTCTGCTGCATCCTGTCCATCCTCACCACTCTGCCCCGGAGGTCACAGTCCTGCCTGCGGGGACTATACCATCACGGCCGCAATCCCACCGACCTTCGGAGGACTGTAGCGGCGCTGGTGATCCCTCACCAGACACAGCAGCTGGCATCACGACAAAACTGTATATAATCCCTGTAAATACCCCCTTATTTAATTGACCCCCAGGGCTACGGCCTCGGGCAAGCCACCCGTGACATCCCCAGACCCCGAAGCCGCCTGAGAGCTGAGTACCCAAGCCCTGGGTGCGCGTCAACTACACAGGCGGTGTAGTTCTTTGTATTAGAAGTGGCCTACACAACTGCTTTTTGTGGCACTGCTACTTGACCCGAAGTGAGACCTGGGCAAGGTGCAGTTAAAAATTAGTAGGAACTACACAGGCGGTGTAGTTGCTTGTATTAGAAGTGGCCTACACTACTGCTTTTGTGACACTGCTACTTGACCCGAAGTGAGACCTGTGTAAGGTGCAGTTAAAAATTAGTAGGAACTACACAGGCGGTATAGTTGCTTGTATTAGCAGTGGCCTACACAACTGCTTTTTGTGACACTGCTACTTGACCCAAAGTGAGACCTGAGCAAGGTGCAGTCAAAAATTAGTAGGAACTACACAGGCAGTGTAGTTGCTTGTATTAGAAGTGGCCTACTCAACTGCTTTTTGTGACACTGCTACTTGACCTGAAGTGAGACCTGGGCAAGGTGCAGTTAAAAATTAGTAGGAACTTCACAGGCAGTGTAGCTTCTTTCACAAGTGGGCCACACCACTGTGTAAGTGACACTGCTACTAGCCTGAACAAATTGCCTGGATTAGATGCAGGAAAAAAATGCTTACTTAAGATAGGTGGGGTAGATTTCTTCACAGCAGTGCTACACTACCTGCCCTAATGGATTCCCTGAGCTAGATGTGGTCAGATGCTGTGAAAAACACTTGCACATCACTGGCACACACCTGCCTGGCAAAAACTGCTATGAACTGCTGTAACCTAGCCCAAAGGGCTGAGATTACTACTAGTCCCTACTTCTATGAAATAGCCCTGAAAAGGGCTGATACACAACTAGTTCCTACTCCCTACTCCCTATACTCCTATGAAGTAGCCCTTAAAAGGGCTGATATTTCTACAATTCGCACCCTACCTCCAGTCCCTACTCCCTAAACCTATCTATCTAGCTTTACATTCGCTTACTAGGTCACTAATGTTGCGCCCAGGCTTTGGGGTACTCGGGTGTCAGGCTGCAAGGGGTTAACGCTCCTGCTGTCACAGGGAGTGGTGGCCGTGCCTGACCCCGTGTCCTGGGCCTATCTTACAAAAAGGGGTGATATTTACAGGGGACTATGTACAAAGTTTTTGTCGTGACGCCACCTGTAGTGTCTGGTGAGATACCACCAGCGCCGCCACAGTCCGCCGGAGGTAGATGGTATCACGGCTGAGTTGGTGAAGTCCTCCACAGGTAGGACTGGACCTCCTGGGCAGCATAGTAAGAAGGGGCAGCTTGTAGTGGAGCTGGGATGGTATAGGTAGTGCTGGAGCAGTCTCTGAGGGGCACCGGGAACAGAGAGGAATGATACACACACACTGCAAAGTCTCTTTTACCTTTTACTGATGTTCGGCAGGTAAAGACGTCCAGGGCACTGACAGGTGACCAGGTTGCACAGTGGGTTCCCACAGCAAGTGGGTATAAGGCCTCCTCTGTTCCTGTGTAGTGATTGAAGCACAGCCTGCTTGCAGCCCGACTTGCCTCCTCTCTCTTCCTGACTCTGGTGTCTGTCTCTCCTCCTGTGCGGTCTCCGGGTTACCCTCTCTGATCACTGCGGTACTGCACAGCTGTGTCTGGCTCCCTCTCTTGACCCACAGGGGATAACCGGGTGGCCGAAGCCTCCAAGGTGCAATGGGGTTTTCTGTGGTCCTAGAGTATGCCACAGGTGTGGATCCCCAATATCCGGTACTTCTTTGGGCGAACCTCTCCAATTTCCTCACTCCCTCTTGGCTATCTGCTCTTTGCCTTCTGTCCCCACTTAGGCTTGCAGGACGTAGAAATGCCACTCCGGGTCACTGGCACCAACCACCAGGACGTCTTCGCAGCTCTCCTAGCGTCTGCACACTCTGACTAACTCCTCCTCCAGCAGCAGTATTTATAGGGGATCTTGCCTAAGGTCAGCAAGTTGGGCTCCCCCTACTGTGCCGGGGTGGAAGGTGTTGCATGTAGTAGGTACCTGCTGTGGAAACCCAGCTGTGCATTAGAGAAGTCTGTGGCTACCTGCGTGAGCAAATAATAAGTGAAGTAACACTGTTTAACTGTATAGCGTCCACAGCAGCAGCGGTGCGTCTGACACAGGGCTGCAGCAATGAGCAAATGGTGGCGATGTGGAAAATGGCTGGGTCTTATAGGGCTAGGACATGTGACTCACACAGCCAATGATGCCTGACCTTGCTTGTGTGCAAAAAATGCACTTTACTGTGTGTGAGTGTGATTGGGTGACAGCCTGCACCGCCCCACTGTATATGCAGTTAGGAGAAAACAAAATGGAGATCGACTTTATTTCTGCAGCACTGATCTAAACCCCGCTCCCCTCTCCCCCCTCCCCCCACACTATATACACAAAAACTGGATATTCACATTCATTAAGAGGGTTAGGGTTAAGCTTTTGGTGATCGAAGCATTGTCGCACATAAGCTAGAACTGCCGAATTTGAAGCAAATAGTTTGAATTCGGCAAATGACTCAAACACCCCAAAACAGCTCGAATTTGAGATCGGCGAACAATTCAAATCGAACCCACTCATCTCTAATGCTAACCTAAGTAAGCTTATTTATTTTCATCATTATGTTTCCTACAAAGACGTCATGCTGCAATAATGACTGAACTTAAGTTGTTATCCTTGTGGCATCACATAGATGGGTTCATTAGCAATTAGGCAACAAGAGTGTACAAACATTCAACTCCGGTACTCATTGCTTGGGTCTGAATCATGTCACTCATCAGAAGAGGCAGGCCTCTTAGGGAAAGAAAACCCACCCAAGCCCATGGAACTGTGTCAGCATCTCACCGCCATCTTACCAGTGCATTTTCAGTGGCACGCACAAAGGTACACTGTCTGCTACCATTTAACTTGGTACAGTGACAGCATTACACAGTGCTTTCCAGATCAATCCCCTGCAAGGCAAAGCCATGATTAACCAGGAACCAGAGGATGTCATCTTCCTAACCAACCTCAAGGGCAGAAGGAACATTGACAGAACCAGACCCAGATAGGCATCATGGAGAGGAGATGCAGACATATGTCCACTGCACTTCTTAGTTTGCGTCTCATCTGCAACAGGTGTGGGTCCAATCCCAGGCTCCGATGCAAGACGCGGACCTGAGAAGCGTGTCACAGTAGTCAGGTGACACTTATCCTATGGCATCCGAGACTGGGAGCACCACATGTCAGACTGCAGAGGATCTTGCAGCATGTCTAGCTAGATTCGCGTTGCAGCTGGTGTCGCAGCTATTGGATCCCATTCCCTAATACCACCAGAACCAGGACCTTTAGGAGGCCGAGCCAGAGGAGCACCTAGAAGGCATTGTTCTTCAGCCATGTGGATCACCCTAACCACCTCCACAGGCATTCACCTGGGAAAATGCCATGTGGGGACCCTAACCCCTCCAAGCAACTATCCAACAAGGCATCAACCACCCCAACACTTCTGTGTTCTTTGTTGAGGAGATTCGACATACAGATGCCTTTCCCTTGGACTGGTTGCATGGGTGTAAGGCTCAAGACTTCCTCGACCAATGCACCCAAGGCAAAGTGGTGGCAATTCTGCACTATAAGGGGTTTGGGTTAATAGTGGATCATGGCACTAAGCATCTCTGGTATGTCAACCCCTTTCCCCTGCAGCGTGACAATCTTCCCCAAAGACTACATACCATGTTTTTGGGATGAGGTCACTTTCATGAAGTTCTTGGGCAAGAAGCGGTGGTTTGTGTTGGGCATATGTTGGGTTGGCACCGGCAAGGACTTTGAGAAGTGACAGGAGGAAACCGACCTGGGAGAAGTTGGCATCGTGTGCAGCCAAAGTGTCTGTTGGTTGGCCAGCCAGATGCACCCAAACCCACAGGGCATGTCAGTGTTCCAAAAGATGGTCCTGGTCCTGTCTGTCCTAGAGGGTGTGGTCATTCTGTAGTTCCTCCATCATCCTCCCCAGCGATGCCCATGATGGAGTGTGCTGGGTGGCAGGTGGTGGTGGAGAATGCCCCTACAGAAGTAGCCCCTGCATCCCACCAAGACCATCCAGCAGCAGAGTACTATGAGAAAGTTTGACATACATCCAGGGCATGGCTGAAAAAGGCAAGAGACAATGTCATTGGAACAGTGAGACAGTGACCCATCCCTTAGTTGGCATTTTGGCCATAGAATGACTTTGGGGACTTGTTTTTATTCCAGTTCTTTGTTGTCCTTGATCAAGGCCTGTGTTTTTGTTAAAGTTTTAGTTAAACCTTCCAACAGTTTGCTCTTCCACCTATTGCATGCAGCCTTTCGCGTCCAACTGAAAGACCTTAATGGACTCTGACCTTCATTGCCTTTCCACTGCTTTAACAGTCTGTGTGTTGCTGCTGATCCCTGTGGAACTTTCATTGTATTTGTATACTATGTATATTGTTTCGTTTTTTTGATTGAGACTTATAGTCTGTGTGTGTTATAGTAAAGTTTTTTGCGTTCACTCCTTGTGTGCTAAACTGTTTCTACAAACAGGTGCTTTGATACTGACCTACAGAGAGAACAAGCCACATGCTTCTTGCCTGAAGGTGTGAGGTATGGAACTGCAAGACACTACACCCACACCAGTAGAACAGGGCCAAGTGCAGTTCTCAATGGCTGCATGTTTTTATTATTTCCCTAGCATTGCAAGAGGTGCTGAAATCATACAACACCTCTGCAGGTGATTAAATTAGCACCTAAACAATGCTAAGGAAAACTTGCACTGTTCTTAGACTTTGACGTTTGTAGTTAACCACCCCTGCTTTAGATGTCTCTGTGGATATAGCCAGGAGGCAAGAGGAATCCTTGAGCCTTTCACCACAACTATATTGTTGTAAGGCCTTTGCTCACGGTGCATTGTTTGATGTTTTTTTACGCAGATTGAGAATATGCATCAAAATCTGCATGTCTATCCTGAGGCCAGCAAAGTCTAGGGCAGATCAGAAGTGCTGGGCTGTGCCCAAATTGCTTTTTTCACCCTTGCACATGTCGTTCAGATTTCTTTTTTCTGCCCTAAAAACTGCACCAAATCTGCAAGAAAAAAAAACACAACGGCACAGCACTTCAGAATTCCCGTAGACTTTGCTGGCTCTAGGGTAGACATGTAGATTATCAAAATATGCTAAAATTTTTCACAGGAAAGTGCAATCATCAGTGCAGACTTTAAAGCTCAGTTGACACTAGGAGATGCTGTTGAAAGGAAGTCAATGGCAAGTCCAAGCAGGGAATGTTAAGGCAAAGTCTATAGAAACATTTAATCACCCAGGAGACCTGGGACAGGAAGTCAATAAAAGTCCTGAACCAGATGCAGAGCAAAATTATCCAGTCTACAACAGTTCCATACTCATATGAACTGAATCCGAACCTTCATGTGTTTGCTCATCTCTAGTCACTACGAAAACAAAGATATGGCAAAGTCACTACTTATAAGATCCAAAAGAGTATGCAATATCCAGGAGTAGACAGAGATATGGTCATATAATGGTCCAAGGTCAGGTTTTTCTGGGGAGCACAATGATAAACCAGGGTTAAACAAAGGCTAAAACAGGTAACAGTCCAGGGATCAAAATACCAGGATAAAGATAACAAGTACAAGGAACAGGCACAAAAGTCAAATGACAGTCACTAACAGAGATCAAGGTATACACAGGAGAGATGGTCCCACAGCACTGCAGGCAAATGTACAACTGGCAGCAATCTGTGGAAATCTGCTGAGTTAAGTAACAGAGTAATCACAGTCTGGGTGCGTGCACACGATCAGTGTATGCAGCGTTTTGGAGCAGCGTCATGTGTAACCCACCTGCAGCGTCTTTGGAGCTGCAGTGCAGGTTGCCGGGAGTCCGCTCCTCCGCAGCATGTTCATTTCATGCTGCGGAGTCGGAAGCGGATCCCATCGGGTACTGCAGGGAGAAGCTCCCTGCACTCCGCCGCACATGGTAGTACAGGGTAGCTGCTGTCTCCCTATGGCCACCCGCGGCTTCCCTCAGGTACGGAGGAGCTGCGTCCAACACGCAGCTCCTCCGGACCGTGTGCTCGCACCCTAAATAGAGACACCAACCCTTTCCAAAACCAGCATGGAGAATAACTAAACATAACAAACTGACAACTCAGCACACCCAAGTACCAGCAACATACAATAGTGTTCTGGATGTCCTGCTTGGAGTTATCATGACATCTAGAAGATTAATGTTAATTTAACATCCTCATTGGAACTTTATATTCACATTTCATTTTCAGATGCACATTAGAAGACTATATCACATAAGTAATATCATTAAAGGTACCTTTACATGCCGCAATTGCGGCTGGCGATATAAGGCGATCTAACGTGCGCGTGCATATTTTTCATGGTCGCCTCAGATCGCTGATGGCGGAATTACACGCCGCAATCTCACCCTGAAAGAAAGGCGATGTGTCGCCCCGGAACTTGCCTCACCAACAGCGGAACCAATCTGGTCGAATTTCCTCGCCGCTTCACATCGCCGCAATCACAAAGGCAATGTGGGTATACATGTTCAGCGCGGCGAAGAAATAGGCATGCAACAGTGGTTTACACCGCGCCCCATACGCGCTCATTGGACAATGCAACAACATTCCGATTGGGCATCCTGCTCTGGAAGGCTGGCTAATACATGACGCTATTGCCATTGTATGGCGCTGGACGGACAGCTCTTCAAATATGGCGCGGTGTCAATTGACAGCCAATGGGAACACAGTAGCCCACACCAATCAGTTCACACGAGGCGCGGACTACAGCACGCAGTGGCACGCCTACGGGAATTCATAAGCGACGCTGATTCCATCACTATCGCCCGTTCACACGCCACAACACGGAAATCTCACCTCATGATTGTGTCTGATTTCAGAGCAGAGCTCAGGTAACAGGCGACAGGCGAAAGCCGATTTATCGCCGCAAAATTCCCCAATCACACACCGCAACTGTGAGGCAATTTCACGGCGATTGTTTCGGGGCGACATATTGCCTTTAGGATTCCCAGCCTGGTTGCGCCATGTAAAGGTACCTTAAGAGGAACTGAGTAATGTATTATTTTTTTTTTATTATTATTATTTATTTATATAGCGCCATTATATTCCATGGCGCTTTACATGCTAAAAGGGCAGACTAGGACAAGTAACATAGTAACAATACAAGTAACAAAATGTGACAATCGTTGACAATACAAGAGGGGAGAAATCCTGTCCGCGAAGGCTCACAATCTACAAGGGGCGGGTGAGGATACAGTGGGAGGGGGAAATTCCAGTCGTGAGGCGGTGTGGTGGACCGGGTCTTATTGCAGGTGGTAGGCTTGGCGGAAGAGGTGGGTCTTCAGGCTTCTTTTGAAGGTTCCCAGGGTAGGAGAATGTCTGATGTGTTGGGGCAGAGAGTTCCAGAGTATAGGTGAAGCACGGGAGAAATCCTGTATGCGGTTGTGCGAAGAGGAGATGAGGGGGGAGTAGAGGAGAAGCTCTTGGGAGGATCACAGGTTGCGTGAGGGTAGGTATCGGGAGACCATGTCAGAGATGTATGGAGGGGACAGGTTGTGAATGGCTTTGTATGTCATGGTTAATGTTTTAAACCGGGATCTCTGGAAAGTAGGGAGCCAGTGAAGGGCTTGGCAGAGGGGGAAACAGGGGAGTAGCGAGGAGACAGATGGATTAGGCGGGCAGCGGAGTTCAAGATAGATTGGAGAGGTGCAAGGGAGGTATTGGGGAGACCGGTGAGTAGGAGGTTGCAGTAATCGAGGCGGGAGATGATGAGAGCATGAATAAGGGTTTTAGCAGTGTCTTGGTCAAGGAAAGTGCGAATCCTATAGATGTTTTTGAGCTGGAGTCGGTAGGAGGTGGCGAGGGCCTGGATGTGGGGCTTGAAGGAGAGGGAAGAGTCAAGGATAACCCGAGGCACTTGGCATGGGGGACTGGAGAGAGAGAGCAGTCATTGACGACGATGGATAGGTCAGGTAGTGAGGGGGAGCGTCTTGGGGGGAAGACTATGAACTCGGTTTTGTCCATGTTCAGCTTAAGGAAGCAGCAGAGAAGAAGGATGAGATGGCGGACAGGCAGTGTGGAATTTTGGATAGAAGGGAGGCGATGTCAGGACCAGACAGGTAGATTTGGGTGTCGTCGGCGTAGAGGTGATATTGGAGGCCATGGGACTCAATGAGTTGCCCTAGGCTGAGAGTGTAGATTGAGAACAGTAATGGTCCAAGAACCGAGCCCGGGGGGACCCCGACAGATAGGGGGTAGGGCGAGGAGGATGAGTGGGAGTGGGTGACGTTGAAGGTGCGTTCCGTTAAGTATGAGGAGATCAAGAGGGCAAGGTCCGTGATGCCAAGAGATTCCAGGATCTGTAGTAGAAGGGAGTGGCCAACAGTGTCGAAGGCAGCGGACAGGTCGAGGAGGAGGAGAACAGAGTAGTGGCGCTTGCTTTTGGCAGTCAGTAGGTCATTTGTGACTTTGGTCAGGGCTGTTTCAGTGGAGTGGAGGGGTCGGAAGCCAGATTGCAGGCGGTCAAAGAGGGAGCAGGAGGAGAGGTGAGAGGACAGCTCAGAGTGGACATGTTGTTCAAGTAGTTTAGAGGCAAAAGGGAGGAGAGATATAGGGCGGTAGTTGGAGACAGTTGTGGGATCGAGGGAGAGTTTTTTGAGGATGGGTGTGATCAAGGCGTGTTTGAAGGCTGAGGGGTAGGTGCCAGTGATAAGTGATAGGTTGAAAAGATGAGTTAGGGCTGGGATGATAACGGAGGTAGGGTGGGATGGGAGCGGGTTGTGGGCGCTGGTGGTGAGGTGTGATTTTGACTGGAGGGAGGAGAGCTGGTCTTCAGTTATGGGGGGGAAGCAGTTGATGGAAGTAGAGGGCAGTATAGGTGAGAGGGGAGGCTGTGGGGATAGTGGATCAAAGCTGTCTCTGATTCTGTCAATCTTTTCTTTGAAGAAGGAGGCAAAGTCTTCTGCAGAGATAAGGGGAGAGGGAGGGGGAGCAGGCAGGCGGAGTAAGGAATTGAAGGTTTTGAAAAGTTGTTTGGGATTGTGGGACAGGGAGGTTATTAGGGATAAGAAGAAGGTTTGTTTGGCGGTGGCAAGTACAGTCTTGAAGGCGATGAGGGACTGTTTTAACAGCGCAAAATGCTCAGTGGAACGTGATTTTTTCCATCGCTTCTCGGCGACCCTGGATGCCCGTCTCAGGTCTTTAGTGAGGGTGGTGTGCCAGGGTTGCATATTAGTGCGTGGAGCGTGATATGTGAGGGGGGCTGCTAGGTCGAGGGCCTTGGTTAATGTGGTGTTGTAGAGGGTGGTGGCAGTGTCTGTGTCATGTATAGATGTTATGTTGGCGAGAGGGAGGAGTGATTCTGAGAGTGAGGGTAGATCAATGTGTTTTAGGTTTCTGCGGGGATGATCAAGTTTGCGAGAGAGGAGGAGATGTAGTAGGGGAGGTGAGGGAGGAGAAGGTCAGCAGATTGTGGTCAGACAGGGAGAGGGTTGAGGTTGTGAGATTAGTAAGGGAGCAAAGACGGGTAAAGATGAGATCCAGCGTGTGGCCATCTTTGTGGGTAGCAGAGGAGGACAATTGGGAGAGCCCGAAGGAGGAGGTCAGGGAAAGAAGTTGAGAGGCGGTTTGGTGGGCAGTGTCAATGGGGATATTGAAATCGCCCATAATGATGGTGGGAATGTCAGTAGAGAGGAAATGAAGTAGCCAGGTGGTAAAATGGTCGAGGAAGGTGGTGATGGATCCAGGGGGCGGTAGATGACGGCTAGCTGGAGGTTACAGGGGGAGAAGATGCGGACAGAGTGGGCTTCGAAAGATGGGAGAGTAACAGAGGGGGGTAATGAATAGGGGCGAAGGAGCAGGTGTCGGATAATAGCATATGTATAACAGCAATGTATATGTTTTCTTTAATTAATGTTATTGCTCGTCTTTTATGGTATTGTTGATTTTTGGATTTATATCCATTGTCTGCATTTCAAGATAAGATACCTCTCTCTATTATTGGTTAAGATCTGCTTAAAAACATAAAAAGATTCCTTTCTGTTGTGAAGGATCCGCTATGAGTGAACACTATGACATTGGTGTGAACAAAGACATACCGTAATTATTCACTTTGTTTACACTTTGCTTGGGTTAACTTTAGTATGCATTTAATTTGCTAGCCATATATATAAATATAAAAGAATTTATGTATCAAAATTTCACATTAATAATTTAAAATATGGAAAGGCAAAATTTTATTCACTTACGTTACTCTGGAGCCATTGAAAAAAATGTAATATATATTATCAATATAATACAACAATGATATCCAGGATAAAAAGAAGAAAACTAAAGCAGCATCCTTGTAGTGATAGAAAAATGTTTCCATAGTGCAATCAGAGCTTTTCAATGTCAGGTACGGGGCGGAAAAATATTGCAAGGCAGTTAAATAATAAAAAGCCACATATTTAATTCAACAGACCAAGGACAGATTAGGATCATTGATCATTGTGACAACCAACTCAAACAACAAGATGAAACTCGCAGATTTAGATGATTTAAATGACATAGATACACATGTCATTGAAACTTTGTGGAGAGAAGAAAAATGTTAAAAACAAACTAGAGTTTCAAGGTAACCTGCACTAAAACCAATGGGGGGTCAATCTTGTGTCAGGGACAATAACATAGTAAAGTAGGTTTAGCCTTTAATGGATCTTCATTGCCTTCCTATTATTGTTAGCAATGTCTATTATACAAATAGGTTTCACATTAGTTAACTCACCTTTGAAATAAATTATGTTCATGTAGTTCACTGGAATTTACCATAAAGTTACAAAAGAAGTTAAAGCATGAAAACCTGCACTGGTGTAAGTGTTGCAGGATTTCATTTCCTCTTGTCTTTAGATCGTGACCCGTACAAGTTCTCAGTCTAGCAAAAAGTCTTTAGTATATCTTCAGGTATTCCATCTTTGAATATATGACTAAATTGAGAATTTATTTAGTTATTTGTTTTACTCACTTATATACGGTAGCACTATTAATTTCACAGCCAGTGGCGTAACTTCAGGCCCAGGGGCCCCGATGCGAAAGCTCCAACGGGGCCCCCAATTATTGCAAATCTTTAATAATACTAGTCTTTTTCTATGGGCCAAAGAGACTTTTGGGGCCCCGCTAGGCTGCAGGGCCCGGGTGCGATCGCAACCCCTGCACCTATTGTAGTTACGCCCCTGTTCACAGCACTTTACAAACATGATCGTCATCATAGGGGCACTTCTCCTGCCCTAGGGAGACCTTTGACGAGTCTGGGGCATGAAGGTTACAACACGTTATAGATTAGGTCCATAACGTGTACTTAAATGTATTACCCTCTTTGGTGCTGCAGGGGTTCTTTGTAGCATAATCTCAGGTACAGCATTATGGTGACCACTTCCCTTCACTATAAAGAGTCACAAGTCTGGTCAGTGATAGAATCTCTTTCTGTGTCGACCGCTGCAGACTTTTTCTGCTCTGGTGTTTTGCTTTGTGTGGCGTTTTGCTCAGAAATCCATAGATGAGCCACTGAAACCTGTTGGAATGACCCAGTCCCTAGAAGTCGTTATTGTCAGGATCTGACAGGTAGGCTTAAGAACGCACTGGCTCAATATGCTACCCCTGAGTTATTAGAGGCCGCTAAGGTCCTTGCCATAAGAATTAATACACATCTCAGGGATAGACCTACAGTGACTCTGCCTCCTGTTGTCCTGCCATGGTAGGGAGTTCCACCAGTGTGCACTGACAAACCCAATGTGTAATGGAAATACAGTACTCCAGATTTATAGCAAGAGGTGCTAGAATAGAATCCAAACCCTTAGACACAAAAAAATGAAGGAATTTGGCACTCAATCAGATGAATGAAACTAAAGCTTTATTTAGGATTAGGGCTCAAATTTAAATTCTACAATTATAAGTATGTCTTGAAATGAAGCCAGAGTACACAGAGGAAATCCACTCAAACACAGGGAGAACATAAAAAAACTGTAATTTAAATCCAGGACCCCAGGGCAGCAAAGCAACAGTGCTATTCACTGACCTACTGTGCTGTCTATAATTGTGTATAGCCACGTGAGGAGAGGGGTTGTCCCGACACAGTCTCATATTGTCCATACTAGACCATAGGAACACACCCTTGTTGGTAAAGAAGATGGTAACTTTTATGGAAGCACTGTTCATGGCAGCCTTGCAGCTCTTAATTGGTCACTCTATCTAACAGACCCCAGAAGTTACCCTACCCTTCATCCATTAACACTTGTAGAATGCTCTAGACTTACTCAAAGTTCTCAAGGTTGATGCAATAGTGTCAGCTGCGATCTGGTGGAGAAAGCTGACAGCAAGAAGGATCAACATGTACACTCAGAGAAGATCAATGTCAAAACCTTAGGCAGTAAAACAATGTAAATACAGGTAAAAGTGGAAAAAACAGACTGAAAGACTAAAGTTAACCAGAGTAGTTGTAACACTAGTCACTACTCATGTACAAACTGTGAGCAGGGTAGTCAAAAGGACTGGGGTCAGATATCAAAAGATCTTACCATAAACAATGGTGAAAGAAAAAGGTATTGTCACGCTGGGGGGAGGCCAGGGTGCCCAAAAGTAGGAGGGAGCTGGGCATAGGGAGTCAGGGAAGCCTGCTCTGGCCCTGATACTGGGGTCCCTGACTTGCCCTGATCTCGGAGGTACCTCTAAAGGTGAGGAGGTCCGAGCCACCAGCCTAAGTAGCTAACTCCTGAGAAGCCCTAGGTATAAGCCCCTACCTCCACCCACGGACCACGAAAACCCAACAACTTCCAATGGAGAGCAAAGCAGCATCTCTGGATCAGCATACGCTCACAACAGGTTCACAGTCCAGAAGTGAACTGAATCAGCGACATCAGATGGATGTGAGCTGACCCATTTATGGCCGAGGGGTGGGGAGCAAACCAGCCCCCTCAGCTCACCTAAGCATGAGTCTTATTCATCAAACACAAACCTGCACTCTCAGTTCCCGCTCATTAGCTTTCTCTCTCCTCACTGAGAGCAGGGGAAAAAAAGGCTTCATTTAAACCACAGCAGCAGCACTTCCCTACAGCAAGGCAGTCAATATGTAACAGTACCCCCTCTTTATGAGAGGCCCCCGGACTCCAAATCGACACGTCCTTCAATGGTCTGAACTTCCTGAGCGACGACCTATGGAAGATATCAAAGGTACAAAGCACTGGGGGGATGGCTAGCTGGAACAACACGGGGTTGCAAACAGCCGCAATTTTAAATGGACCAATTACTCCAGTATAGGAGCTCCAGCTGCACACTTCCACCTTACGTGTTGTGACAGCACCAACACATAGTCATCCACACTCAGGTCTGGACCTGAACCTTTATTGCTTCATAAAGAAGTGAATAAAGAAAGGCGGCACTCACCATGTAGGCTGGTGGAAGAGTTTTTAATCCAGGTAACTTAATCCATTAAACCCATTAACATTGTTGGTGCGGTGGGAGAGGGAGTGAGAGGCCATTCATGTGATCACAGATTAAAGGTTCACTCTCAGGGGGGCAAACGGCAGAGATGGTTCTCGGTTTTGTTTCGGGGACCATTCTTACCAAGGGCTTAGTGGGGGTAACCACCTTCCCCCTAACACACTTCTCCGGACAACCCCTGAGTCCAGCATCGATCTGAGGTGCTGGCAGGGTTTTACTCCTATCCTTCAGTGGGTGATTAACCACCATCAGTGGAGACTTGGAGCAGGCCTAACCAACACGGCAGACACAGCAACACTCCTGCGCTTATCCAGCATCTGCTCACAACAGGTCACAGTCCAGAAGTGAACTGAATCAGTGACATCAGGTGGATGTGAGCTGACTCATTTATGGCCAATTGATGGGGAGCAACCTGCCCAGGCACGCCCCTCAACTCACCTAAGCATGAGTCATATTCATCACAGACACCTGCACTCTCAGTTCCCGCTCATTAGCTTCCTCTCTCCACATTGAGAGCAGGGGAAAAAAAGGCTTTATTTAAACCACAGCAGCAGCACTTCCAAGGTCACAGTCTAAGGTCAGAATTCTAGGAAGGTAGGGGATCAAGACAAATGGAATAGGTAAGCTGGATGGTCAAAGGCAAGGTCCAAGGTCAGGTGGCAATAGATTAGATAGACAACTGAAAAACCAGACACAAATACACCACTGAGCTAAGGCTACTCAACTGGCAGTAATGACCCTGGATGCTGACTGTAATATACAGTTATGAGGGGCTATATACTATGGTGGGGAACATATACAGGGATGAGGGCTATATATAAGCATGGGATAGGCTATATACAGTGACTATATAACAGAATGGGGCTATATACCATGACAGGGGCTATATATCAGGATGAGGGCTATAAACAGTGATGGGGGCTATATACTGTGATGGGGGGCTATTTACTAGGATGGGGACAGATATACCAGGATGGGGGCCTGCGGCATTTCCCACCCTAGGCTTATACTGAAGTCAATAGATTTTCCCAGGTTATGGGGTTAAATTAGGTGCCTCAGCTTATACTCGGGTCAGCTTATACTCGAGTATATAAGGGTAAATCTTAAAGAAATCTTATTAGAAATAATAACAAAAACACGTATCTGACTCCATCTTTATTAACACCGTATACTCATCCATCCTCTGCGACATCTTTTTGATCGAAGGCTGCAGTTAATAACATAGCGTCCTATCACCGCAGCCTCCAAACACTGAATGAATGAGCTGCCAGCTCCAGTCTTGTAAGCATTGACTCCTGAGGTCACCCAAGGATAGCTCAGGTAACTATGATATTCGCTATGGTTAGTAGCCTCCATGGTTACATGAACGGTGACCTCAAGTGACCTCAGTGAGTTACCACTTATTTGACCGGGCTTGTGGTGAGTGAGTGGGCTGTCAGCTAATGTGATTGCCATAGAAATCGAGTAACCTGACAAGATCGAGTCAGATAATCTTGTCAACATAGTAATCAAGTAAGGTGATCAGATCAGCTGACCTAATCTGGTCAGGTGATGGAATTGATATGGCAATTGCATCAGCTGAACACCCACATCACTCACTGTCATCCCAGTCCGGATAAGCGGTGACTCGTTGAGATCACCTGAGGTTACTGTTCAGGTAACCATGGTGGCCAATAACCATAGCGGGTACTATGGTTACCTGAGCTATCCTTGGATGACCTCAGGAGTCACCTCTTATCGCACCAGAGCTGTCAGCTCATCCATTCAGTGTTTGGAGGCTGCGGTGACAGGATGATGTGTTCTTCACCACAACCTCCAATCAAGAAGACGTCGCAGAGGTTCAAGGATGGGAGTGAAGGGTTAATAAAGACGGAGTCCAGATACGTGTTTGTATTTTTATTTTTAATACAATTGTTTTTCTCTGTGTTGGGTCTTCTTTACTATTTACTTGACATTCTTAATCTGGTCTAACATTGGTCCAACATTAAGAATTTCAGGCTTAATCCAGCAAACAATACAAAGAGATAGCATGATGTGATGCAGGCGGCCAATAACAGAAATGCCAGTAGCCAACATGGCTACAGAATTACTGTAATTGGCAGGCAATCCTCACATATTCAGTGGCTACAAACCAGCCATAAAACATGTGAGGAGGTGATTTGAGTTTCGCTCCAGCATCCACTACACTCGTATGAGTAACGAGCAAGCATGCTCAAGCACCCCAATGCTCAATTGAGTATCGAGCAGTGGCGACCATGCTCGATCATTACTATCAATGAAAAAAAAATATGATTTCTGTTATATCACTTAAAACTGAAATATAGTCTTTACCAACAAGTAAATACCATAAAATGTTAATTTATAAACTCAGGTCTTATTCTCTGACATGTATATATTTTTATACATGGAAAATCTTTCCTGATACATGAAATTCTATCAGGCGCCTGATGTACTTGTGCAATTTCAAGTCTTTTTTTGATATATTTTATTTACATTGTAGTCAAATGTGAAGAAACATGCAATACTGAATGGCATGATTTAGAAAATGTCGACCCTTTTACCAGAAATGGAAAACAATTTGTCATTGTGGCGCTATTAAGAACACATTCTGCCTTATTGACTTTTCATGGAGCTGTACAGACAACACTCATTTTCTCTTAGAACAGGATGGCTTTTGTTTTTGTGTGTTCCATTTTTAAGATAAACTAATAGAGAACATTTACCGTTCTGTCTTCACAGAACTGATGGGACTATGTTAGTGCTTGCTGTCATAATGATGGATAGGTTACATTTAATATGTGATTTCAAAATACGAGGAATATTTCAGGATCTAGTTGTGTGCTCACTTACCTGATCCTGGCAGGATCTATGAATGCACCAATATTAATATGTCATCTAAAATACAAATACACATGTAAATGACTGCATCAGACAATGTTCTGTTTATTTACAGAGGTCCTCGAGATACAATATCTTCAACATAAAGTGGCCCTTCTGTTGCAAGCAAAAAATACCTTCAGCACACAAATAATAAAAAGTCCTATTTTCAGTTAAAAGTTCAAAGACGCATATTAAGTTGTGCATAAATCCAATAAATGCTAATACAAGTGATTAAGTTATACGAAGACAGTGTTATTTCACGATAATTTGTTGAGCGGTTAGTCTTCAAAAATCCTAGAATACAAAGTTTACACTCCTGCCGAATACCCACAAGGATCTTTTTAAATCCACAATGGCGTCCTGTTGTTTCTGACATTGGCAGGGTTCTGTGATCAAATTTGCAGCTTCATTGACATTACCTATTGTCGAATTCGGATCTCCTATATCAGTGACACTACAAAATTTTGATTAGATTGGACGGCATGATGCTAGATTTTGTTATGTAACTGCAGATGTTGAGTCCCTTTACACACGGATTACACATGAGGATGGTTATTTTTCTTCGCTTGATCGTATGGGACACGCATTTATGTGAGCTCATATTAAAGTTGCTGCAGTATGTTTTAACATATAACTTTTTGTATTCACGGAGCTCTTTTTCCTACAGAGACAAAGTACTGCATGGGTGCATCCCATGTTCAGTCATATGTAAATGTCAGGATTTAGGAGATACATGTTTTGCATGGTGGGGGTGCTCAGGATGTCAATTATGTGCTATACTGACAACATATACATTGATGAGCTTCTGTTTATTTGGCAAGGTAATGTGGCTCAGCTTGATACACCTTTGAAATCCTTGAATAACAATGCATATAATATTAGACTTAGGCTAGGGCGACACATGCATCATGTATCCAGTAACTTGATCCAGTTTTTGACATGTTGAAATCTTGAAAACAGGATCTGGTAATGCACCTATAGACTCCAATGCAAAAACCGGATTGCAAAAGTGCAATGCATTTACCGGATTGGGTTTTCCCAAATGCAGTAAAAACATGGTCTGCAACATTTTTTGGTGCATTTACAAAACCGGATTTTTTTCAACATGGCAGTCTATGGGCAATGCATCTGTTAACGCATGGTACATGTATGTACCATGCGTTAATGGATCCGGTATCGGATCCGGTAATAATGCCTCAAAAATGGCAAGGGGAAAAACTGGATTCCTTAATGCATCCAGTAAACGGATGCAACCTCTCAAGTGTGACCCTAGTCCATTGAGCAGACTTGGATATGCTCTTCTGCAGTGCGCACAGGAAACGTGGCTCAGTGGAGCCGGCAGGTGCGGTAAGCTGCACATCACCATAGCAATGCACGGGCAGCCGGCGCATAGCGTTACCTGCCATTAATGTATGCCTACCTGGCACTAAGTTTTTCATCGATGCGTCAGGCTAGGGTCATGACGTAAGTGTGACCCTAGCCTAACACAGCTGAGTAGCTCAGCAGAGGAGCAGAGAAGTAGGAGGAAGATGAGGAGGTTAGGTTGCATGTTCCACAGAGACTGATGACTGCAAGCACAACAAATGCTGCATCCTCAGCCACAACTATGCTTCTGGACAGTAGTGATTGCTGGTCTGCAGTTGTCTGAGGTGGCAATGGTTGCGTGGCCTGGGCCTTTTTTGACATTACAAAAGATGACCCAATTCATGTTATTTGCAAACCTTGTATCCAAAAATTGAGTAGTGGTAAAAACCTCCACAACTTGACTCCTACATGGACCGCCGCACCATGTATTAGTCTGGACAAATTACTGCAGTAAAACTGTGCCTAGGGGACCTCACCGAACACTGTCTGACACATCAAATGTATCTGCTGCTTCTTCCTCCTCTGTGAGTGTAGCAAGGTGTCTGCCACATCTACTTGTTTATCTGCTACAGTCAGGGTGACTGACAGACCCTCAGCTGTTGTGGAAGTGGACACGCCTAGTGGTTTTAACCGATCCCAGACACAAAGCGCACCACTTGTTTGTCAACCCACCATAACATCTGGACCTACACCTTCTTCACAGTGCAGCCGCTTTTCTTGTACACCCTACTCCACCCTCTCTCAGCACAGCAGTCCTTGGTCCCGTAGTTGTGGTCATGAAAAAGATTATTCCCTCCTACACATCTCAAAGCAAAGAGCTTGAACTTCATCATATCCCATTTGTTGGCCTCGGAAGTTCTGTCTTTCCGCCTGGTGGATACAGATGGTTTCTGAAAGCTGACGGCTGCTGCAGCTCCCCAGTATCAGTAGCCCAGTTGTCACTACTTTTGGATGCAAGCTGTGCTTGCGCTACATCAGCATGACAGAGACAACATCACCCTTTCCTTGAGAAACTCTGTGTGAGTGATAGGGTGCACATTACCACTGACACATTGCAAACACAGCCAGGGGTGTTACATTTCCATTATTGGCCACTGGGTGACTCTTGTGGCTGCGGTGCCAGGTGGGGAAAGGGCTACTCACAAGTCTTAAAATCCTCAAGACTTTTGGGACTAACCGATACTGCTTAATCCACTGCTTTTACCTCATCCACCTCCTCAAGGGCCTCCAGCTGCACCCTCGACCTCTACCTTAATGGTGCTGTGGCACCCCAAGGGTTAAAGTGCCACAGAAACATCAACACAGGTTTACTCCCCACACAACACTACACTAGAAAGTGGGAGGGGTTTAGGTGGCACCTGCAAGACTGGGAGGAGCTCAGTTGTTTACCACAGAGCAGGAGTGACAGTTAGTTCAGTTTGAGTCTGGAGCAGGAGCTGAGCCAAGTAGAAGTTGAGGTCCTGAGAGGTCTGAGGAGAGGAGACAGAGGAACAGAGGAACATACCTGGGATAAAGAGTTACCCCAAAAACTTGACCCCGGGGAAGTGCTTAAGACGGATACCGGATCCGAGGCTGTGCCTGAGACAGACAGGACAGTAAACACCGGCATAGTGAAGGTCCACCATCTTCACTGTACCATAGCAAAGCAACACGGAGGGGTCAGTGACACAGAGGACTCAAGTTGCCCAGCAGATTGGTACCCGTGAGCAGAGACAGGGCCAGCAGTTCAGCTACAAGCGGCAGCAGGGCCACACACAGCGCACAAGTAGAAAGCCAAGGACCCGGTCAGGGTGAGAGCAACCCGGTACAGACTCCATGGACAATACTGTGTAATACCATCTACAAGTAAAGACTTGGAAAACAACAGAAACCGTGAGTGTGTGTGATCCTTATGCTGAAGCCCCACTTGCCCTCATATACTGCTATTGCCTCTACTCTCATCATCTATACTGCTACGCCTACTCTCCTGCAGCATCAATAACTAGCTTCACAGACTTTAACTACTTCTACCACTGCCCCGGGGAACCCAGTTCTGCCCACAGGAACTATTCTATCCAAGCTGCTATCCCATCATCCCCGGAGTTTCTGCAGCATTACTGGACGCATATAGTGGGTGGCGTCACGAGTGACAAATCCCCTGTAAATAACCCCCATTTTATTGTGCGGGCCCGGGACACGGTCCGGACCAGGACCGCCGTGACATCCCCCAGCAGTACCCCGGTCCGGCACCGAGTACCCCGTCCCAGTGGGCTCCACAGTGCAACATTTCAGAAAGAATTCACCCCACTTCCCTACTGGGCTGCCAGAGTTCTCTGCTACTAGGCATTGTTTAAATTAAAATGCCTTGTAGATGTGAGTCAGCTGAAGAGTTGTGGACAGCTATGCAGGCCGAGTTTCAGCAATGGTTGTTTCCACTAAACCTGGAGCCAGGGAAGTCTGTATGTGATTACACTGTGAACTTGGTGGTGACCCTTTGCCGGGGCAATCTTTACACATATGCCTTGCATGGCTCACATTCTCAAGCAATTCGTATGTCACTATCTTGGCTTGGATAAGCTGCAGAAAAAGGCATGGTTGCTGTGTGCTCAGTTCCGCTGTTTGCACCCCACGGCTCATCAACTAGCATCACTACAGAGGTCTCTCAGACAACTGGTTAATCATTTGAAATGTGATGTGCTGACAAGATGGAATTCTACTCTGCATATGTTGCAGCAACTGTGGCAGCAGCAATAAGCCCTGGTGCAGTATGCCATGACACGTACAGTGACTCAAAGCAAGCTGAATGTGGTACAAATGACGCTTGCAGAGTGGGCACAGATCAAGGATCTTTACGCTCTGCTGCGCAGTTTTGAAATGGCTACTAAGATGTTTAGCACTGACGATGCCATCATCAGCATCACTATTCCAGTCATTTACATGCTGGTGCAAACTTTGAAAAGTCTGCAGGATAAGGTGGTCGTCCCCAAGGGAGAAGAGGAAGACAAAGATGATGTGGAAGGGATGCCAATATCTTAAAGGTCTGGACTCTCATTGCACAACCGGGTGTCATGGCAGCATGGAGTAGATTGACAGAGGAGGTCTCATGAAACCAAACTATTAGTGAAGACGCATGAGCCAAGGAACAAATGGAGAAGATTGAGCATGAAGAGGTGATGGGCACAGAATAGTCAGGAGATGAAAAGAAATGATTCCCCATTTTGTTGTCCAAGGTTGGCAGGAGAGGACGGAGGAAGGAAGCTCGATTATTACCCCATCACCAACACAACAATGACTTGGGCCCCATGGATGCGTCAGACATATGAGCGTCTTCTTGCTCCACTATCCACAACATGTTGCCCGTATTGCTAGGATTCGAGTTAGCGATGACTACTTAGTTGCCACATTTGTGTGATCGGTAGTACAGAAGTACATTAATCCAGATGCTTCCTGCCCTGGACAGAGACACGACATGCTGAAGTATCAAAAAAACTTGTAGAAAATCTTAGGACTAGTTTTCTCCAATACAGCAGTGAGGGACGAGTACACATCGCAGATCTACTCTTCCATACTGGGAGACGTCGAGTCACCAGCATAGAAACATTATCAGCAGTTTAACTGCCAGAAGCAATTTCTGGGAGTCAGTTTGACCAATTTTTCAAACCATCCGTCCACCAGCCGAATTGTGTACAAGTCTGACACATGGTGAACCACTGGAGAGGATGGTACAGTAGTATCTGGAGCTCAATATCCATTCCATCGGTGGAGGTGGGGGTTCAAACCTTTAGCAATTTGGGTTTCAAAAATGGTAGCTTTTGGGCACCTTCTAAGGTGTTTTTTATGCCCCTGATTTTGCCTCCCACTGATTTCAATGGGGTTCGGAAGTTCGTGGAGCAGTTCTATTGATCTATTCACCGAACAGATGCCAATTAGGAAAACTGAACCCGAAATTCAAAAGGTTCACTCATTCACCAGCACTTTATTTCCATCCATTTTTGGTGCTTCTCGAAGTATGTTTGGAGTTATTGTCCAGCTGAAAAACCCATGACCTAAAATGCAAACCCAACTTTCTGACACTGGGCACTACATTTGATGCAAAATCTTTTGATAATCTTCAGATTTCAATGCCTTGCCCACTTTCAAAGTACCAAGTGCCAGACGCAGCAAAACAACCCTAAAATATCATTGAACCTTCACCATATTTAACTGTTGGTACTGTGTTCTTTGCTTTGTTGGCCTCATTCTGTTTTCTGTAAACTTGAAATTTAAAATGGCCCTAAAACATTCCCTGTTTTCTTGCAGCCACCCCTGCCCTAGACATCTCTGTGGAAGTAGCCAGAGGACAAGTGCCCACAACTGCAGCTCTCCTTGGACTCTCTTAGGTCCTGTGCCAGGAGCGTTGTTTGATGCTTTTTTGACGCAGATTTTTTCAGCCAGCAAAACTCCACCAAATCTGCAAGAAAAAACACATTTGCATAGCACTTCTGAACTTTCATAGACTTTGCTAGCTTCAGGATAAACATGCAGATTTTGATGCAGATTTTCAAAATCTGCTTCAAAAGAGGCATCAAACAACTTACCGTGGACAAGTGAAACAGCATAGTGGGGTCACATTTTCACAGAAAGCTACCCGATATGCTATGAGAGGAGACACATGTAGAGTGTAACAAGCTGTGCCGTCACAAACATTACTGCACTTCAGACTTGTGGGGTCACACAGGTGCTATACGGCAAGTTTGAATTGGCTGCACTCCCTGACGTCACCGCTCCTCACATGCTTTGTCCCATGATACCGGCGAGATATTATGTCTCACCTTATGTCTCGCACAATATAGTGGCTCTTACAAGACAGCTAGTGTTACAAGCGCTGATGCCACTGAGGATATCTCAGGTCACAAAGCAGGATTCCCTGCTGCGTGGTACCCACTTTGTAACCTGAGACAACTCAGGGAAGTCATGAGGATGTCTGAGGTTCATGAGCGGGCCCTCAAGCATGGTGAGTGTGAAAACGGCACTGAAGCTTGCTAACTAATAGTGTAGGAAGCTAATGTACGTGTGAAAACAGTGAGGCTCCACTGTAAAATGGTTTGAGCTGTGTTTGGCAGCTTTTGGGCCCCTTTTGTGATGTTTTCTAGGCCTTGATTTTGCCTCCCATTGATTTGAATGGGGTTTGGATGTTAGGCAAATGTTTGTCTAACAATTCGGCGAACCAAACCGAATTCAAACTTCCAAAGTTTCGCTCTTCTCTAGGTTTGTCCTCGTCTATCTCACGCCCTTTGATGTGGATTTTGCGTGCTGAGCCCACATCTCTCCCCCACAGCTGATCTATCAACCAATATGTGCATCTAACAGTGGCAGGTAGAGCGACGATCTACCATTAGATTGTGCTGTCAAGCTCTGCGCGAGCTAATACACAACAGCAAGGATCGCTCTATTCCCTGGTCCCATCAGAGGCCTTGTGACATAATAGCAGGGCGCCAATGGGTTGTAATGACTGTGCATGGTCAGATGATGATCAGGTCATGACCATTTGTGCTGTGAAGAGCTGTGCATCAGCATGCCTCTGTACAGCACAAGGATCAGATAGTGCAGTCTTAAAGCCCTTTAAGGGAAAAAAAAAAAAAAATACAGATATTTGGTATTGCTGCATTCAGAAATGCCCGAATCTATGAAAATATAAAATAATGTAATTAGATCAGTAAACCGCATATGGAAAAAAAGGAAAAACACTAAAATTATGGTTTTATTTTGCCCTACCATTACAATAAATTGCAATAACAGGTGATCAAAACTTTGCATCTACATCAAAATAGTGAAATTAAAAATCTCAGCTCTGGACGCAAAAAATAAGCCATCCAGATCCCGAAACATGAGAATTTTATGCAACTCAGAAAATGGTGTCAAAAGCGTGAATTGTGGAGGGCCAATTTCTGAAATTTTTTTATTACTGAAATAATAAAAAAAAATATGTGTTTGGTATCTACCATCTTGTGTGAACAAGGGGAATCATACTGTCAGGTCAGTGTTGTAATATAGTGAATAAGGTAAATAAAAAACCCAAAAACCATTGTGGAATTGCACTTTTTTTGCAATTTCATCGCAGTTGGAATTTTTTCTCGTTTTCCAGTACACTATATAGCAAAATGAATTAAGTCATTCAAAAGTACAACTCGTCCCAATAAATCAACCCCTCATACGGCAATATTGATGGAAAAATGTAAAGTTATGGCTCTTGGAGGAAAGGGAGGGGAAAAAAATGGAAAATCACCTGGAGGTGAAAGGGTTAAAATGCTAAAAAGCTCTTTTACCCACCCCACGCTGGTATAACAATGTCTCTGTAGCTGTTCTGGTCACTGTCCACAGGCAGCAGGGGTAGCATCATGACTGCAGTGTACATCACTGTTGCAAATAATCACTTAGGTCAGCAGATATGCCGATGTAGATGGCATGCGCAGCTGTAGCATTGATTTATTCAGTGGCGTAACTTGAAGGACCCTGATGCAAAAGTTCCTAAGGGGTCCCCAATTATTACAAAGCTTTAATAGCAATAGTTGTATTCCATACGTGAAAGGGACTGTTGGGGCTAGGGGCTCTAGGGCCCGGTTGCGATTGCTACCCCTTTACCTATATAGCAACAGAGAGCTATCAATAGATCAGTGAAGGGTAACAACTCCAATTTTGTATTGCGTTAACATAGCACAAACCAATAGAAAAATGCCTTAAAGGAGTAGATGTGTAGATGGACAAAACTGTAGGAATTATTGAGAATATTTTAATGTTGAAACCCATTTTTGCAATATTTTTACTCAAGCATGTATAGCACAAGTATGTGTGTAAAACAAATAACTTTTTTGTCCAGCGAGGATTGTAAAAGATGAAAAAGAGAAGCTGCTGAACATGTAGTTATTCCTGAGTCCACAAGGAGTGAAAATATGATGATTCTACATTGAAGTTACTCCATTATAGCTGAGGGTATTATAATGGTATATGCATGCAGAGTTTATTGAGTTTTCTGATGCAATGCTGCTCCAAAATATTCAGAAAAATCTATTAAAAAATGCTTGAAAGACAAATCTTAATCATTTATACTGTAAAACAACTTTGCTGTCCATATGTTTAATTTTTTAAATGTTTTTTTCCACCTGTCGGGAAAATAGAAATTGCATTGTACCTCTTCGAATCAGCTACTTATAGAATCTGCTTCAAAGTAGGCACTGTACAATGAAAGGTTGCAAAAAAAATGCTTCAGGAAAAACTCCTCTCTAAGGCTACTTTCACATAACGATTTTTTAAAATCCGATGCTGTCCGATATAAATCGGACAGCATCGGATTCCTCTGATGCCTGGAATCGGATGCCAAATAGGCATCCGATTCCGACAGAAAATAGGATGCCCGCCCTCCTGTCAGATAGCTCCCTAGCTGTCACTGTCTCTCCCCCGGTCCTCTCCTCTTGGCCCCGGTCCTCCTCTCTGCACCCCCGGTCCTCCCCTCTTGGCCCCCGGTCCTCCCCTCTTGGCCCCCGGTCCTCCCCTCTTGGCCCCCGGTCCTCCTCTCTTGGCCCCCGGTCCTCCTCTCTGCACCCCGGTCCTCCCCTCTTGGCTCCCGGTCCTCCCCTCTTGGCCCCCGGTCCTCCTATG
This sequence comes from Allobates femoralis, assembly GCA_033576535.1. NCBI lineage: Eukaryota > Metazoa > Chordata > Amphibia > Anura > Aromobatidae > Allobates > Allobates femoralis. Next base: position 759,847,857 of record JARQOC010000003.1, read on the forward strand.
TGTCCTCCGGTTCCCCCATGTGTCCTTTGGGTCCCCCCATGTGTCCTCCGGGTCCCCCATGTGTCCTCCGGGTCCCCCATGTGTCCTCCGGGTCCCCCCATGTGTCCTCCGGGTCCCCCCATGTGTGCTCCCCCTCTCCAATCTTTTCTCACCTGTTCACGACTCCTGCACGGTCCCGCGCGTCTCCCGGTATCTTGCTGTTCTGTCTTCTGTGCTGCTAGCACCTCTCGTGATGTCACAATCACATGACTGCGAGTAACCAATAGCCGGCAGTCATGTGATTGTGACATCACGGCAGGTCCTGGCAGCACAGAAGACAGAACAGCAAGATACCGGGAGACACCGGAGATGCCGGGGGCCTCGTGGACAGGTGAGTATAGATTTTTTCTATTTTTTTAACCCTTTGTTTCACTTTTAGGAGCTATTTTAGTGTACTGAGCATGCTCAGTACACTAAAATCGGTCCGAGGAGACATCAGATGTTTCCTCGGACCCTGCTCCATAGGGCCCCATGTCAAACTGATCGGGTCAGATCGGATGTGCACTAAATGCCATCCAATTTGGTCCGATCCGAGTTTGTCCGATTTTATTTTCGGTGCTAAAATCGGAGCAGGCTCCGATTTTAGCACCAATAATAAAATCGGACAGAATCGGATCGGACCAAATCGGATGGCATTTAGTGCACATCCGATTCGGTCCGATGCTCATAGGGCTGCATGGGGCCCAAAATCGGTCCAATGATGTCCGATTTTTATCGGACAGCATCGGAATTGATAAAAACGTTATGTGAAAGCAGCCTTAACGTGCATGCTCACGATCCAAAACACCAGTGTTTTAGACACAATGTCTTACCAATGCAAACAAAATGCTGCATTGTACAGCATAAGCACAGTGGATGGGATTTCAAGAAATTAGGGATGAGCGAGTACCTTAATATTCGTACTCGCTATACTCGCAACAAGTAGGTACCGGTACTCGCTACTCATTGCGAGTATAGCGAGTACGAATACTTTTGCAGTGTATCTATAGATACACTGCGAAAGTAGCCTAAAAGAGAATAAAAGTTGTTAAAAAATAATAAAATTACATACTCATCTGTCCGACGTCTGCACTGGGACCGGCATTGAAGACATCCAATCGCTGGACAAGGACCTGTCACTACCAGCCAATCAGATGGCCGGTAACAATTCGGCCAATCAGATGGTGCCACGTCACAACTACGTCATCGCTAGCGGCCACCTGATTGGCCAGTTTGCAAGGTCCTGACAGTACATCTAAAACCTTGCAAATTGGCCAATCAGGTGACCGCTAGCGTCATCTGATTGGCCAGATTGTTACCGGCCATCTGATTGGCTGGTAATGACAGGTCCTTGTCCAGCGATTGGATGTCTTATCTGCCGGTCCCTATGCAGGCATTGGAAGGTGAGTATGTAATTTTATTATTTTTTATCAACTTTTATTCACTTTTAGGCTACTTTCGCAGTGTATCTATAGATACACTGCGAAAGTGTTAGGACTACTCGCTACTCCCGAGAACACATAAGTACTCGGAGAGTAGCGAGTAGCCCAAATACCGCTACTATTCGGCGAATACCGAATAGTAGCGAGTATACTCGCTCATCCCTACAAGAAATCCCAAGGCCACTATGCTTCTCCCCACCACAGTGTGTTTTCAGCTGCGGTGCATGTTGCCGGGCTTCTGCATCTCCCAGCAAGTAAATTTAATGCTGCTAAGTGGAAAGTGATCTCCAGTGGGTGAATGCAGGGAAAAGCCGGCCTGCCCTGAACGCAGATCGAACGCACAGGGCGGCTGCAGTCTCCCTGAATTCATCTATGGCTTCCCTCAGGTCCGGGGGCACTGCATCAAACACGCAGTGCCTCTGGATGGCGTGCACACACCCTTAAGCACTTTGAAAAATCTTCAAAATGGTTTCAATTAATAAAAATGTGATTAAAACTTTACCAAAGAAGAAATATTTCCTGAAGTGGGTTCCTTAAAAAGTGCATAGTATTTGACTGCCTCAAAATAAATAACACTATGATCTCCATATACCCTCAGGGGTCCCTCCACCCACTAGGAGCGATATCCCGGGAAGCAACTCAAGGTAGTTTTAATCGAAGAGAAATGAGTGATTGCTTACAGCAAGTATTTTTTAGGTGAATGAGGCAGAAGTGGCTAAACCAGAAAGCCTAGCCACGAAATGGCATTAGGGCCCACCTCCATAGGTTCCCCTGCACCAGGGTGCCTGAGGCACGGTTCCACCGGTAATAGTGTCAGCACTTATATGAAGCATATGCTCCTTTATGTAAACGTTTTGCATTATGATGTTTGTTTGGGGGAATTAACCATTTAATGACAACTTTATGGTTGGTATATCCTGGAATACATTATAGTCTGTATTGATCTGTAATAGTTTGTACTAATAGTGTTAGAGCCAAGTGCTCATAATATAGACTGTATTGCTAGGGATACTTATATATACTGCAAAATTGTGATGGTTCCCCACTATTTTATGCAAATTGTATGATGTTATGTTAATTTGTAAAAAAAAATCAAAAAGTGCTGGCTTGTGTCCGGTGGACTGTGCTGTTTGGTATCTGTACTGCCTTTCTCGTCAGTGTCTGTCCATGGTTGTAATAAAAATTCACCTAAAAAATACTTGTTGTAAGCAATCACTCATTTCTCTTCAATTAATGCCTCAAAATAAAGGAGTTTTTATTACGACTTTTTTGGACCAGAAATTCTCTTAGGATATGTGCACATGATCCAGTGGTGGACCTTGTGCCAAGAGGGCCTGATGCAGCAACTGATGGTGAGGAGCGGGGGGGAATGTGTGCTAACACATGAGGGGGAGGTTGGTGCTGTAAGCACTGCTACGGCTCCTACCTGCGCGGAGCCGCGCAGTCCTGGGAGCCGGAGCGGCAGAGGAGAGGAGGGGCGGGATCAGCCAAGAGAAGCAGGAAGCTCCCTTAACCCCCTCTCCTCTGACACAGGGTCAAGGGGGTTGTCTGGGGGCCCCCTGCAGGCTTGAGGGGCCCCTAGACGGTTGGGGCCCTGGTGCAGCTGAACCAGCTGCACCACGGTAGGTCCGCCCTGACATGATCTGTAGGTACTGCATGCTGAACCCGCGGGTGCACACAGTGAGTCTGCAGCCGGCCTCTACTCACAATCTGTGGTGGGTGCAGGGCAGCTTCTCCATGCGTGCAGCTGATGGATATCACTTCCGACTCGACAGAATGAAATTAACATGATGTGAAGATGCGGAAGTACGGAAACCCGCAACACAGCTGAAATAACGCTGTGGTCAGGAGAAGCATAGTGGGCATGGAAATTCTTGAAGTCTGTACAATGCAGCGTTTGGACACAGCAGCAATAAACTGCGTCCAAAATGCTGGATTTACTGATGTTGAGCACACAGCCTGAAACCAAAGAAATTCCAAAACCATGGACTCAGCAAACAAACTTAGTGGTGTGAACATACCCTTACAATTTGTTTTATACCATCACAATGGATAATCGCTTACTGCTTCTCAATCCAAGCACAGTATTGCAAGTCAAATTTAGAAATGACAGAACTTTTCTGTAAATCGGACTATTCATTGAATCAGCTTGATTTCTTAAAGGAATATATTGGTGACGTACTTTCTCCTATCAGTTATTATTGAAACGAGCCCACTGGGGGCACATTGTGTAATATATCCTGAATTTGTTTTATTTATTTTTATCTTTTTCGTAAAATCACTTCCTAATGTGTATGTTCAAGAAACACATGATAGATGACTCTGTCATTCCTGTTACAATCTTGAATTTTTGAGCTCCTGTGAGATTTACCCAAAGCAGTTCTGAGCTGCTCTGGTTGTGCATTCATAGCCCCATTTAAATCGCTATGACACTTCAGAACAAAATAAATTGTGCCTGAAATTGGAGCTATTAAAATTCTATACTGCTATTAGGGAATAAGCAGTGGCTCTAAAGACTTCTTCTGCTACTGACGGTAAAGCAAAAAAAAAAGGAATACAGAAGTACTCTGCTATGAAAAAGTATCTGACCCCTCTAGAGGTTCCTAATTATTATATATTCATAAAATATTTTTGAAAAAAATGTAAATGTTAGATGAAAAAAGTTGAGGAAACCTAGGACCTAGCCTTTATTTTCTTATTATTTCTACATTTCCTCATAATACAGCTATGGAAAAAATAACTGTCGAGCCCACTGAGACGGGGTTCTCGATACCGGACCGGGTTTGCTGCTGGGGATGTCACATAGGGCCTGATCCGGACCGTGTCCTGGGCCCTGGCAAGTAAAAGGGTGATATTTACAGGGGATTAGAGTTTATCGTGACGCCACGCATGGTGCGTGGTCAGTAAGGGGGACCACCGCTGCTGCAGAACCTCCGGGGATGATGTTGGGCAGCTTAGATGGTACTTATCTCCGTAGGTAGAGGCGAGGTCCCCGGGGCAGTGGTTGTTATAGTCTATGGTGGATATAGTAGATGTGATAATAAAGGGATTGATAGTGGAGACAGGTTGAAGGAACACATACTCACGTTTCTGCAGTTTCCAAAGCTTTACTGCAGATGTTGTATCAGGTTATAGTCCACGGAGTCTGTACTGGAGGCCGGGTTGCTCCCACCCTGTCCGGGTCCTCAGCTTCCTCGTGCTGCGCTGTGTGTGTGGCCCTGCTGCTGCTTCTAGCTTAGCTGCTGGCACTGTCTCACTCTCTCTCTCCCTTCTGGTACCCATTGGCTAGGCAACTTGAGTCTTCTGTGGACTGCTGACCCCGCCGTGTTGCTTTGCTCTGGTACTGTGGTGGTCTGGAAACCCCACTATTCCTGGATTTACTGTGCTGTGTGTCACTCACAGTCTCGGATCCGGTGTCCGTTCTGTGCGCTGCTCTGAGGCGAGTGGTGATGGCACTCAAGCTCCCAGATGTGGTTCTCTGTCTGTAATTCTCCTCTCCTCAGACCCTGGCTAGGCCTGGAATCAGTGAGCAGACTATAGGGAAGCCTGGCGCAGCTCCCTTTACACTACAGCCTCCCTCAGTTCTCCCAGGAACTGGAACTAAACTCTACTCTTCACAGTACTGCCTCGTACTGAACTAACTACTTCTTCTTGACCTGTAGTATATAAGGGAGCTGGTTTAGCTCCCCCTCCTGGCCCAGAGGTGCTAGTGTAGGTCAGTGTGTTGTGGGATGGAACCCGTGTGATGTTACTGTGGCACATTAACCCTGGGGTGCCACATAACTATCCTGTAAAATTCACAATTTAATAAATATAATTGATACCATAATGTAATTAAACATAGATAGTCTTAATTGCAGTTAATTCCATGGAATCATAGCTACACCAATTTAGAGATTTCCAGATGAAAAATGTGGTAAGAATTGGTGCCATGTTTTATAAGACATTATGATGATGTTGATGTCTGTAAAATATGTGGAACTAATGTTGGTATATTATCGAAAATTATATATGTAACATGTTTCTTACTTAGGAGTATAGTATTAGAATATTACAGTTGAGTGCAGTTTTATAATTCCTGGAGAGCAAATTTAGCAAAATGGCAGCTGGTATGGGACTGGCAAAAGTTTTGAAACATTACTCATTTATTCATTCAACTCTCCGACCACCCTCTGTCACATGTAAACTGCTCTGCAGCGTCTGTGAACTGCTCTGCAGTAGTTAAATGGAGTTAATTTCTTTTAGTCTATCAAGGGTTAACTTCTGTGGCTCTGTAATATTAGTTAATGTTGCTGAGTGAATCATCTGATTCTCCCCAGCCTTTAAGTAGACCCATGACTCATCAGGTGGTGTCACTGATAGAGTTTATTCTCTGCAAAGACCGTGAGCTATGCTGGCACCGAGTGCCATACTGCTGGAGCTTTCTTGCTGTGTAGGTTTGTGGAAATTGCCATCTTTCTGGGAGTTGCTGTGTTGTTTTTCTCTGGGTGGAGCTGAAGGGGTTATAGCCCAGGGCTGGTCAGGAGCAAAGCAAGGATGGTGTCACAAACATCCTCACCTTTAGAAGCACTTCTGGAAACAGTATCAGCTAAGAACCCCCAGTCTAGGGGTCAGACTAGTTCCTCAGATTGCCTTTTGTCCATCACTGCTATCCTTCTATTATTCCACCACATGACACCCTCTCAGCTTGCTCTCTCCCATTTGGTCCTTGGTGCACAATGTGTGCTGTGACCTCGGAATGCACACTGTAGGCCAAGACTTTTGACTTGCGAAGTCTCTGTGTGTGCCAGTTATAAGGTCGCTGTGAAGTCATTATATCGTTTACTGCCAGCTTTCATAGCACACTCTAGACCTGAACATCTGTTTGTGACTACCGTGTTTCCCCGATAGTAAGGCCCCCCCGATTGTAAGGCGCCTGCCTGGGGTAAAGGGGGGGGCCTGCCAATGTAAGGCCTCCCCCGATTATAAGGCCTTACAATCGGGGGGCCAATATAAGGCCGCTAGCGGAGGGGGGGGGGGAGCGGGAGCGGGTCGCACGTCACGTGCGCCCGCTCATTACATATGCACTGCATCCCCCTGTCAATCAGCGACAGGGGGAGCAGTGCATTATACAGTATATATGGGCCCCCTATTGCTGGCACACTCCCCCCTGTTATGAGGCCCCCACTGCTGCTGCTGCTGAAGAGATCTTACCCTCCAGGGTCTTCTTGCAGCAGCCCAGCGCGTCCATCCGTCCTCTGTACTCGCTCGGCGGTCTCCCGGATCATGTGACCCGTCGCAGCGCATGACGTCATCGCGACTGCGACGGGCCGGTCACATGATCCGGGAGACCGCCGAGCGAGTACAGAGGACGGATGGACGCGCTGGGCTGCTGCAAGAAGACCCTGGAGGGTAAGATCTCTTCAGCAGCAGCAGCGGTGGGGGCCTCATAACAGGGGGGAGTGTGCCAGCAATAGGGGGCCCATATATACTGTATAATGCACTGCTCCCCCTGTCGCTGATTGACAGGGGATGCAGTGCATATGTAATGAGCGGGCGCACGTGACGTGCGACCCGCTCCCGCAGTGTCCCAGCAGGAGGGGGCCTGTAGGCCACACTGCTGGGGCACCCAATGTAAGGCCCCCCCGAAAGTAAGGCCGGGGGCCACTTTTGGCCCCCAAAAGAATGTAAGACAGGGCCTTACTTTCGGGGAAACACGGTAGGTACACTTGGACATCCTGAGCCTAGTCAAAACCAGATTTTCCCACAGAGCATGAAGATGGTTTTAGCATGCTGCGGCAGTAAGTAGAAGCTTCAATGAGTGTACACCAGACAATGAACAGAAGAGGTCAATGATATTTTTTTCTATATATTTCACTATTTTACAGATGTACCTCAATGAATTAGACTATTATCAAAAAGTTTTTTTTTTTTATTAATTCAAAACAAAAAGTGAAACACATATATTATATAGAGTCATAACAAACAGAGTGAGCTATTTCAAGTGTTTATTTCAGTTAATGTTGATGATTATTGTTTATAGCCAATGTAAACCCAACGGTCATTATCTCAGAAAATTAAAGTAGGTAGGATGAAGGGTCTGAGAGATAAAATATTACCTAAATAGGTATCATAGCCTTCACCTTGTGTGGTTGTGAGAGTCACAACCACTATAAAAGTATATCACGGCTGCTTCAGTCCCTAACGTGGTGCATGTAGAGTAGAGAGGATGAAGGGTTAAAAACCATGCTGCCATATTCCACAATACGTAAGGAAAAAACACTGGAGAAAGTGCTGAAAAAAATCAAGGTGTGCAAGTAGTTTTGGATTTGACACACTGACTCAAAGGACGAAATGTTACATGCGACCATTTTTTCACATTATACCAACCAAGGCAGATGTTGCTGGAAAGAAAAATGACCATGCTGGATATTGTGAGAAAAAATAAGCCAGAACTGCCACAAGGTATCCTCAGTAAGAGAGACGTTTATAGTTCTACTAGATGGCAGCCCGATTCTAAAGAATCGGTTATTCTAGCCTATGGTTTGCAGGGTATACGGGGGCTCAGTGGTTAGCAGACTATAGAGCGGCTCAGTGGTTAGCAGAGTATACGGAGGGTCAGTGGCTCGTAGTCTGCCTCAGGGCAGAGTGCAGTGGTCAGGGGCAGAGTGCAGTGGTCAGGGGCAGATTGCAGTGGTCAGGGGCAGAGTGCAGTGGTCAAGGCAGAGTGCAGTGGTCAGGGTCCCGATGCAATAGCATCGGGAGCGCGGTGAAATCAATTGTGTGTATACAGGCGGGTCAGTGGGTAGCAGAGTATACAGGGGGCTCTGTGGGTAGCAGAGTATAGAGGCGACTCTGTGGATAGCAGAGTATGATGTGGCGGGAGTCTGGAGGGGTTAGGAGAGGTGGCGCTGGAGGGGTGAGGAGAGGTGCGGCTGGAGGGGTGAGGAGAGGTGGTGTTGGAGGGGTGAGGAGAGGTGTGGCTGGAGGAGTGAGGAGAGGTGCGGATGGAGGGGTGAGGAGAGGTGGCGCTGGAGGGGTGAGGAGAGGTGGGCGCTGGACGGGTGAGGAGAGGTGCGGATGGGGGGTGAGAGAGGTGTGGGGTTGGAGAGTGAGGAGAGGTGGCGCTGGAGGGGTGAGGAGAGGTGGCGCTGGAGGGGTGAGGAGAGTCCTGCTGGAGGGGTGAGGAGAGGTGGCGCTGGAGGAGTGAGGAGAGGTCCGGCTGGAGGGGTGAGGAGAGAGGAGGCTGGAGCGGCGACATCACCGCTCGGTACACCTGTCCTCTAGGCTGCACATCTTCTCCCTTCTTTCAGGCTGCACACCAGCTGGCTCCGTATCCTCAGGGCTACTTGGCCTACTGCTGGCGGTCCGGCACAGGGCTTACCCCCGGAGGCTCGGGGCAGTCTAGGAGCGGAGGCCGATCCGTGCGGCCGCCATTTCGCTGAGAGCTATCAACAGCCGCGGGCACGGAAGTGAGGGGGAAAACCTGTGAAACCGGCGGGAGCGAGCGCGAGGCACTCGGGAGACGACCGGCATTAGCCGGTCATCTCCCAAAGTGGTATGTGGCGGGCGGGAGACGACCGGTTAACGCCGCTCATTTCATGGCCGTGATGTGTGTGTGTTTTGGGCAGTGTAGGGGGGCGTAAGCGTGGCAGGGCTGCCTGAGTCCCGGTCTGCTTAGGGGCGCCATGTTGGTCCACCCTGGCGTGTGTAGCGCTGTGGTGAAGTCACTTTGGCCATGACAAAGTGACGGAATGTGGTGGCAAGTGACGTAAGTGAGCTTTCGGGTTTTATATATATTAGATATACATTATAGCAGCGCTATGGTATATGGTGGTACATTAAATTACATGTATAGCAATGCTATGGTATATGGGGTACATTGGAGGACATGTATAGCAGCACTGTGGTATATGGCGGTACATTACAGTACATGTATATCAGCACTATAGTATATGGCGGTACATTACATGTATAGCAGCGCTATAGTATATGGCGGTACATTACAGTACATGTATAGCAGCACTATAGTATATGGCGGTATATTACAGTACATGTATAGTAGCACTATAGTATATGGCGGTACATTACAGTACGTGTATAGCAACACGATGGTATATGGCGGTACATTACAGTACATGTATATCAGCACTATAGTATATGGCAGTACATTACATGTATAGCAGCACTATAGTATAATGGCGGTGCATTAGAGTACGTGTATAGCAGCACTATAGTATATGGCGGTGCATTACAGCACATGTATAGCAGCACGATGGTATATGGCGGTACATTACAGTACATGTATAGCAGCACTATGGTATATGGCGATACTCCGCTCCCCGCGGCTCCCCGCTTCTCCACAGTAAAAGTAAAAAAAATCCTCAGTGAGGATACTCACCTGTCCGCCGGCTCGCTCCACCTCCATCTTCTAGGTCCTACAGGCGTTTAGGACCTGTGGTTGCCTGGGAAACTGATCAGCTGATCGGTGACATGAGCGCTAACTGGCAGGGGGCAGGATTGTGTCGGGGGGCAGGATGGCAGGTGGGCAGGACGGAGCCGGGGGGCGGGGAAGGATGGAGGCGGAGGGGGGGCAGGATGGAGGCGGAGGGGGGCAGGATGGAGCCGGAGCAGGATGGAGGCAGAGGGGGAGCAGGATGGAGGCAGAGGGGGGGCAAAAAGCAGCGGGGGGCAGATGGAGGCGGGGGGCAGGATGGAGGGAGCGGGCAGGATGGAGGCGGAGAAGGATGGTGGCAGGGGGGGTAGGGTTGGATAGTGGGGAGCGGGGCAGGATGGAGTGAGCGGGCAGGATGGAGCGAGGAGCAGGATGGTGCGGGGGCAGGATGGAGTGAGAAGGGCGGATGGAGCAGCGAGGCAGGATGGAGCCGGAGGAGCAGGATGGGGGGGCAGGATGGAGCGAGCACACTTGCACACACATGCATCATGTACACAGCACACCTGGACGCACATGCATCATGCACACAGCATACCTTCAAGCACATGTATCATGCACACAGCAGACAGGTCTTTAAGTTGGCGCTCATGTATCATGCACACAGCAGACGTGCACACACATGTATCATGCACACCTGCACACACATGTATCATGCACACCTGCACACACATGCATCATGCACACGGCACACACGATCATGCACACAGCACACACATGTATCATGCACACAGCACACACATGCTCATGCACACAGCACACCTGCACACACATGCATCATGCAGACAGCACACACATGCATCATGCACACAGGTCTTTAACGTGGCGCTCATGTATCATGCAGACAGCACACCTGCACACACGTGTCATGCACACCTGCACATACATGCATCATGCACACAGCACCCCTGCACACACATGCATCATGCACACAGCAGACCTGCACACACATGTATCATGCACACAGCACACACATGTATAATGCACACAGCACACCTGCACACATGCATCATGGCCACCTGCACACACAGGTATCATGCACACAGCACACACATGCATCATGCACACAGCACACACATGCATCATGTGTGATGCATGTGTGTGCAGGTGTGCTGTGTGCATTATACATGTGTGTGCTGTGTGCATGATACATGTGTGTGCTGTATGCATGATGCATGTGTGTGCTGTGTGCATGATGCATGTGTGTGCTGTGTGCATGATACATGTGTGTGCTGTGTGCATGATGCATGTGTGTGCTGTGTGCATGATGCATGTGTGTGCTGTGTGCATGATACATGTGTGTGCTGTATGCATGATGCATGTGTGTGCATGATGCATGTGTGTGCTGTGTGCATGATACCTGTGTGTGCAGGTGGCCATGATGCATGTGTGTGCAGGTGTGCTGTGTGCATGATACATGAGCGCCACGTTAAAGACCTGTGTGCATGATGCATGTGTGTGCTGTCTGCATGATGCATGTGTGCATGATGTATGTGTGCTGTGTGCATGATACAGGTGTGTGCAGGTCTGCTGTGTGCATGATGCATGTGTGTGCAGGGGTGCCGTGTGCATGATGCATGTATGTGCAGGTGTGCATGACATGTGTGTGCAGGTGTGCTGTGTGCATGATACATGAGCGCCACGTTAAAGACCTGTGTGCATGATGCATGTGTGTGCTGTCTGCATGATGCATGTGTGCTGTGTGCATGATGTATGTGTGCTGTGTGCATGATACAGGTGTGTGCAGGTCTGCTGTGTGCATGATGGTGCATGATGCATGTATGTGCAGGGGTGCCGTGTGCATGATGCATGTATGTGCAGGTGTGCATGACATGTGTGTGCAGGTGTGCTGTCTGCATGATACATGAGCGCCACGTTAAAGACCTGTGTGTATGATGCATGTGTGTGCTGTCTGCATGATGCATGTGTGCTGTGTGCATGATGTATGTGTGCATGATACATGTGTGTGCTGTGTGCATGATGCGTGTGTGCCGTGTGCATGATGCATATGTGTGCAGGTGTGCATGATACATGTGTGTGCACGTCTGCTGTGTGCATGATACATGAGCGCCAACTTAAAGAGCTGTCTGCTGTGTGCATGATACATGTGTGTGCTGTATGCATGATGCATGTGTGTGCTGTGTGCATGATACATGTGTGTGTTGTATGCATGATGCATGTGTGTGCATGATACATGTGTGTGCTGTATGCAAGATGCATGTGTGTGCTGTGTGCATGATACATGTGTGTGCTGTATGCATGATGCATGTGTGTGCTGTGTGCATGATGCATGTGTGTGCTGTATGCATGATGCATGTGTGTGCATGATGCATGTGTGTGCGGTGTGCATGATACCTGTGTGTGCAGGTGGCCATGATGTGTGTGTGTGCAGGTGTGCTGTGTGCATTATACATGTGTGTGCTGTGTGCATGATACATGTGTGTGCTGTATGCATGATGCATGTGTGTGCTGTGTGCATGATGCATGTGTGTGCTGTATGCATGATGCATGTGTGTGCATGATGCATGTGTGTGCGGTGTGCATGATACCTGTGTGTGCAGGTGGCCATGATGTGTGTGTGTGCAGGTGTGCTGTGTGCATTATGCATGTGTGTGCTGTGTGCATGATACAGCACACACATGTATCATGCACGCAACACACATGTATCATGCACACAGCACACACATGCATCATGCATACAGCACACACATGTATCATGCACACAGCACACACATGCATCATGCACACAGCACACACATACAGCACACACATGTATCATGCACACAGCACACACATGTATCATGCACACAGCACACACATGCATCATGCACACAGCACACACATGCATCATGCACACAGCACACACATGCATCATGCACACACATGTATCATGCACACAGCACACACATGCATCATGCATACAGCACACACATGTATCATGCACACAGCACACACATGCATCATGCACACAGCACACACATGCATCATGCACACAGCACACACATGCATCATGCACACAGCACACACATGCATCATGCACACAGCTCTTAAACTTGCCGCTCCCGGCGCCGCGCGGCAGGCAGGAAGCGGCGGCTCCTTCTTCACAGCCGCTCCCCCTGGCTGTTGCCGCATGGACGGATGGATGGTGCGGCCCTGGGCAGGGGGAGCAAGGGGGGCCGCGAGAAGCGGAGAGGGCAGGGGGGGGCGGAGAGGGGCAGGAGGACCGGGGGGAGCGCGTGCAGGAGACGGGAGGACCCGGGGGGAACACGGGCAGGAGACGGGAGGAGCCGGGGGGGAGCGCGGGCAGGAGACAGGAGGACCGGGGGGGAGCGCGGGCAGGAGACAGGAGGACCGGGGGGGAGCGCGGGCAGGAGACAGAAGGACCGGGGGGAGCGCGGGCAGGAGACAGGAGGACCCGGGGGGGAAGCGCGGGCAGGAGACAGGAGGACCGGGGGGGGAGCGCGGGCAGGAGACAGGAGGACCCGGGGGTGGGAGAGAGAGAGTGTCCCGGACATTGGAAGTGAAGCAGACTCGCAAAGCCATTGCGAGTGAGGCTTTGGGAGTAACTGGAGGCTAATCTGTGCAGACTCGCAAAGCCATTGCGAGTTAGGATTTGGGAGGCAGCCACGTCCAGCCACGTCCACGACGACGGAAGTAGCGCCGAATATGACGGAAGTGCGCTTCAGCAATTATATATTAGATGTTTTATTTTACTGAGGATACAACAATAGTTTCTTACGTTCCCAAAAAACACAAACAACTCGTTATGATGAGCACAATGCACCATGATAGTGCAATCAGTAATCGAGATCACAGAAAGCTGGACTAGATTTTACATTACAATACCACAAAAGGGCCAGCTGATACTCTAGATCAACTCATAGGCACTTACGCAAAACAACTTGGTGGCCAATGGTTGTTTTTTACAATATTCTTGATGTGTTCGGCATACAATGCATTCGTGTCATGGCATTATTTGGGACAAAAATAAATTATATAAAAGAAGGATTTTTATAGATGAGTTGGGAAAATCACTGGTTAGCTCATATATATCGAAGAAAGAAATGTAACACCCAGAGATGATGGAGCGGCAGCCATTGTCCATAGGATCCAACAGCATGCTAAAGAAAATGAACTAACAGCTTCCACCAGCACTGCTACGATACCCACGGCCTCCACCAGCACTGCTACGATACCCACGTCCCCCACCAGCGCTGCTATGATACCCACGTCCCCCACCAGCGCTGCTATGATACCATGGCTCTACCAGCACTGCTACGATACCCACGGCCTCCACCAGCACTGCTACGATACCCATGGCCTCCACCAGCACTGCTACAATATCCACGGCCTCCACCAGCACTGATACGATACCCATGGCCTCCATGTCTATGGGGCTTGTAGCAAGTATGGCAAGTGCGGTATTGCCGCAATCAAGCACTTGCGGCCGCGAAAACAAAAACGGTCAGCAGCGTTTTTTTATCGTAGCCGCAAGTGCTGGGTCTGCCGCATCCAGCAGAACCGCACTTGCCGCATCGGACCACAAGCCCCATAGACAATGCATGGGGCTTGCCGGATAGGTGCCGCAAGTGCGACTGTTAGGCTGCAGACCTGGCAGATGCAGTAAATCTGCCGGTTCTGCCGCAATCAGCGAAAAATGGTGATGTGAAAGGGGCCTAAGACAGTGAGAAAAACATGCATATGTGTCTTTTTATATAATGTATATAAACTTCTAGTTTCAACTGTAAATATTCAGAATTATAAATAAGGTGTATAACAATAGAGAAATAACAATTTAAAATAGTAAATAAATACTCAAATAAAGTGCATATACAATGATAATCCCAAAACATATTGCTATAAAAATAATGGGAATAAAATAGAAATAAAAAAGACTGTGAATATAATTTTTTTTAAATTATAATAAACATAAGATGCATTTAATGATTATGATAGATGCCTAGATATATTATGGGACAATATATGTGCTAAAGTGCCAATTTTGCTAGTAGTAGATTTCCGAAAGAAGGTGACTCATGAAAAAGCATATCAAAGAATCACTGTGAAAATAAAGGATAAAAAACATACCATACCAACAATATAATATGGCATACACATATGAATCCCTATGTAGAAAATATAATAAAAAAAAAGGTCAATAAACACAAACCAAAGATACAGTGCTGTGCAAATGAATTGGGACAAAGCATTTTTTAAGTAAAATCGTAATTGGGGTTACCAGTCAGTGATTCAAACCAGTTTTAACTGCTTTGAACAGATGTGAGTGTATAATCTTGAGTAATAAAATGTGGTTTGACTGGTTTTAGTCAGAAAATAACAGCTAGCTGCCCCCTTAGCTTCAGTTGAGAGCTTGTTTCTGTGAGGGGTGGTTTAGTGTACTTTTTCTCTGTGTGATTCGTGCCTCCAATAATGGATGTTACTCCACGGAAGAGGTCTAGAATTATTACTCTTAATGAACATACAAGTCTGACTGTAAGAGAAATCGCTTCCACCGTTGGTATTGGAAAATCTTCAGTTTCAAGAATAATTCGCACATAATGAAACAAAAAGGGAAATGTGGAAGAAAAAGGAAAATGACACCAAGAACTGATAAAGTGACTCACCGTGGCCGGGACTCCGGTTTAGACAGGCTGAAGCTCCTTCCTCCTTGTCACGGGTGGGCCGCGCCTGCCGGTAGTGGGGCCCGGTTGAGTGCAGATCAAAAGTTGAAGACCTCTTGTAGGGAACAGATTAAAGGGGTTTAATTTATTTGTGACGCCACCTATGAGTAGTTTCGGAATCGTTACCGACGCTGCGGAACCTCCGGGGGATGGACAGCAGCAAGATGGAACGCTCCCCACAGGCTGAGTGGTGATCCCAGGAGGCTGGAGCTGATTAAGATGTTGTGCGGCAGCTGCGGTTACCTTGTAGTGCGGACGGACAGTTCATAAGGAAGCACGGACACAGAAAGTCTCTGCAACGGGTCTTTACTGTAACCAGCAGGCAGTACATGGTATACAGTTTACGGGTAGTGGACTGGGTGGACTCAGCAGTGATAGTGTCCCTCAGAGATCCGCAAGTGTTCCTCCATTCTAGCTAAGTGTTTCGCCATTGTCACCCAGGAATACCAGATCGGGTACGGGGAGGCTGCTTCAATGCCCTATCCAAGTTGTACGTTGTGGATGTTTTGGGGAGCCTTGGATCCTTCGGTGGGTACACCGCTGGTTAGACGACTGGAAGTTGGCTGGTGGTGGGGTGCTCCTGTGAAGCTGCTCCTCCACGCTTCTGGTTCGCGTAGCAGAGGTGAACTGCTGCCAGCTTCGGTACCAGTGAACCGGCTGTGAAGTTTTGGGCTCGGGAGTCTTTTGGAACCGTGGTAATGATGCCCGATCCCGGTTGTTGAGGCCTCAGGTGCTGACACCCAACCGGTGACGGCCCGGGAGCTGCACGGGGTGCGGAGCCCCCGCTCCTACTCCAAGTTCTCTGTTCTAGACTCTGTTCTAGACTCTTCTCTTGTGTTCTGCAGACTAAGTGTCTGTTCTCCCTACACACTTCCCTAGCACTCCGCCCACCAGGACCCTGGATTGGCCCTCTGTTCTAGGTGATGCATGCAGGGTTGGATCTCAAAGTTAACTAGGTCACTGCTGTGTCAGAGAATATTGCGGCTGCATTTATGGCTGCAATACCCTCTTGTGACGCACTCGTTGCGGGGCGCCACAAAAGCACTTATCAGAAATAGTAAAACTAATGCAAGAAAAACAAGTTAAGACTGTCTTTGTCCTAATTAATTGGCACAGCACTTTATATAGGAGGATAAAAATAGATAACTCCAAAACAGAAATAAAAGGGGGTTACCGATGTAAAATATAAAAAAGTGTCAAAAAGTTTAAGCAATCATGATATAACAAATATAATATTATAAGAAAGACTCAAAATTAAGAGCCTCATTCAGACCATTTGGACACATAGTGTTCAATTGCCAGATCCACTTACCTAAAGATCTTGTTGATAATTATCACTGTAAATCTCTCCGCTTTTGTTTATGTGTATATTGTTTTCCCTCCCTTTATTTATGTCTCCCTTGTCCCAAAAAAACTTTAATAAATATATTTGGAACCAGATCCATTTAGTTTCACACTGTAGGAGTCTCCATGATACATTACTGCCTGTGTTATTGTCAGAATGTGATTGTCATGCGTTGTCGGATGGCACAGATGAGACTGTAGAGGCCACTCGCAGAAGGTCCCAGCGTTTGACCAAACAGTTCAAATCCTAATAAGAAGTATCTGTCAATTTAACAGGCATTTCCCTTTTAGTGAAAGCTGGAGGTCACTAGGACCCAGCTGATTCCTTATCTTGAGCTGTCTATATATTCCCTTTGACTCCCAGGATGCACTGCTGGTGATAGCTGTTCAGGTGTTCCTAATTGCATCCGAGCTCAAAGCAGTGTTTCCTGGAGTCTGTTGGTTTGCTGCTTGGATCTGCTCAAGCTAAATGTATCTCTTCCCTCTTTGTTTGTTTCCCTTGTGTGTTTCTTTAGTTGTTAGCCGGGCTGACTAGTGATCACCCACTCTGATCCTGTGTAGTGGTAGTCCAGGGACAGACAGGGAATAGGTATCCTGGTGGCGACAGTTGCAGAAACTGTATAGGGACATTAGGGGAGCCAGGTGTCAGTGCTAGTTGTTCTAGGGGTCACTATCCCCCCTTTTTGCCTTAGCATCAGGGACTCCTTTCCCCTCCCTGTCGTCATCCAGTGCTGGGTGTCTCCCTACACCCAGCGTGACAGTGATCAATCCTTTGCACGCTTAATAGTGTGTGATCATATTGATGAAGGAATTTAAAATGTTTTAGAATTGTTTTGAGGGACTCAACTTTTTTGCTGTCATAATGGTATGAATGTATTCTCGTACCTGGACCTTTAATTTTCTTGTAGTCAGTCCTACATAGATCTTTGTACATGGGCATGTAGCATAATAAATCCTAGCTCGAGTCAAACATGTGATTTTATGTATGATGACATAATCGATATTACCACATGAATCTGAAAAATCTGCAGCACGTTGGGGCATGCAGTACAGCCACTACAAGGTGAACATCCCCAATGTTGCTGGGGTGCTGGAAGCTAAGTGTTGGTATACGAAGGTCAAAGTGATGTGTCCTTCAAATTATGTCCTAGATTGGCAGCTACACTGACTTTATCAGGTAAATAGTGTCTCAATATTGGGACTAAGGTAAATATTGCCCAGTATTTGCCCAAAGTTGTTTTAATTTATCCCACTGTGAATGGAACTGAGTAATAAAGTTGACTTAAACATCATGAACACTATTTTTAGAAGAGCAGAGTAGCATTTGTCAGTCAGAAGTTTTAGCACTCATAGGCATGGAATATTCTCCTTAACATACGCACGATCAAGAAACCATTGTCTGAGAATCTTGGCATGATTTTCAAAGTCAGTTCTGTGGAGCAGATTCTATGAAGACATGTCTACTGTCCAATTGGAATACCTTTGAACATCTGGGGTGGATGTGATGAAGATGCAAGCAAGAAGGAATTTACCGCAGTCTCCTTTCTGTGAATATCCATCTCTAAAGTATTACAACAATCTAGTTTATCCAAGACATCCATGAATTCACTTTTGTCTTGATTCAATTGAAAAGTAAAATGGAGATTATAGTTGTTATTGTTAAGTGTGCTAAAAATTGGTTCAGTTCCTCCTTAGCTACATACCAAATTAAAAACATGTCATCAATGTAGCGTACCCACAATATGACGCGATCCATTGGTAAAACATTTTCTGAAAGAAAAAGGTCTCTTTCCCATAGGCCTAAAAATAAATTGGCATATGAGGGGACACAAGCCATCCCCTTGGCCATTCCTTGAAGATGTAAATCGTATGAGCCCTTAAACAGGAAAAAATTATTTGACAGTACAAACTACATAAATTCAAAAATGAATTCTATATGTTTTTGATCCTTAGTATGCATCCTCAAGAAAAATTAAACTGCTCTTAGTCCATCTTGGTGTTTTATGCTGGTTTATAGGGCTTCTATGCCCACATCACTAGAAGCATATCATCCCGTTCTAAAACCATTAGTGATACTGGTGATAAGGAATTGTTAAGCCACTCCTGTGACTAAATTAAATAATAGTTTGCATTGGAGAGGAAAATGGGGACAAATCAAAATACCCTTGGTAAGTCATGATTGCTATTGCTACATTGCCCCAGGACTGGCATGCTCACTTAAAAACTTAATAGTATTAGGACTTTTCCCTGCTGTCACACAGAGTTAATTTTTACTGGTAAAGAAAAGTCTTATTTATTTGACCCCAGCACGACCAATACAAATAGGATTTAGAATTTAATTATTTCCCATTCATAAGTTGGCAAAAAATAACTATAGTATTTAATACTATTGAAATACAAATATACATTTATAAACATATACTGTATATATACGGCATATGACATATTATATGTAACAACTATTCTCTTCTGACATCTACTAGAGTATGTGACTTTCACTAACACACATCCACACTCTTTCACAACAGGTCATCTTTACTTTTTACGCTCCTGATGAGTTTTAATTCTGCGTTGTACTAACATGCTCAGACACAGTTTATAACTGATAGTACAAATATTGGAATAAAATATAACCTGAAGCGAAACACAGGCTAACAGCTTCCCACGTCTTAGTCCAACTTAATGCATTTCTTAATCTCTAACTGGAGATTGGCAAATGTCGCCAATCTATTTTTTCTTATTGTTACTATTATTACTTAACATTTTTTCTTAAGTTTTACAGTAGCCCAAAGGAAAGCCCACTCAGGTTTCATTTCCTTCTCAATGACTTCATTTTTTTTAACTGATATTTCAAGTCTTCAAGGAGATAACATGGCTGCATGGAAAATCCCGCAACGCAGGTGATACTATTTTTATAGAATAAAATAAATGTTAAATTCTGCAGAAGAAATGAAGATTTAAAGGCATAACATTTCCTTTCAGATGTGTATCATACATATATGAGGTTCTGCATGAAATCATCATGTTCCAACTTCACCATGTAAGTGAACGCTCCGCTCCATATAACCTAAAGTGGCTTTCAACTAGTGATGTAAAAAACTAATTAAACACAAATAGGGGACAAATAAGGCTGTGTGCCCACTGTGCTTAATTTTTGTGCTGCGTTTGTCAGCAGTACAAACGCAGCTGTCTGTAAACAAAAGCAGCACAAACCTATTGCATTGTGCACATACAAATGCTGCACAAATAAGGGGACACACAAAGACATACTGACACATAGAGACAGACAGACACACACAGACACTTGCGCACCCTCTCCATCGAGCCCCAGTGATTCTACCGGCGGGAGGTGTGTTTATCGATCTTTCAGACCCTGCGCACCATGTGACAGCCTGACTCACATGACCAGTCACATGGTGCAGGTCCTGGAAGGATGATAAACACATCTCCTGCTGGTGCACAGAAGAATCACTAGGATCACCATGGCATTACCGAGGAGGGTGAGTATTGGAGCATTTTTATTTTGGAAATTGCAGCAAAAAAAGGAAAAACAGATGGGTGTTTCCGTAGTCTGTTTTGGTGCTTTTTTGAGGCTTAGAATGGAGTTTATGGGAAAATGTAGTTCAAAAAAGGGCATGTCAATTGCAGGGATATAAAAAAAAATGCAGTCGATTTCTGTAGCAAAAACATAGAATCCAAAAACATATATATGTGGGCACAGTTTTTGGAAAATCATATTGACTGTAATGCTACAGATGGGGGTGCTGTGTTTTTGCTGCAGAAAGGCAGCAAAAAAACGCAAGTAAATGCAATACACAATGTAAAGTCAAACATCTGTTCAACATCTTTACGTTACATGTGCGTCTGTGCTCATCTGTTTGTTTACTTTTTTACTTAAAGGGAACCTGTCACCAGGTTTTTGCAACCTAATCGGAGAAAAGCATAAGGGTACGGTCACACCTGGCGATGTCGGCGGTGGTGGGGCGTGGCATATCACCGCTGACATCGCCAATGCGTCGCCTAATGTGAATAGGCGAGGGAGACGCATTTGAGTGGTCGCTGGTTTCAGAGCAGCGCTCCGAAACCAGGCGACCACTCTGGGGCGATGTGTACACATAGCCCCATCTAAATGGGGGACGGCGATCTGCCAGGCAATGGGAGCCATAGGCTCCCTTGTTAAGGCATCGCCGTAGGGCTTTTAGATACCCAGCGGGGACGCCGCCTGTCAGATCGCCGGTGTGTCGCCAGAGGTGTCGCCGCATGTAAACATGCGACGGCGATGCTGGCGGGGCGTCAAAAGCGTGTGCGCTCCCGCCCATCGCCGCCAACATCTCCGGCGACGTCACCTGGTGTGAGGGGCCCCAAATACAGGACCTGAGATCCTGATTCCAGCGATGTGTCATTTACTGGGCTGCTCAGTGTAGTTTTAATAAAATCACTGTTTAATCATCCGGAGATTATCATTAGCAGTCTACTTGGCCTGCTGCCAGGTACTCTGGTAGATTCACAGACTGCTAAACCTGCAACAGAGAAAACACTAATTTTATTTAAAATGACAGCAAGCAGCTCAGTGAATGACACATCCTGGAATCGGGTCTCTATTTCTACATTATGCTGTTGCCAGATAGGATGGCAAAAACCTGATGACAGTTCCCTTTAAAAATATGTATAAAATACTATTAGATGATCTAAACCTTTCATTATCATGTCCATATTTAGTAATTTGAGTATATAAAAACAAGAAGTTGAAGTGAGCAAAAAATCCATAAATGAAAATACTACAATGGCTGAATGAAAAGTAATGCTTCCACAATTCATAAATTTACAACACAGAAATAATCCTTAGAATGTGCTCTTTACTTACTGATATTTACCACGTAATCACCAGACAATTGGATACACCTCGCTATCTATGAACAAGTTTTCTTCAGTTGTCATGGAAGAAGTTGACCCTCTGTTCCCGCAAGCAGCCTCTCACAGCCATATGCTAATTTCTCTCTGAGTGATACTACGATCATCCTGAATCATTCTATCAAGGATTTGCAGGTTTGACTCAGTGGTTGCTGTCACAGAACGTCCAACTCTTTCTGTGTCACGCAAGACACATGTTCCCCACATCACCATCTTTAAACTTACTGGCCCACCAAGGCACAGTGCTCACATCAACACAATCACCATAAAATGTTGCATTCTCTGATGAATTTCCTTTGTGGTGACTCCTTCTTCTTGCTGTCAAGAATTCAATGACAGCACATTTCTTAAATCACATTGACCAAGCGTCTGCATGGGGTTCCATTCTTTACACTGTAACAGCACAACTGTTCATTACTGAGGTTTCCCACCAACTGGAGCTATAAGCTAGAGTCTGCTGAACAGTCCATAACCTGCTGCATGGCAGTAGCAGGTGGAGGCATTATTTTTTTCATTCAAACCCTCGTATAAGGATGATAGATTTAGTTTCCATTTTTAGACTGTTGCCATACATTGAGGTTGTGGCCATGCGGTTAAAACTCTGCCAATCAACATTGGACCAATGGATCCATATTTGAGAAAGAGAATTGAGCATCTTTTGGGATTGTTGCTGGTGGGCAGAGTTCGACCACATTGTTACGTTTTTTGCCTTTGTAGAAACTTGAACTATATAACCAGAAAATCTCACTTTTTTTTTTCATTTTGCTTATACAGACCTAATATACAGCATTTTGAAACGCAGTACAGAGAGTGATTCTACTCGTATCAGTCCCTAGAGCATCTAATATATAAAGCTGAATGTGTGTATGTCCGGGATTGGCATCTACACCGTCGCAACCACAGCCACAAAATTTTGCACAGTCACACGTCTGGACCCCTAAAGCGTCATAGGCTATGTTGTGAGGTGAAATTTTAACCCTGCGCCTCCAGTTCACCAAACAATTTTGCCCCTATCTACATAATGGGGAAAAAGTGACAGCTACCAGTTGACAGTGAATGAGAGGGGCTTAATGACGGCGCCAAAGACTAACAGCATATACCAGCATATAGTCACTAAGGTGGGGCCCCAACATGGGATATTCACCACGCACGGGGACATGTATACACACCACACGCACACAAAGAGTAACAGCAAGTGTATAGTCGCTAAGGTGCAGCCCCAACATTGGATACTCACCACGCACCTGAACACACACACACCACAAAGAGACACACACAACATAGAGACACACACACCCCACGGGGACACACACACACCCTATAGCGACACATGCACTCACCCCACAGGGACGCACACTGCAAAGAGACACACACAGCACAGAGACACACACCACACAGACACCCCCCCACAGGAACACACACACATGCACTCACCCCTCAGGAACACACACACACACCAAAAAGAGACACACACAACACAGAGATACACACATACACCACACAGACCCCCCGCCACAGGGATATACACACATACACACCCTATAGGGACACATGCACTCACTCCACACGGACACCACACACACACCACACAGACACAAATGTACACAAATCACCTCACACAAGTCACCTCATACGTGTGCTATCTTTAATTTCCAAAAACAAACATCTGATTAAAAAAACAGCCAATGTGCAACACATGTGCCATATAGGGAATTAAGGCAGATGTCAGTCACATGAGCTGTCTATTATGTGTATGTGTGAGGTAACATATACTGGCCGGCCTGGGGGAGGTTTTACTGTTGGCTGGAGATTTATCAGGCTGTCTATAGCCACCAATCACAGCTCAGCTTCTATTTTCCTACAGGTCATTAATATGACATATTCAAATTCTATTTTGTTATAGCTAACATCAGTTATTTATTAACCCGGGTGTAGCCGGGTAGTACGGCTAGTACAATATACATTTCCTTAAAAAAGCACACTCTTGCAGCATTAGGCTGCAAGCCCATGGTGCGTTTTTTGTGCATTTTTAATGTGTTTTACCTTGCAGACGTTTACAAATCTGCAAGTAAATATACATGACAGCAAAGTCAATGAGATTCCTGAAGTGTTGTACCCACATTCAGTTTGTTTCCCTGCAGATTTTGGTGCAGAAAAAGGGGCAACATGTCCATTGTTTCTGTGTTTTTCACATAGACTGTATGAAAAAAATGCACAGAAAAATGCTCAAAATCGCAGCAAAAATGAACTTTTTTCATACAGCATTTTTCCTGTAAAAAAAGGGGCAGATTTGGTCCAGAAAATTCTGCTACCAAATCAGCAACGTGGGCACATAGGCTAAACCTGTGTAATGTATATGTCGAGCCCAGGCTTTGGGTACTCGGGTGTCAGGCGGCAAAGGGTTAACTGCTGTGTCAGAGGAATGGCAGCTGCACCTGACCCCGTGTCCTGGGTCTAACTTTGAAAAGGGAATTTATTACAGGGGATTATGTACAATGTTAGTGTCGAGCCCACTGGGACGGGGTACTCGGTACTAGACCGGGTCTGCTACTGGGGAAGTCACGGGTGGTCCTGGTCCAGACCGTGTCCTGGGCCCTGGCAATAATAAGGGTATATTTACAGGGGAAATGTCAGTCGTGACACCACTCACTGTGTGCGGCCAGTAGTCTATTGTGTAGTGTGCAGGCCTGGTGCTGAATGCAGTACACTTACTGTCCAGATGCTGCAGGAATCCTCCTTCAGTGTTGGAGCTTGCACGCTGTGGCTCTGCATGTGGGAAGCGGTTGCAAATCTGTATGGAAGAGTAGTATTCAAGCAGAGACACACAAGAGAGATTTATTCAGGATTCTCCGTGTTTACTTCTCAAGTTCGCAAGGTCAAGTTACAGTTCAGTACAGTTCTTACAGTTGGTCTCAGTTCAAGTCTCAGTACACGGGCTCACTCTCCCCTCCGGGTTCCCTTTACTCTCTGCAGCCAGGTCTCTCCTCTCTGTGACCCCTCACTCTGTCTCTGCATCAGGCTGTTGACTCTTTCTGCTTCTGTGCACTTGGTTGCGTGTGACTCCGGACAGTATGGCGGTGGCTCGGACTCCTGTGAGCCCTCTGGGTTGCCACGGAGCTGCCTGTCCTTTGGGGTAGGGACCCTATTGTGTAGCTATGGTCCCCCGTCGGTTGTCTGGGGATGCCGGGTGAAACTACGGTCCCCTCTAGAGCCGACACTCTACTCAGCCTAGCCTCCAGCAGTCCTCCCGTGTGAGGCTCTACCAGGCTCTCTCTACTGTGTCTTCAAGTATCATAGGAGGGCTACTCCGCCTGCAGTCTGTCGTCTCGGCTGTAGTTCTAGGGACCAGTGTCACTGTCCCTCTCTTTCCCTCACACTCCCGGGGTGCTGGCTTCGGACGTGCTTTCTCTCTGCGGCTCACACTGGCTCTGTTCAGATTCTGCGCTCCTACACCGCACTTTGCCAGGACGTGTGATCTCAGTCTTTTCATCTCAGCCTACCTTGGCCTACTGACTCCTTCCTCCTCCACTTCACTATTTCTACCTTCTGTCACCTGACTTCGTGTTTGCCCACCCACTGCTCTAAACCCACCACCCCTCTCCTGCTTAGAGTTCCTAGGCTCCGGGTTGGGTGCTGCCCTCTACTGTACGTGGGTTGTGTGGGCAGTGAGGGTGTTGGTGTTCAACTGTCGTCCTACCTGCCTGGCTGCAGTTCCCTTTGTGGCCTCCTGGACGCAGGGGCGCCACATTAGTAGTTGTCGTGACTCCACCTGCAGTTTCTAGTGAGTAGCACCAGCACCGCCACAGTCCGCCGGGGGTTGGTGGTATTGCTCCTGAGATGAGATAGTCCTCCGCAGGCAGGACTGGACCTCCGGGGCAGGGTAGTGAGAAGGGGGCAGCTTGGAGTGGAGCCGAGATTGTGTGGGGAGCGCTGGTACAGTCTATGAGGAGCACGGGGAGTGGAGAATAAGGATACACGCACACAGCCTAGTCTCTTTTACCTTTTTACTGGTGTTGAGCAGGTAAACGATCCAGGGTACTGACAGGTGACCAGGTTGCACAGTGGGTTCCCAGAGCAATTGGGTATAAGGCCTCCTCTGCTTTGTGTAGTTCACAGCCTGCTGCAGCCTGACTTGCCTCCACTCTCTTCCTTTGCCTGTCTCTCTCTCCTCCTGTGCGGTCTCTGGGATGACCCTCTCTGGACACTGCGGCTGGCCTGCTGTGCCTGGCTCCCTCTCTTGACCCACCTGGGAAACCGGGTAGCTAAAGCTTCCATGGTGCAACGGGGTTTTCTGTGGGTCTATAGTCCCCCACAGGTGCGGATCCCCAATATCCGGCATTCTCCTGGGACAAACCCTTTCAAGTTCCTCGCTCCTTTCTCTGTTCTGAGCTCCCTGCCTTCAGTCCCACTCAGGCTTGTGGGACGCTGAAGGGCCACTCCGGGTCGCTGGCTCGGGCCTGAACGCAGCACCGACCACCAGGACGTCCTTACAGCTCTTCTAGCGTTTGCACACACTCTAACTAGGTCCTCCCCAGCAGCAGTATACATAGGGGAACTTGCCTAAGATCAGCAAGAGAAGCTCCCCCTACGTGCCGAGGTGGAAGGTGTTGTTTGTAGTAGATACCTGCTGTGGAAACCCAGCTGTGCATTGGAGAAGTCTGTGGTTACCTGCGTGAGCAGGGCACCACACCTCCCCCTAGGTAACATCAGTATTCCTGGACTGAGCAATTTTTGGTTTAACAAAGAATAACAATAATAACAATAGAACAGATAACATATCAACAAAGTCTGAAAAAAGAAAAATGTACAAAAAAGACACTGAAAAATATTGAAAAAATAGAAAACGGGTAAGTACATACGGTGCTAGTCCATCCACCGCAGGCTTTTTAAAGAGTTTGTGGCTACGTTAGTCCATTAACCGTAGTCCATTTGTTTGTCAAAAGTTCAAAGTTTAAAAAGGGAAAAGTTCAGTTCCATAAGAGTCTATACAGTAAAGTCTCTGTACGCTCCGCATAAGAAAGAGGAAAAGTCTTTTAGAGTTCCCGTTTTAATAATAAACAGGGGTCCCTATGGGTGTCTCAAGTTAGGAGATCTGGTACCTCCCCACCCTAGGCACTTTCTGTTAATAACTTAATGTGCTTGGGACTGGACCCAGTCCCTCCACCCTTCTGTACACTACTATTTACACTCTTTTGTACAGTTTACTATTTACATGTTACTTAATGTGCTCTACAAGGAATGAGCGGGTACTAAAATACTCGTACTCGCTAGACTCGTAACGAGTAGGTCCTAATACTCTGTACTCATTATGAGTCTAGCGAGTACAATGTAAGTCAATGGGGAAGCAAGTAATTGCGAGTAATTCCTCTGCTGCTGGACCCTATATGGTCTGGCAGCAGAGGAAAAACCTGCAATTTCCCACTTAATTGTTTAAAAGCCAGCGGCAAAAAGATGCTGGCTTTTAAACAATGCTGACAGCTTGCTGTCAGCAGAGGCTGTCACTATTGTTCAGGAGCGGGGGGGGAAGGGGTAGGGGCGCCGGTGTTCACTCACCGCCTTCTGCGCGGCCCGCCGTCCTCTTAACTGTGTGTTTGCCACTGCAGCCGCAAAGCACGGCTGCGGCCGCAAAGCACAGCCGCTATCACTGAAAACCGGATTCTCCCGGACTGTACTGGTCCGGTGCAATCCGGCGCCCCATAACATGGGGCTCTATGCTCCCGGATTGCCCCGGACCGGGACAATCCAGTTTTCAATCCGGTTTTCTATTTTTGACCTTCCCGCCTGGATTTTCAAATGAACAGCTGACTCAGGTCAGCTGTTCATTTGAAGTAGCAGTGCTGGCAGGGTTCATGTGAGTTCATGCTTGCCTGCATGAACTCACATGAACTTTCCCAGGGTGCACAGCTCTGCTATATCTCTGGTGGAGGTTCTCTACCAAAGATGTAGCAGAGCTAAAGAATCTGGATTGGACTACGTCGGACAGAAGAGGATTTTTTTTAAATAAAGTTGGAGTCCCTAAGTGTCTTTTTGTTTTTTTTTTCAAATAAAAATATTTTTTCTATGTGTTGTGTTTTTTTTAAAAATTCACTAGAAATTCATGGCGGTCATGTCTACTATTGGCGTGACCGCCATAAATTTCGGGCTTGGGGCCAGCTGATAATACAAAGCTGGCCCTAACCCCTTTCTTACCCAGTGAGCCACCGCACCAGGGCCTTGGGCTGCCATTTGCAGCGGGGTGCCCAGAAGGCTTGGGCTTCCCTGCGATGGGGATTCCAGCCCCCAGCTGCCTAGCTGTACCTGCTGGACATAGAAATAGCACGGAGCCCCACACATTTTTTTTTATTAGTTCATGAAATTCATGAAATAATAAAAAAAGGGGCTCCCCTATATTGTTGTGTATATCCTCGACTCCTCCCTCTCCTTCAAGCTTCACATCCAAACCCTTGCCACCTCCTGCCGACTCCAGCTCAAAAAAATTTCCTGGATCCGAACTTTCCTTGTCCATGACACTTCTAAAACACTCATTCATGCCCTCATAATCTCCCTCCTTGACAGTGCAACTTCCTGCTCACCAGCCTCCCTGCTACCTCCCTTGCACTTCTCCAATCTATCCTAAACTCTGCTGCCTGACTAATCCTACTGTCTCCCCGCTACTCCCCTGCCTCCCCCCTCTGTCAAGCCTTTCACTGGATCCCCACTTCTCAGAGATCCCGGTATAAAACCCTAACCATGACATACAAAGCCATCCATAACCTGTCCCCTCCATTCATCCCTGACAGGGTCTCCCGATACCCACCCTCATGCAACCTGCAATCCTCCCAAGAGTTCCTTCTTCACTCTCCTCTTGTCTCCTCCTCTCACAACCGCATACAAGATTTCTCCCGTGCATCCGCTTTACTCTGGAACTCTCCCCCCCAACACATCAGACACTCGCCTAACCTAGGAGCCTTCAAAAGAAACCTGAAAACCCACCTCTTCCGACATGCCTACAACCTACGAGACCCGGTTCACCGTACCGTCTCACAATCGGCACTACCCCCTCCTACTGTATCCCCACCCGTCCCTCGTAGACTGTGAGCCCTGGCAGACAGGGTCCTCTCCCCTTCTGTACCTGTATGACTTGATGGTCCATATATATTGTACTTGTCCTCGTCTGCCCTCTCTATATGTAAAGCGCCATGGAATCTAATTGTGTTATATAAATAAATAAATAATAATAATAATAATAAATCCCTTAACCGAACAAGATAGAAGACCTCTCTGGTACTGAGAATGACTTTGTTTCTCAGTCTGTAATGAGAGATCTGTGGAACAGAGTTTGAAAACCTTTTCAAAGAGGCATTTTCTTCAATTGGGTTAAATAATACATAAATCACCTAGTGTACTTGAAAAATATTACAATCTGAGAGTCCTCAATGGTTGATAACTTTTAATGGATAACTGAAAAGATAGCAAAAATAGCATGCTAGACTCTATGGCCTCTTCATCAGGCTTAATAATGACACAACTTCTGAACACATACAGTTGTGGTCAAAAGTATTGACACCCCTGCAATTCTGTCAGATAATACTCAGTTTCTTCCTGAAAATGATTGCAATCACAAATTCTTTGGTATTATTATCTTCATTTAATTTGTCTTCAATAAAAAAAACCACAAAAAGAACTGTCCTAAACCAAATTGGATATAATTCCACACCACACATAAAAAAGGGGGTGGACAAAAGTATTGGAACTGTTAGAAAAATCATGTCATGCTTCTCTAATTTGTGTAATTAACAGCACCTGTAACTTACCTGTGGCACCTAACAGGTGTTGGCAATAACTAAATCACACTTGCAGCCAGTTACATGGATTAAAGTTGACTCAACCTCTGTCCTGTGTCCTTGTGTGTACCACATTGAGCATGGAGAAAAGAAAGAAGAGCAAAGAACTGTCTCAGGACTTGAGAAACCAAATTGTGAGGAAGCATGAGCAATCTCAAGGCTACAAGTCCATCTCCAAAGACCTGAATGTTCCAGTGTCTATCGTGCGCAGTGTCATCATGGAGTTTAAAGCCCATGGCACTGTGGCTAACCTCCCTAGATGTGGACGGAAAAGAAAAATTGCCAAGAGATTTCAGTGCAAGATTGTGCAGATGGTGGCTAAAGAACCTCGACTAACATCCAAACAAGTTCAAGCTTCCCTGCAGTTCGAGGGTACAACAGTGTCAGCCCATACTATCCGTCTGGTCTGAATGAAAAGGGACTGTATGGTAGGAGACTCCGGAAGACCCCACTTCTTACCCCGAGACATAAAAAAGCCAGGCTGGAGTTTGCCAAAACTTACTTGAGAAAGCCTAAAACGTTTTGGAAGAATGTTCTCTCTTTTTGGGCAAAGGCATCAACATAGAGTTTACAGGAGAAAAAAAAAGGCATTCAAAGAAAAGAACACGGTCCCTACAGTCAAACATGGTGGAGGTTCCCTGATGTTTTGGGGTTGCTTTGCTGCCTCTGTCACTGGACTGCTTGACCGTGTGCATAGCATTATGAAGTCTGAAGACTACCAACAAATTTTGCAGCATAATGTAGGACCCAGTGTGAGAAAGCTGGGTCTCTCTCAGAGGTCATGGGTCTTCCAGCAGGACAATGACCCAAAACACACTTCAAAAAGCACTAGAAAATGGTTTGAGAGAAAGCACTGGAGACTTCTAAGGTGGTCAGCAATGAGTCCAGACCTGAATCCCATAGAACACCTGTGGAGAGATCTAAAAATGGCAGTTTGGAGAAAGCACCCTTCAAATATCAGGGACCTGGAGCAGTTTGCCAAAGAAGAATGGTCTAAAATTCCAGTAGAGCATTGTAAGAAACTCATTGATGGTTACGCGGAAGCGGTTGATCGAAGTTATTTTGGCTAAAAATTGTGCAAGCAAGTATTAGGCTGAGGGTGCTAATACTTTTGTCTGGC
The DNA here is from genome assembly GCA_033576535.1 of Allobates femoralis. NCBI lineage: Eukaryota > Metazoa > Chordata > Amphibia > Anura > Aromobatidae > Allobates > Allobates femoralis. Next base: position 759,878,627 of record JARQOC010000003.1, read on the forward strand.
CCATTTTTGGAGTTTTGTGTAAAATGATCAATGTTTTGCTTTTTGCTTCATTCTCTTTTGTGTTTTTTCATTTAAGACAAATTAAATGAAGATAATAACACCAAAGAATTTGTGATTGCAATCATTTTCAGGAAGAAACTGAGTATTATCTGACAGAATTGCAGGTGTGTCAATAATTTAGGCCACAACTATACATAGGCTAGGGTCACATATGCATCAGCCTGACGAATCAACTTAAAACTTAGGATTTGCCTATACATCACTATGGTTACCGTTGTCACCGCACAGCCGGCAGTTCCACACAGAAGGACCGGATATGCACTTTTGATGAGCGCACAGGAAAACGCTGCAAACTGCGTTTCCTGTGCGCTCAGCAATAGAAGCGCACATTCGGTCCTTCTGTGTGGAGCTGCCGGTTGCACTGTGACAATGGTAACCATAGCGATGTATAGGCAGACAAATTCTAAGTTTTAAGCGGATTCGTCAGCCTAAAGGCTGATGCAAATGAGACCAATGGCGGATCTACATTGGGGCGATTGGGGCGGTCTCCCCCAGGCCAAGGCTTCTTGGGGGGCCCAGGAGACCGGCCGCCTGTTCGCCTTTTTAATTCTTCACTTTCCCGCGGGCCGGCACACACGGCCGCTGCTGTCCCGGAGAACACGGCCGCTGCTGGCGTGGCTCCGGCTCTGCTACATGCGCGGCTCCCACGGCCTCTTCACGTGTGGCAGCGCCGGCACACACGGCAGACGCTGAGACCCACCCAGCAGCATATTATTATTTACTTATGCTTTCTGATATCTATATTGACAATTGGAAACTGTTCTGATATCCTATGCTGTAATTCATACCGTTCCTTCCTTCCTTTGGTACCCATTCTGTATCCATTTACTGCCATGGATTTGTACTTTATCTTTCTTATCCTTTGTTCCTATGGACAATCTTACTATTCCCTGCCAAATCCCTATTGCGGCGCCTGAATACTTTCGGCTGGGGCAGCAATGCGCCTGCTCCCGCTGCCATGATTGTGCACCCATAACAACCTATTGCCTCTTCCGGGCGTGCACACTCGTGCGCCGCGGTCTGATCCGGAACTAATGCTCCCGGAAGATCATTTCCGGTGACGCACATCCGTCCATCGGACGCTGGAACTGCTACAGCGGGCCGCAATGCTGCCTATACTTACACCTGTTCATGATAATGAGGTATTGTATTTGAGATATATAGCAGGGAAACTGCCTACACTCTGTACCCCTGACGAAGTCGCCCTTAGTGGCGACGAAACGCGTAGGGCTCTGCTGGGACCCCTTACTTGCTACTTGTGACTTAGATGCCAGGTGTGATGGATGGATATTGATGTGATTTGACAGCAGGTTTGCTTTGCCCCAGGTCTTATTCTGCTTTTTCAAGCCATTACATTGCTAGGAGGTACATTTTAGTACTGCTCACTATTAGATTGTGGCTTAGGAATTGTGATCAGGTGTGGACTGGGTTAAGGTGAAGTGCTTAGCATCTATCATTCTGCTTTGATTTTCCTTGCTTACACCATTGTATTGGCACTTTATTATAATGTGTGACACATTTATCTGTTATATAGCTTAAATTGTATAGATTTCCTTATTAGAACTAACTTATATTGTGAAACACTTTATATATTTTTTGGTCACATAAATTTTGTAGCTTGGATAGGGGTACCTTGATCATATTTATATTGTTTGACCATATGCTCTTTTTTGTTCGTTTTCATGTTCTAATAAATATTTTAATTTGGATGCCTAAAAATCATCGTGTGCACTGTTTTTCTGAGAAGAGCAACAAAATTTTTGCAGGCGGGAGGGGGGAGGGGCCAGGTTTTATGAACTGCCCCGGGCCCATGATCCACTTAATCCACCACTGAATGTGACCCTAGCCTTATATACACATATACAGGGATGGATAATGCAGTACATAAACCAATTGAGGTAAAGTATAACACAAGACTTGGTCAGAGTTGGGGTGGGGGAGAGAGCATCTGTGGCAGTAAACATCAGTGTCCAGAGATAAAAAGCAGATAGATTTGTGTCCTTTGGTTAGTTGTTTCTTCAAGATTTGGAGATTCCTAAATTAATGTAGAAAGACATAAATTCTTAGCAAACACACACACATATATAAAAAGACATAAATCCATGTGACACACTCATTCCTTGTCTGAATGTTTCAAAGGTCAACATTTGTTAATATTCTCAGACTTTTCTGATTCTTTGAGATTTGAAGTTACCTTTCAAAGCTACTATTATCCTTTAAAAGTGTAGAAAAACGTTTTATAACTTACTCATTAGTGATGATGTTGAGGATGGAGAGACATGTTTATATAGGGTTAAAAATATCACAACTCTTCTCTAAAATATATATATCGTAATTTGGAAATGTCATGTTGTCATGTTGTCTGTTATACACTAGATGGTGCCCACGCTCCATAAATATATCTGAGATATAAGCCAACCCATTAAGGGAGGAATTTAGATATTAGAATAATTTGATAAGAATTGACCAATTAGGAGATGATCACTTTGTACAAAGTTCCAGAATTCTAACACGCGTTTTTCTTTCTGTATAAAAATATGTGTTTCAATAAACGCTTCCGCAGTGTTTAATCTCATTTGGCGTAGGCATGAGTAAGGCTTGAGACGGCTCTGGTGTCCGTATCATTTACTTGCGATAATGCAGACGTGCATAATTGCCTATATATATAATTAGGAGTGACTGGTGGACTTGTGATTGAACTGAGACCCTCAACAATGATAATGAGCTGGGGCTATATTCTTTAGTCACTAAGGCGTGCCATCTTTGTCCTAATATCACGCCTTAATAGGCGTGATCTTCAATGTATATTGTAATTGCGATTCGCGTCATTTCCAGCATCGGGTGATGTCAGTACACCCACACCACATGCACAGTGCGATGCTTGAAGCGTGCAGAGCGGCGCGGGTGTACTTACGTCACCCGATGCAGGAAATGACGCGATTCGTGTCATTACAGACCCATTGCAGCCCAGGCAGCACCCAGGAGAGCTGGGAGGCGCTGATTACAATATGCATTGAAGATCACGCCTATTAAGACGTGATATTAGGACGAAGATGGCCTGCCTTAGGGGCTAAAGAATATAGCCCCAGCTAATTATCATCACTAATGAGTAAGTTATAAAACGTTTTTCTACACTTTTAGAGGATGCTTTTCTGAGCAAAAAGGAGTGTGGGATTAGTGAAGGGATGCTGCAGGGACATGTTTTGATAGCTTAGGAGGCATTTTGGGGGTGACAGGATCCCTTTAAACTCCACAAAGTTCAAGTCTGGACTTTGTATGGCCATCATCCGCAGTCGCCCTCTATGAGGAGGGAATAATAGTCCATCAACAAGCTGGTAAAGCAGCAACTTATCTTCCCCTTGTGCCCAGGCGGGTTCTGCCTGTTTGAGTTTCCTGAGTGCCTCCTGCAAGCTTAAAGCAAAGTCTCTCTCTCTCTGTTGTGGCTTTTGCCGGCACCCAAAGAATCTCATCTTAACTCAGGCATCCACACTGGTCTCAAAAGTGGCTTTAAACCTGGTCATTACATGTTCTACAGTGTCTTTATCGTCATCTGACCAGGACATCACTTCCCGCTGTGCATGTCCAGTTAACTGTCCCAGAAGTATGCTGACATGCTGGCCCTCCGTAAGGAGATATATGCTATAATAACTGTCCAGTTTTATTTTAAAGTCAGTTAAGGTATTGGGCTCAACTGAGTATTGCGGCAGCCATGTTGCGCCCGGGGCGTACGGCATCAGTAATGGCATGATCGGTGACATCCCTTGCCCTCCAGCACCACTGGGTGCTCTGTCATCTCGCTGTGCTAGGGTCCGCTGGCTGTGACATCTTTCCACCCTCTTAGTTAACGCTGACCCTCTCGGTCTTCTGCTTCCGTCGGGGTGCGCAAGAATCGTTCTGGCGTGCAGCAGGGTTTTGCGTCCCCGCCAGATGTCACCATAGCGCAGGCTGGGCCTCGCTTTGCTCTCTTTACAAGTTGCGCGCCCCCTCCTCCTCCCGTGCGCCACGCACTTAACAATGTCAACAGTTCCAACCACGTATTTTATACAGTTCACGGCACACAGTACCCGGTTTAACGGGCACGGTATCCTGTTCGTGATGCCAGAAAACTGACGCACCCCCGGCTATGGAGTACTAGGGAACCGGGCCGGTGGCAGTCTCTCGGGGATCACGGTAGTTGTAACCCTTTTCCGTGGCCTGGGATCAGTCCAAAAAGGGGTATTTACAGGGGATGTGTCGTGACGCCACCCTGGGTATGTGGTAAGTAGAACCACCGCTGCTGTATTCCTGCTAGGGATGGTGACTTGGGGCAGCATGGATGGTAAGCCCTCCTCGGTTAGGGCTGAGGGTCCCCAGGGCAGGAGTAGTTGGGATGGATGGGTTTGATGAGGGATTGCACACAGTGCAGTTCACTTACTTTGCTGCTGCAGCTTCTTCCAGCCAGTGTGCAGGGGAGGCAGGGATGTAGCACCTCATGTGGAGGTCTCTTCTGTGGTGCTGGGAAGAAAGCAGTCTCCGGCTCTGCAGGTGGCATTCAGTTGTTGTGCACAGATTAGTAGACGCAAATAAGGCACACAAACTCCTGATAGCCATTCTCAGTCCGTTTACTAGAGTATAAGTAGTTGTTACTTGTTACAAGCTGTCCCTGGAGTCTGGAGAGCAGTTCAGGGTAATTCTCACCAGGCCGAGACGTATTGGCTTCCTCACTGTACTGGTGTAGTGGCCCTGCAGTTGCTTCAGCTAGGCTGCCGGCCCTGTCTCTGTCTGCGTTGACCAGTCTGACAGGCAACTCAAGTCCTTCACTTTCCTGCCTTCACCTGGGGAGTCAGTGTTTCTGGATTCTATGCGTTGCTGTGTCCCTGGCACTGGGTAGCTTAAGAATATGGAGTCTCCCACTTTCCGGTGTTGACTGCCGGTATGTCTGAACTTGTACAGTCTTGGACTCTGGTGTCCATTCTTGTGGTGTTCCTCTGGGGGAGGGGAAGCAAGGTGATGCAGCCTCCTAGTAGCATTCTGTCTCTCTCTCCTCTTTCCTCAGACCCTAGCCTTAGCCCTGGTGTTCGTTGTGGAACTCTGAGATAGGCTTTGTGGCGCCCCGCAACGAGTGCGTCACAAGGGAGTATTGCAGCCGCAATATTCTCTGACAAAGCAGTGCAATAGTTAACTCTGAGATCCAACCCAACATGCAACACCTAGAACAGAGGACCAATCCTAGGTCCTGGTGGGTGGAGTGTTAGGGTAGTGAAATAGAACACACAATAATCTAGATAGTTGGAACACAGTCAAGTCAAGGATCTAGAACCTAGAACACAGAACTTGGAGAGGAGCGGGGGCTCCGCACCCCGTGCGGGCCCCTGGGCCGTCACCGGTCGGGTGTCCGCACCTGAGGCCTTAACTACCGGGATTGGGCATTTCTACACGGGTTCCCAAAAGACTCCCGTGCCCACAACTCACAGCCGGTTCACTGGTACCGAAGCTGGCAGCAGTTCACCTCTGCCACGCGAACCAGCCCCGTGGAGGATCAGCTTTACAGGAGCACCCCACCACCAGCCAGTTTCCAGTCGTCTAACCAGCGGTGTACCCACTGAGGGATCCAAGGCTCCCCAAAGCATCCAGAACGTACATCATGGATAGGGCATTGAAGCAGCCTCCCCGTACCCGACCTGGTATTCCTGGGCGACGCTGGTAAAAACAAACTAAGGAGGTAGAAAGGAGGTACACTGCAGATCTCTGAGGAGCACTATCACTGCTAAGTCCACCCGGTCTTCTACTCAACCACTGTAAGCCATGTACTGCCTGCTGGTTACAGTAAAGACCCGTTGCAGAGACTATCTGTTTCCGTGTCTCCTTATGAACTGTCCGTCATTAACTAAAGGTAACCGCAGCTGCCACACAACATCTTGAGCAGCTCCAGCCTCCGGGGATCACCGCTCAGCCTGTGGGGAGCGTAACATCTTGCTGCTGTCCATCACCCCGGAGGTTCCGCAGCGTCGGTAGCCCTTACCGAACTTCTCATAGGTGGCGTCACGAAGAAAACAAATTAAATCCCCTTTAATCTGTTCCCGTAAGACGTCCTTAATTTTGATCTGCACTACACCGGGCCCCACTACCGGCAGGCGCGGTCCACCCGTGACAAGGAAGGAGAAGAATCGCCTGTATCAACCGGAGTCCGCCGGCCGCGGTGAGTCAGAATTTGGCGTCACGAACAGGATACGAGCAGGCCCGTTATCCAACGGGTATATTGTGCTTAAACTGGACTTTATTGTCTACAATTGGACTTTGTTCGTCCCAAAAAGAACTTTCCCGCCTTTACACCATTGGGTCAAGATGGCGCCCAAGATGGCGTTCCCGCCACAAGAAGCCGCCACGTGTAAGCCCAGGAGTGAGTCAACCCCCCCCCTCATCGTGGGAGGGCTAAAGACGAAAGGCGCCAAACTCTTTGTCCGCCCTGATTGCTCGAATCAACCATGGGGGCGGACCCCAAAGACTTTTCCCACGATTGGACTACAAAAGCCCAGAGGAAATGGGAATGTCATAGACACACCGACAGAAAGAGGAGACTTCTTCACCAGCTCTACCAGAACGTCTTACCGGTTGAACGGGTGTGGTTTCCCTCCAAGAAGAATGGCCAGCATGAGACTCCAAGACCTGATGCGGGAGGTCGAGGCGGAGGCCAGAGCAGCCGTCAGCCAACCAGGTCCGGATCCTGCCCTTACTATAGACGGCAGCCCCGACTTCTGGCTAGAAGCTCTACAAGACCTCCGGGTGCGGTTACTAGAGACAGTGGAATGGACGATCCGTAGCTGGAGCGCGACCCTAGGCAGACGACTACACCATGCGATGCAGCAGAGCCGACCGGGTACAGCTTCTCCAAGCCCAGACGACGTCACCAGCTTCTCGACCGCCTCACCATCGCCTACCACCTGCCCTGCTCCGTCACCAGAGCCCATAGACTGTGTCATTCCGGTGGAGGCCGCAACTCGACCCGTTCCAGCGACCAACTTCGCAACCGATCCCGTTCTTGAGCCGGAGCTCATAACACGCTCCATGGAAGAACTCGATCTCTACCAGGTTCCCACTGAGGGACCCGCGACATGTTTCACCACTACAGAGACAGTCGCCTGTTTTATCCCCGTACCGGAGGCTTCCCTTGCCATTGCCGAGGCCTACCTGGTAACCGGGATTTAAACACCTCTACCTGCGGAAACAGATGAAGAGGCAGGCAGCCTGGAAGCCCTGCAGGACGTCCCTACGGAAGGATCCGCAGCACCACCACCCTGTTGTACAACGGAACAAGCTTCAACGTCTCTCATCATCGAGCAGCCTGATGTGATCATCGAGGAAGAGGTCGGAGAGGATGACGACGAGACCCACAGCACCGCTGAGGATTTCGACACCGGGTTCGCTTGGGGAGACAACAAGGAACTTCCTTCCGGGCACACAGCTCGGGTACACTGGTCGGGTGCACTGCCGACACCTTCCCCTGTGCCGTTCCACCGGGTTCCGATACAGACAGCCCGCCAAGTTCAAGCTTCCCGCCAAACCACCAGCTCCATTACTCATCTCTACACCCCGAGCCGTAACGACGGAGATGTACGCCAGAGACGACGAGAGGAGTGGCAAGCCCGAGAACGTGCCAACATGCAGGCCCGTGCCGAGGCTCGCCGCCAGCCGCCGCTGCCTGATGAACTCCGCCGTGAAGGTAGAATTTCCACCTTTAACTTACATACCGGGTGGGGGTTCGCTTGGGAGGTGGGTTTGAATGAGGAGGTGTTTGTGGGGCGCCGGGACGTTGAGTCAAACTTGCCAAGAGGACATCCCGATCGCGACCTATACCGGGGCGATATTATCACCTACGAGCGCTACGCTTGTGCAGATGGGTGGTTTGCTATCCGGGTGCGCCATCACCCTCAGAGCCAGTGACTTTAAAACTTGAACTTCCTCAATGACTCTGTTCCCGTTAATCACATGACTGTGTGATCTCGCGGCTACGCCTGGACTCTAGTTAAAGTACAGCCGACCGCCGCCGGGTCCGCACAAAGTGATTACCTGTTTCTTTGCTTATATCACCAAAGCATATCTTTACCTGTTTTTCTATTTTAATAAAAGTGTGTTCATATATGTATAAAAATGCAAAAACCTCTGTAATGTGAGTAGTTTGACGCTTGGGGACAAGCTGATTTAACCAAGGGGGAGTGTGGCGCCCCGCAACGAGTGCGTCACAAGGGAGTATTGCAGCCGCAATATTCTCTGACAAAGCAGTGCAATAGTTAACTCTGAGATCCAACCCAACATGCAACACCTAGAACAGAGGACCAATCCTAGGTCCTGGTGGGTGGAGTGTTAGGGTAGTAAAATAGAACACACAATAATCTAGATAGTTGGAACACAGTCAAGTCAAGGATCTAAAACCCTAGAAACACCAGAACTTGGAGAGGAGCGGGGCTCCGCACCCGTGCGGGCCCTGGGCCGTCACGGTCGGGTGTCCGCACCTGAGGCCTTAACTACCGGGATTGGGCATTTCTACACGGGTTCCCAAAAGACTCCCGTGCCCACAACTCACAGCCGGTTCACTGGTACCGAAGCTGGCAGCAGTTCACCTCTCCCACGCGAACCAGCCCGTGGAGGATCAGCTTTACAGGAGCACCCCACCACCAGCCAGTTTCCAGTCGTCTAACCAGGGGTTTGTACCCACTGAGGGATCCAAGGCTCCCCAAAGCATCCAGAACGTACATCATGGATAGGGCATTGAAGCAGCCTCCCCGTACCCGACCTGGTATTCCTGGGCGACGCTGGTAAAAAACAAACTAAGGAGGTAGAAAAGGAGGTACACTGACGGATCTCTGAGGAGCACTATCACTGCTAAGTCCACCCGGTCTTCTACTCAACCACTGTAAGCCATGTACTGCCTGCTGGTTACAGTAAAGACCCGTTGCAGAGACTATCTGTGTCCGTGTCTCCTTATGAAACTGTCCGTCATTAACTAAGGTAACCGCAGCTGCCGCACAACATCTTGAGCAGCTCCAGCCTCCGGGGATCACCGCTCAGCCTGTGGGGAGCGTAACATCTTGCTGCTGTCCATCACCCCGGAGGTTCCGCAGCGTCGGTAGCCCTTACCGAACTTCTCATAGGTGGCGTCACGAAAAAAAAAATTAAATCCCCTTTAATCTGTTCCCGTAAGACGTCCTTAATTTTGATCTGCACTACACCCGGGCCCCACTACCGGCAGGCGCGGTCCACCCGTGACAAGGAAGGAGAAGAATCGCCTGTATCAACCGGAGTCCGCCGGCCGCGGTTGAGTCAGCTTGGCACGGCCCTTTTACTCTCAGGTCCTCTGCACTGTTCTCGCTGACACTGAACTGCGCTGTTCACAGCCCTCTGGGGACTGAACTGAGCTTGTTGCTCCTCAGACCAGAATATATAGGGAAGCTCACCTGAAGCCAGACTTGGTCTCCCCTTCTGGCTGGGAGGTATTGGTGTTGCTTGTGTGTTGCCTGAGTGGAATACCCTTTACTGCTCTCTGGTGAACCTACTAATGGTGACACCTGTGGCATTTCGACTCTGGGGTGCCACATATACATAATGGTACCTTTCTATGTCTCCACTGCCTGCAGTGTTCACATGTATTAATTACCTATTGAGTAGTCCATTAGGTATAGATTTGTTTCAATAATAATACCCCATCGCTACCAATAGGACAGTTGTTCTTGTTTATACAGGGTTATATTTGTATTTTAATTGCTGATAATTAAATGTTTTTTAATGAGATGAATAGGGTTCAAGATATTGAATAAATAAAGTTTTGAAAGTTTTAGGCATTCGTACGTGTCCAGGAAGTTCTATATTCAGCATGTGTCAGTGAGCTATAGACATGTAAACATTGTTAGCATTATAACAATTCATAATTATCTACTTACATAATCATAAAGTCCTGTTGGGCATCAAGTCCCAGCCGTCATATTGTCCAGATATCAAGCACTGCGGCAGCCATATTTTGCACACCCAAGTGATGGGTTTTGTACATATGAGACCCGCTGGTGGTAACAGGTTCTTGCACGCTTCCCCCGTGGTGCTCCAGCATCCCGCACCCGATGCCACCTGCAACCGCAGAGACAATCACCACAGAGACCGATGCTTTCATATCACTCGCTGCTCCATCGCATCTAACCCGCCGCCTTGCCATAGAAAAATATTGGCGGGATGCCCCGTTAAATAAGCGCCATCTTGAAATTCAAATGTTTCAAGATGTAAACAAAGATGGGCGCAGTCCCGATGCAAAAAGGGGGTGTACAGCGGGGGCAGAGAGAGAGCGTGCGCAGAGGAGGAGGAGAGGGTGCACAGCAAGGGAGAGGGGACAACCAAGGGGCACCGGGGGTACAGGGGGACACAGAAGTACGGGAGCCCCAAAAGGGGAAGGGGGGCCCAAGTTAATTCAGAGCAACGAAAAATCACAGTGAGGGGAAAGGGTTAGAAAAGAAAATGGGGCACATAGAGCAAACTGGATTACATAGAGGGCCAGGGGGGCAAGGGACAGTGCACAGGGAGGGGGATAGAGAGCACATCAGGGGGCATAGAGATTGCACTGGGGGCAGAAAAAGCACCCACAATGGGGCATACGCGAGCACAGGGGACAAAGGTTAGGCACACAGAGGGCAGGGAGAGCACATGTGCACTTTCGCAGCTGCCATTCTTTGGGACACTTGGATATACAAAGATGGCTGCAGTGTAGCACATCAAACTGTCCCACATTGTCAGATTGGAACTTTGTGGGGAGCTAATAAGTGGATAATAGAGGTAGTTTGTCTAATTTGTATGCATAAATGATTTCTGTCTGTGTTTTTTCCTTTAAGCAAAAACGGCTTGGCTGTGATACGGACGGTGAATTAGCAATAGGGCTTGATGTCAGCTGCCATAAAAATCTGACATCAAACCCACTTTAGTTCCCGACTGTAATCAGGGGAATGATGGGGGAAAATGGATGGTGCTCACCAAATACTATTTAGGCGTTGGTGCCAGGACAAAGATTTCCGCAAAATCCGGACTTCAGTACCACTTAGGAAAAAGCCTGGGCACCAGAACTCCTGCGATTTTCAATTCCCTGCAGGACGTCCCTACGGAAGGATCCGCAGCACCACCACCCTGTTGTACAACGGAACAAGCTTCAACGTCTCTCATCATCGAGCAGCCTGATGTGATCATCGAGGAAGAGGTCGGAGAGGATGACGACGAGACCCACAGCACCGCTGAGGATTTCGACACCGGGTTCGCTTGGGGAGACAACAAGGAACTTCCTTCCGGGCACACAGCTCGGGTACACTGGTCGGGTGCACTGCCGACACCTTCCCCTGTGCCGTTCCACCGGGTTCCGATACAGACAGCCCGCCAAGTTCAAGCTTCCCGCCAAACCACCAGCTCCATTACTCATCTCTACACCCCGAGCCGTAACGACGGAGATGTACGCCAGAGACGACGAGAGGAGTGGCAAGCCCGAGAACGTGCCAACATGCAGGCCCGTGCCGAGGCTCGCCGCCAGCCGCCGCTGCCTGATGAACTCCGCCGTGAAGGTAGAATTTCCACCTTTAACTTACATACCGGGTGGGGGTTCGCTTGGGAGGTGGGTTTGAATGAGGAGGTGTTTGTGGGGCGCCGGGACGTTGAGTCAAACTTGCCAAGAGGACATCCCGATCGCGACCTATACCGGGGCGATATTATCACCTACGAGCGCTACGCTTGTGCAGATGGGTGGTTTGCTATCCGGGTGCGCCATCACCCTCAGAGCCAGTGACTTTAAAACTTGAACTTCCTCAATGACTCTGTTCCCGTTAATCACTGACTGTGTGATCTCGCGGCTACCGCCTGGACTCTAGTTAAAGTACAGCCGACCGCCCGCCGGGTCCGCACAAAGTGATTACCTGTTTCTTTGCTTATATCACCAAAGCATATCTTTACCTGTTTTTCTATTTTAATAAAAGTGTGTCATATATGTATAAAAATGCAAAAACCTCTGTAATGTGAGTAGTTTGACGCTTGGGGACAAGCTGATTTAACCAAGGGGGAGTGTGGCGCCCCGCAACGAGTGCGTCACAAGGGAGTATTGCAGCCGCAATATTCTCTGACAAAGCAGTGCAATAGTTAACTCTGAGATCCAACCCAACATGCAACACCTAGAACAGAGGACCAATCCTAGGTCCTGGTGGGTGGAGTGTTAGGGTAGTGAAATAGAACACACAATAATCTAGATAGTTGGAACACAGTCAAGTCAAGGATCTAGAACCTAGAACACAGAACTTGGAGAGGAGCGGGGGCTCCGCACCCCGTGCGGGCCCCTGGGCCGTCACCGGTCGGGTGTCCGCACCTGAGGCCTTAACTACCGGGATTGGGCATTTCTACACGGGTTCCCAAAAGACTCCCGTGCCCACAACTCACAGCCGGTTCACTGGTACCGAAGCTGGCAGCAGTTCACCTCTGCCACGCGAACCAGCCCCGTGGAGGATCAGCTTTACAGGAGCACCCCACCACCAGCCAGTTTCCAGTCGTCTAACCAGCGGTGTACCCACTGAGGGATCCAAGGCTCCCCAAAGCATCCAGAACGTACATCATGGATAGGGCATTGAAGCAGCCTCCCCGTACCCGACCTGGTATTCCTGGGCGACGCTGGTAAAAACAAACTAAGGAGGTAGAAAGGAGGTACACTGCGGATCTCTGAGGAGCACTATCACTGCTAAGTCCACCCGGTCTTCTACTCAACCACTGTAAGCCATGTACTGCCTGCTGGTTACAGTAAAGACCCGTTGCAGAGACTATCTGTGTCCGTGTCTCCTTATGAACTGTCCGTCATTAACTAAAGGTAACCGCAGCTGCCGCACAACATCTTGAGCAGCTCCAGCCTCCGGGGATCACCGCTCAGCCTGTGGGGAGCGTAACATCTTGCTGCTGTCCATCACCCCGGAGGTTCCGCAGCGTCGGTAGCCCTTACCGAACTTCTCATAGGTGGCGTCACGAAGAAAACAAATTAAATCCCCTTTAATCTGTTCCCGTAAGACGTCCTTAATTTTGATCTGCACTACACCGGGCCCCACTACCGGCAGGCGCGGTCCACCCGTGACAAGGAAGGAGAAGAATCGCCTGTATCAACCGGAGTCCGCCGGCCGCGGTGAGTCAGCTTGGCACGGCCCTTTTACTCTCAGGTCCTCTGCACTGTTCTCGCTGACACTGAACTGCGCTGTTCACAGCCCTCCTGGGGACTGAACTGAGCTTGTTGCTCCTCAGACCAGAATATATAGGGAAGCTCACCCTGAAGCCAGACTTGGTCTCCCCCTTCTGGCTGGGAGGTATTGGTGTTGCTTGTGTGTTGCCTGAGTGGAATACCCTTTACTGCTCTCTGGTGACACCTACTAATGGTGACACTGTGGCATTTCGACTCTGGGGTGCCACATATACATAATGGTACCTTTCTATGTCTCCACTGCCTGCAGTGTTCACATGTATTAATACCTATTGAGTAGTCCATTAGGTATAGATTTGTTTCAATAATAATACCCCATCGCTACCAATAGGACAGTTGTTCTTGTTATTACAGGGTTATATTTAGTATTTTAATTGCTGATAATTAAATGTTCTTAATGAGATGTAATAGGGTTCAAGATATTGAATAAATAAAGTTATGAAAGTTTTAGGCATTCGTACGTGTCCAGGAAGTTCTATATTCAGCATGTGTCAGTGAGCTATAGACATGTAAACATTGTTAGCATATACAATTCATAATTATCTACTTACATAATCATAAAGTCCTGTTTGTCATCAAGTCCCAGCGTCATATTGTCCAGATATCAAGCACTGCGGCAGCCATATTTGCACACCCAAGTGATGGGTATGTACATATGAGACCCGCTGGTGGTAACAGGTTCTTGCACGCTATCGCCAGTGGTGCCTCAGCATCCTGCACCCGATGCCACCTGCAACCGCAGAGACACATCACCACAGAGACCCGATGCTACATATCACTCGCTGCTCCATCGCATCTAACCGCCGCGCCTTGCCATATGAGAAATATTGTGCGAGCATGCCCAGTTACTAATACAGCGGCCATCTTTGAACATTCAAATGTTTTCAAAGCTATGTAAACAAAGATGGACGCAGTCTGATGCAAAGAGGGAGTGTACAGCAGAGGGGGCAGAGAGAGAGCGTGCAGCAGAGGAGGCAGAGAGAGAGAGTGCACAGCAGAGGGAGAGGGCACAGACAGTCACAGGGAGCACCGGGGGGTACAGGGGGACACAGAAGTACTGGGAGCCACAGAGAGCAAGGGGGCCACAGAGTTCACATTCAGAGCCAACAGAAAGTGCACAGTGAGGCAAAGGGTAGCACATAGAGCACAACTGGAGTACATAGAGGGCACAGGGGGGCAGACAGTGCACAGGGAGGGGGTAGAGAGCACACAGGGGGCATAGAGAGTGCACTGGGGGGCAGAAAAAGCACACAATGGGGCATAGAGAGCACAGGGGGACAAAGAGCGCACACAGAGGGCAGGGAGAGCACATGTGCACTTACGCAGCTGCCATGTTTGGACACTTGGATATACAAAGATGGCAGCAGTGTAGCACATCACACTGTCCCACCATGTCAGATTGGAACTTTGTGGGAGCTAATAAAGTGGATAACGAGGTGTTTGTCTAATTTGTATGCAATAAATGATTTCTGTCTGTGTTTTTTCCCTTTACGCAAATGGCTGGCTGTGATACGGACGGCTGACATTAGCAATAGGGCATGATGTCAGCTGCCATAAAAATCTGACATCAACCCCTTTATTACCCACTGTAATCAGGGAATGAGGGAAAATGGATGGTGCTCACCAAATACTTGTAGGCCGTTGGTGCCAGGCAAAGATTTCCCGCAAATCCGGACTTCAGAACCACTTTAGAAAAAGCCGGCACCAGACATCTCCGATTTTCAATTTTTTCATCAGCTGCTAGTGCCCCCACTTGGCTAAACACAAAGGGTAGTTATCCTTGTGGGGGTGCAAGATGCGGTTTATGCAGATATATGACAAAGTCTATGGTATTTAAAAGCTTCACAGCAGACAGAAACCATAGGGTTAATGGTTACATTAATTGTAACACAACTCATTTAGTATATCTGGCTTCATGTCTGCTGTGTAAAAAGAATTATGTAGGCTGTACAATTAGACCCCTAAAAAAACGGTTAGGAGAACACATCTCAGGTTCAGATCCAAACTCAAGGACTCAAAATAGAAATATGTCAGGTTTATCGCGACATTTTAGAGATGCCCATAATGGAAACCTGTCTAGTTTAAGGGTTCAAGGAATTGAAAGAATTCCCCGGAATATAAGAGGGGGGGATTGGGGTCGCAGGGTACTAGAGAGGGAATTTTTCTGGATAATAACTCTTAACCCAGGTATCCAGAAGGGCTCAACTATCGTACAGATTGTACATACTTTTATTAAATAGTACCATATATATATGATGGGTAAAATCACCATGACAACTATCATGACAATAGGCATTGATGTATTTATGTGCAAAAGACTGTATGGTGGTGAGGATTTGATTATGTGTTCAGTTAATTCTCATGCACTAAGGTTTACGATTAGGCATAATTGATGGATAGGCCCCTCCAGCCTATAGGATGATTAGTATCTAATTAAGTTTAGGGGAGAAGTTGTAAGTTTTAAAAAGCTTTCTGTGACCATTTGTTTTATGACAATTCTGGGGCAGCTGCTGGCTGCGATTTTCAGTGTGGGGGGCCCAGACCGATTTGCCTCGCCACGCTGAGAATTACAGCCCCCCAGCTGTCTGGGTTACCTTGGCTGGCAATAGAAAATACGGTGGAGCCCACGCCAATTTTTTAATTAAATAGTTAAACAATTGATGAAAATAAGGGCTCCCCTGTATTTTTCATTGCCAGCAAAGGTAACACCAGGCAGCAGGGATTAGCAGCCAGTAGCTGCCTGGTTTACCTGTGTTGGCAATAGAAAATACAGTGAATCCCTACACCTTTTTTACCAGGAAATTAAACACTTTATTAGTTAAAAAAAACAGTTTTTTAAGTAAAAATACTTTTATTTACATACATTGGGAGAGAACAAGGGGGGAGAGAGACAGGGGTGAGACCGCACAGGGGGAAACATGGCCGCTGCCCCCAGTGCCACAGAGCCTGCCCTCCTCATGATGTCAAAGCCCTCCCAATGCAATAGCATTGGGCCAACATCTATTAATTAATAAAACCAAAATAATATGAACCTAAATTGATTATTATTAGCCTCCTTGACAGTTTGTGACAACATAACAGCATCAATATGAAAGCACCAAAAAAGTAATGACACTTTATTACATTGATAGTATTTTTTTTTTACATTTAATTCCCACAAATGCGCTCAATTCGTCTGCAAATATGATCTAATGAGACAAATACAAAAATGTTAATTATTTTTAAAGAAAATATTTCTCCACATGTAATTGATAATTTTCTGATATTGTTTTTATTCTTTGTACAGTCTCGTCTTTGTAGATTTTACAGTTTTCTGTCAGCACGTACAGTCATAGTTATATTTCTGAACACAGTGCACGCCATCGCATCGTCAACATTTTATCATTTCAAACCTATGGTGAAATAGCATTGCAGACACTGACCAGCTGATTGCTTGGCAGCACATCTTGCCCTAGGGCAATTTTATGTGGCTTTCTTCTGACACTTATGAACAAATCTAAAAAAGATTGCATAAATGCCTGAAGTGTAAAACAGCTCTGCTTTTGCAAGACAGATAAATATGTACATCTCTGTGGCGCCATATCTCAAGGTATCAGCTATACAGATGGATGTGGCCCTTCATGACCTTCACAAGTATATGTAAAGCCTTTCTCTGATAAGTTAGAGACGGTCAGGGGGCATTTAAACCTCCTTTTCAGTTCTACACTCAGTTTAGATATCACTCTTATCACAAAGCTTCAGTTGACAAATTAGCAATTAAGCGAACCGACATATAACAATGTAATGTAATATATTTTTATATCTTGGGGGTGTGCGTTAGGATGATATTTTTATACATTCTTAGCAGAAAATTATGGTGCATTTTTCATCCCGAAGTTCGTTTAATTTTGGAAAAGCCACTTTTTTTCTTTCTTCATTCAGTGCTATCCTATTAATTCCACACAACATATTGTTATAAACACTTATTGGTCCATGTGTGTATGAATTTTATTATTCTGTTAACAATATATTTTTCCTCAATAAAATGTGCATTTGAATGTTGACACTGAATGTCCGTAATCTGGTACCAACATTTTTCCACAGCTTGTTGATGTGTACTCCTATCACAAAGAATGATGATAATTAGACAGCTCCTATCACACTCTTACAATGTTCCAGAAGATGATGGATCGGGCTCCCTCACTGTTTAGTATTACTAATAATAAATTGTGTTACCGTATATACTCGTGTATAAGCCGAGTTTTTCAGCACATAAAATGTGCTGAAAAGTCCCCCCTCGGCTTATACACGGGTATATACGGTACCTATGTATGTATAACAGCCCCCCCCCCCCGTGGTCTCCCCCCCCGCCGTATATACAGCCCCCCCGCGGTATCCAGGGCCCCCCTTGCTGCACCTGTAAAGGAAGATGTCGGTATACTTATCGCTGCTGCCGCCGCCTCCGCTCCGCTTCTCGGTCACCGCGCTGCTCCGGCCGGGTCTTCATGCTTCCTGTTCCTTCTCCGGCGCTCAGGAAATGACGTCATTGTTCGAGCGTCGGAGAAGAAACAGGAAGCATGAAGACCCGGCCGGAGCAGCGCGGTGACCGAGAAGCGGAGCGGCGGCGGCTGCGGCAGCAGCGATAAGTATACTGACATCTTCCTTTACAGGTGCAGCAAGGGGGGCCCTGGATACCACGAGGGGGCTGTATACAGCTGGGGCTGCTGTATACAGCTGGGGCCCCTGTATACTAATGGGGGGGGGTCTGTATACCCCTGGGGCTGCTGCTGTATATACCCCCTGGGGCTGCTGCTGTATATACCCCCTGGGGCTGCTGCTGTATATACCCCCTGGGGCTGCTGCTGTATATACCCCCTGGGGCTGCTGCTGTATATACCCCCTGGGGATGCTGCTGTATATACCCCCTGGGGCTGCTGCTGTATATACCCCCTGGGGCTGCTGCTGTATACTACCACTGGGGCTGCTGCTGTATACTACTACTGGGGCTGCTGTATACTACTACTGGGGCTTCTGTATACTACTACTGGGGCTGCTGCTGTATATACTTCCCCCCTGGGGCTGCTGCTGTATACTACCACTGGGGCTGCTGCTGTATACTACTACTGGGGCTGCTGCTGTATACTACTACTGGGGCTGCTGTATACTACTACTGGGGCTGCTGCTGTATATACCACTGAGGCTGCTGTATACTACTACTGGGGAGGCTGTATACTACCTCTGGGGCTTCTGTATACTACCACTGGGGCTGCTGTATATATCTCTGGGGCTGCTGTATACTACCACTGGGGCTGCTGCTGTATATACCACTGGGGAGGCTGCTGTATATACCTCTGGGGCTTCTGTATACTACCACTGGGGCTGCTGTATATATCTCTGGGGCTGCTGTATACTACCACTGGGGAGGCTGCTGTATATACCTCTGGGGCTTCTGTATACTACCACTGGGGCTGCTGTATATATCTCTGGGGCTGCTGTATACTACCACTGGGGCTGCTGCTGTATATACCACTGGGGAGGCTGCTGTATATACCTCTGGGGCTGCTGTATACTACCACTGGGGCTGCTGTATATATCTCTGGGGCTGCTGTATACTACCACTGGGGCTGCTGCTGTATATACCACTGGGGAGGCTGCTGTAACACTGCTGGGGCCTGTATGTACCACTGGGGAGGCTGCTGTATACCACACTTCTGGGGGCTGTATACTACCACTGGGGAGGCCTGTATACCACTGCGCGGGCCTGTATACCACACTGCTGGGGCTGTATACCTGTGCTGGGGTCCACCCTCGGCTTATACACGAGTCAATAGGTTTTCCCAGACTTTGGGGGCAAAAGTAGGGGGGTCGGCTTATACACGGGTCGGCTTATACACGAGTATATACGGTAATTAGGAGACTATAAATAAGAAGCACAGCAGGCTGAAGTGGTACTGGGTCTAGCTGCACATGTGATGTCGTGCTGATGCATTATAAAAATTGAGAGAAGAGCGTAGGGGAATAGAGTGCAAGGTGAGATCAAGAAATCAATTAAGTGTTCAAAGGTAAAAAAAAAAACGGGTACTGCAAATATGAAAATATGTGAATGCTTCTTTAATGTCCCCTAAGGTGGATCTGCAGGGACATAGGTTTATGTAGACTGGCAGGTTTCAATATTAACCTTTTGAGATCAGCTTGTTGTCAAAGGGCTGCTCTAATAAGTAGAGAATGTCCAAAGTGGATAACACCTTTTACTTAATTACTTACAAAAAAGAAGAATTTACAGGCGCAGGTTAAAAAATGTCTGGCAAATTGAAAGGGAAAAAAGACACAAACAATGGATGAATGGTGGATATGTTATATTAATGTATCTGAATCAAGAGATTGGATGTTGCATTACAGTAATGAATGGGATGATGAAGAAGTGCTCCATGTCTTTTGCCAAACATAGTGGCAGAAATGTAAGTTTAAATGGTTGTTTGGTGCTGGTTTAGTAGGAAGTGTTCACAACATGTAAAGAATAATAAACAGCAAGTATTCCATGTATTTTTAAGAATGTTGGTAGATCCCTTGTGCTTTATACAAGTGTCACTTAGAGAAGAGAAGTGAGTCTGGGGTACACTTGGCTCATCGTAACCATTTTGAGCTCTTCAGGAAAAATCATCATGGGAAAGTTGGTTAAAATTTGCCAGAAAGCCAGCAAAGGATAGCGTATCTAGCTGATGAATGGCAGTACTGTCCCGGACTCACATCCAAAGATGATATTTAGAATTTTTTATCTGGTGTGTTAAAGTAGAAGATACAACGCATTTCAGATACAGTATATATCCATCTTCAGGTATCATAAAGACACAGCACTGATCCTCTTGGAGGGGGCCCATGCAGGTTAGTTAATGATGAGGGCAATCTGAAATGTTGTTCAGGCTCTGGGGGGCCCATGGCCAGATTGCAGTGCTCCAGGTATGTAGTGATCCTGTAGCATCGCTGTACAATACAAGCAGCAGACCAGAGCTAAAGACAGAAGACATGGATTACATCGAAGCAAGGATTTTTGTTTAATAAAGAGAAAGTCTCTAAATATGTTTTGTGTTTTATTTTCGATAAAAATAATTTTCTCTGTGTTTTTTTTATGTTTGCTAGAAATTTTCTGTGTTAGCGTGATTGGCTGTAGTGCCTGTCACACATATAGAAGTGTGAAAATAAATAAATATTTTTTAAAAAATGACGTAGCGCTCCACGGAAATTTTGATTGTGAGCGCAGATAAAGCAGACAGCTACAGGCTACGACCTCCAGCTGCCTGGCTTTACCTTGGCTGGCGATCAAAAGACAGGGAAGCCCAATATTTTTTTTTTACAATTTTTAAATAAATAATGAAAAAAAAAATGTGTGGGCTCCCATCGTATTTTGATTGTCAGCCAGGTAAAGTCAGGCAGCTAGGGGCTGTGAGTCTCAGCATGGTAAGATCCAAGCATTCTGGGCCCCCATAATGAAAACTGCAGCTGCCCTTGAAAATGGCACATTCATCGTATCGCCATTTCCAGGCATATTACCCAGCTCTTCCATCTGCCCTGGTGGGGGGTGGCATGCTCGATAATAATGGGGTTAGTACCAGCTTTGTATTCTCGGAAGTTACTAGGCCCCAAATTCATGGTGTTACGCGAATTTAGACATGGCCACCATGAATTTCTAGACACAGAGAAAAAAATGTTTTATTAAAAATAAAATACAAAACACATTTAGGGACAGTATCTTTATTTTTAAAAAATCCTCGCTCCAATATAATCCACATCTTCTATCTTCAGCTCTGGTACATCTTTGACATCAGACAAATAGGTCTGATGACAGAGATGAGCAGGCACAGAATGATACTGGAGCACAGTCGTGAGAGAAGCGCTCACTTTACAGCTGGGCTCTGGCCGCCAACAGCCATGAGAAAAGTAATCAGAGTTCACATTCATCCATGAACTGGGATAACCCCGGCATCACACATTGCCGCCTTCAGAGCATGCGCAGTTTGCATGATGAAGTCGGCAATGCACATCTAACAACACCGCGCAAAGCGCAGGACTAGAAATGACATCCGGCCTGCTCACCCACAATGCACCAAACCGGAAATGACGTCTGACGCGTCATACCCGGAAGAAGAAGACGAATTTAATATTGAGAGTGCGTTGGGGGATGAATTCTCACACCCAGCAGGGGGTGCTAACAGCAGCAAGGAGGGAAAACAGAGCCTTGGAGATCACCTAGTCAGTCTTCAGACAGTAGACTGGATGCTGCATTTACATACGAAAATGTCAGTGTCAATCTCATTTTTCACAGCCAATATAGGACAGTTTTAGGTGAGACAGGGATCACTAGGGATGTGTTAGGAAGGTGCATGGACAGGTAGTCATAAGTTAAGAGGTAAAAACAACCTGACAGGTTCCCTCTAAAATAATTTGTGGAATAGTCACAGAAAGACTGATTAAATTATTTTTATTGGGCAGTGGTAGCCTATCCATGAGTGTTGCGTGGCCAAAAGCATAATAATGATGGGGTACAAATATGTACTTAGGGGCACAGTGTGGGAGTTTTTTATATTCAGGAGACAAATGTATATATAAAATATATGTGACCTTGTTATTTTCAAGGCTGTTGTGATCAGTGTGACAAGGTGAGTCGTTGCTGCGAGATGTCGACATAAAGGTCTGACAAGATGGGGAAGAAACAACAGAAAACTAATCAGCTGAGGTGTCAGCAGTAAGTCACTGAATAGAAAGATTTATTCTCTACCGTATGTGTCACGGGCGGCTATAGCAGACGAGGGGAATAGTAGCTGACCCTGTTCCCAGAATTACCTCTAAAAATGAGGATGTCTGGGCCACTACCATTGCCCTGTACCCCCTTTATGTGGATCCTCTGAATCCTTAACCAGGCATATCCAGAAAGTTCCACATCTTTTGAGTGTAGATCTGTGAAAGGTGTTACAAATATTAAGCACTAGGGGTAATTTAAGTTGAAATAACATCGGGCTGAAAATGGACGATACCCTAAATGGACCTGTAACTCTGGAACTAAGTGCCCCAGCTGCAGATCTCCACCTGATGTAGTTAGACAACATTTACACAAAATCATTCACTCTCAGGTCTGGACCTGAACATTTATTAACATACATCCGGTCAGTGTCAGAGGGTGCTTCCCTAGGAGGCCAAACAATGGAGGCATGTCCCGAAGCCTCAGGACTCCCTTCCTTGAGGTGCACAGTGGGAGCGACCACCCTCCCCTGACCCCTCTTCCCAGGACAATGTCTAGGCCTAACATTAGCCTGAGGCATAGGTTCAGCTTTATCCTCATTCTCTGGTGAGCTCTTAACAACCTCAGCTGGAGATGTAGGAGTAGGTGTAACCAACATGCTAGAAATAGTAGTACAAAGGCAATGACCCTCCCATAAATGACCCCAACTAATTACTTCTCTGGCCCACCAGTCAATCACCAGATTATGTTTCTTCAGTAAAGGAATGCCCAAGACGATGGGAGTAGGTAGATTTTCCAAGATGTAACAGGATAGGGACTCCTAGTGAAGAGTCTCTATACACAAGTTTACATTGTTCACAACTTGGGAACGAACCTTCTGGCTGAGAAGAGTGGAGCCAAAGGTGGAGATATGAATTGATCTCGCTAATGCATTACAGATAAGGCCATGGGTCTGAGTATCCAGTAGATTGACGTTCGCTCTGCTAGTAATAAATACCGACACAGTCTCAGTTTTACCATCAATCATCCCTTGGCAGACAGCGAAAACAGAGACCTGGTAGACCTAGTAAGGAAGGAAATATAAACCCTCTGGTTGTCTTCTTCCACACAACCCGAGGAACATGGCTTCTGAGGCTGAGTAACAGTTTTGGAGCGATGTCGACAGACCTTAGTAAAATGATTAGTTTGACCACAAAAGAAACATACTCTCCCAACCTCATGAACTGCAGACGTTTTAATAGGAGCCTCTGCTCCCCCCAACTGCATTGGTTCCTAAAGTTCAAAACATGGAATCTCCTCAACATGGATGGAACAGGGGAAAAGGTTAGTCTCGGTCTCTCCCTTAGACATCTGTCTACCCTTATGGTTAGGGACATTGCAGCCTCCAATGACTCAGGAGCAGCATATTGAACCAGAGTATTCTAAAGTCTAGCTGACAGACCCAAGCAGAACGGACTCCTGATGGCAAGAACATTCCACTTGGTGTAAGTCGCCCATCTCAAAAAATCCGAGCAGTACTCCTCCACTGCTAGCGTCCACTACTTGAGTTTGCGGAGATTAGACTCAGCAAGAGACACTCCATCTAGCTCACCATACACCTATGCCAAAACAGCAAAAAACTCGTCCACTGACCGCAGAGATGGAGAGTCGGGAGGGAGTGAGGGAGAGTGCCCAAGTCTGTGGAAATTCCTTGAGAAACAAAGTTATAATCTCCACACGCTGTTCCTCACTCCCAGATGAATGAGGGAAAAGCCTGAAATACAGCTTACAGGCTTTTCTGAACACCTGTCTCTTCATCTAGAAAATCTGTCAGGAAGAGATATTTTGGGTTACGGCATAGCCTGGGCAGAAGCCGAGGCTAGATACTCCACAACTTGTTGCAGCTGCTGCACCACCTGACTAGTAACCTCATCAGAGATGGTCTGCATCAAGTATGCAAATGAATCAGCTGTGGCAGTCCTCAGGCTGTGTCATAATGACACAGGGAAAAAGCGGGTAATGTCGTTGAAAATGTCATGCATGACTATAGTGAACGAGGGGAATAGTAGCAGGATGGCAGTGTAACCCTGAAGACTGGGAGTCCCTAGCTGACCCTGTTGCCAGAATTACCTCTAAAGGTGAGGGTGTCTGGGCTGCCACAAATGCCCTGCTCCTGACTACCCCTAGGCTAAAACCCCCTCACCTCCACCCAGAGATTGGAATAGAAACAGCAAAAATAACAAGAGAATTCGATCTGTAATGGATGGTGCTGTATATAACAAGAGGGAACTATGTAATATATGTATATTATACATTTATATCTATATTTGTAATTTAGTTGCCATAAAAGGAGGGAGAACCCAAGCACAATTTCTAGCACAAGGGCTCCAAGCTGTCAAGTGTCCGCCCCTAAATAAGATAATAAGTAGAAGTTAAACACTGAGTAAGTGATAAGGTTTGTGAGGGTGCATTTTATAAATTACAGGTGCATCTCAATGATAAGAATATATTCAAAAAGTTAATATTTCAGTAATTCAATATATCAAGTGAAATGTATATACTATATAGAGTCATTACAAACAGGTGATCTATTTCAAGTGTTTATTTCTGTAAATGTTGATGATTATGGCTTACAGCCAATGAAAACCCAAAGATCATTGTCAGGGAAATATGAATTGTTTTCATGGGTGTAGTAACACAGCCAAAACTGACATAAGGCTTTCCCCCACCACGGGTTTCTGTATACCAGATTCTACAGACAGCCCCTCGCTCTCTTCATCCCCCTCCCCTATCAGGAATCTTTACGACCACCCTGCCATAAACCTATGGCTAAGGAGAACTCAGCTAGTCTGATCTGTTTTTTTGTCCTTACTGAATCCGTTTGTCTTAAGTTACAGTCTTTTAACGTCAAATTAAATTTTTTTTTTATTAGAAATAAAACGAAAAAACATTTAGAGACTCCATCTGTATTATTAGGCTGAAGACACACTGTCAGATTTACTCGCGCGAGTGCAATGCGAGGGAAACTCGCATTGCACTCAGACCAGTGTTGCCATATCAGGAGGACACACTGGTGCGAGGTACCCGCACTAAACTCGCATTGCAAGTCCAAAGCGAGTGCAGTCACAGTATGCTGCGAGTGCACGTGAGTCTAACGTGCGAGTGGGCAATTTAAGTTTATGGGTGCGAAAATATCTCGCACCCATAGAGCACACTGTGCGATAGTCGCACGTGTGTGCTTTAAAAATAGCTTCAAACTGCGGCTGTCAAAGCTACGGAGTTTGAAATTTGCCGGTTTCCTGGTACAGTAAGCAATAATGTTTCCCTGCTGTCACAGCACCGTGGAAAGATTATTCTTTAAAACACATCCACTGTCCAAATGTAACAATTCCAGGGGTTAATCAGCATGTTAACACCCTCTGCAGGCTCTGTGCGGCATGTCAGCACAGAGTCTGCAAAAGGGGGTTAATAAGCCGGTTTCTGCAGGGTTAACACATGTTTGTGTGGTGGCAGAATGTGTCCAGAGAGTGTCCACACTCCCTGGACACGTTGTCATCACACACTGGCTGTGCAGGGGTTAAGAGATGTATTAACATAAAGCCGCTAGTTGTCGGCAATCTGTAATTTACAGTACATGCGGTCTATTCCCTGCTCTGATGAACTGTCCATGGTACTGTAGCATATGGTGT
The DNA here is from genome assembly GCA_033576535.1 of Allobates femoralis. Lineage (NCBI taxonomy): Eukaryota > Metazoa > Chordata > Amphibia > Anura > Aromobatidae > Allobates > Allobates femoralis. Next base: position 759,904,290 of record JARQOC010000003.1, read on the forward strand.
CAGGCGCTGTCCTCCTGCTCTGAGGAGATTTCCCTGGTACAGTACGCAAAGAGTGTACGCAAAAAGTGTAGAATGCCTCTCTCCAGGGTTCTGAAAACAGCCTGCTATTACTGTAATAACATGCTGATTTTCAGAACCCTGGACAAAGGTATTCTACGCTTTTTGCGTACTGTACCAGGGAAATCTCCTCAGAGCAGGATGACTGCACCTGGTACTGTACGTTGTTAGCTACAGTACCATGGACAGCTCATCAGAGCATGGGAATAGACCGCATGTACTGTAAATTACCGATTGCTGACAATTAGCGGCTTTATGTTAGTACATCTATTTACCCTTGCACAGCCAGTGTGTGATGACAGCATGTGTCTACGGAGTGTGGACACTCTCTGGGCACATGCTGCCACCACACTAACATGTCTTAACCCTGCAGAAACCGGTTTATTAACCCGCTCTGCAGCTTCTGTGCTGACATGTCGCACAGAGCCTGCAGAGGGGATTAATATGCTGATTAACCCCTGGAATTGTTAAATTTGGACAGCGGATGTTTTGTTAATTAATAATATTTCCACGCTGCTAGAATTAGGGTACTTTCACATCAGCGTTTTTTTTAAATCGCGGCAGTTGCAGTGAAATAGCCGCAACTGCCCCGATTACCGCATAACGGCTGCACTTGCGGCACACTTGCGGCACACTTGCAGCAAGCCCCATACAATGTATATGCGAGATTGCGGCAGGTGCGGCAAGTGCGGTTTTGGCACTTGTGGCAGGTGCGGCTGCGAAAAAAAACGCGGTCAGCCATGGGGCTTGCCGCAAGTGTGCCGCAAGTGCAGCCGTTATGCGGTAATCGCGGCAGTTGCGGTTTTTTCACCGCAACTGCCGCGATTTAAAAAAAAACGCTGATGTGAAAGCAGCCTTAGATATTTTCAGCAGACAAAATATATCAGAACAGCATTAAAGTTGGCTGCTGGGCCATACAGTCAAACATACCCCAGATATTTTCAGCAGACAAAATATATCAGAACAGAATATTAGATAAGAGTAGAGCACCAATGATATAGCATATGTCATACACACCAATCAAGCTAGCATGTGTCACACATGACGCAAACACAATGGACATGCGACACAAGAACAGAGCACACGTAGAAGCAGAGTGTACATCACACAAAGTGTACAGGTCGCATAAGTAACTCAAGCACAGTGCATATGTCAATCAAGAACAACATATGTAAGGAGATGGACAAACAGCCCATGTTCTCTTTCAAAGAAATCAGGGTTGTTCTAGTCTGTATTATGTCATTCATTACTGTGATAATACATAAAGTGTAAAAGTGTTAAATTGTGTTATACTGACAGTAGGGCAAGAAACACCTAATGTATGGGACTGTCCCAGAGTGAGGGGGACTTGATTGCAGGAATAAACACAGGTTCTTGTCAGAATATGAGATAGGGTTCAGCCTGAGACAGAAGACAGAAGAGGACCTAAGGTCTAGCTTGTAACAAGCCACATGATGCAGGTTCCTCAGAGAGATAGAAGTCTGAGATGGTGAAAGAAAGAGTCTGAGTAGAGGAGATCAAGACAAAGGGAAGTGAGTTCCTTGAAAGAGAAAAAGATCACTGACTATAGTGCAGAGTGAACTACTGGGGATGGGTCCTAGCAGGATAGGCCAAAGTTTATAACTCTTAAAGGCAACGGGTCAAGACAGAACAGAACATGAGATGAATGGAGGGCCTAGGAGTTTCCTAAGTGCCGGAAACCTCGAGGCTAACTATGGTCATATTTGTAAACCAGCTCCTTTAAGAGGAATCTGTCAGCAGCTTTTTGAAATGTAATATGAATAGAGCATGCTGTAACACAGGGGTTCCCAACTAGTAACTCGGGAGCCACATCTGGCTTTTGCGCCTGTGATGTGTGACTTGTCTTTCAGTTGGATGCTTAAGCCAGGTCTGGCAAACAGCTATGATGAGCAGGTCTCCAGATGGTGACTTTTGTGATTAGCTCCTCATAGAAGAGCAGATCTGGATGGGGTTAAGGTAGGATCCACTGGATTTTAATATACTGCCTCAATGTGATGCCGGGGGGGGATGTTGCATAGAAGACAGGGGCGGACAAAAATAAAATGCTGGAGTGGTGCTGTAAATCCATGTTAAAGTGGTTCTTCAGTGAGATCACACAAGATGGGCTACCTTGGATCGATAAGCCTTGGGCACCCATGACCCAGGTGCCAGTTTCCTGAATGTCTGTTTTTGGTAGGTACTAAACACTGAATAAAAAGGATGCCCTACATGACGTGGCACTGTAACTCATTCATCTAACCATTTTGACCTTTGTCAAACTATCTCAAGAATTGACTATTATCTATTCCCTTGAATAATCCCTTAACAGAATGACCAATGTCATGAAGTAATCTATCATAATGTTATAGCTATTTCTTTTAAATGTACTTAAAAATATTAACTCAATTTTCTTGCAACGAATATAAATATATGGCTTCTAGTTCCTAGATTTTTTTCAACATTTCACTGCTTGTTAATTGTTATTCAAACTATATAAAGTATGAAGCTCTGACATACTGAAAATGTTATTTCACTTGATTTGATAAATATATTATTTATATATTTGTTTTATTTATATCACTTTACATTAGAAATTAATTTATAACAGGGTAGTGTTGCCCTCTAGTGGTAGTGTCAGTAGGTAACACCATGCGGCTATCTGAATTGAGTACATCCCACTATGGCACTTTATCTTGTTTACTTTACTATTATCCTGACAGAATACAATAGTTTTAGTTATGGTGTTGCTGCGCCTGCCTTTGATTACAATTTACTGACCTTCTAGAGGATCATTCTGGCTGTTAAATTATATACCGTAATTTTGGTAAAATATAAATGTGTGAGGATTTGGAGCTCTAAATTGAGTTTTCTTCAGATCCATTTCTCTGAACTTGCTAATGTCGAGCCCCAGGCCCTGGGGTACCCGGGTATCAGGCTCGGTGGGTGCTTTCGCACAGGGGATGTCATGGGTAACAGCTCTGAGCCCGTGGCCTGGGTGACACTTCAAAAAGGGGTTTATTTAAAGGGGATAAGAGTTTGTCATGTGACGCCACCTGTAGTACCTAGTGATGGGTCACCAGCGCCGCCACAGTCCGCCAGAGTTAAACGGTAGTGCGGCTGTGATGGCAAAGCTCCCTACAGGTAGAGCTGGTCCTCCGGGGCAGCGTTCCTAAAAACAAGCAGTTGATGGAGAGAACCACACACAGGCAAAGTCACTTTCTCCCGGGTACTTTACTGTAAGCCTTTAGCAGCAACATACAAAGTTCACAGTTCAGCAAGATGGTAAGCAAACAGGTAGCTCTACGGGTGGCTGCAGGAGGATCCCAGTTGGTATGGTGGGACCCGTGGTGTACCTTAGTTGACGAACCCATGTCCTTTCTTCCCCGCCTAAGATAAGTTTATACCCAATGGCTCCATGTAGGCAGTATTGGGGTCCTCTCCCTCGAGGTGAGGAAGCAGGCAGACCGCTCTGTCTGGCAGGGTGCTGCAGCTGATAGACAAACCACAGCAGCCGGTTGCCGACTGCAAAGATAGACTTGGCCAGATCCTCGGGCCTGGCGTTCCCGTGGTGGACTGGAGAATCCCCTGGAGCATGGTCGGTCCACGCTGGGGTTCCCCCTTTTCTCTCTAGGGCCTCGACTCCGCTCGTCGGGTGCCGTCTCTCAGGATCTCCTCAAAACCCTCTTTCTCCTTCCCTCTGGATCAGCTTGAAACCGTCCGGGTAACCCTTCCGCCTCGTTCCACACTCTTTTTCAACTGTCCCGACTCCTCTTCTCCTCCTGGAACTAACCGCTCTTGATCCCCCTGGAGGTGAATATATCTCCCTCCTGGGTAACCTCCCCCGGCCTACTAATGTGGGAGTGCAGCAATGAGGCCCACCCACCAACCTAGGGTCCAATGCACCTGGGGAAATTACACCTCTTTTACGGGTGTAATACCCCTCTGTGATGCCTGACTATGTGGGGCGTCACACTACCTTCTTCCAAAAGTCCAAAAGGTTAACGAGAAAGATGGGAGACCTCTTCAACACTTGGAATTGGTGGAATATCTCCCGGCAAACCTTTCTTGGATAATGTCTTCAAGAAAGAAGAGCCTTTGTAGGGTTTTTTCTACGTGATGCCAGATTAAGTCACCACATAGTCTAAACACACATGTATGTGGCAGGTAAGAGGCCATAGAGGAGGCTTGGTCTAAAATGAGGAGCCATAGTCACACAAATGACTAACAGTATTCTCTGAGACAGTGATACTATAAAGTACACAGGCATGACTTAAAACGTACAATGACCCACAAGCTATGAAAAGGTTATATAGTTTATATTAGAAATGATCAATCTGTTTGAAATTCATCTTTATTGAATTCTCCCCCCAAATTTGATGAATATAATCACTGCGAATCTCCATACTGCAAGTCTCTAATTGCCATGAAAACAAATGTATAATAACTCACACCTGGGCAGGGACCAGGGGGTACTCGGAACCAGGCCCTCTCAACGTCGTCGGGGCACGGTGGCATGACCCAGTCCGTGGTTCCCTCGTCAGGCGATCAGTAAAAAAGCGGAGGATGAAAATAAAATAAAAATAGAAGAGTGTGTGTCGTGACACACCCGTGGAATGCGGCCAGTATAGCCATGCTGCATTCGGGACCTCTGGGGATGATGAAAGTAGCAGCTCTGATGGTTTAGCTCTCCATAGGAAGAGCGGGTGTCTCCAGGGCAACCGTGTAGTCTATGGAGGTGATAGTTCGTTGAGGGTGCAGGACTTAGCGTATGAAAGAACTGACAGACACAGGGGTAACAGTCTCCTTTACCTTTACTGATGTAAGTAGCAGATTCATCCAGGGCACAGTTCACAAGTGATGTAAGGGGTCCGAGTCTGGAAGCAAGTTGAGCCTTTCCCCACCTGGCGGTTTCTGAGGCCTCCCTAACATGCTGCTCCCTGTGGGCCCTGGCTGCTTGAAGCTGTGCTAACACCCTCTCCTCTCTCGATCTGTCTTGGCCGTATGACAGTCAGCTTGAGCTCTAATTTTGTTACTCTCTTCTTGCTGCATCTCCTTGCGCTCTCTGATGCTGGCTGTGTCTCCTGGTCTTTTGGCGGGTGAGCAACTTGGAATCACCCTCCCTCAGGTGTTGGTTGCTGGGAATAAAGTTCCTTGAGACCTCGGACTCCAGTGTCCGTTCTGCACTGGTGCTGAGGCGAGCTGGCACTGCTCCATTCCTCACACCTACTCCTCCACTTCCTCAGACCCTCACCTACGGGTCAATCACACTGGCTAGTCAGTTTCCTCAGACAGGCCTGACACGGCTCCCAACCGTAGGATGTCTTCTACAGTCCTCCTAGGAACTGAACTGCCTAATCCCGCCCCCAGACCAGAATTTATAGGGGACCTGCCCTGAACTTGGGCTTTAGAGCTCCCCCTTCTGGCCTGGAGTTGGGAAGGTGTTGTGTTTCACCTTTTCTTGTTTCCAAAAACAGTATTAACACTTGGATGTCTCCTAGGACTGTAATGAACTCCTTTTCAGCTTTCAAATGCAAACGTCGCCTTATTAGGCTGCGTGCACACCATCAGTAACAGCAGCATTTTGAATGAAGTATATTACTGCTGCTTTCAAAAGCTGTGTTCAACAAAATAAGCACATTGGATCAGATTTCTTCACATCCCATGCCCACTATGCTTCTCTCCTCTGAATATTTATTTTACCTGTGGTGTGGGTTGCTGTTCTTTTGCATCTCCAAAGCATGTTAATCTATTGTAGTGGAGTTGGAAGCGATCTCCAGCAGGTGAATGCAGGAAAAAGCCGCACTGCACGAATGCAAAGTGCGGGTACAAGGTGGCTGCACTCACTTGCGTCTTCCATCAAGTCCGAGACACTGCATCCAGGACACAATGTCTCCAGATCGTCTGCATATACGATTAATGTCCAAATGACCTTAACTAGAGATGAACAAATCGGACTATAAAATTTAGAGTTCATACTAAACATAGACTTTAAAAACAATTTCTGTGTTTAGGTGCTTTATGTATGCAAATCACTTAACAGAGCATCACGGTGCTCGGGTAAACTGGTGCCTGAGCCACTTGCAGTGTTTGAATGGCTGCACTTGGGGTAAAATCAGAGCATTATTGGATGTTGTGTGTGCAAAAAAAGATGACAAAACCTAGCCCTCCCTCCCTGGAAAGTGCTTGTTTATGGCTGTCTTGTAAGTGGGCAGAGAGCAGAACTGCCCAATCAGTGACTTCTAATGAGGTTGGTATCAAGTTTGGGTCTAAAACAGAACTCTAAAAAAAGTCCGTCTGAACCTCCATAACTTCTGCAGGTCTTCTCATCCCTAACCTTAACTTACCTGCAGTATCAGACTTGTCAGGCTACTTTAGATGTAAAAACATTTCATAGATGATCACATTTTTGGGGTAGATGCCCGTCAAATGATGCTAAAGCCTGGCATTTCACATGGGATAGAGAAAAAATGATCCCTTTAGTGGAGTGCAAGAGGTTTCTCTTTGCTAAATGGCAAAAGCAAAAGCTTTTTTACAAGTGTCTATAAAATTACCTTTATTAGGGTAAGCAAAAACAGGAATGTTCTGCAATTTTTGAAGTGAAAAAATAGCTATCAACAAGATCTGCCATTTGTTTTCCTTTTTTTGGGAAAAAAAGGTTTGCTATTCTAAAATTTAGTCAACAATTACAAAAGGCAATTACCAATCCTTAAAAATGATCCCTTTCTAAGGCTTACACCTTCAATGTCGCGAACCGACCAACGATCCGACTTGACCTACCTCGCTGGAACGACGTTCAATGATCACTAGTGAGGTGTCACACGTACTGATATCGAGAACACGCAGCAATGATTCCGCGAACAAGCGAACGATACTTGTGGTCGTTTGTCGCCTCAGTCCTTCTGTTCTGAATAGGCAAAGTCATAAACAACTTCGTTAACAAGGTGTCACACACACCAACACTGCAGGATGAACGAACGATGAACGACTGATTTATGGTCGGTTCATAAACCTCCGATCAACCGACTTATCCTGGTTGATTCTACATGTCACACGCAAGAAAACCTGTGACGTACCAACGATATCATTAACAATATCGTAGCGTGTTAGCCCGGCCGAATATGAGAGGAGATGGGGGTACAGTTTATAAAGGAAATCATTTTAAATATGTTCATGATAGTATGCGTGCAGAGGAAAAAGATGCCTCTGGTAAAACTTATGACACTACCGGTAAACGATATCTCTGATTATGATAGTATGCGCGTGGTAGAGGAAAAGATGCATCTCTAGTAGGCGTATAGTAGAGGAAAAAGATGTCTCCAGGTAAATTATATCTGAGATTATGATAGTACACATGTGTATATGGCTAGGGTCACACTTTAAACTTGAATTGCGTTCAACGCATCCAGATCTGGATGCTGTGAACGCAATTGCGGTCCCACACATTTGCGCAGCCCATAGATCTACTGTATAAGCCTGTAGGACCATGGACAACGCACATACTATACATACATTAGGTATAGTATGAGCTCTGCTCACAGAGGAGCCGGCGGCTTCATTCATAAAAATGTACAGAGCCGACAGGAGCCGGCTACTGTACATCTGCAATTAAATCATTATATGCCCACCCGAGTGGTGTGGTATGTCTCTAGGGGGGGTGGGCAGGGGGGTGGGCACCCCCTACAGACATTATAGCCACAATTATTAATAAAATGTATTCTTTTAAAACACTGATAAAACTTTGCTTATCCCGGCGGCAGCAGGGATGAGCAAACTGTACGGTAACCGGATTGCTCAGGATTACACATCCTGAGCAATCCGGTTACTGCATTGCCGGGCTTAGAACCGCTCCGAAAACTGCAGCCTGCATGATTATTCACACAGGCTGCAGAGCCGGAGGCGGTAACCGGATTGCTTGTAAAGCAATCCATTTTTAAAATAGGCTCCTATGAGGAGCGTTTCCTGCTCCGGTTTTGAGCTTTTTAAAAGCTCAAAACCGGATCAGGTTTAAAAAAAAACAAAACAAACGCAAGTTTGACCCCAGCCTATCACTGATATTAGATGTACAGAGTTCCACAATCACTAAATTCAAACTAATGGATAACTCTAATTAAAGCCTAACTTTTTATTAGCATATTCATTAAAAAGCCAACGGTTAGTAAAAACACCTTTTGTAAGCCTTATTGTGAATATAAACAACTAAATACACCCCACCCCCACAAACACAAAGAAAAATGACTATCACACATAAATTTGATTAGATCTATCAAGTCTGTCATAAGTGTTGTCAAAGAGTCACAGAATCCCGTCACTGGTCACAGTTAGTCAACACTTTGATATATTAATCTTGACTCAATTAGGTTTGCAGCAGTATTTTTTGATAAAAAAAAAGACTGACCAAGCTATCATTTTCAATTTAGTTGTCTTTAGTTGTTTATATTCACAATAAGGCTGCGTTCACACGCTGCGTATTTGGCGTGTTTTTTTACGTGCGAATTTGCTCCAAAAATGCATGTGCGTCTGCATTTCCCTGCAAAGTGAATGGACATTCACTTTGTGCCATTCAGACGTCGCGTAATTTTATACAGCGTTTTGAGCAAAAAACGCGTGCGTAAAAAGAATGAACGTGTCAATTCTTTCTAGTTTTTTACGCGCGTTTCTTCCATAGGCCCCATTAAAGCACTGGAAGAAACGCGCGTAAAAAAGCACAATTGAAGTTGTTCTGTCGCGGGGTTTTTTTTACGCACGTTTTTCCCCTTAAAAAAAAACACACGTAAAAAAACGCGACAAATACGCAGCGTGTGAACGCAGCCTAAGGCTCACAAAAGGTGTTGTTACTAGCGTTTGGCTTTTTTAATGAATGTAGTAAGGAAAAGTTAGACTTTTAATACAGTTATCCTTTAGTTTGACTTTAGTACACATGTGGCATTAAAAGATGACAAAAAGATACCTTCGGGTTCCTGTTCAAAATATTTTTAGTGGGTTTTATGCTATAAATTCAGGCAACATAACTTTGAGTATATAGTACAGTATAATACTAATACAGTAATTAATAACGAATAACAAAAAGGAGCTGTGAATGCCCAACCGCTAAGTCAACGGACCATAAGACATGGACTATTGAGGAGAAAAAATTTGGGCACCCTATCTAACAAGAATCAAGTCATATCAGTTCTGATAAAAACAGGGACAAAATAATTTTTTATTTTTTTTTCCAAACATCTTTTTTATTAAGAAATTTTCACTGTTACATCACAAATACACAAATACATACAAAAAAAGTAAAAATAACAGTACAATCAAAGACTAATGCCTCCTTCTGATATATTTTGCTATGAGCTAAATGCCCACGACATCTAATAATTAAGATATAATAACCTCAATAAACGGATTCAATCAATAAATATATGTCTTCCTGTTGTTTTCTCATTTCTGCTTTACTTTTATCTTTGATCCCAGCCTCTCTCTCTATTCTTAATATTTTAATCAACCCTAAGTCTTCCCAGAGAACCATCCAACTCCCTCAACAGATACCAGGAAGTATTTTTAAATGGAACCATTATATCCCTAATATCCCCATCGGCCATTTTATTTTCTAAGAAACCGCTCCACTTCTGCATGAAAGAGGGTGTCAACCTCTCCTTATCCCTCAAAGGCTCTCTTTTGTCTATCTCTATTGCTCGACGCAATCCTAGTATGGGGTCATTCCATGTCAAGTGAACCAATGATTATTACCTCTATATTTTTAATTCTTTTGAGATTTTGTTATTTGATAATAGCATGTCAGACAATGCAAAATGTGAAGAGAAAATTTTTTTAAAAAATTTATTTTTTTTTTAAATGATTTTCAAAGTTCGGAAAAAGTGCGAATTTCGCTGTTGCCTGCCTTTACGTTTCTTTTACTGAACTATTGGATACGCCCCGATCTTCCAAAAGATGAAGATGTCATAGGGTCATTCCATGTCAAGTGATCCAAAAATGAATATTTTTTTTCCCTGACGTCCTCAGATTTTTTTAATTTTTTTTTCTATATGAAGAACAACTTTAGTTAATTACAAAAAAAAAGTTTTGAATTTTTTTCTTTATCAGTTAATTTTTTACAGATTTTTAAAGTTTTAAAAAAGTGCAAATTTTGGCCTCGTATGGCTTTACATTTTCTATCATATCTCGGGCTAGAAATAAGATAGAGAGACAAAATAAACACCAATCTACTCAGGACTGTGCAGGCTTTCACCAGATATGTCACAAGAGGATCTTTGTTAATATTTTACCCATGTGATCGCAAGCGCAAAACTTTAAAACGCATTTCCGAAAAATTGGCGCGCTTTAAATATTTCAAAACTGCCCATGTGTCTGCTTTGCTCTTAGCCACATCTCTACCAAATTTCAAGTTGGGATCGCGATGGGATCATATTTTAAAATATTTTACTATTAATAGCGTCAATGGGTCATTCCATATCAAGTGATCTAAATATGAATATTTTTTTTTACCTGACGTCTTTAGATTTTTTTTTATTTTTTTTCCTTTATGAAGTACTACTTTAGGTAATTACAAATTAAAAGTTTAGAATTTTTTTCTTCATCAGTTAATTTTTTACAGATTTTTAAAGGTTAAAAAAAGTGTGAATTTTGGCCTGGTATGACTTTACATTTTTTTATCTTGGGCTAGAAATAAGATAGAGAAACAAAATAAACACCATTCTATTCAGAACTGTCCAGGCTTTCACCAGATATGTCACAAGAGTATATTTGTTCATTTTAATTTTTTACCCATGCGACCGAAAACGCAACATTTTGAAACGCATTTCCGAAAAAACGTTTTAATAAAAATTTTCCAAAACTGCCCATGTGTCTTTTATGCTCTTAGTCACATCTGTACCAAATTTCAAGTTGGGATCGTGATGGGATCATATTTTAAAATATTTAACTATTATAGTGTCAATTCAAAAATCTTGAATTCAGATCTGTTCAACCTGTGGTCTAGAAGCGTGGGGTCTATATTTATCAAATCCATTATTTTTAGACATTACTGTATTATTTTGATATGTTACAGCTTAGAAGCAGGAGAGGACATATAGGAAAAAGCTTTGTTAGGGCTCAACCTGAGAAAGCACAGGGATAGACAGTGAATGCAGAGCAGATGATAGGCCAGCAGCTCTGTCAATCATATTAAGTGTCTACCCACTGCATTCAGGAAGTAAGACAGCTCGTTCAGACCTTTCATGTCCTGACATGTCTGGACATCTTCACTCCTGAACAAACAATAGTCTGTACAAAGCCATCAAGGCTGTGTACTAAAATATGGGTGAGTAAATATATTAATAGTTTAATGCTTTTATTATTAAGGGCCAATACACACAGTGCTATTCTTAGGGATCATCATTCAGAAAAACAGCCCCATTGATTTCTATGGGGTTCACCACATGCAGTGTTTTTGGAAACACTCAAGAGTGAGTAAATCACTGCTTAAACTACTTTTTAATCGCTGCAATAAACGCATTTATCATTTATATAAAAAAAAGCTGCCATTTTTTTCACTAGCGATTAAAAAAACTAACGCATATGTGGTAAAAACTTGGTAGAAAAACAAGCTGCCAAAACTGCAGCGTGTATCTGCAGACAGAAAAAACTGTGCGCGCTAGCCCTAAAACTCACTTTATAGTAATACAGTTCTATCTCAAGTGTACTGTAAATCTTTATTTTTATTACCTATCTTCCTTACTTAATATTAACTGTATTTTTCCCACACAGCAATGGCTGCTACTTCTCAAGAAACAGCATTTTATCATAGACACTGTTGCAATCCTTTTAAAAAAATTTGAATATGATTGGCGCTGGTGGCTGGCTACTGTACTCTCCAAAGATTGTGAAAATTAAGAAGTAGAATTGACTTTATTGCATCCTTCTGGTCCAGCGCCATCTTTTGTGTATCCAAGAAAGCCAGACATTTTAAAAGTGCACAAAAATCAGATATTAACTCAGGCGGAGCCTAACACCGTGACAGGCCGGACATACTCTTTGACACACAAGGAAATGGCGATTGCTAGTAAGCGTTTATGGACAAGATTACATTTCACCCACTAGAAGGGACAAATTGATAAAATGCCACTTTAAAAACATACTATTAATTGTTTGATTAGTTCATAATTTATAGAACGATGATTTAACTACTGTACTATTCTTATTAAACACTTCATAAATCACATGTTTAGTGATAGAATAGAAAACAAATTTATATGTATAAATAGGGGTTAACATTTTTGGTTCTTTTAATCTTGTTTAATCAAACTTGAGGATATGATCACCTTTCTTCTTTTGGATTGTTCAATACATTCAAGTTGAAAATGCTGAGCGTTGTGTTCTGATGATTAAGATGTATTTATCCTGGCACTTATGGGATTTGTTTTTTGTGTTTCTTTTTTGTTGCATATAAATGTTTTATTCAATAAGTTGTGATAACTCATACAACCATAAAATAAAAAAATATAAATTTGACAGGTCCCAAGTTGAATCTCTGCACAAATATAACCAAGAACACAATCAGTAATTTTTTCACAATTGCCCGTCAATAGTTTGAATTTGATATAAAGAAACATAGTCTTGTAACATCTCAAATGAAAGCTGTTACCGTTCTGAGTAAATGATGCCTCTCCCACTTCATTATCTTATTTCTAGCCTGAGATAAAAAAATGTAAAGTCATACCAGGCCAAAATTCACCCTTTTTTTAAACTTTAAAAATCTGTAAAAAATTAACTGATGAAGAAAAAAATTCTAAACTTTTAACTTGTAATTAACTAAAGTTGTACTTCATAAAGAAAAAGAATAAAAAAAAATCTAAAGACGTCAGGTAAAAAAAAATATTCATATTTAGATCACTTGATATAGAATGACCCATTGACGCTATTAATATTAAAATATTTTAAAATATGATCCCATCGCGATCCCAACTTGAAATTTGGTAGAGATGTGGCTAAGAGCATAGCAGACACATGGGCAGTTTTTGAAATATTTAAAGCGCGCCAATTTTTCGGAAATGCGTTTTAAAGTTTTGCGTTTGCGATCACATGGGTAAAATATTAACAAAGATCCTCTTGTGACATATCTGGTGAAAGCCTGCACAGTTCTGAGTAGATTGGTGTTTATTTTGTCTCTCTATCTTATTTCTAGCCCGAGATATGATAGAAAATGTAAAGCCATACGAGGCCAAAATTTGCACTTTTTTAAAACTTTAAAAATCTGTAAAAAATTAACTGATAAAGAAAAAAATTCAAAACTTTTTTTTTGTTAAATTAACTAAAGTTGTTCTTCATATAGAAAAAATTTTTTTAAAAATCTGAGGACGTCAGGGAACAAAATATTCATTTTTGGATCACTTGACATGGAATGACCCTATGGCATCTTCATCTTTTGGAAGATCGGGGCGTATCCAATAGTTCAGTAAAAGCCTTTTGGCCAGCAATATTATCACATGTGATAAGTGTGTACCCTTTTTCATCCCACTCGTTTCAGGCAAATCTTGAAAAATCCAGTGTCTAGGGACCATATCGTAAGTAATGTTGCAAATATGTGTAAGAAGATTACTTATCATCTCCCAATAAATCTGAACTCTCCCACAACTCCACAACCCATGGATCATGTCCGTCCGTTCTTGTGTACATTTTGGGCACTTTGTGAGTTTATCTGGGTTGGCTTCATTAGATGGTATGTTAAACCCACAGATCAACCCATGGATGATTCGAAAATGAGAATCCCTCCACTGGTCATTCAAGACACGGCGTCTTACTTTTCCCCACCCTGTCAATATCTCCTCTTCTACCGACTCGTTAGGTAAATATCTTCTCCATTTGGCGAATAGTATACCGGCTCCTGCTGGTATCAGGACCTCTCTGAGCTCTCTGTATACATTAGAGATATTCAAACATGAATTGTCTAGATCAATTAGTCTATCGCATATGTTAGGGTATGTCTCTCTAGATATATCTCTTAGGTTGGCCATAATGTACTAAAGTCCTTGAGATTTGTGTAACCCAAAGGTGTCTATAATCTCCTGTCCATTCATCCATCTGTGTTCTTCCATGTGTAATAAGTCCCCAATCTTCCTTATCCCCTTCTGCTTCCATTCTACAAATAACCTGTTTTTCTTACCCATTTCAAAATCTGTGAATGCCCACGGGTTAAGATGTTTGGATACTCTCCATGACAAGTTACACTTTTTCCAGACTGCCTTCCACGACATAACGTGTCCTTAAAAACCACCGATGATTTAATATGTTGTGGGATGCCTGCAAAGGTTGTATGTAGCAGAGAGCATCTGTCCCAAGGGTAACAGTATTCTGACTCCAGATGACCATCTGAATATTTATTGGTATTCCTGATCCACTCTACTACATGTCTCAGCAGACATGCCAGATTGTACCCCCTTATATCTGGTAAGTTGGCTCCCCCTCCGTCTCTTGTTAGCATCAGAACTGACAGTCTCAACCTGGGTCTCCTACCTCTCCAGACAAATCTAGTGAAGGCTTTATTTAATCTACCTACGTCGGAATGTTTTCATAAGAGTGGGAGGGTTTGTAGTGGGTACAGAAGTCTGGCAAAGCTGATCATCTGTAATAGATGACACCTGCCCAAAAGAGACAGCGGCAAACCTTCCCATCCCCTCAATTCCCCTCTCAATTTTTTTTCCATAAGTGCCTTATAATTAAGCGTATATACTTGGCCCGGGGTCCTCCCTAGACTAAGGCCCAGGTACCTTATCGAGGAGTGTGTGAATGGGATACCTAGTTTCTGGACTCCAGGTCGCATAACTAATGTGTACAGCACTAATAAAAACAACACGACATTTCACTAGCAAAACTGCTTACGGAGAGTGCTTTTGTTCAAATATGACTTACTATATTCAGGGTCTTTGATGACCCCTACAAATAGCACCTCCAACGCACACGAAGAGTGCACGCCAATTAACCATTTATGAGACTAGTTTCTGTAATCCACTTCCCAGCCTCTCCAATTTTCTTAATTTTAAAATTTAGCATTTCCTCTTATTAAGGCGAAAACCAGGAAATAAGCCAAAATAATCTATCTTGTTGACCAATGAAGGGAGGTCACGCTCTGGGTTGGCCATAAAGAGGATGATGTCATCCGCGAACAATGCGGACTTTACCTCCTCTCGTCCAATCCTTTTGCCCTCAAATGAAGGTTGTTTGTTAATAAATCTCGCCAAAGGTTCTAAAGCTATATTAAATAGCAACGGAGACAGAGGGCACCCCTGTCTTGTTCCCTTTTGCAATGGAAAGGCTGATGACAGAAAACCAGGGGTACAAATCTTTGCCATTGGATTAGCGTATAGATTTTGGATGAACTGTCTGAATTTTCCTTGAATGCCTATTCAATTTAACACTAGACCCAGCCATGGCCACCTGACATTATTGAAAGCCTTTTCTGCGTCCAATGTGAGCATCGCTGGGTCTCTTCCCCTTTTCACACCGTCTTCCCTCACCACGTCCATTACCAGAAGGGCTTTATGGACGTTTGTTACAGCAGATCGTCCCCTAATAAAACCCGTCTGGTGCTTATCAATCAATCCCGGGAGGACTCCAGCCAATCTGTCCGCCATTATTTTTTACAGGATTTTGAGGTCCAGGTTGATGAGGGAGATGGGTCGGTAGTTCGCTGGGTCTTCCCCACCCTTGTCCCCTTTCGGTAACAATTTTATATGTGCCATATTCATATCGTCTGGTAATGGTTCCCCCGATATGAGATTATTATAAAGATTTGTTAGATGTGGGGCTATATCTTCCTTTATTACCTTATAGAACTCCCCCGTAAACCCATCCGGGCCAGGCGCTTTGCCCGTTCCTAAGTTTGTAATAGCGAAGTGAACCTCTTGAACAGTGACAGGACTATTCAAGACCTCCAATTCTATTTCAGGGATCTGATTAAGTGGTACCTCATCCAACCATTCCAGTCCCCCATTCATTTGGTTATCATCTGTCTGATATAGAGACCTATAAAAGTCCCCCAGTATGCTATTGATTTCCCTTGGGTTATTAGTAGTGCCTCCTCCCCTTTTTTTTGTGACAATATAAGGTTTGGTTTGCGTCTGCCCTTTGCCAGCTTTGCCAGAAGATGGCCCGCTTTGTCCCCAAACCTGTTAAGGTCAGTGTCAAGTTGACCTTTAACCATCTGTTCCCTCCCTTCCGCCCACTCGTCGAACTCTTTTTTGGCTTCTTGCCAACTTTCTTTATCCCGATGGTCCCGTGATATTTTAAGTTTCTGATAAGCCTCAGACACTCGTTTACTTGATTGCATAAACTTCTCCCTTACCTTCCTCTTTTGTGTCCCCATTATCAGTGGCGTAACTACCGACCTGCGGGCCCCGGTGCAAGATGCACCCCGGGGCCCCCTTGGTGAGGATTGTAGGGGGGGTGCTATCGGTGTTGGCCGGGTGTGAGAAGTTGCTAAGTTGCTAGCCGGGGGGGGTCATCGTACTTTTTAGAGGGGCTGTGTGAGGCACTGTGGGGGAATCACGCCATGTTTAGTGGATGGGAGACTATCATAGTGTGTGCAGAAAGTTGTGGGGACAGCATACATTCTGTGGGTCTCTGGGGTCTACATACTATGTGGGTGCTGTGGAGGCATTATACATTTGTGTGCAGGGTATGGGGGCATCATACTGTGTGGCTGGCTATAGGGATATCATACTTCTGTATTGGGGGGGGGACTGTGGGGATATCATACAGTATGGTGAGGACTGTGGATGGAGCACCATACTGTGTCAAGGGGTAACTGTGGGCTTCATATTATGGGGGCATCATAGTGTGTGGGGACTGTAGGGTGTAGGTCATCATACTAGGTGAGGAGTACAGTAGGGGCAGCATAATGTATGGTGGAGGTCACTGTGGGTCCTCATAATGTGTAAGGTCCCATAGCCAAAATCGTCCGACATCAGCCACCAAGGGAGACGCCGAGATCCTGGACCACAACCCACCACTACCGGTACACAGAAGAGAGGTGCCTTCTGAGAAGTGGAGTTGTGGGGGGGCCCTGGAAACGGCTCCAGGGAGACCCAAGAACACATGCAGGAACCCAACATGGCGGCGGAGGCAAGCACTCCTCGCCCCCAAGAAAGAAGCACCAAGGCCGAAGTTGGGGCACCAACAACACCAGCACAGAGTGAGGCAAGTGAGGCAGAAAGTGATGCGCACCGCCGGAGGTTGCAGGAAGGGCCCACAGCGGCGGCCAGCGTGGCAAAGAGCGAGTCCCAGGGCAAGGAGCGGGGGAGTGAGACAGATCCCCCCCACTGACGCAAGCGGGCAAAGCAAGGCATAAGAAGCAAGAGAGGGGCCAGACCACATGCAGGCAGGCAGGGGAGGCAGCATAAACCAGCCAGCGCCGCAAGTACCTGCTCTGCCTCCTGGCTTGTGGAGCAGTGAAGGGGCGGGCACTGCTGTGTGGCTGCAGGAAGTGTCTTCTGTCACTTCCAGTCCTCCCTCCGCTCCTCTTCCGGCGTTATCGCGGTCGCGGCGGGCGGCTGGAGGCACAGGCAGCGGGGACCCCCGGGGAGCTCGGGGCCCCCCCCCGGGGGCGGGCCCGGTCTCAGCCGCGACCGCTGCGACCGCGGTAGTTACGCCACTGCCCATTATTATCTACATCCCCACATATATCTGTAATCTTATCTGTGGGGATATAGATAATAATAGTGTGAGTAGTATGAGGATGGATGAAAGAAAGAGGCATTGCAAACCTTTGCACAGTCCACCGGGCTATTGGGCAGATATGGATTATGATTATATGTAGGGAGATGCCCGGGGGCTCCTATGTGATACTATGGGTCCTTGGTCTCCAAAACATGGCCACCAGAGACATTTTTATGATGCGGCCTCGCTTTAGCTGTTGATGCCGTGGAGATAAGGACCGCACCTGCGCGACTGTGACACCTGAGCGAGTCGCGTCATGTGCTGGCCCCTTCTGACATCCGGCGGAAATAATGTTACGCAAACACCAGGCAGCAATAATTACACATAGGCGGCCGGTATAAATGGTCAAAAAACTGCACTTAGATCATACCCCGTGAACAAGCGTTTGTGAAACGTACGTAGGGGGCACTGCGCACTCGGGCACTGTGAGGTGGATGAGGAGGTTCATCCCAGGAGCATCAATATGGGTGAGTGATGGGTACTGTATGGTTGGTTACTGCTGTAAACTACGGATGTATACCATGAACCATTGTAAAGTTACCTGTGTGTACTTATGAGCCTGCAACACTGCCCACAGTGTCACTACCATGTATGCAGTTATTTGGTTTCTCCTAACCAGAATTCATTGTCTTAATGTGTACTGTTATTGCTTTTATATAATAATAAAGGTGTTAAATTGTATAACTTAAACTCCATAGTATTGATCACTTAATTTAATTAATTCATGAGTGTTAATAATACAAGTCTAATCATGCACATCAGCATGGTAATCTATAAGTGACCATGAGAAAGTGTACGAAGTGGTGATGTGTAATGTCCTTGAACTTTTGTATGCTATTTTGAAAATATATAGGATATCCGATTGTAATATTTTGATAATGTATTTTAAGTTTGTGTCAGAGATGTTGGCAAGGGGTTTGGTAAGTTTAATGCAGAGGTAATCTAGATTCTCTTTTTCCCAAGATAAACTAGTTTCCAATTTTAGTATGCTTAGGAGTTCCGGATCAATGTTCAAATGGAGAATTCATGTTTTGTGTAGGTTAATCTTGTAGTGCGAGATATGCGTGAATTCCTCAATGGTACTTTGGTGATTTTGCAATGAGTTTAGTGGGTCTGTGAGAGTAAGGATTACATCATCAGCAAATAGGCTAATTTTGAACTGTCTATGTTGGGTATGTATGCCATTGATTAGGGGATTCATCCTCCGTGTTCCAATGTTGAATATTTGAATTCACTGGGAACTGTGAATTTCATGAAATTTGATTTTAAGTCAATCTCCAAAAGATCTATTTGACCATCTTTAGTGAGAATATAGTATGATTAAAAGGACAGAGGTCATTTATATTATCATAGTCTTAAAGGGAACTTGTAAGGTCAAAAATCCATATGTAACTGATATAATTTTCTAATTCCTCTGGTGAAGCTCTTTCTATTCATGTATTTCTTTTTTTGTATACTCACCTCCTATCCTCTGTAAACTGCAAAATAAGAGATTCATTCAATTTGTCAATCACAGTGAGTAATCACTTATTTCTTTGCTGTCCACTCCCCAAGAAACGTATATATTCATGTAGTGACATCACTGCACTGCCCACCTCTGTAAGCACACAACCAAAGTAGTGGAAATAACTTACATGGGGTGGTCTGTATCCTTCTGCGTGTGCTGGGCACTCCCTGCAGAGGAGAAAGGAGGGAGGTGTGTGCTCTTAGCAGTTGCACCTCTGACATCTTAATTTCCCTGCAGCATGAAGCAGTGTCATTTTTTTGGTGTGAAACATATGTGTACTGTGTGCTGTCTCACACATTTCTTTGTGTTTATATGAACATTTGATACTTTGCTCAGCAGATTACATGTATGCAGGAAAACAAATGTTCATAAACAGATAGAAATCTCTCACAGACAGCTCACACTATAGCAAAAAACACCCTCCTGCTCGCCTCAATCTCCCTCCTCCTCCCCCTCAGAAGCAGCCCTGAGATTTTCAGTGGAACTTCATCACTGGGGGAGGGAGGGAATGCCAGCTTGGATAGGCGTGGTTATTTAAATAACATTTACATACACTGGACTACTCGACAGTGAAAGTAATGAAACAAACTAGTGTACCAACTGCCTGCAGGCTGTGATAATGCTTTTAGCAAGAAAACTACAGAGGGTACAGTAATGATTTTTACATGTTTTAAAAGGTCCGTCCAGGCACTATTCAAGGGTAATATAAGTATCATGCTGAAAATTACCTGACAGACTCCTTTTAAATTAAGACACTTTAAAACTAGGACAGAAGCAAACGTTGCACCACATTTATCTATGGCACAAGCTGTGGGATGGAATTAGAGCAATTTGGACACTTTCCTCTTTAGCCCACCTCTCCCGTCGATTACTTTAGACAGATATTTTGCACCCAAATGTTGGCACATTTTAGCCTTATTACGTTTTCTATAACATTTTCTAAATTGTTTAATGAGGAGTGAAAAAGTGCATAAAATGCAATACATCCGACACAAAGCAGGTACACCAGCTTTTTGGTTCATTTAGCTTAGTAAATCTAACCCACAGTTTCAAGCATGGTTGGTCTTTCATCTTAAATTATTTGATTTAGAGCAGAAAACAGAATATACAGTATAAATAATCTCTACTACACCATGTATTCGGTCACAGATATTAGAAAATACATTACATTTTTTGGCACATCTGGACAAGAATGTGATACTTTTTGCAAATATATCACATTTTCAGGTTAAACACTTAAACTTCCGTTAGCTGAAGGACTTTGGGAGAAATATTCAGGATTCCCATTTCCAGTGAAGTTGGGTTTTCAAATCTTTCAGATATTACTGGATAATGGACTTCCACAGGACACACTGTACCCTTTAATTGTGGAAATCTATCAAACAGCCTAACCTATTCTGCCGTTCATGTTCCAGAGGCACAAGCTCATTTGTATGTAAATAGAGAATAAATAAGCAACCTTCCATTCAGAATCATAAATCTGATTGTATCTACCAAACAGCAATCTCAAAAATCATTCCCCTCCGAATGAAGGAAAGAGTAATCATAGGATGAACTTTGCAATACAAATTATTTGAAAGGCAAACATTTTCAAAAATAAATACCAGTTTTCAGCATCCTTTGTGCACACGATCCATATGGAACCTATGACAATGTACAATGTGATACTGTATGTACACTATGATACTCATACATAAATTAATTTATTAAATGCAGTACTCGTAAGAGAAGCTGTAAGTGTAATCTCTTAATAGGGCTCCCGTGGACTGGATTTACTCAAGCCATTGTGTTTAGCAAATCTCAGAGGTACCCTGGCCTTCACCCTTTAATCCTTTTACAGGGATCTGGATTTATGCAGGGTCCCCAGTTTACATCCACAGAGTAGCTGCTGGCTAGTGGAGTGAGATGGCAAAGGATAGCCAATGTGCTGGGTAGGAACCAAATAGAGCTTGCTTGACAAAGGTCCAAAATGGTGGACCGAAACGTTGCACTGTAAGATGTTGGTATGAAGGACTTCATTTTTGGAACATACCAGTTGTGTGGAGCACTGTCTTGCATTGAAATCTATTACTGAACTCCATGTTGCCTCAGTTGGAGGGACGTGCACTGTCATAGGGGTAAGAGCATATACCCTTGGTCCGAGTGATAGGGTGCTGCATAGCTGTCTATTGATTCCAGATAGAGCTTAGTCAGAAGATAAAACAGTTCAAAGTTAGTATACTGAAACTATAGTGTTACCAAGCAGCAGTGATGCACTAAGCAACAGACCAGTGTATAACAATTAGTGTGGATATCTCAGAAATCTAATTGTGTGGGGCAAGACATGACTGAGACAAGGTATAAAGAGGAAAGTCTGTATTTACACATGTGGCAAACAAGTTCAAATTTGCAGAGGCAGCAAACATAAATCATTCAAGAAATAGTTCATTCATAGTGATGCCAAATGGAATAGACTATAAGTAACAGTTCACACTGGAAGTGAATGATAACAGAACAGTCTATAAGTAACAGTTCATATCCAGGAAGACTTGGAAATGGTATAGTCTCTGAGAATCAAGTTCAGAACTGGATGCAGTGCAGAGTAGCTAAGTGCAAAGTCCTGAACAGTCCAGAGCACTGCAACTGCAAAAAATACAGAATAGCCGCAGCGGAACTTAGTACAAACAGAGATTACATGAAGCGGAGCATACTGGCAGTAACTGAGGTAGAAACAAACCCTTGGCAGAGCAGCTTGATGCATGGAGGAAAACTGGAAGCATGTAAAGTTCAGCTGAGAATCAGACTGCAGAGAAGATGAAAGAGCTGACTCAGAATAGCAGGGGATGGAGCACAAACTGGAGATGCACAGAGGCAGCAAGAGACTCAACAAAATACTCAATAAAGGACTGAAAGTCTGAGAGGAGCTTAAAGGGACACCGTCAGGTGATTTTTCAGTACCATACTAATATTACCCTTGAATAGGGCCTGGGCAGACCTTTTAAAAACATGTAAAATCATTATTGTACCATTTGTAGTTTCCATGTTATCGTCATTGTGAAACCCTGCTGCATTAGGCTGCCTTCACACTTGCGTATATGTCTGCATGCATATGGCATGCAGACGCATACGCAATGCAAACGCAGCCATATTAATGTGAACGCAGTGGAGAATCTCCGCATGCGTTCACATTAGTATGCACCCCAGCCAACAAATCAGCTGTCTCGGGGGCGGCCGGGAGGAGGAGATCAGCGGCAGAGATCTCCTCCTCCCGGCCACAGCTGATAGGGCGATATCGGTGCAGGAGATAAGAAACAGCTGATCGCTGCTTCAAATCTCCCGCGCCGACCTCACCTATTCGGTGTCGGCGCAGGAGATTTAAACAGCTGTCAGATTAGCTGTTTCTTCAAATCTCCGGCGCTGACACCTGCGGGAGAGCAGCAGCGGCTGTAGCTGATCTCCCGGTGACCGCCGCTGATCACCGGCAGCCACCAGGAGAGATTTCAATGAGATCCGCAGCGTTTTCCTGCGCTGTCATGCGGAGGACACTGCAGAGCCATTGACTTCAATGCATTGTTTGTGTGCTTGCAGGCGCTTGCAGATAAAACAAGCTCCCGCGAATGCACAAAAAATGCAACATGATGCGTTCGGAGAGCGCTCGGAGGGTGCATAAATTATGCGCATCTGAACGCAAATGCGGCCAAACGCAGCCATGCGCAGGCACATGCGTTCCCATGTTAAACATAGCATATTGCTGCATTCGGTGAGCTACGTTCAAAACGTAAATGTAAAGGCACCCTTAGTCCTGTCCCACTATAAGCACAGACGATTAATCCTGTCTGTATAAACTGTCATGTAATTATGCACACCTTCTCTGCAGCTCTCTCCTCCCTCCTCCCTCTGCTCTCAGTGCTGTGTGGTTTCACTTTCTGAAGCTACTGTTCTGTTCAGGACACGGAGGAAGAAAGCTACAGGTCTGCCTTATCTGATCTAGACTCCATTTGTTTCTGAAAAAAGGTATCCCTACTGTGCTGTGAGAGATCCTGTGTATATTTGATCTCTTGGTTTTGCTGCAAAGAGAGTAGAGAGGAGGATACAGCCCCTCCACTGATCTCCTGTGCTCTGATGTGACATGCATATTCATCTATGGGGAGGGAATAGCAGAGAACTAAGTGGATCATTCACTGTGAGTGACAGATGGAATGATTCTCTTTATCTGAAGTTTCCAGAGTATAGGAGGGAAATATAAATAATAGGAATGTATAAATAGAGTTTAGAGCGAGGAATTAGAAAATGATAGATACATATGGATTTTTGACCTGACAATATTCCTTTAATGTACACCACAGACTTTTGAGCTGTAACTCATGACAAAATCTTAATCTGAGCAAGGGCCATATCCATCACCATTTCCCTAAAGCCTATACCACTGACAGTTACCTGAACACAGCCGCCCATAATATCGCCACATTCCTGCCAACGCCGGCGGTTTACATGCAACGGCAACCCTGCCTCCAACCTCTGGGATAGCTCCTGCTTCACAATGACCGCAGCATTGCTGGGTCACCCTCTCCTTCCGGTCCAGGACACTCAGAATTGACCTACTGTTGGTTCACCCAGATTATAAAATGGCCTCCATTTTCTAATAAAACATTCTTTTCCCTACTTTCTTTCTCTAAATTTGGAGTGTGTTTTATAATCCGGTGCATCTTATAAAATGAAAAATATGATATAACCACTTGGTACACATGAGTTTCTTAAAAAGGTTTATTTTAACCAAAACATAGCCACTTACTTAGAAGCAAGTATTTTGGAGTGCTGCCTCTGTTTTTTGCTTATTAGCTGAAGACATCTGTCCATGCTGCTCAAAAAAATAAAGGTAACACTTCAACATTACAATGTGTTGTTAAATGTTCCCTTTATTTTTTTGAGCAGTATATATTGTGACTTCCACAAGTTTTCTATAAGTTTGAACCTGATAAGCTTTAAACTATCCATAGTTTTTTTGGCCTCTGGAGTGTCCCTCTCAAAGGCTAAAAAAAGACCCAAAACAAAAATGAAGCCTAAGGTTATGGAAGAAGAAAGTAGTTTTGATAGACTCTTCGCACTGACCATAATAATAATTAATAACAATGCCAATGAAAATGCCAATGGAAGATGTCCAGAAATGAATTGTGTTTACTAGTCAGAAGCAATGTTTTCTGGAATGTTGCGCAGGACGTAAAATGTGTTGGATAATCAACATGTACAAGGTTTGAAAAGTAGGCAACTTAGAGAGATGGACAAGGTAACTTTTTTTTATTTCACTGCTGGGTTGGTGATTTAAATCTAAGTACCCTGCCCCTAATGTTATGCTCACCATTTGACGTCTTCATCTGTTATCAGCCCTGCTTCGGTCAGTCTACGAAAGTTTGGGACCTGCTGGCTGCTCTAGTGTTTCATTGAGCAGGCTGGAGGTCACAATTTAATGCAAGTCTATGAGTGCTTTTCTTGTCTCTCACATATTTGCATTGATAGCTTGAGACGTACAGTTTTACTTTGGTCACAAGTTAAGGTCACAAGATTACGCAGCGGGACTGGAGTGACGGAGGAAAAAGGTGAAGACATTGAAGGGTGAGTAGAAGAAAGAGAGCAGTGGACTTTGATTTAACCCCTTAAGGACCGAGTCACTTTGCAGCCTAATGACCGGACCATTTTTTGTAATTCTGACCAGTGTCCCTTTATGAGGTAATATCTCTGGAACGCTTCAACGGATCCTAGCGATTCTGAGACTGTTTTTTCGTGACATATTGGGCTTCATGTTAGTATTAAATTTAGGTCGATAATTTTTGCGTTTATTTGTGAAAAAATAAAAAATTTGGCAAAAATTTTGAAAATTTAGCAATTTTCACATTTTTAATTTTTATTCTGCTAAACCAGAGAGTTATGTGCCACAAAATAGTTAATAAATAACATTTCCCACATGTCTACTTCACATCAGCACAATTTTGGAAGAAAAAAAAAAATTTGGTAGGACGTTATAAGGGTTCAAAGTTCATCAGCAATTATTCATTTTTCCAGCAAAATTTACAAAACCAATTTTTTAGTGACCACATCACATTTGAAGTCTCTTTGAGGGGTGTACATGACAGAAAACACCCAAAAGTGACACCATTCCAAAAACTGCACCCCTCAAGCTACTCAAAACTATATTGAAGAAGATTATTAACCCTTCAGGTGCTTCACAGGAACTAAAATAAAGTTGAAGGAAAAAATGGACATTTTAATTTTTGTAACAAAAATGTTCTTTTAGCCTCAATTTTTTCATTTTCACATGGGCAACAGGATAAAATGCATCCTAAAATTTGTTGGGCAATTTCTCCTGAGTACACCGATGCCTCATATGTGGTCATAAACCACTATTTGGGCGTACGGCAGGGCTCAGAAGGGAAGGAGCGACATTTGAATTTTAGAGCCAATTTTCCGTTCAAAAAGTGAAATGGCGCTCCTTCCCTTCTGAGCCCTGCCGTGCGCCCAAACAGTAGTTTATGACCACATATGAGGTATCGGTGTACTCAGGAGAAATTGCCCAACAAATTTTGGGATGTATTTTATCCCTTTGCCCATGTGAAACTGAAAAAATGTAGGCAAAAAGAATTTTTTTGTGAAAAAAAAGTGTTTTTTTAATTTTTATGAATGAATTTGTGAAGCATCTGGGGGTTCAAAGTGCTCACTATGCATCTAGATACCTTCCTTAGGGGGTCTAGTTTCCAAAATGGGGTCATTTGTGGGGGAGCTCCAATGTGGAGACACACAGGGACCCTCCATACGCGACATGGTGTCCGCTAACAATTTGAATGGAAAATTAGCTCAAATTGTTAGCGGACACCATGTCGCGTTTGGAGTGTCCCTGTGTATCTCCACATTGGAGCTCCCCCACAAGTGACCCCATTTTGGAAACTAGATCCCTGACGGAACGTATCTAGATGCATAGTGAGCACTTTGAACCCCCATATACTTCAGAAATTCATCCGTAAAAATGAAAAAGCACTTTTTTTTCCCTCTAAAAAATTATTTTTTCATTATTACGGATCAATTTGTGAAGCATCTGGGGGTTCAAAGTACTCACTATGCATCTAGATATGTTCCTTTGGGGGTCTAGTTTCCAAAATAGGGTCACTTGTGGGGGAGCTCCAATGTGGAGACACACAGGGACCCTCCAAACGCGACATGGTGTCCGCTAACAATTTGAGCTCATTTTCCATTCAAATTGTTAGCGGACACCATGTCGCGTTTGGAGGTTCCCTGTGTGTCTCCACATTGGAGCTCCCCACAAGTGACCCCATTTTGGCAACTACACCCCCAAAGGAACATATCTAGATGCATAGTGAGCACTTTCTACCCCCAGGTGCTTCACAAATTGATCTGTAAAAATGAAAAAAAAAATTTGTGTGGAAAAAAAAAGTGCTTTTTCATTTTTATTCATGAATTTGTGAAGCATCTGGGGGTTCAAAGTGCTCACTATGCATTTAGATATGTTCCTTAGGGGGTCTAGTTTCCGAAATGGGGTCACTTGTGGGGGAGCTCCAATGTGGAGACACACCGGGGCCCTCCAAACGCGACATGGTGTCCGCTAACAATTTGAATGGAAAATGAGCTCAAATTGTTAGCGGACACCATGTCGCGTTTGGAGGGTCCCTGTGTGTCTCCACATTGGAGCTCCCCCACAAGTGACCCCATTTTGGAAACTAGACCCCCAAAGGAACATATCTAGATGCATAGTGAGCACTTTGAACCCCCAGATGCTTCACAAATTGATCCATAATAATGAAAAAAATAATTTTTTTGTGGAAAAAAAAAATGCTTTTTCATTTTTACGGATGAATTTCTGAAGCATATGGGGGTTCAAAGTGCTCACTATGCATCTAGATACGTTCCTTAGGGGGTCTAGTTTCCAAAATGGGGTCACTTGTGGGGGAGCTCCAATGTGGAGACACACCGGGACCCTCCAAACGCGACATGGTGTCCGCTAACAATTTGAATGGAAAATGAGCTCAATTTGTTAGCGAACACCATGTCGCGTTTGGAGGGTCCCCGTGTGTCTCCACATTGGAGCTCCCCCACAAGTGACCCCATTTTGGAAACTAGACCCCCAAAGGAACGTATATTTATGCATAGTGAGCACTTTGAACCCACAGGTGCTTCAGAAATTCATCCGTAAAAATGAAAAAGCACTTTTTTTCCACAAATAATTTCTTTTTTCATTATTACGGATCAATTTGTGAAGCATCTGGGGGTTCAAAGTGCTCACTATGCATCTAGATATAATCCTTTGGGGGTCTAGTTTCAAAAATGGGGTCACTTGTGGGGGAGCTCCAATGTGGAGACACACAGGGGCTTTCCATACGCAACATGGTGTCCACTAACAATTGGAATTGTTAGCGGACACCTTGTAGGATATGAAGAGCCCCTATGTGCCTAAACATTGGAGCTCCCCCACAAGTGACTCCATTTTGGAAACTAGACCACCCAAGGAACGTATCTAGATGCATAGTGAGCACTTTGAACCCCCAGGTGCTTCACAAATTGATCTGTAAAAATGAAAAAAGAAACTTTTTGTGGAAAAAAAACGTGCTTTTTCATTTTTATGGATGAATTTGTGAAGCATCTGGGGGTTCAAAGTGATCACTATGCATCTAGATACGTTCCTTTGGGGGTCTAGTTTCCAAAATGGAGTCACTTGTGGGGGAGCTCCAATGTTCAGGCACACAGGGAGGGGCTCTCCATACCCGACATGGTTTCCGCTAACAATTGGAGCTAATTTTCTATTGAAATTGTTAGCGGACACCATGTCGCATATGGAGAACCCGTGTGCCACCAGCACAAGGGCAACTGGTAGAGTTGGGGTACAGCACCAGAAAATGCCGCCTCTAATGAATGCGCTATTTTCTTGGGTGGCTGTGGGTTGAAATTTGCAGCGTGGGGGACCCACAACATTTGAGTCTCTCCACGCTGAGGATTCCAGTCAGCCAGCTACCAAGTTGTACATGGCTGGCTACAAATACAGCGAAGGCTTTATTTTATTTCTAGAACTAATTCTAGAAAAAAAAAATGACGTAGGGCTCCGCCATATTTTTGGTCCAGCCAGGTACAACTTGGCAGCTACAGACTGCCAGCAACCCCCAGCTGCCTCGTTGTACCTGGCTGCAACCAAAAATACAGCGAAGCCCATTTTTTTTTTATTTCTAGAACTAATTCTAGAAAAAAAAATGACGTAGGGCTCCGCCATATTTTTGGTCCAGCCAGGTACAACTTGGCAGCTACAGACTGCCAGCAACCCCCAGCTGCCTCGTTGTACCTGGCTGCAACCAAAAATACAGCGAAGCCCATTTTTTTTTATTTCTAGAACTAATTCTAGAAAAAAAAATGACGTAGGGCTCCGCCATATTTTTGGCCCAGTCAGGTACAACTAGGCAGCTGGGGGCTGGAATCCTCAGCATGGAAAGGCCCATGCGTTCTGGGCCCCCCATGCTGCGAATTGCAGCCCGCAGCCGCTCCAGAAAATGGCGCATTCATTGAAGCGCCATTTTCTGGCGCTGTACCCATGCTCTTCCAGTTGCCCTGGTGCCGGTGGCAAACTGGGTAATAAAGGGGTTAATGCCAGCTTTTTATTGGCAGCTGGCACTAAGCCCGAGATTCATAATATAGGGCCAATGTTAGACCCGCCATTAGGAATCTCTGGTAAATAGTCAGAAAATACACACATAGAAAAATCTTTTTATTTGAAAAAAAAACACAAACAAAATTCGGACTCCATCTTTATTATAAAGATCCGACGTAGTCCACAACGAAGGTCCCACGACGCTCGATCGCCTCCGACGTAGTCCACAACGAAGGTCCCATGACGCTCGATCGCCCCTGCTCAATCCAGAGACTGCAGCAAGGGATCAAGTGTCCTCTTCCTACAGTCTCAGGGGTCAGAGTTATGGTGCACTGTATGACAATGATCAGTTATACAGTGCACCATGACTATGATCCCAGAGACTATAACAAGAGGACACTTGATCCCTTGTTGCACCCATCCATCCACCTATGCACCCATCATCCACACACGCACATCCACGTACGCACATCCACGTACGCACATCCACGTACGCACATCCACGCATGCACACAACCACGCACGCACATCCACGCATGCACACATCCACGTACATCCACACACACATCCACGTACATCCACATCCACGCACATCCACGTACGCACACATCCACGTACGCACACATCCACGCACGCACATTCACACATGCACATCCACGTACGCACATCCACGCACGCACATCCACGTACACACATCCACGTACGCACATCCACGCACGCACATCCACGCACGCACATCCACGCACGCACATCCACGCACGCACATCCACGCACGCACATCCACGCACGCACATCCACGCACGCACATCCACACACGCACATCCACGTACGCACATCCACGTATGCACATCCACGCACGCACATCCACGCACGCACATCCACGTACGCACATCCACGTACTGACATCCACGCATGCACACAACCACGCACACACATCCACACACGCACATCCACGCACGCACACATCCATCCATCCAGCCATCCATCCATCCATCCACCCACCCACCCATCCATCCACCCATCCATCCATCCATTCATTCATTCTTTCATTCATTCTTTCATTCATTCATACTTACCCAGCGATGAGAAGGAGGAGCCCCTGAGAAGAGGAGGAGCCACACCGGATTGCAGAGGATGCCCGACGGTGCGGGCGGGTGCACCGAGCGTGCAGCCCGCCGGGATAGGTGAGCGGGGCTGGGGACCGGGGATCGGGGGCTGGGGACGGAGGACCGGGGGCTGGGGGCCAGCAGGGAGGAGGAGGGGGCCCTGCAGCTTCGCCGGTGGGCGCATAAGCCCTCCGGCAGACAAACTATGTTGGGTGGAGGGCGGGGATGGACAGGACACAGGGGGGGGCTGCACAGGGGACGGGGACAGGACACAGGGGGCTCAGGACACAGGGGGGGCTACAGGACACAGGGGGCTCTGGACACAGGGGGCGGGGACAGGACACAGGAGGGGCTGCACAGGGGACGGGGACCGGACACAGGAGGGGCTGCACAGGGGACGGGGACAGGACACAGGAGGGGCTGCACAGGGGACGGGGACAGGACACAGGGGGCTCAGGACACGGGGGGGCTACAGGACACAGGGGGAGCTGGACACAGGGGGCGGGGACAGGACACAGTGTGAGCTGGAGCATCAGCTCATTGCCGGCGGCTGCGGTGCAACCCGCCGGCAGATAAGTGTGATTGGGGAGGGGGGGGGTGAAGGGGTTAACAGGGGTGCCCACACCTCTTCCCCTAACCCTTGGCTGTCACTGACAGCTTTTAGATTTGAGCTGTCACTGTTCGTTTAGAAGCAGTAACAGTTCAAAGCCATGACGAGTATACTCGTCATGATGCGGGAACTGACATCTTTTCATGACGAGTATACTCGTCATTCGTCGTAAAGGGGTTAAAGCATCACTCTACCAGTAAGAAAAATGGAAGATCAGTACCCAATAGTTAATAGCTTGGACCTTTCAAGAACCCATTTGGAAAACTTCAGTGTACAAAATATTCCTTAGGAAGCTGACTTTTTGAACCAGTAAAACATTGTCATGTGTCAAGATTCAAACTCTTGAGTCTGTGCTCTGTGGTCTATCCACTGAATAACAGCAGATACACCTTTTCTCTGGTTGTTTAATTTCTCTTATCCTTGCTCTAGTTCTATTAACTCATTTGTCTGCCCAATCACCTTTGATGTGCAGCTTTAAATACATTCCCCCTGCTGAATTTTCCTGTTGGAGATATACTCACTGGGATGTCCAACAACACTGCCATTTGTTTATGCCAGCTGGAGGAAGACCAGCTAGGGTTCATGTATCTACTGTGTATATTCTTTAATCTGCACCTAATTTCTGTTTGTTGTTAAGAAGTAGGCAGCATATTCTATAGCAGCATATTCTATAGCAGCATATTCTTTCTCTTTTCTTTTGTATTCTGTTGTTTTTTTTTTACTCACTCTGGAACTACCTTCTAACTCAGCACATCATTCCTTCTGTAGGGAAATTGCAATCTGCTCTGCCCTCCAATTCTATAGGATGAACGTGAAGCACTCGATAACCGATCAGGCAAAATAGGTCCAAGTTTCCATCATTTAGTCTGCTGTCAGGGCTATCCCAACTCAGACAGGAACCACTATGGACTCTGTGCTTGGGATCTCTAGTCTGTACAGGAACAAGGAAGTGTCATTTGCAGTTTTTCAGTGTGTTACCTATTTCCCATTGAGTTGCTAATCGACCATAAAATACATTTCTTAGGTTGAGCAAATAAGGAATGGTCTTTCAAACATGGATAGTATGTCTCTTAAAGTGACTCATAATCAGATGAATTGACCCTGATATCTTATAGATATACTGTTACAAATTATATTTCTGAATATGCAATTTCTAACATGTTTAAAAACAGCTGAAGCATTACGTAAAATGCTGCACAAGATACCTGTTTATTACTCCTTGGGTATATCAAAAGCAGTCTTCTCATCTCCTTCTCTAACACAGATCAAGGTATAAGCCTCCCTCCGAGATTAATCATGGAAAACCTTGCATTTGATCCACCACTACTTGGATGTGATCCAGAAATTTTGGACCAGTTATACCGTAAGAGAAAGCTGCACGTGAAGAAATTAGTTTTTAATAGAGATTCTGTGGCACCCACAGGCCTTCCTAGAACACAGATGAATATCCACAGAAGGTACACCAGTACATCTAGCACCTTCCACTCCACCCCAGCACAGTAGGGGGAGCTCAACTTGCTGCCCTTAGGCAAGATTCCCTATAAATACTGATGCTGGGGAGGAGTTAGTTAGAGTGTGCAGACGCTAGGAGAGCTATGAATACGTCCTGGTGATCGGTGCCGTGTTAGGCCCAAACGGGTGACCCTGAACAGCCTTTGAGCAGTCCTGCCACGCCCAAGAGTGGGGACGGAAAGCAAGGAGAGAAAAGAGGAAGGAAATTGGGAACCTAGGAGCAAGAATAGGTTTGCCCAAACAACACACCAGACACCAGGGTCCGAGTCTGCAGGAGAGCTACACGCCCAGCAGAGAACCCCGGCAAACCATGGAGACTCCAGTCACCCGGTCACCTGCTTAATCACTGTTCAGGGAGCCAGACATCGTGGAGGGAGAAACAGAGGTAGTCATCAGAGGTGACCCGTTGACAGCGCAGGTGAAGAGAGAGAGTAGCGGAGGCTAGCCAAGTTCTACACGGGGCAGGAAGCTTGTTGAACGGAAGCTTCTGCTTTGGGTTCAACAACTCCGAGTTCCAGATCTACAGGTAATCTTCCCGTACACGCTCATATGAGATAGGCAGGTGTACAGTTCGTAGAACTCACTGGGATGTGATTGTACATGTCTACAGATCAGGCAGTTTTTCTGGCCACTTGTTCCTTTCTTCAAGAGGCAGTATCTTGAGCATGTCTATCACAATGTTGTTCATCTTTTCACATAACCTATTGGATTGGGGATGATATGGCGTAGTTCTTATTTTCTTACAACCATACAGATGACAAAACTCTTGGAAGATTTCAGCTTCAAAAGCTGAACCTCTATCAGTTAGAACTTGTTCTGGGTAGCCTAGTGGTCTACAGAAGACATTCTGAAACATTTTTGCAGCTGTTGCAGCAGTTAGATCTTTTACAGGTGCGAACATCAGGAATCGGGAGTAATGATCCACCATCGTCAAAGCATAAGTGTAGCCGGTCCGGCTTGGAGTCAACTTCACATGGTCTAAGACTACAATCTGGAGCGGTTGTGTGGTTACAATTGATTGGAGTGGTGCGCTTGGATTCTGCTGGTCTTTTCTGCGTAGGCTACAGGGTACACAGTCTTTACACCATCTTTCTATGGACCCTCTCATGCCAACCCAGTAGAACTGATCTTTAAGCAGCATTTCTAGCTTTTTCCACCCAAAGTGTCCAGTCGGATTGTGGTAGGCATCTAGTACCGATTGTATTTCTGTTATCTTCTACAGAGTTTCTCCTGTTAAACGATTTAACTTGCTTCTCTCGTTCCACAGGTGTTTAGCTTCTGGTGAAGGATTTGGAGGTAACTTTGCGGACTCCTGCATTATCAGTCCTTTACTAAACTGATAGCCGAGTCACTGTCTTGAAATTCCTTCCAACCAAAGTGTGGTAACAGGTTCACTATTCTCTTAGGAGGTTCTGCATGGACCTGTTGGCACTGTGATGTCCTCAGCTGATGGAAGGCGGTTAACTCCATTTCTTCTGGCTCATCTTCATCCGTTCCCATATCAGATAGGTGAGGCATCCTGGATAAGGCATCAGCGTTGCCATTGTTTTGCCCAGCCCGGTACTTGATGGTAAACTGGTAATTGGATAATCTGGCCATCCATCTCTGTTCCATGGCTCCCAATTTCACAGTTTCCAGGTGGGTTAAAGGGTTGTTATCAGTAAAAGCTGTGAACTTACTAGATGCCAGGTAGTGTTTAAATCTTTCAATGGCCCAGACCAATGCCAGGAACTCCAGCTTGAAAGAACTGTAGTTTTCGGGGTTCCTTTCTGTGGGGCGAAGCTTCCTACTAGCATAGGCAATCACTGTTTCTTTGCCTTCTTGCTCCTGGGCGAGTACAGCTCCTAAGCCCACGTTGCTGGCATCTGTATATAACAGGTATGGTAGGTTGTAGTCAGGGAAAGCCAAGATCCCCTTACCAGTTAGGGCCTCTTTCATCATCTAGAACAACTCTTCTTGTTCTTTGCCCCACTCCAAGGGAGGATCTCTAGACTTGCCTTTCTTGGGTTGGCCTACCAAGAGATTCTGTAGTGGAGCAGCCTTCTTTGTGTACTCCTTAATGATCCTCCGTTAGTATCCAACCAATCCCAGGAACTGACGTACTTCCCTTAAGGTCTTTGGTTCAGGCCATTCCTGGATGGCATTTACTTTGTCTAGGTCAGGGGCCACCCCTTCGAAACCGACTATGTGCCCCAGGTACTGAATTTTCGGTTTTAATAAGTGGCATTTGGATGGTTTTAGCTTCATCCCATACTTGGAAAGGCTTCAAATACCTTGGCTAGAGGAGTTAGGTGTTCTTCATAGGACTTAGAGTACACTATGACATCATCCAGGTAAAGCAGTACCGTCTCGAAGTTCCTATGGCAACACTCCATCAACCTCTGGAATGTTCCTGGTGCATTGCATACTCCGAATGGCATGCTGTTAAATTCGCACAGACCCATGGACGTTGTAAATGCCATCTTCTTGCGGTCTTCTTCTGCAACAGACACCTGCCAATACCCGATAGTAAGATCTAGGTTTGAAAAGTAATTGGCAGACTTCAATGCAGCCAGTGATTCTTCAATGCGAGGTAACGGGGTAAGCATCCTTGTGTGTTATGCGATTTATTTGCCTGTAATCTACACACATCCTCATACTGCCATCTTTCTTTCTAGGGGAGCTGCCCAGGGACTACAACTATCTCTTATAACCCCTGTGTCCTTCATGTCCTGTAATACCTCTTTGGCTTTTTGATAGTGTGCGGGTGGAATAGACCTGTATCGCTCTTTGATTGGTGGATGTGTACCTGTGGGGATGTGGTGTTGTACCCCTTTAATCCCACCAAAGTCAAGTGGATGCTTACTGAATACCTGTTCAAATTCTTGGACTACCTGGTAGACACCTTGCTTTTTTTACACAGGGGTGGCATCAGTGCCTACATGGAGTTGCTGACACCAGTCCTCCAGTGGCCCTGTAGTATTATCATCCTCCACCTCCTTGGGTTGAGGTAAGGGTTCCACTGCTTGAATCTCATTGTTATGTACAGTGTACAGATTAGCAACGGTGGAATACCTGGGTAGTTTGACCTCTTCACTGCCACAGTTTAAGATGCGAACTGGTACATTCCCCTTGTGTACATCAACTATCCCCCTGGCTGTCAAGAGTGTAGGCCTATGATCTTAGCTGACAGGCTCCACTACTGCCTGGTAGTCCTGTCCTCTTAGACCTATGGCTGCTCAACACCAAATCATCATTTCACTCATAGGAGGTATGACAATAGGAAATGGGTCTGTTACCCATGCAGTACCAATTTCACCACCTGTAAGCTTTACATGTTGCTAGTGCAGGTGGGCTCTTATCTCTCGCTGAAGAACCTTCTTCTGTCCAGGTTTGGCAGTGTCTGCGATCTGTTGAAGCAAGAACAACACTTTGCCCATGCAATTGCTAAGAACATTGGTACCAAGAATTACATATGGATCACGATTATTAGGATTTTCTTTTACCACAATAATCCCCTGGATTTGCAATTCTACCCTCCCCACCTTTATTGGTACTTCATTAACCCCCACTATTGTAAGTGGTTCACCATTAGAAGCATAAAGGTTAAGGTTTAATGCGGGTGGTTGGAATTCCTTATCTGACCAAAATTGTTTGTAAAGAATATGTTGTATGGTGGTTACTTGTAACCCGGTATCCAATAAAGCAGGTGTTGATATGCCGTGTAGTATGATGGACAGGATTGGTCGTTGTCCAATGAAGGTGTTATACCAGCCGGCTGGGCCCTGTTGAATTACCCCTGAGGTTTGGCCCCAGCCCCCAGGGACTGCTCGTTTAAAGGACAGTGTCGTGCGATATGGCCGGTCTTGTGGCAGTGACGGCAAATGGGTTCCCCTGTGGAGCTGTAACGGTCGGTGGTCCTACCTTTGTACGCCAAAGTTTGTCTTGCTCTCATCCACAGGACATCCTCCGGACTGTCAGAAAGCTGGATCAAAGGTTGAGGTTTTGGCTGTGGCTTTGGCGTGGGCTTTGGCCCCTGCTGCAGCTGCAGGGCTTCCATGAATCAAGTTAAGTTCTTGCTCATCTGGCGTAATTCAGAGCGTAAAGAGTCATATTTATCAGGGTTAGCAGTCTGTACACTGTTCTCAGCTGCAGGCACGGTTACCGGTGTTGTGGTAGCCTGTGCCTCACCACCGCCGGATGCCAGGTTCAGGAGTCTCCACTGGCTGAAACCCCTTTATAGCCATGTCCTTTAAAGTATTGAAATCAGGGTCTGGGTGGCTTAGGGACCACCAGCGTAAGGTTTTGTTGTTCACTTGTGATAGTAGCCCCGGATGAACTGCTCAGTTAACAATTTGTCCTCATCAAGAACACTAGCAGGGCTGACTTGCTTTAGGGCTCGCAGCGCCTCGTGCGGCGCCAGATACTGTCCTCCGACAGTGTTCCGGACTTTTACCTGCTATACCACCAGTAAAAGGTAAAGAGACATTCAACAGCGTGTGTATGCTGTGTATGCGTTCTTCACCCCCTGTCCCCGTTACCCACAGAGACCACCCGTTAATCCACAACCTGGCCAAACCCTTGCTCCATTCCTCACAATCATCATTGCCCCGGAGGTTTAGCTCTACCTGTAGGGAGATGCTCCACCCTAGTCGCAATACCACCACCCTCCGGAGGACTGTGGAGGCACTGGTGTCTAGTCACCAGGTACTACAGGTGGTGTCACAAGACAAAGACTCTAATCTCTTGTAAATACTAAAAAAAAACCTTTTTTTAGGCTGTCCCCTGGGGCCATGGATTTGGGTAGGCCACTGGCGACATTCCCTGCTTGGAGAGAAAGAGGCCCAGACATCCGAGTTCCCATACCCTGGGGTGCTACAATTCCAAATTTAGGTTGTACTCAAGCCACTCCTCTGAGCAGGTCTAAGAAAAACCCAGGCCTCCACTCTTTAATGGGATGTGGACTTATGGAAGGTCCACTGACTTATGTCTAGAGAGTGGTTGCTGGCAGTGAGTGAGCTGGCTAACTCAGGACAGAATATAAAGATAGGGATGTGGTCATACGGAAGATGAGATCAGTTTCACAGGGTCAGAGTCAGTCATAAGGTAGATGAGTAATAAAAACAGTCTGAAGTCAGTAATTAGTAATAACAGTAGACTCAAGCAACATGGATGCAATAAGCAGCAGACCAGGGTAAGAAAAGTTATAACTGGCAGCTAGCAGCACAGTACTGAGCATTTACAAGTTATTACTGATGATTAGCACTCTGCATTAACCAACAGACTTCCCTGATGGAAGGCAAAAGTTCCATCTACCCTAATTAACTGGCTGTTCAGTGAGCAAGTAAATTAGTGTCTTACTTTAAAGTGTAAATGCCATTTCATTAAAAAATAAAACACAATACTGCACTGGTTGTTAATGTTCGGTCACATAGCAGCTTAGATAATGCTTTTTTGTGCCCTATGACTTATTTTCTCACATTTTTCTGTGCTCTTTTAAAGGGATTAACAGAGATTGTGAGCTGTGTAGAGCTAGATCAGAAGTTTGTGCTAAGGAAAGAGCATTTTGCAGTGATCCTGACATTCGGACATTGCTTAGCAACTTTGCTGAACCCTGAAGTAATCTGATACACTGTCACCTCATCAGCTGCAGTCAGGAGCTTGCACACTATGTAGGCCCCGCCCATTTCACCTTACATCGTTACATGCCTCGTATTCAATGTGAGAAGATTGAAGACGGATCTGACTGAGAATGAACATATGTCTGCTTCTGACGCAGTCTAGTGGGGACACCTTGTAAAAGATTTAGAAATGGTTTTCAACCAGAATTCCCTTATGATGTATATTTGAATGTTTATTTAAATTACTTGCTCTACACTATTATTAAATAAAAATTTAAATGGTGGTTACACTTTAATTATTTAAGTGAGTGGAGTTAGCCCTGACATGAACATTTTGCACTTCATGTCTTAGTGATTGACTGACCTCACTAATCAAGTAACTTGTCATTATAAAGCAAATGTTTAGTCTCTGCGTTTGGAGACATGACACTCAGTTTCAGCACCAGTGGGTGTGCACTTGGCTCTGTGGATCTGCATGACTACGTGAATAAAAATGTTGATGGGAAAACATCAGTGAGTATGAGAGTAGCTGGTTTTACATAATATAGAGTCTGGCTCTGGTTTCAGTGACATCATGCTTTAAAAATTAATAATTTGCCCTGCACAAATACGAGTACAGAATAACTCTGTTACATGGAAACAATTAAAATGCAATGCACTGCTATGATAAATACTGTTAAGAACATTTAAAGGAAATCTTCCACCAGATTTTTGCCACTTAATCTGAGACCAGCATAATGGAGAGACAGAGACCCTGATTCCATCGATATATCACTTTCGAGACTCTTTGTAGTTTTGATAATTAACTTTTAAAACAGAGATTTTTAACACTAGAGGACTCCATATTTATGAGCTCTGTGCAACCCCGCCCCCCCACTAATGGGCAGCTTTCTGCCTATGCGTGGTGTACACAAAAAGCTGTCAATCATTGATGTGGACAAGTTATACAGGAGTCAGTGATACATCTTAGGAATCGGGGTCTCTGTCCCTAGATCATGCTGCGCTCAGATGGAATATGAAAATCTTAGATTCCCTTTAAGACAGGCAGTATATCAATATTGTGTTTTGTGAACGCTGGTCAGAACTATTTTGATCAATCTTTAGTAATGTTATGAGTGCAAACTCAAAAGAGCAATAGAACAAACCATGCTTCATGCAGATGGTGCACTATACAGCCTATTCTTTATATACTGCAAAGTTTGTGGCAGAAGATATTGTTTTATTCCATATGCAATATTCTGTAAGAAAAGTGAATTTGCAGTCTGGAACAGAATTATTCTTTAAATTGAAAAAGCAATCTGTTTATGCAAGACTAAGTTTCTGATGCACAGGCCGCCTTGAGAGGAGACAGGACATACTTAGTAGTCAACTACGACCTGCACCATTAGGCTTCACACAACATTACAAAACAAATCCAATAACAGCAACTCAAAGTTGACATAGTGAGGGACGTATTCACTGAATCTCCTCTCTTGTCATTTAGACAACCACCTAGCTTGAAGCAAGTGACTGTCTATGGTGACGTTTCTTGTAATTGGCACACCTCCTTATCTACCGGAAAACTGTGATACCGGTATACAGGGTATTCATAAACCAGAACCTCACATAGGCATCAGAATGCTTTTCTCTACAAATCTTTAAATTCTTGGTATATAAATTGTAGGTGTATAGGTATGACTATATACTATGGAGATGCTTATACAGATATTCACAAACAAATGTTAATGTCTGCTTTTACAAGTTGGGGTTTTTAATGATAGAAAAAATACTGTTGAATTTCCAGTAGAACCCAGGCTACGTCGACAGTGTTATAACCTTTGCCAAAATACAAGCACATAATAGAAAAAAATGCTGCAGTCTGCAATGGACTGCAACTTAAAGGGAACCTGTCACCCCAAATAAGCTTTCTAAACTATTAATACCGCCGGGTTCGTGCGTCACTTCCGGTCGCATACAGGCAGACTTCAGCATGCTATCTGCGCATGTGCGAAGTCTGCCTGTGAACCCTGCGACCGGAAGTGACGCGTCCGGCGTCACATGACGCGCGCACTGAAATAGAAATCGTGTCCTGCGCTCTGCTTTTGTATAATGACGCCCATTAGTGCATATTACAGCAACGAGGCAGGGGTAGCACGGCACAAGGGGACCCGCCTACCGGTCAAAATGCCTTCAGGAACGCCCCTCTGACAACATTTTCGTAAGTTTCAAAACTACATTATAGTACTTGTAGATTACTACAAAAGATGAGGCAGGGATGTGTTACAATGTATTCTAAGGCTGCAGGGGCAGGTATTAATAGTTTAGAAAGCTTATTTGGGGTGACAGGTTCCCTTTAAAGCACACTCCATCTTTTCATATTTTTTTTTATTTATTTCACCTATGTAGTGGTACCTTAAATCTAAGTCTACTTGCCCATTGACTTAGGGCAGAGACACACTATGTGAGACGCATGCGAGATACTTGTTTGAGTCTCACATGACTCTCCCGGAATGGCCGCCGCCTCTCTGGAGAGGAGCATGCCAGCTGCTTGTGACAGCCCCACAGGGCCATGGGATACTCGGAACCGGGCTACAGTACTGCTGGAGAGCCCGGGTTCGATACATGTCCCTGAACCTTCCTATTACCATTATAACTATCCCTCTCTCTGCTAAATGCTTG
The DNA here is from genome assembly GCA_033576535.1 of Allobates femoralis. Taxonomy (NCBI): domain Eukaryota; kingdom Metazoa; phylum Chordata; class Amphibia; order Anura; family Aromobatidae; genus Allobates; species Allobates femoralis. Next base: position 759,944,650 of record JARQOC010000003.1, read on the forward strand.
CTTTCAATGTTCTAAATAACGTTTTTATACTTACTCATTAAGATGATAATGAAGTGAGGGCTATATGCAATAGTCTCCATGGGCGTGTTGGTTTGCAGCCTCCATGATCCTTATCGCACCCCGGTGGGCGTGATATTGTTATAAGAATCCTCTCTGCCCCAGCCTGTGTCTGATGTCACTCTCCAGTTCTGGGTATGATGTGAATTGCGTCATTTCCGGTTTCAATGATATCGGTACACCCTCTTTTAGTGGCTGGCTTCAAGCAGCGCATGCGCAACACGCGCAGGGGGACTATTGCATATAGCCCCTGCTTGATTATCATCTTAATGAGTAATTATAAAAACATTTTTTAGTACATTAAAAGCAAGCATTTAGAGGGATATTATAATGTAATAGGAAGGTGCAGGAACATGTATTGATAGGTTAGGTTGCTTTTAGGAGGTGACAGATTTATTTAAGGCTTTGGGGACTGAAGTCGTGACGCCACCCGTGATGTTCGGCTATTGATGGCCAACGCTGTGGTGGGGGACCTCTGGGGATGATGGAATTGCAGCTCAGGTGGTATCGCTACCCACGAATGGAGCGGTTCCCCAGGGCAATCGGTAATGTCTATGGTGGTGGTAGGCCATTGGATTATTCTGCCAAGAGAGGCGGATGAGGGTACTACTGAGGCAGGTCTCTTGTGGCCTCTGCGGCTAATTGTCACAGAAAAAAACAGTCTCATACAGGTTCAGAGTTCTGTACTCTGTTTACTTAATGATCAGTCAAGTAATGCCGCCGGGTGCTGCTCTTTGCCAAACCTCAGTCTGGACAGTCTTTAAGGAACCAGGATAGCTCGGCCAAGACACCTCTTTGTGTTCCTTTCTCACGCTGGTTGCCCTCTTAGCGATGACTATCTGCCTCTCTTACCTGCGCCTCCACACACAGTGCCCCAATCCAGCAGCCACGGGTCTTGGCGGACAACGAGTACCTGGTCCCTTGATCCTAGTGCAGTTACCTTCTCGGCGGATGTGTCGGGTTTCGGCCACAGCTCCTATAGACCTCGTGGCCTCCGGTTCTGTGGTTGTAGCAGTAAAGCGCCTTGCACCTAGGGGCTAGTCCCTGGTTTTCAGCAAGCCCCACCACCCGTCTCCGGTCGAACCTGGATTCGGATACACGGGTGGTTCTCTCTCTCTTTGCCCGCGCCCCTAGTGCTCTCTCTTCCTCTCACGCCAACTCCGATTCTCCTGACCAAGGATGAGCTCCTCACCACTCTAGACCCTAGACCAACTCTCCTCCTCTTTTCTCTCTACCGCCCACCCTCCTCACTTCCCTCTTTCTCTGTCCTGACTGAGCCGTCCCACTAGTGGGTCTGCCCACTGTCCCCAGGCCCTGGTTCTAGGGATGTGTTGGGTGTTTGCTAGGTGTCTCAGACTTACCATCCCATTTCTCTCAGAACAAGGATACCACACCTGTAGAGTGGATGCAGTACCCCTTCCGGCAACCAGACCGCAGGGACGCCACACTTGTGTTTCTATGCAACTCTTGTTCAGAAAATCGGTGGCCATTCCAGGGGAGTCATGTGAGACTCATGCAAGTATCTCGCATGCACCACGCATAGTGTGTTTTCACCCCTATACTCACTATCTGGCATCTTTATCTAGTTTCACCGCCACACCTGTCGTTCTCTGGAAATTTGTGACCTGCCGGCTGCTCCAGTGTAAAACTCAATACAAGTCTAAAGGTACCGTCACACGCCGCCATATGGCTTCCATATCGCAGGCGATTTGACATGAGCGCGCACGTTTCGGGCACTTTTTGAGAACGCTGTGGAGCGGTCACACATAGCTATCTAGCGTGTGAACTTCGGCGATCCTGCGTTTCGGAAATCGCCTGCAGGAGACCGGAAGCGATCTTCCCTTCACACATTGCTGCGTCACACGCAACAATCGTATAAGCGATATCAGAATACTGTTTCGATAGGGGCGTGCTAGAGTGTGTTTCACCACGCCCCTATCACTGTGATTGGTGGACGGAACTGCGTTCCCATTGGTCAGCCTTGCGTGAACGCACGGGTCATCAAATAAGGCACCTCGAACACAGACAGCCAATCGGAACGCAGTATCACCCACCAATCGCCGCAGATGCGGCGCAAAAAAACACCATCCAAGCACGCCTAGGGGATTGATTTCAAGATAACGGTGTACATTGCTATCGCCCTGTGACACGCCAGGATGCGCTGATATCGCCTGGTGGATATCGCCTGATTTCACTGCAGGGCAGGGCAATCAGGAGACACTCCACCAGCGATTATTTACCGTAGAATCGCCCAGTCACACTCCACTATGCACATGCGATGTGGTTTCCACATCACCAAATTCGGGAATTGCCAGCGCTCTCGCTGGCGACATGGAGGTGTGTGACGGTACCTTTAGAGAACCTCAGTCTGCCTCGTCCAGGTTCTCAGAGCATTGCATTGAGAGCTTGTGATGTAACTTCTTATTTCTGACATGCCAGAAGTTATGTTGCAAGTTGGCATCACAGGACCAGAGCAAAGCCGAAAAAAGCAGAAGATGCCGTAGGGGGAGTATACGATGGGGGCAGGATACTTAGAGTTAAAACACTGCTCCAGCGCTGAAAAAAAAATACAAACGCTGGAGTGATACTTTTGGAGAGTTCTTTTCCAGCTAGACCATTAATGAACCAGCATAAAACTAGGACTACACAACCTTAGGAATCACTCAATCAGCGTACAAAAAATCAGTTCAATTCTCTGAAAAGTTGGACGAGTGACTTCAGGGGAATACCGTATGGTATTTTGTGTGCAATGCAAGTGTAATTCGAGTATACAATTTTTCTCTTGCATGCCATCTGTATGACATTTGTATGCCATTTGTATGATAAGTGGCACTTTATGAGGTTATAACTCTGAAATGCTTCAATGGATCCCAGTGATTCTGAGCTTGTTTCTTTTCATGACATATTGTATTTGATATTACTGGTACATCCTGGGCAATATGATTTGTGTTTATGTAAGAAAATGTCAAAAATTTGACAAAAAATATTGAAAATGTTGCAATTTCGAACTGTGAATTTTTATGCCCTGATAGAAAACACACAAAATGTATAAAAGTTAACATTTATCAGAACGTCCTAATTTTTCCAACAAAATGTATTCATCTATTTTTGTAAGGCTGGTTTCACACTGCAGTTTTTTCACTGATCAGTTTCCATCCGATATGTGTGCCAAAACCAGGAATGTCTCCAAAAATCAGAACAGGTGTCAATCTTTCAATTATACTTTTTCTCTGCAAGATCCTCTCCTGTTTCCTCTCCTGGTTTTGGCACACAAATCTGATGGACACTGATCAGTGAAAAAACTGCAGTGTGAAAGGCCCCTAAGGGACCACATCACATGTGAAATGATTTTGAAGGGCCTATGACAAAAATACCCAAAAGTGACGCCATTCTAAAAAATGGACCCCTCAAACCGCTGAAAACCACGTTCAAGAAGTGCATTAACGCTTTAGGTCCTTCACAGGAATTAAAGCATTGTGGAAGTGAAAAATAATCATTTTAATTTTCCCACAAAAAGGTTCCTTTAGCCCCAAATTTTTAATTTTCAGAAGAGTAACAGATGAAAGTACACAATACAATTTGTTGTACAAGTTCAGTACGCCAATATGAGGTGGTAAACTACGATTTTGGCACATGGCAGAGCTTGGAATGGAAAGAGAGTAATTTGACTTTGGGAGCTTAAAATTGGCTGTGATAGATACAGGATGCCATGTAATGTTTGTAGAGCCCATGATCTGCCTGAATCCATCACAAGCGACCCAATTTTGGAAACAATGCTTCTTAAAGTGACCCTGAACCCGGATGCAAACCCCACATCCCCTTCATACCTATAGATGCAGCTTGTGCAGCTGCTGCCATCCATCCATGAATCGTGCAAAACCGCTGGGGCACTCTTCATAAATCATAGTTTTCATATCTCATTTCTGGGCGTTTCTGTGAAATTTTAAAGCCGGAGCAGGCTGGCCTGTGTGCCGCTCTCCCCCTCCCTGTCCGTAATTATGCACGCCCATGGCTGCGTGCATAAACAACAGAGAGGCGGCTCGCCTCATAGTATGGGCGGTGAAGCCGATATGACGTAATACGCGTCACACCGGCTTCACCGCCCATACTATGAGGCGAGCCGCCTCTCTGTTGTTTATGCACGCAGCCATGGGCGTGCATAATTACGGACAGGGAGGGGGAGAGCGGCACACAGGCCAGCCTGCTCCGGCTTTAAAATTTCACAGAAACGCCCCGAAATGAGATATGAAAACTATGATTTATGAAGAGTGCCCCAGCGGTTTTGCACGATTCATGGATGGATGGCAGCAGCTGCACAAGCTGCATCTATAGGTATGAAGGGGATGTGGGGTTTGCATCCGGGTTCAGGGTCACTTTAAGGTTCTTATCTTATCTAGAGGTGTGCTGGGCACCTTGAACCTGCTAGTGCTTCCTACAATATTATAACGTTGAGCCGTGAAAATAAGAAATTACATTTTTCCCAAAATAATGTTGCTTTAACCCCAAAAGCTTTATTTTCAGAAGGGTAGTAGGAAAAAAATGGACCATACAACTAATTTTCTCCTCAGTGGGTCAAAACCCTACATGCCATCATGAACTAGCTTTTAGACTCAATACAACGCTCAGAAGATAAGGAGTGACATATTATGTTGCAGATTTTGCTAATATGACTTGCAAGTGACATGTCACATTGACAGAGCCCCTGAGGTGCCAGAACAGCAGAATCCCCCACATAAATGACCCCATTTTATAAACTACACCCCTCAATTAATTCATCTAGAGGTGCAGTGATTATAATGACACCACAGATATGTCACAAAATTTTATACCATTGGGTGGTGAAGAAAAATAACATTTTTACCACAATAATTCGGTTTTAGCTCCAGATTTTTAATTTTCCAAAGGGAAAACGGGTAAAAATCACACCAAAATTTAATGTGATTCACATAAAAACCCAAGTATCAAGAAACTCTGAACTCTGTACTTTCTTTCAGAAGTGCACAAAACTGCGGTTGAGCTTCTTTTATGCACTCCTAAAAATACAGACACCATCAGATCATAGATCAGAGAGAGCCCACAGAGTTTCAATCTGCCTCATAATTAAGAATCTTCCTTTGAGGGTTCTCTCTGAATCATGTATTTCATAAACTTGCAAGTAAACCCCGATGTGAGACTTAGCCTGGAGTGCCAGTGTTCATCTTACAATCAATATATATGTCCCTCATCCTTGTATATATATCCCCATCCTTGTATATATATCCCTCATTCTGGTACAAGGTCCATCCATGTTGGATATGGCCCCCTGTTAGGGTACATAGCCCTTAGTGATGGTACATAGCCCTCTGTGATGGTACATAGCCTCCAGTGATGGTATATATCCCCCCGTGATGGTACATAGCCCCCTGTGATGGTAAATTATCCCCCTGTGATGGTAAATTATCCCACTGTGAGGGTACATGGCCCCCTGTGACGGTACATAGCCCCGATTCATGGTACATAGCCCCCTGTAATTGTACATAGCCCCCAGTAACAGTACATAACACTCAGTGATGGTATATAGCACCCAGCAATGGTAAATAACCCCCAGTGATGGGACATAGCCCCCAGTGATAGTAAACAGCCTCCAATGATGGTACACAGCCCCCCATCCTGCACTCACCCCCTCATTTCTGAATATGCCCCCCATCACTTTATATGCCCCCCTGCTGGCACACACAGCAAAATGATAACTGCTGTAACTTACCTTCTGCTGCTTCCTGTCTGCATCTCGCCACCTTCTTCCTGTCTCTGTGCCAATCATGTGACTGGGACCCATATCGATGACATCATCTCTGTGGGCCATGGTCACATGATTGGATGCCGGGCACAATGACAGGAATAAGGCGGTGAGCTGCAGGTAGGGAGCAGTGGAAGGTAAGCTACCGCAGTTATTATTTTACTGTGTTCGCCAGCATGGGGACATAGTGACGGGGGACACATATCCAGAATGGAGGAGGTGAGTGCAGGATGGGGCTGAGAGCAGGTTCATATAATATGCGCCGCTCCCCTCGTCCATTTCTCAGCGCGACTTCAGCACTGAGAGGTGGACAGCAGTGGATGCAGTAAGTATATGAGTATAATGAGCGACCGTACGTGAAAACGGACTGCCTCTGCAGCCCACAGCCAGCCTCCTCTCAGCCCGCTCCAGAGGTGCCCCACCCTACAGTACAGAAACCTATAGATTCAGATTATAAGATGCACCCCCCACTTTCCCCCAGAATTTGGGGGAACAAAAGTGCGTTTTATAATCTGAAAAATACAGTAAATCCATAATAGGTGCCAGAATAGAACAGAATAGAATAATAGGAGCCAATCAAAATAGATATAGTTTCACTTTTTTGTGCCCTTGGTGCGACTTCACCCTTGCTGCTGTCTCTCACGCTGGAATTGATCCCGCTCCTCCAGTGCTGAGTAACATCAATCACTGCAAACAGAAAAATGGTCATTGTAAACTTTTTGAAAACTAACCGGAAAAATTCTGGAGAAATACATGCTTTAAATAATCTCAAGTAGGTATGAACTAAAAAAAAAAAAAAATGTACTTCTGTCATGTTGCACCTTTTGTAAGCTATCATCATAGCTCGGAAACATATGCCTGCAGATGTGAATCCACGAGGCATCACGGCATATGCAGTCCATAAAGTCAGGTTCCCTAGTGGCCCACAATTCTGGTCTCTCTTGGAGCAGGATAATCAGCATCTCCACACTGATGTGCCTGGATATGTGCTGGTCTCCGAGGAGGCGTGCATTGCTTCTATTTATTGGTTGCTAGTAGGTACCTATGGCCAATCTTCCTGTTCTGTTATAATGCAATTTCCTGGCTCTTTTGGGTTTTCTATGCATCAAAATCAGACACTACATGGATGTTCCATGTGGTGTCCATTTTTTCTCGCACTCATTGACTTGTATTGGTGAGTCACGCATGATTTATGCATCCATTAGCAGCATGCTGGGACTTTTTGGTCATCCAGAATCTGGATGAGAAAAAAAATGACCATCTGCTTTACCTCACTAATATTAGTCAGAGTTTAATGCGAGATTGTCTCTCATTGCACTCATACATTTCATATGCTTATGTAACCAAGATGTTAGGATGCGCCACCATAGTTGTAGCTACGTTTTTTTGGGGCCTACTCAAATATTTTGCTCCACCCACATGGGCTCAACCCTTAACTATGCCTCTGGTGAGGGCTTATTTAGATTACACACTCTGGCTGCCAGAAGGACCTGTGGACCGTGATCATGTGGCACTGATGATATCATCACAAATTCTTCTGCACTTCTATGTTGCAGCCTGCTTATGATTGATCAGCATCATACAGGAAGAAGAAGTACACACCCCCAGTGAAAACTCAGATAACACTCACTTGGACTTAATTTAAATTAGGTGTTATGTATGTAATTGCTTATATCTCCACCACAGTAATACATTTTAAAAAAAGATTTATTCCAATCTCAACTATTACATCATGTGTCCAGTTCAACATAAATGATAGACGGATCAACGTTACTTTATAATGATATGCGATAAGTAGAAATAAGAACAAAAGAAATTACACTGTGTAATAGTCGAGACGTAAGGTAAGGATATGATTGCGTACTTATGTGGGATATAAATGTAATTAGGAAATGCTGAATTGGTAAATGAAGACATTTTCTGAGGCTGAGGGAAATACTAAACATTTTCATTTCAAGTTCAGCAGCAGCAACAGACGTTAATTTTTGGAAGTAAATATAAATTCTTTTAATAACATAATAAGTAATTAAGGATGTTGGGTTTGTGGACCATGAAGATGTTTTATTTGTTGATTACAATATGCGCGCAGCCGATTATGTGACAGACTGGCAATAGCTGAGAGCAGAGAAAACCGAGGTAATTAACAGAATCGTGTTTCATTGAAATCACACCAGTTTTAATACTGCATGACTAGGCACCAAGAGAACAATCATTGAATTTTTCTTTTTCACGTATGCATAAAATCCAATTTGGAATGTGAAATTTAGAACAACATATTTTCATATGTAATCAGTTTATTGTATGAGTGGAACTTCACACTTTTCATATATGAAGTTAAAAAAGAATTTCAGTTAAAGTGTTATTATGGTTTTACATTATAGTTATGTAAAAGTTATCCTACATTGCAATACATTCTCATTTTTTGCAAACTGGGGCTGAGTGAGGGCTTATATGTTATTAATTATACCATTATAGTGTAAATGCGATGCTTTGATCACCTGTTACTGCATTTTATTGCAATGTTGCGAAGAGCAAAAAAAAAAAATGTTTAGCGTTTTTACTTCTTTTTCTATTATGCAGATTACTGTTTGAATTATTTAATATTTTGATAGATGGGCATTTCTGAATGCTGCAATACCAATATGTGTTATGTTTTATTAACAGGTGATTTTATCTTTTCTGTTCTTTTTATTTTCACATTTTAAAAACTTTTTTAAAAAACTGTATTGATTTTTCTAGACCCCCAGGGATTTGAAGCCTGCACTGTGATAGCTTGTGCTGTATAGAGCCATGTTAATGCACGGCTCTGCACAGCCAAATGATATCTCTGTTAACGCCAGCGCTCAATCTGCGTTCAAACCAAGTCAGTCATGATAGTGACAGGGGTCATTATCTGACTCCTTGGTGTCTTGACAACCTATACGTGCCCCACAATCATGTCATGGGGCCATCGATGGGAGTCGGGAACTTTGCAATCCTGCCGACGCTGTTGGATTGCATTGTCAGTTACTAAATCTACTTAATCTCTCTATCTAAAAAGAAATGAAATCACTAGCTTAGCTAGCTAACTAAATAGCTTAGACAGGATCAGCAGCTTCAGAACTGCAGCAGCAAGACTGTCACTGAGCTCCAATACTGATAAAATGGCGATGGAGGCAAATGGCCGGTTCTTATATGGCAAGTCACAAACCCAGCCAATGCAAAAAGTGCCATTTGCTTTATGGGTGCTTAATAGATGCCAGACCAGACCACCCACAGTAAGTGCGGGAAAGTAAAAAAATGGAGACCGCACTTATCTCAGGTAAGTTATTGGATTTGAGGCCCCGACACCTCTCCTCCTCCCCTCCTGCCCGATATGCTAGATATTAACACTCTGAAAACGTTGAACAGAAGCATTAGTGCTTGATATGAAGCATTACCGAATGTTCAACGAGTTTCCTGACTTTTAAGCAAAACGTTCAAATTCGAGGTGTCAAATTGAATCAACTGGGTTCTTGCCGAATTTGAAATTAGTGAACATGTTTGAGCAAAATTCGCTCATCACTACTGTTGAGAAGACTCCATGTGTTGAGCTTGGTGAACCAATGCACTTGGGGGGATTAACCTCTCATGTTAAACCTCCTGCAGTTCATCTGCTTGGTGGAGTATGATTCGATTGTGGGCAAACAGATCATTTTGTTAAGGTCTGTCTATATCGCTCCAAAGCAGTCATGCAGTCTCAGATGCCATGCTCCTTGATTTGTCTGGAAGAACACGATCAGAGAGTTTGCATTTCCTTCCTTGCTAAGCCTCCGTTTACACTGTCGGCCAAGGTGGTGGTAGATGGTAAAACCATCACTGTGCCAGTGCTGGTCGATAGCGAAGCAGGAGTCAATCTTATGGATTCTTGCTTTGCTTAGACTCAGCAAAGGTTGTATCTTCTAAAATGTAACTTTTATTGTTTCTATTAAAACAAGGGTCCAGACCAGTCTGCAGGATCAAAGATGAGTAATACCTATTTTTAAGGGCATCAGCCCCCTGTCTACATTTGGTCCTACTGATCCACTAATGTTATTTGGTGATTTGTATCTCCTTAAGTGTGGGGAGACCCCGCTGTATATGGGTTGCTGACAAGGAGCACTATTGTATTTGTGTATGGTGTGGTACTGTACTGGTGAGGAGTGTACGTTCTGGTTTCTTGGGTACTAGGCACATATGCTGATAACTACTGTAGTCACATCAAAAAGAAAAAGTGCCCAAAGAACATCATTCTGGCCTATTCACATACAGTTCTCCCTATAAAGACATAAACCAGGTAGCCACATCCATATTTTAGATAGAGTGTCTCCTAGAGTGGTCATTTTACCACATCTGTCTAAGGGATAGACCCGGACAGCGGGGAGACCCATATAGGTTTTTGTTCCCTCAGTATATTGATAATATGGGGTTTCAAATAAATGAGGAATGTCACCCGTTCACTAACAAGTAAGGATCAGCAGGGATAGCCGCCGAGGAGCGGGGACACCAAACGGGTTTTTAAGTGAAAACTCCGCTGTCAGGCAGGGGGAGGTAGGGAGAGAACAGGGCGACCATTCCCCCTCACCCCCCTTTTTACAAGGTTACACTGTGTGTAAGGGATCAAACTGACCCTTGTTTTAATAGAAACAATAAAAGTTACATTTTAGAAGATACAACCTTTGCTGAAATTAAATTGTGTTGGTGTATCCATTATCAAAATCTTTTTGAAGTAATTTTTGCTTAGACTCATGGCCTCATCTGTAATGAATTAGCGAGACCCATTCTCTTCTCTACCACTGACTCAGCTCCTCTCAACCAGTAGGTTCTTTCCCAAGTTGTGCATAATGTGATGTGAACTTGAGCATACGAACTCTTCACCAGGAGTTCCTATCCTGTCACGTCTTGGAGAATTTACCCACTCCAAATGTCTTGGGCCTTCCTTGTCTGCAAAAAAATAACCCGGTGATTGACTGGCTGGCCAGAAAAATAGTTATCTGGAGTAATTTCTGTGAGGGTAATTGCCTAGGTACTACGGTCTCTGCTGTACTGGTTGCACCTACTTTTTCATCTCCAGCTAAAATGGTTGGGAGTTTGCCGGAGAGTGGGGGAGGAGTTCAGACTATGCCTTGGACTAATGGTGGGTCTAGGCATTGTTCTAGGAAGAGGGGTTGGAGAAGGCAGTAATTTCTACTGTGCACCCCAAGGGAGGGAGTCCTGGGTCCCGGGGAGATGCCTGTGTTTGCCTTCCTCAGAATGTAAAAGCTGACTGTACTTGGATGATTGGAAATAAACGTTCAGGTCCAGACCTGAGAGTGGATGATTGTGTGGGTGATTTCTTCTCACGTCAGGACGAAGTGTGCTGCGGGGGGCACCTTATTCTGGAGTTTTTGGTCCGCATAGGGTCTCAGCCATCTTTAACCCTTTGCTGTGCCAACTTGAACTACCCTTAGTGCTAAAAACCCATAACATCTTCCACAGATCATCACTTATAAGATGTAAACCTCTGCTGCATACACAGTTTAGAGTCCAGAAGCCTCTCACAAAGGGAGGGGTACTGCCATGTGTTGACGTGAAGGACTCGAGTTGCCTGTTATACTGGTAGACGCAGACAGAGACAGGGTTAGCAGCCTAGCTTAATCGACTGCAGGGGCCACAACACAAGCGCAGTGAGGAAGCCAACATGACCCAGCTGGGTGAGAATTACCTCAAACTGCTCTCCAGACTCCATGGACAGTTTATAACATCTGCCTTAACTCCATTAAAGAGACTGAGAAAATGCATATCAGCGAGTCTGCCTGTTGATTGCGCCTGTTGCCCTGTGCTCTATAACGGAACCTTATACCTGCAGAGCCACCGACTACCAGCACCGTGGAGAGCTGCAGCAAAGTAAGTGACTGTGTGAATCACGATTCCTCAGAAAGCCTCATCCAATACTATCACTCCTGCCCAGGGGACCCTTAGCCCTACCCGAGGAGGGCATACCATGCACTCTGCCCTAAGTCACCGTCCCCAGCAGGAATACGGCAGTGGTGGTTCTACTAAACTCATACCCCGGGTGGCGTCACAACAAATCCCCTGTAAATACCCATTTTTGGACTGATCCCAGGCCACGGGACCGGGTCACGACTACCATGATTCCCAGAGAGACAGCACCGGCCTGGTTCCCGAGTACCCCATAGCCTGGGGGTGCATCAGTTTTCTGGCTTCACGAACAGGATAACGTGCCCGGTGAACCGGGTATTCTGTGTCGTGAATTGTGTGAAATACGTATTTTTGAACTGTCGTTATTGTAACGCGTGCGGCGTGTGGGAAGCAGAGGGGGTGTGTCATTGTGCACAGCACCCTCCAAAGAGCGCGAAACAAGGTCCGGCCTGCACTCTAATGACATCTGGCGGGGAAGCAAAACCCTGCTGGACCAGCGGAATTATTCTTGTACACCTCGATGGAAGAAGACCAGAAGGGTCAGCATTAACTAAGGGGGAGGAAAGAGTCGCAGCCAGCAGAGCCCACACAGCGAGTGGATGGAGCACCCAGCGGTGCTGGAGGGCAAGGGATGTCGCTTATCATGCCATTCCTGATGCCTTACACTCCAGGAGCAACGTGGCTGCTGCAATATTCAGGTGAGCCCAATACCCTCACGGACTTTAAAGAAAAGCTGGACAGCTATTATGGTATATATCCCCTTACGGAGGGCCAGTGTGTCAGCATACTTATGGGACAGTTAACTGGACATGCATAGCGGGAGACAAAGTTCTGGTCAGATGATGAAAAAGACACTGTGGAACATGTAATGGCCAGGTTAAAAGCTACCTTTGAGACCAGTGTAGATGCCAGAAACCACAGGAGAATGTGAGAGACTTTGCATTAAATTTGCAGGAGGCACTCAGGGCACGCAAGCAGGCAGAACCCGATTTGGCGCAAGGGGAAGATAAATTGCTGATAGACCAGTTTGTTGATGGACTATTATTGCCTCCTCATAGAGGATGACTGCAGATGATGGCCATACAAAATCCGGATTTGAACTTTGTGGAGTTTAAAGAGAGGGCAATCCGCATACTGCAGGCAGAAGAGCCTCATGATACAGACTCTGCTCAATGCTTGGCTACAGCGCAAAACTCATCAGCCATACCAGGGGTTACTGCAAAAACCCTGGAGCCCATCACTAATGAGGCTCTAAACCAAAAGATAGATGCCCTAACGAAAACTGTAGCTGACATGGGCAAAGTTATTCAACAGCTGCGTGGATCCAAGCCCGTGGAAAAGATTGAGCTGGCTACGAGCAAGGAGGATGTCCCATGGATGAGACCCAGGAGATACCCAGCGACTAGAGGACAACCCAATGACCGCTACCAACCAGATGGACAGCCCATTTGTCGCCGCTGTTGAGAAGCTGGCCATTTTACTAGAGAGTGTGCTTTAAACAAAGATCCCCTGGGGAAGCAGGCCGCTCCTCAGGAATGCCAATGCCACTCCAGCTGGTGGGACAGGTACGTGGGAGGATGTCCAATTATACCTTTCGTGCTGGATGGAATTCCCCTGAATGCTTTATTGGACACTGACTCGCAGATCTCCACCATATATCTTATATTCTTTTTAAGCAGTACTGGGCTGATTCAGACACTACCATTGGCCCAGATGATGACTTTAATATATGGGCTAGCAATGGTAAACAAGGACCACAGATTGGGTTTAATGATATGACCATTAAAATTGGGAGAGCTGAATTAAAAAAGATCAGAGGATGATAATTGTTGATGTTTACCGGCATGAGTGTGATGCAACTATTTTGCTAGGCATTAATGTAATGGAAACTTGTCTTGCAGAAATTATTGGTGTTTTACAGCGCATGGTAAAAACGAGTCCTGCAGAAGAATATAAAGGCTCTGATGATGAAACAGCAGGTAGAGTTGTCAGGTGAAGAGATTGGCAGTGCAAGGGTAAGTGATCCAATACCCATCGTGATACCTCCCAAAACTGAAATGATGGTCTGGTGTAGAGCCGCAATAGGCATAAGAGGGCAAGACCATCAGGCCCTGGTAGAACCCGTGTACTCAGACAGTAGGCCCACTAATACTGAGGAGTAGATGAGGTACACAGAGGGAGAGTGCCAATACACATTCTAAATTGCAGGGAGGAGGAGGTAATCCTTCCAAAGTATGCTACCATGGCTAAATTATACACTGTGCATAACAACGCCATCACCACAGTTGAACCATTGAACCCGTCAAATCAGGCGGATTGCAATGGCTCAGAGGGAAAACTGGAGGATTGGTGCCAGATATTACATGTGGGTACCAGTTCTACACCGTCCCATCAAAAGCATGGAGTATACCAGGTAGTGAGGGAGTATGAGCAGATCTTCAGCAAATACCCTCTAGACTTGGGGCAGATCAAGGGGGTAGAACACAACATACCCACAAATAGTCATCCACCCATAAAGGAGAGGTATAGCCCCATACCACCCGCTCACTACCAATGTGCAAAGGACATGCTCAAAGAGATGAAAGAAGCAGGGGTAATAAGAGACAGTTGTAGCCCCTGGGCAGCTCCTTTAGTGCTAGTGAAAAAGGATGGGAGCATGAGAATGTGTGTAGATTACCAGCAGATCAACTGCATTACACACAAAGATGCATACCCATAGAACAATCATTAGCTGCATTAAAATCTGCTAACTACTTTTCCTCCTTAGATCTGACTAGTGGGTATTGGCAAGTTCCTATGGCCGAGGCTGACCGTGAGAAGACAGCGTTCACCATGCCCATGGGCCTCTGAGTTCAATTGTATGCCGTTTGGACTCTGCAATGCACCTTGTACATGCCAGAGACTGATGGAGGGCTGCTTACGACATAAGAATTTCGAAACTGTCCTCCTGTACCTGGATGACATCATAGTCTACTCCAAGACGTATGAAGAGCATTTACAACACCTATCAGAAATGTTTGAAGTCTTGTCCAGGTACGGCATGAAGATCAAGCCATCTAAGTGTCACCTGCTCAAACCAAAGGTGCAGTACCTGGGACATGTAGTGAGCTCCGAGGGCGTAGCACTGGATCCCGAGAAGGTTACAGTGATAAGAGATTGGCCAAGACCCACCAGGGTGAAAGAGGTGTGACAGTTCCTGGGACTGGTAGGCTACTATAGAAGATTTATCAAAGGTTTCACCAAGCTAGTAGCTTCTCTACAAGACGTCCTGGTAGGACAGTCTAAGAAGTCTTCAGCCCGAAGTCCTCCTTTTCAGTGGAGTGAAGAAAGAGAAGAATCCTTCAGAAAGCTGAAGTTAGCCTTGACGGGAGAAGAGATCCTGGCATACCCAAATTACCATCAACCTTTCCTTTTGTACATGGATGCCAGCAACGTGGGACTGGGAGCAGTGCTATCACAGATGCAAGAAGGCAAAGAGTCATAGCCTATGCAAGCAGGAAGCTCCGGAGTACTGAAATAAACCCTGAAAATTACAGTTCCTTTAAGTTAGAACAACTGGCAGTAGTTTGGGCTGTAACAGAACGTTTCAAACACTACCTGGCAGCTGCAAGGTTTACCATCTACACTGATAACAATCCGTTAACACACCTGGGAGTCAGCAAAATTAGGTGCGTTGGAACAGAGATGGATGGCCCGGCTGTCTAATTATGACTTCAACATAAAATACATGTCAGGTTGCAAGAATGGCAATGCAGATGCCTTATCCCGGATGCCACACTTGGGAGATATGGAAGAGGACCCGGAGGAGCTGGAAGAAATAGAGCTACCGGCCTTTCACCGCCCTAAAGCAGCAGGTGTATACCAGAAGCATCAAAAGGCAATGCTTAACCCCTCATCACATCATGGATGGGCTGATGTACAAGACAGTGACCTGGTTGTGGAATTAGTCAAGAGATTATTGACACATGAAGGTGCATGGCCTCATAAAGATGCTCCAACTCTGGAAGGAGAGAAGTACATTGTTCCTGTATAAAGAAAAGTTATGCAGAAGACATGTGAATCTAAAGACTCATGAGTTGGTCTGGCAGATCGTTATACCCAAGAAAGACACCAAGATGGCCTTAGAAGCTTACCATGATGGTGCAGGACATTTTGGATGGAAAAAGTTGGAAGTGCTCTTAAGAGAAAGATTCTACTGGGTTGGCATGAGAAAAATCAATCAAGGAATATTGTAGAAAGTGTGGCCAGTGCAACCTAAGGAGAAAGGATCAAGAGAGTCAGAGAGCTCCACTCAAGTCCATAATCAAAAAGCAACCCCTGGAATTAGTAGCCCTAGACCACGTCAAATTAACACCAAGCAAATCCGTCTACATCTAAGCATTGACCATTGTGGACCATTATTCTCGTTTCCTTGTGGTGGTACCATTAAAAGACCTTACAGCGAAGACTGCAGCGAAAGCGTTCCAGACATACTTTTGCAGATCTCATGGCTACCCAGAACAGGTTTTAGCAGATCAAGGTCCAGCACTTGAGTCTCAGTTATTCCAAGAATTTTGTAACATGTATGGATGTATGAAGATTCGGACAACAGCTTATCATCCACAGACAAATGGCTTATGTGAGAAGATGATCCACATAGTGATCGACCTTTTGAATACCTTACCAGCAGCAGAAAGGAATCAGTGGCCAGAGAAGTTACTCAATTTGGTAGACTTGTTCTACCATGTTCCAGTGTTTTCAACCAATTGTACCCTAGCTTATCTTATGAGAGCAAGACCTGGTATGCTGTTAATAGATCTTGATATGGGAATTCAAGGAGATGATGGGAGTACAGGTGTGCTCCAATGTAAAAACTCACCAAAAGAGTCACAAAGTCATCAGTAGGTTTTATCTTTTTAATCCTCCTTCCTCCTACGCGTTTCGGCGCCCCACCTGGCACCTTCCTCAGGAGAGGAAGTGTGCACAAATGTATTTCATTTATTGTTGCGAATAAACTGGCTTCAATTGGTAAGAGGATGTAAGCAAACAATGCTTGGGACAAAATGCATACAGTGATGGCATAACAGTATTAAATAAACCAATTACAGTACACAATACAAGTCACAGTGGATAATAACATAGACAACCTATATTACAGCAAGGTTCAGGAATACATGATACCGTATATTATAAAGTAAAAGTGCAATTCATCAAAAAAAACTGAATCCCTACTGCCCAAGTTATAGTCTAAGGGGGACCAAATGGTGACCCCAGTAAAAATGTGCACCAAAGTATATTACCACACTGTATAGCGCAAAGCCACTGGGCTGTGGAGGATCCCCCGGGTCCGGACCCCAACGTACGTTTCGTAATAGAACTGTGGATTACTTCATCAGGGGGGTAAGACCGTCATACCCACATCAGGCTTATATACCCATATCAGCAGTAATGCTGATAACCGCCATCTGTGTGGCGTCCGGCCGCATCCGTCTCACCACGCCCCCACCGGAAGCACGCAAGCGTCACCGTCGTGACGCGCACATCCGGGAGCCAGGACGCGTTGCCATGGCTCCCGGGCATGTGCACCCGCGGTTAGAGACGCCGCGCCCACCAGAGATGGAGGGAGGGGAGCCCCGGACGTCCTAATAGCAGGTGCTTAACCCCTGCTATGCCCAAGAAGATGGGCCATGTTAGATAGAGCCCCGAGGAGCATATATATGAATGCAAGAAACACCCATATGATAAGACACGGAAAGGACAATTACCAGCAGCCATAATATACAATTAGGTAAATCATATAAGATAACATATAAACAAAGGGGTTGCAGAACAATTTCTCAGTCCTAATAATGTCCAAGTGCACAGGGCTTCCAAATGCTGTAATCGATGGCAGAGCAACAATAGAGGTACGACAAACAAAAACGCCAGGATGTGGAGACGATCCAAAAAGAACTAGAAGGAAAAAAAAACAAAAAACAAACGTAATTAATAATATGCAAAGTAGGGTATATGTAACAGTGACGAAGGTATCCTACCGAAACACGTGGTGGGCGGGTTCTTTTCCTGACAGTGACGCTGAGGTAAATATGGGTCCTCTATCATTGGTTTGTTAGCGTTTCTTTCAGCAGCAGGGTGCTTTGTTTTGTCATAGACTAACTTTTGCTGTTCCACATACCCGGTGCTTTGGTCTCATTTGGTTGATCTATAGACAGTGCTGATACTGCGTGGTAGCAATGTACACTTCAGCTTTCCTCCTTGTGTCCATGGACTTGTGCTTGTGCATAAGGCTAGGTCTATAGAGTGATGTAGACGCCGGTTGTGGTCTATCCTATGCCTCTGCTGCATTACACATTGTGGTATTGTAATTGTATATGTAATTGGCTATATGTGTAGTGACCTCTGTTGGTTCCTTGTACCATTCATCTATACTTGTCTACATTGTGGTATATATGTATATAGATGTAGATTTATATGTTGATTTACGTTTGCCAAGTAGGATTCAATAGCTGTGCTGCTTATATATAGGGTATACAGTAATCTATCTGTACAGTGTTACCTCACCTATGGATTTCTGTATGTACTTAATTGGTGTATTTCCATTACTGTAAGCACTATAGCACTCTATTAACTTTGATTTCTACTATAGTATACAGCCACATTGGCTATGTATTAGGTCATTCATCCATACTAATGTTTTGGGTCTGAGTATTGCTTTGGCTTTGTAATCAGATATTATTTATAGCTACATCTTCCACATTCCCGATATATTATAATTATTGGTATATTTTAATGGTCTTTCCTATGAATTCAATTATATATTTATGGATAAAATTCGTTATTGCACTATAGCACTTTCTATTTTGCTTACTATACAATTAATACTGCTATTGGGTTGCATTGCAAAGTAATATTCATAATTATTTATAGAATATATGTTACATGCTTAACCCCAACGCTAACAACCCATTGTTTTGACGTACTGTGTCCTGTTTATCTTGTTATCTTGTGCCCCTTCACCTCTCCTCTGTGAGCCCCTGATGTAATATAATAAAATATCACTTTTCATTCATTTGGGCTGCAATGTCGTTTAATTGGTTGTTGTTAGTGAGTAATTTGTAGCGATAGGCCCGTATCCCTGCATACCCTCTTGGGTGCAGTTCTTGGTACAGTTATGCCAAAGAAAAAATATGTGTTGATGTTTCGATTTCTAATCCTAACTTAATGTGCATGGGGCTGGGCCCAGTTCTTCCACCCTTCTGTACACTACTATGTACACTTCTATTTACATGTTACTACTGCCGTTTATTCTACTGACTCACCCAGGGCAGGGTACTCAGCTCTCAGGCTCAGTCTGGGATGTCACGGGTGGCTGCCCGAGGCTGTGGCCCAGGTAGTCAATGGTTAAATAAATGAGAAGAAGTATATAAGTTTGTGACGCCACCTGCAGTACCTGGTGATGCTCACCAGCACCACTACAGTCCTCCAGTGGTCGTTGGTATTGCGGCTATGATGGTGTAGTCCTCCGCAGGCAGGACTGGACAGCTGGAGAACCTGAGAACAGAGTTCAATAGCTACAGGACTCAGTATAAAGTCACAAAAAAATCCACCAAAATGCTAGTGCACAAATTTATTAAGATATTGGTGAATCAGTAATTTACTGAGTAAGTATAAAACCAAGGGAAGTTACAGAAAGGGTGAACAGGTCAGGACTGGACAGCTGGGCAGCAATTCTGTAAGGGAACAGTTCATGCAAGAAAGGATGCAGCAGAGTCGATAAATCACTTCATGGGTACTTTACTGAGAAACTTTTAGTCATCATTACAGTCTTTCAGTGCAGTAGATGTTACAACGACAAATGCTACGGGTGCTGCAAGTGGAATTTCTGGCTGATAGATGGATCCCTCACTGTGTGCCGTTCCTGTTCTTTCTTTCCCTTGCCTCCCAGTGGCGGTGAAGTCTGATCTCCTATAGATTAATCTGACCTCCTGCTGTTCCTTGTTCTCCTCTCCCTTGTACCCGTCGAGTGAACCTTCTCTAGACACTGCAGTGGCCTGCTGTTCCTGATTCACCTCTTTCTGGGCTCTCTGGGAGTTGGGTCTGTATCTGGAGACCTTCCCGGTCATCGGGTTTCTGTGAGCCTTGTAGGTTCTCACAGGTGCAGGCACCGGTACCCAGTTTCTTTCCTGGGGCAAACTCTCTTGGTGGGTTTACACGTTTCAATATCGTTGCGATATCGCAACTCAATGGCGCGGGAGCGCGCATTTAGTGCACGTTTCTCCCGCATTGCATCGGAGGTTTACACGCTGCGATATCGGAATACAACGTCCGTGCGATGGTCTACGCCCCCCAACCCAGGAACGATCATTTAACATGGGAGTGAATGGGTGACGTTGAACATCGCATCGTAGTTGGGCTGTCACACAGCACGATCCAGCTCCAATCTCTATTCAATATCGGAGCATTGAATAGCACGCTCATTCAATCCCCGATATCGCATTGACATCGTTCCTGCATCGTATTGGACGTTCACACCATACAACGCAGGAACGATATCGGCTCCAATGATCGAATCACGTGACTTTTCATTGAAATCGGACTAAGATATCGCAACGTGTAAACCCGCCATCTGGTTACTTTTTGATCCCCACATTGAGTGAACTCTCCGGTGAGTTTCTTTCTCCTTTCCTTCCTTACTGAGATCCCTTTTTGCTGTCCTGGGTCCCTCAGCTGACGAGACCCTCCTTGATCCTTACCCCTCGACTCTCACTCGTCTAGACACGACTCCATCCTCCCCGAGTCCTAGACTCCTCTAGACCGCTTCTAGTGCCCCCTAGAGGTGACTATAATACCCTCCCGGCGTCCCTCCCATCTGCTGGCTAGTGTGGGGTGTGTGTTCTAGGGTTCTACCTACTGGTCATAACTTCCACTTGCAGTGGGGCGACTACACCGCTTTTATGGGTGTAGTACCCCTTTTGTGGCACCTAGTTCATGGGGCGCCACATACCCCCTTGATGAAACATACTCGTCCGCGAGTATCACATTTGCTTAACGTGAAGTGAAAATATTTTATATATAATAAATACCAACTGGGTAACTATTTACAACAAGCATATGTAGATTTTCTTCCCATTGCTGGGAGGCACGTCTTCAAACT
This sequence comes from Allobates femoralis, assembly GCA_033576535.1. Lineage (NCBI taxonomy): Eukaryota > Metazoa > Chordata > Amphibia > Anura > Aromobatidae > Allobates > Allobates femoralis. The sequence goes on from JARQOC010000003.1 coordinate 759,965,535, forward strand.
TTACACACATACAAACATAATACTCAAGACATTATTACTCTGGCCCAATGGGACCGGTACTAGGTATGCGGGCCCAGAGGTAATCTCTAGTCCAGCATAGTCCAGTGTGTGTTATCACCGCTGGGCCGCTATTCACTCATTATCAACAGGGGACAGTTCAATATTAAAGTCTATGGGGTCGTCAGGACACACTCTTCATTCAAAGTCATTAAGGTGAGGTATAAAGCAAAGGGGCTGGTGCAAAAGTAGGGGGGGGTGCTATTTACAGGGAAAACAATGTCTCTCTACGGGAGTCCATTGTATAAGTGTCATTATTACGCCATGCGGGCGATCCGGATTGCAAACCAACCAAGTGGAGCAGGGTACCGTTCATATGTTACCGACTCTCCTCTGTAGAGGTCGCACCGGGTATGTCTTTCTTAAGAACGACTCCACATCCCGCTGGGAAAAACACCTCGTCCAGTAAACCGGGCTCCCTTAAGAAACCCCATCCGTCCTCATGGTACACAGAAACCACAGTCCCGGACTTTCGCAGCTCGATGGGTAGGGGGGGCTGAGCACAGGCCTCGTCTCTCAGTCTCCTCATGGCCTGCTCTCTCTGGTACCAGTCCTCCCATCGCCGCTGCCTCGCGACCTCTTCTCTGTCGCTCAGGGTCGGCCAGGCGCTCGGTAGCGACTGGTACTGTGGGGGTGGTGATGTGCTGCTGCTGGAAAGTCTAGGTGCCGCACGTGTCTCCACGGAGCCGAGGATGGCGGGAACTCCCTGTTGGCGCCGCTTACACGCGGTCCACCACGCTGCATCTGGGGTGCTCCCTGCTGAAGCTCCATTTGGCTCTTCGTCGTCGTCATCATTGAAGTCCTCATAGATCTCCTCTACCTCCACGTCTGGTGCTGTGGGTGGTGGCGCTGTCTCGAGCCGGAGACAGCTGCTGGTCCGGGATGATGGTGGTGTCGGGAGCTCAGTCTGAGTCTTCTCGTCCCAGGTCTAAGCGGGTGGTGGAAGGGAGGCGCGGTACTCCTCTACCGCTCTTGCTGCGCCTCGCGGGCCGTTCTCCGAGCTGACAACTCGAAGGTCCGCTCAGCGCTCCACCGCCGACACACTCATGTCAACGTCTGCTCCATCTCCTGCCGGAGGCGGGTGAACGCATCCCTCCAGTAGTCTGCGTCACCTTCACTAGTGAGTAGGGCCGCTGCCGCTGGGTCGCCTCGCTCGGCGCGGGTCTGCTCCTCCAGCTCTCTGACCACGACTCTCCACCGGGGTGCTGCCATGCTGCCGAGTGCAAAGGAGTCTGATGGCGTCTGTCCTTCTTTTCTGGTTTGTACAGCTATGGGCGGGCACTCCCTGGGAACTTCCTGTGGGCCGCCCCCCTGATTTATTGATGGCAATCGGGGCGGCCACACTGCTTGGCGCTTCTGTCTAGGCCCTCCTTCTTCTAGGGGCTGAGGCACGCCCCCAGGCCTGCACATGGTGTTTAGTTCATGGCGACGGCGGCATTTTGGGTCCCCAGGCGATAATGGCGGGAACCCATCTTTGGCACCGTGCAAGGGCAGAAAAAGTCAATTTTAAGTTCGAGTTCAAAGGCGCACAGTACCCAGTGGCACCGCGCACGTAATCCTGTTTGTGACGCCAGGTTTAACGCACCCAGGGCAGGGTACTCAGCTCTCAGACTCGGTCTGGGATGTCACGGGTGGCTGCCCGAGGCTGTGGCCCTGGTAGTCAATGGTTAAAAAAATGAGAATAAAGTATATACGATCGTGACGCCACTTTCAGTACCTGGTGATGCTCACCAGCGCCACTACAGTCCTCCGGTGGTCGTTGGTATTGCAGCTATGATTGTGTAGTCCTCCGCAGACAGGACTGGACCGCCGGGGCAGCGATTCTGTAAGGGAACAGTTCATGCAAGAAAGGATGCAGCAGAGTAGATAAATCACTTCATGGGTACTTTACGGAGAAACTTTTAGTCATCATTACAGTCTTTCAGTGCAGTAGATGTTACGACAAATGCTACGGGTGCTGCAAGTGGAATTTCTGGCTGATAGATGGATCCCTCACTGTGTGCCGTTCCTGTTCCTTTTTTCCCTGCCTCCCAGTGGCGGTGAAGTCTGATCTCCTATAGATTAATCTGACCTCCTGCTGTTCTTTGTTCTCCTCTCCCTTGTACCCGTCGAGTGAACCTTCTCTGGACACTGCAGTGGCTGATTCCTGATTCCCCTCTTTCTGGGCTCTCTGGGAGTTGGGGCTGTATCTGGAGATCTCCCCGGTCATCGGGTTTCTGTGAGCCTTGTAGGATCTCACAGGTGCGTGCCCCGGTACCCGGTTTCTTTCCTGGGGCAAACTCTCTGGTTACTTTTTGATCCCCACATTGAGTGAACTCTCCGGTGAGTTTCTTTCTCCTTTCCTTCCTTACTGGGATCTCTTTTTGCTGTCCTGGGTCCCTCAGCCGAGGAGACCCTCCTTGATCCTTACTCCTCGACTCTCACTCGTCTAGACTTAACTCCATCCTCCCCGAGTCCTAGACTCCTCTAGACCACTTATAGTGCCCCCTGGAGGTGACTATTTACCCTCCCGGGGTCCCTCCAACCTGCTGGCTAGTGTGAGGAATGTGTTCTAGGGTTCCATCTACTGGCCATAACTTCCACTTGCAGTGGGGCGACCACACCGCTTTTATGGGTGTAGTATCCCTTTTGTGGCACCTACATCGTGGGGCGTCACACTACCTCTGACCTTTGTACTGTGCCCACTCTCCATACCTAGATGGGGGTTGACCTGGTGTGCTCCTCTATGACTTGCGCACTACAGGTATCTCTGTCTCAGGTGAGATTTCTAGTGAAGAGTATGGTGCAGGTATGTTAGGTAAGCGTCAGCGTGGCCTTAGTCTCACTACAGGGCTAGCAAGTGTACTGATTGCAGCATCCTCAGATTCTGTAGCAAAAGGTATTTCTTCTTGATTCCTTTGTACCACTTCTTGGGGCTGGTAGAAATTCAGTAAAGGCACTAAAATGGCTCCATCTTGCTGAGGCCAATCTTCTGGGAAATCTCCTAGGATTGTTGAGGCTACCTTCTCCTTTAAGTTTTCACATGGACTGGGTTCTTTGTCAGGTTCTGATTTTTCTTTTGGCGATGTTGGGGGATTCTGATTTTCCCATTCAGTTGGACACTTCTTGATATGGTTTCTTGACAAAGTCTGAGTGTTTTTTCCTCCATTCTTACTGATGAGACACACTTTGTCATTGTCAAATCCGGAATCTAGCAGGACATAGGGTTCTTGTTCCCACTGGTCATCCAATTTGTGTTGTGTTCTCTTCCTCTTTAAAACAATACTTCCTGGTACAATAGGTTCTGCTGGAGCATGTTTGTTATAGTCCCTTTCTTGTTTTTCACGGGCTTTCTCCAGGTTGTCTTCAACACAGGCTTGAACCATTTTATATTGTTCGAGGTGGTTTTCATTCCAGTTGGGCATGGAGTCATCTGTTTTGGGATCAAGTAATCCGAGTTCCAAGCCTACAGGTAACTTTCCTGTACGGGTTCTCATCAGGTAAGCTGGTGTACAGTTTGTAGAACTTACTGGAGTGTGGTTGTACATGTCAACCAAGTCTGGTAGTTTCTCCAGTCATTGGTTCCTTTCTTCCAAGGGTAGGATCTTCAACATGTCAATGATGATATTGTTCATTTTCTCACATAATCTGTTGGTTTGGGGATGATATGGGGTCGTCCTTATCTTCTTACACCCATACATGTGGCAGAACTCTTGGAAGACCTCTACTTCGAAAGCTGAACCTTGGTCTTTGAGGACTTGCTCTGGATAACCTAATGGTCTGCAGAATACATTTACATTAGGTAGCTCTATCGGTGGCTGCAAGTGGATCCCAGGTGGCTTGGTGAGACCCGTGGTGTACCTTAGTTGACGAACCCGTGTCCTTTCTTCCCCGCCTAGGATGAGTCTATACCCAATAGCTCCGTGTAGGTAGAGTTGGGGGTCCTCTCCCTCGTGGTGAGGAAGCAGGCAGACTGCTCCGTCTGGCAGGGTGCTATGGCAGGTAAACAAACCATAGCAGCCGGTAGCCGACTGCAAAGATAGACCTTGGCCGATCCTCGGGCCCGGCATTCCCGTGGTGGACTGGAGAATCCCCTGGAGTATGGTCGCTCCACGCCGGGGTTCTCCCTTTCTCTCAAAGGCCCAGACTCCCCACATCGGGCACCCTCTTTCCGGGTCTCCTCAAGACCCTCTTTCTCCTTCCCTCCGGATCAGCATGGAGCCGTCTGGGTAACCCTTCCGCCTCATTCCACACTCTTTCCAACTCTCCTCTTCTGACTGTCCCGACTCTCTCACCGACTAGAGAGACTACTCTTTCTCCTGACTGACCTCCTTTGTTTTCCCTAGAGGTGAATATATCCCCTCCAGGGTAACTTCCCACTGCTCAGCTAATGTGGGAGTGCTGGAATGGGGCCCACCCACCAACCTAGGGTCCACTTGCAGCTGGGGAAATTACACCTCTTTTATTGGTGCAATACCCCTTTGTGACGCCTGACTACGTGGGGCGCCACATAAGCAACCTTGTGTGTTATGTGGTTTATTTGCCTATAGTCGACACACATCCTCATACTGCCATCTTTCTTCCTGAGTAGGACTAATGGGTCCTTCATGTTCTGTAACATTTCCTTGGCTTTCTGATAATGTGCAGGTGGAATAGGCCTGTACCGCTCTTTGATTGGTGGATGTGTACCTGTGGGGAATATGAAGTTGCACCCCCTTTTTCCTACCAAAGTCAAGAGAATGCTTACTAAAGACTTGTTCAAACTCTTTGACTACCCGGTAAACACCTTGCTTTTCATACACAGGAGTGGTGTCAGTTCGACATATAGCTGCTGGCACCAGTCCTGCAGTGGCCCTGTTGTATTATCAGGTTTTTCCTCTTTGGTATGGGGTAAGGGTCCCACTGCTTAGATCTCGTTATTGGTTACTGTGTACAATTTAGCAACGGTTGCATACCTAGGTAACTTAATTTCTTCACTGCCACAGTTTAAGATGTGAACTGGTACTCTCCCATTGTGTACAACAACCACCCCCCTGGCTGTCAAGAGTGTAGGTCTGTGCTGATAGGCTCCACTAATGCCTGGTAGTCCTGCCCTCTCAGACCTATAGCTGCTCAACACCATATCATCTCTACTCATTGGGGGAATCACAATAGGAAACGGGTCTGTCACCCGTGCAGTACCAATTTCGCCACCTGTAATTGTTACCTGTTGATGGTCCAGGAGGGCTCTTATTTCACTCTGAAGGACCTTCCTCTGACCAGGTTTGGCAGTATCTGCAATCTGTTGAAGCAAAGACAAGACTTCTCCCATGCAATTGGTAACAACATTTGTTCCAAGTATTATATACGGGTCATTTGCATTACTCACTTTGCTACTAGTAGAACCCCTTGGTTTTGCAATTCCACACTCCCCACCTTTATTGGTACTTCTCTAACCCCATTACAGTAATCGGTTCACCATTAGATGCGTTGAGGGTGAAGTCTATGGCAGGCTGTTTCAGTTCTGCATCAGCCCAGTACTGTTTGTAAAAGGATATTGGGGATGGTGGTCACCTGTGACCCAGTGTCCAGCAGAGCAGGTGTCGGGATGCCATCTAGTACAATTGACAGGAACAGCCTATGTACGATGAAGGTCTTGTACCAGGTGGCTGGACCCTGTTGAGTTACTCCTGAGGTTTGACCCCAGCCCCCAGGGTCTGCCTGTTTAAAGGAGAGCTCCTGGCGATGTGCCAGTTCTATTACAGCGGCGGCAGACAGGCTCCACAGTGGAGCTGTAGCAGTCGGTGGTTCTCCCTCTGTACGCTCTCATCCAGGGTACATCCTCTGGATTGTCAGCAAGTTGAATCAGCGGTTGAGGTCGGGCTGGGGTCTTGGCGCTGGCTGGGGACCCTGCTGCAGCTTTAAGGTACCTTTACACCGCTACAACAGATGATACAACCCGCTACTTCAATTGCACGAGCACGTCCAAACGTTACAACAGGAAACGCACACCTTTACACGCCGCCACAAGTGCGCTATGCTACGCTACACTATAGCTAGATACATCGCGGGTTTCTCAAGTAGCCATCTGTAGCTTACTTACCTCATTTACACCGCTACAACAAGCTAATATGGGCGGACCTGTGCAGCAGGGACAGCACATAGGTCGTGCCACATTGTGAGTACGAGACGTCCGTACGCTGAAGGACTAAGCAATAATCCTCCGTAGCTTCTTTACACGCGATACAGGTCGCTACAATCGCTTTGTAGCCACCTGTTTCAGAGCATGCTCGAAACAGATTATCTGTTGCCGGCTGCCTTCTACCGTCTTCACACGCCGCTACTACTGCTATATTGACGACGCAAGCACATCGTAGCTGTACGGGTTGTATCCACCTGTTTAGCGGCGTGTAAAGGTACCTTTAGGTACCTTCACACGCCGCTACTGGAGGATGATACAACCGCTACTTCACTGCACGAGCACGCCAAACGTTACAAACGGAAACCACACCTTTACACGCCGCCACAAGTGCGCTACGTACCTACGCTACATCTACAGCTAGATACATCGCCGGTCTCAGTAGCCACTTAGCTCATCGACCTCATACCACGCTACAACAAGCCAATAGGCGGACCTGGTGCAGCAGGGATCGCCATAGGCTCCAAATTGTGGAGTACGAGACGCCGTACGCTGATAGACTAAGCATAACATCAGATTGGCCAGGCAGCGCAGGAGGCTGTTTATACATGACGCTCGAGCAATTGTGTATGTACTGGTCAGCTCTAAATATGCCTCCATCAGCGACTACCAATCGTCATGCAGGAGCTTCTCCAATGATCACTGAAGGCAGGGTAACCGAGCCTGTGTCACGCCCCAGCTACAACAGTACATCGCCTGTGTATAGACATCCCTTCTGTAGCCTCTTACACGCGATACAGTCGCTGCAATCGCTTTGTAGCCATCTGTTTCGAGCAGTGCTCGAACAATTTATCTGTTGCCGGCTGTCAGTCCCGTCTTCACACCCGCTAAGGGCTATATGGCGCTACAGCTACATTGTAGCCTGTCGGTTGTACCCACCTGTTGTAGCGGCGTGTAAGGCCCTTTAGAGTATCCATCACCTTGGTTAGGTTTTTGCTCATTTGGCGCATTTCAGAACGCATCTCAGCATGCAGAGTCATACTTGTCAGGCTGAGCAGATTGTACATTGTGCGTGGCTGCAGACACGGGTACCAGTTTCGGGGTAGCCTGCGCCTCAACACTGCACCACCGTTTGATGGCTGCTTCATGGGTCTCTACTGGCCGCAACCCCTTTATGGCCATGTCCTTTAGGGTGTTAAAATCTGCTTCCGGGTTGCTCAGTGACCACTAAAGCACAGTCTTCTTGTCCTCGGGGGATAGCATCAAGAGCTTATTTTCATCAGGCACACTGGCAGGGCTGACATGCTTAAGGGCTCGCAATGCTTCCTCTAGGCGCCAGGCATAAGCTCTGATATTATCTCCTGGCCTCTGGTAGCAGTGATAAAAGCGCATGCGTATATCAGCCTCGACTGCACTCCTCAAAAGTAGCTCTCAATTTGTCAAATATAGTGGCCGCTGATCTCCGTTCAGCAGCAGACCAGGACTCACTCTCTTTCTCTGCTGCGCCAGTTATACTGTCCGAGTATCACAGCAGTGCGCTGCTGACCGCTCATCGCATACATGTCCAGGACACTGTATTTTTCTCCTAAAAACATCCAACATATCAGGGTGACCATCATACTGGGGCAGGGGCCCATCAGCCATCAAATCAGGCCCGAGGTCCAGTGGCCCCACAGCCATCAAATCAGGCTGAGGTCCATGCCCATCAGCCATCAAATCAGGCCAGTCCAGTGGCCCATCACCCATTAAATCAGGCCTGAGGTCCATGGCCCACCAGCCATCAAATCAGGCCCGAGGTCTAGCGACCACCAGCCTTAAATCAGGCCCGAGTCCAGCGCCATCAGCCATCAAATCAGGCCGAGTCTAGTGGCCCACAGCCTGATTTGATGGTGATGGGCCGCTGGACCTCGGGCCTGATTTGATGGGTGATGGGGTCACTGGACCTCGGGCCTGATTTGATGGCTGATGGGGCCACTGACCTCGGGCCTGATTTAATGGCTGTGTGGGGTCGCTAGACCTCGAGCCTGATTTAATGGCTGGTGGGGCCACAGGACCCGGCAGATTGATGGTGATGGGACCACTGGACCTCGGCCTGAATTGATAGCTGATGGGCGCTGGACCTCGGGCCTGATTTAAGGCTGATGGGCCACTGGACCTCAGGCCTGATTTGATGGCTGATGGGCCGCTGGACCTTGGGTGTCAGGCCCACTGGCCCGGGGGTGACCCACTGGCAACCTCCTCCACTCCCCAGACTTGTTTCTCCACTTACTCAGACCCTTCCTGCGGGTCCCTCACGCTAGCTAGTCTCTGTCCCGGAACGAGCCTTACGCTGCTCCAGGCCACGGGACCTCTTCACAGTCCTCCTAGGAACTGAACTGCCTAACCCCACCCCAGACCAGAATTTATAGGAGGGGACCTCCCCTTGGACTCAGGTTTCAGACCTCCCCCTGCTGCCTTGAGTTGGGAAGGTGTTGTGTGTGGTGGGCTTACCTGGAGTGGATACCTTCCTTGCTTCCAAGCATGGCATGACCCCCCGTGGGAAGCAATGCCATTGTACTTACCGGACTTTGGGGTGCCACAATCACATATGAATGATTGGTCACATGACAACTACTCAAACTGCTTGGGGGGAGTGAAGGCAAACTGAATGCTTACCTCGGGTGCCAGAAAACCTAGAAACGTAGATACACCTCTGGATAGGGAAAACCAAATCATTGAGCAAACCCAAAAAAGGATTAGGACTTACAACAATCTAGAGCAAATATGGCACAAAAGTGCGTACATTCCATTTTTTACATAAAAAAGTGCAAAAAGAAAGGAGGAAATAAGGCTGAAGAATTTATTAATTTTGAGTTAACTAAATAAATTTTTATCCATCACATCAGTGGGCTCCACCTAACCGTCCAAGATAAAGCTCGAAGCATTGATTTCAACAGTATCTTGTACATATACTGTATTTGAAAACAAAGCTGACTGATGGTACACCACTTAGGCCTCTTTCACACATCCGTGCAAAACACACACGCGAGAGAGGCCGTTTTTTGGGAGATGTGTGTCACGTATGGTGTGTCATGCATGTGTCGAGCCCAGGGTTTGGGGTACCAGGCGGCAAGGGTTAACTTTGTTGTCACAGGGAATGGCGACCGCGCCTGATCCCGTGCCCTGGGCCTATCTTTGAAAAGAGGGAATTAATATACAGGGATTATGCACAAGTTTATCGTGACGCCACCTGCAGTACCTGGCGAGATATCACCAGCGCCGCCACAGTCCTCCGGAGGTCGGTGATACTGCGGCTGAGATGGTTTAGTCCTCCGCAGGCAGGACTGGGATCTCTGGGGCAGCGTAGTAAGGGGAAGCAGGTTGTAGCAGAGCTGAGATTGTTTAGGAAGAGGTGAAATAGTCTATAGAGGATGCTGGGAGTAGAAGGGTAGGATGCACACAAGCAGGAAAGTCTCTTACCTTTTTACTGATGACTTGCAGGCAAATATGTCCAGGGCACCGACGGGTGACAGGGTTGCACAGTGAGTTCCCACAGCAAGTGGGTATAAGGCCTCCTCTGCTCTGTAATGATGGTTGAAGCACAGCCTGCTTGCAGCCCGACTTGCCTCTTCTCTCTTCCTGACTGTAGTGTCTCTCTCCCTCCTGTGCGGTCTCCGGGATGACCCTCTCTGAACACTGCGGCTCTGCCCTGCTGTGTCTGGCTCCCTCTCTTGACTCACAGGGGAGAACAAACCGGGTAGCTGAAGTCTCCACGGTGCGATGGGGGTTCTCTGTGGTCCTATAGTATCCCACAGGTGCGGATCCCCAATATCCGGTGATTCTCTGGGTGCAGGTTGTGGAGCCCACTGGGACGGGGTACTCGGTATCGGACTGGGTCGCTGCTGGGGATGTCAAGGAGGTCCTGGTCCGGACCGTGTCCCGGGTTCTCACAAGTAAAAGGGGATATATACAAAAGATCCAGTCTGTCGTGACGCCACCCACGGTTTGTGGTCAATGATGGGACCACCGCTGCAGCTCTTCTTCTGCCAGGAGGATGGATGGGCTGCAGCCAGATGGATGAGCCCGCCGCGGGTCGGGCTGCTCCTGACAGGAATGAAAGGTAATAATGCAGTTCTTTATCCCTGGAAATAAACACGGACAAGCAGGCAGGGTTCACCGGGTTTACTTGTCAATTCTCTGTAAGCAGTTCACAGTATTCCTCAGTACAGTTCACTTCTTAACACGAGTTACAGGCATTCTACTCCGGTTTCTATTTAAACTCCCTGCAGCCAGGTTGTCACGCTCCGACCCCTCACTCTCTCTAGTGTCCTTTCCAGGCTGTGATCTCTTTCTCTGTGTGTCTCCGGACAGCGTAGCGGTAGCTCGGACCCTTGTGGGTCCTCGTGGTTGCCACTGAGCTGTCTGTCCTTTTGGGTAGGAACTCCAACTTAAAATTGGAGCTCCCCATCAGTGAATCTGAGGATACCGGGTAAATCTTCGGTTCCCTGTCAGAGCCGACACTCTGCTGTGTGCCTAGCCTCCAATAGTCCTCTCCCGCAAGGCACTATCAGGCTCCCTCTGACCAGTGTGATTCTAGCTTCGGTAGGGAAGACTACTCCACCGGTAGTTGATCAGGGCTGCTGTATACTCGTAAGTAGTTTTATTACTCACATATTCGTCCGAATAGCGAGCATGTTAGTCAATTAGTGATAGGCCCCGCCCACAATATCTGGCTATAAAATGAGTCTTTCCGGGGAAGGGCAGGAGGGGGGCTTTTTTAGGATTTCAATGCATAAAACACCTTGCTGTGCCCCAAAGAGAGACCCTAACATTCAATCTGCTCTCAGTGAGGTGTCAGCTCACTTTGTGTACTTAAGGGAGATGACGATTTGTGTCAGATCAATAACGATTGGCACATCACTCATGAGCACCAGCGATAATTGCCGAGTAATGAATATTGCTAATACTGTACTATCGGTACGCGTAGCAAATAGTAACGATTACACTCGCTCATCACACTGTGTGTGTGGGACACTGTGGTGGCACCATACTGTCCCCTCTGTACCAGTCTGTCATTGTTAATTTGTTAACTGTAAACCATATCTATAATTTTGTATGCAACCCCTTCTCATGTACAGCACCATGGAATCAATGGTGCTACAGAAATAATAATATGAATAATAATACTGTGTGTGGCACTGTGGTGGCATCATACTGTGTGTGTGAGGCACTACAGTGGCAGCATACCTTTTTTGTGGGGCACAGTGGTGGCACCATACCATGTGTGTGGGGCACTGTGGTGGTATTATACTATGTGTGGGGGAAAGTAATCATGTGTGGTTCCTGTCATCATTAGCACAAAAGAGCCGGCTCCCTGCTGTGGACGATAAGAGCTGGCTCTCAACTAAGAGTGAGCCGAATTATTTTTTTTTAACCTTCCGATTGCAGTGCTAAGGGTGGTTTCACACTACGATAAATCGGACAGCATCGGATCCAAACTGATCCCTGCAATCGGATGCCAAATAGGCATCCATTTCCGACATTTTGCAGAATCAGTTTGGCCGCTTCTCCCCTGTGTTTTACTGTTCTCCCCCGATACTCCCGCTTCTCCCCTGTGTTTTACTGTTCTCCCCCCGATACTCCCCGCTTGTCCCCTGTGTTTCCCCCTCTTCTCCCCTCTCCTCCGGAATAAAAAAATAAAAAAACATCTTTATTCTCACCTGTCCACGACTCCCCCGGCGTCTCTAGCTATATCTTCTGATCTTGGGACCTCGCGTGAAGTCGCGGTAACCGTTCATGTGACATCACGGCAGGTCCTACAGGCAGGAGGTGCTGGATACGCCGGGGGATTCGTGGACAGGTGAGCATACATGTTCTTTATGGTTAACCCCTGCCTTACTTAATTTTACTTCCGCAATGTATGTATATACATTGCGGAAGTAAAATTAGATGGTTAGGAGCAGTTTTAGTGTACTAAGCATGCTCAGATCACTAAAAATCAGGTCCGAGGAGACATCTGATGTTTCCTTGGACCCTGCTCCAAGGGGCCCCATGTTAAAGGAATCGGATCAGATTTGGCATAATTGCCATCAGATTTGTCACATCCGATTCTAGCTGATTTTTGATTCGGATGCAAAAATCGGAACAGTCTCCAATTTTTGCACCGGAAAGAAATCGGAAACAATCAGATCGGACGCAATTCGGATGCCATTTAGTGCACACCCGAATCGGTCCGATCCCCATAAGGTTACATGGGGCAAATTCGGATCCGATGCGACAGCATTCGAGACAGAATAGACAACATTAGGTAATTATAAAGTAGATGTCCCTCATCCTGCTATATATGGCCCTCCTCCTGGAATATACCCTTATCCTGGTATATATGGTCCTCCATTATAGTATAGTGCAGCCTCACAGCCCTCCATATGTAGTATAATGCAGCCTCACAGCCCTCCATATAGTATAATGCAGCATCACAGCCTTTCATATAATGCAAAGTATTCACTGATCTCAGGGAGACCAGTACAAGAAAACACTGCGGACAGCTGGCTAAAGCGCTCAAACACAGTGAATTCCTAGGCACATTGCCCCCTGGGAAATATGAATATGCAAAGAGAGTCTGTGGAGCCTCGGTTAGGAGTCTCAAACACAGGACTAGCCATATATCCCTCCAGGGAAGGACCCAGCCAAGGGGTGACTCCTTGCGGAGAACACCATAACCACCAAATGAAGCAGCCCTTTAAGTCAATATCCAACTCTTTTACAAGTTTACAGATATGACAAGGGAATACCAAGGCCAGGTATCCATCCACATACAGCTGTTTCGGGGTGTTGCCCCTCATCAGTGTGGAGTAGGATTCTGGCTAGGTGGGAGCAAGGCCTAGTAGACCAAGATTGCAAAGTATTCACTGATCTCAGGGAGACCAGTCCAAGAAAACACTGCGGACAGCTGGCTAAAGCGCTCAAACACAGTGAATTCCTAGGCACATTGCCCCCTGGGAAATATGAATATGCAAATAGAGTCTGTGGAGCCTCGGTTAGAAGTCTCAAACACAGGACTAGCCATATAGCCTTTCATATAATATACTACATATGGAGGGCTGTGAGGCTGCATTATAATTCAGCCTCACAGCCCTCCATATAGTATAACACAATAATGCAGCCTCATAGCTCTCCAAATAGCATACATCCTCCCCACACACACACACACACAGGGACAGACACACACACACAGGGACACGGACACACACACACACAGGGACAGGGACACGGACACACACAGGGACACGGACACACACAGGGACACGGACACACACAGGGACACGGACACACAGGGACAGTACTCGCCGGTCCACCCCACCGGCGCCGCTCTCATCCTGCAGGAGCACGGCCCTGCCTCGGATGCCATTAGTGTACGGTGCCGCTGTCCTGGCCAATCACAGGCCAGTAGCTGACGTCATGCGCCGACTGGCCTGTGATTGGCCACTGGACCTGTGATTGGCCAGGACACTGGCGGGGGGCAGAGAGAGAACAGTGTCGCCAGACTTTATGCATCCGGTGGGCGTGATCATCCGCCTGGGGACATATAAAGCGGTTACAGCCAGCGGTCGCAGGGATCAGCGGGCCCCTGTACCTCCAGGCCCAGTCGCACCTGCCACCCCTGTGACCGTGGTTGTTAGGCCACTGTACAGCATCCAAAAAATTGATTCCTTCACTGCACGTATCTCTGTAATCAGAGTCACAGTGACAATATGGCCAGGGCTTCAATGTATAGGAATAATCCTGCTGAGAGGATCTTTTAAGAAATCTATTCCTATACAGAGCAGCAGATATCACAACACTTATGGCTCCACAGAATGACAGATAGAAAGAAACAAAGGAGGAGGAGAGGCCTGATCACAGGAGCTGACAATCTGAGGACACAGGAATGCTAAAAACCATCTATACTGATCACTAGATCCCTGTATTATGTGTAGAATGAGGAGACACTGTACAGACGAGAACTGGAGACATCACAGGGTGAAGACTCTAAACTGATGACTAGATCCCTGTACATGTGTACAATTAGGAGATCACTGTACAGGCAAAGTTCTGTAATCATTGCAAGGTACCACAGGATTATTTACAAAAAAAAGACGAATGAGCCGGATCACTAGGGGGAAAGGGGCAGGGCACTGTGGGGCATCTTGTGTGGCACCATACTGTGTGTGGGGGAAGGGGGCAGGGCACTGTGTGGCATCTTGTGTGGCACCATACTGAGTGTGGGGGAAGGGGGCAGGGCACTGTGTGGCATCTTGTGTGGCTCCATACTGTGTGTGGGGGAAGGGCACCGTGGGGCATCTTGTGTGGCACCATACTGTGTGGGGCAGGGCACCATACTGTGTGTGGGGGAAGGGGGCAGGGTACTGTGAGGCATCTTGTGTGGCTCCATACTGTGTGTGGGGGAAGGGCACTGTGGGGCATCTTGTGTGGCACCATACTGTGTGGGGCAGGGCACCATACTGTGTGTGGGGGAAGGGGGCAGGGTACTGTGAGGCATCTTGTGTGGCACAATTCTGTGTGGGGGGGGGGAAGGGGGCTGGGCACTGTAGGGCATCTTGTGTGGCACCTCACATGTGCCTCTTTCTTGGCTGGGAGGGGAGAGTCCCGTGTTTCGCTTATTATTGAGCCTGCCCGCACACACAGGCCGTTCTCTCACACGACATGGTGCTGCTGTCGTTTGTTCCTGTTCGTAGACTGTTAATAAAGCTTGTGAGAAAAAAAACACGGAGCACCATAGCCGCTATGCGCCGCTGACGTCATCGCGGTATTCCAGAAAGCGACTCCGACTCCGAGCGTCACGTGATGACGTCCAATGTGCGCGCTGTGGACAGAACACAGACATGTATCATAACAGCACACAGAGGAAGCACTGGACCTTCCACAGCGAGGACGAGCTGCAGCGGCTGCGGGTCCTGGCCAATACCCGCTGCCGGGCGAGGATACGGGCAGCAGGGCAGGTGGGTGCCGCTGTTCGGGCCGCTCTTGTGCTGGACTGCGCTCCATGAGCACAACTGATCTAGCATCTACTACACAGTGGTGCTCATGGCGACCAATCAGATTGCTGCTTTCATTTTCTAGTGGCTGGGCAAGATAATAGCAGCGATTTGATTGGCTGCACTCATTTTCCTGTTTGCTTTGCGCCATAGGCTGTGGTCTCAGACTGCCTGCAGGGGGCAGTATTCCTGGCACATTAGAGCTGCTCACACTGTATGTTAATGATGTCCTTCTGCTGGACTGGCACATTATAATGGGGCTGAGTCAGTGTTAGACCCCCTTCACATCACGATTTTTTGGAATCTGGTGCTATCCGTTATAAAACAGCCATGGATCCGACTTGGCCTCCATGTATCCCTATGGGCACGGATTGGTGCTTAATAGCCATCCGTGTGTGCAGGGACCCGATTGTGTCCGCTTATTTCACATCCCCAAAATCAGAGACTGCTCCGATTTTGGGCACAACAAACACAATCGGACAGCATCAGATCCGGCGCTGTCCAATTGAAATAACATGGGGGGGCCTACGGAGCTCGGATCTGGGAAAGAACAGGATCGTTTACCGGATCTGATTATAGTGTACTGGGCATGCTCAGTACATTAAAGCTGCTCTGTTGCCATGTAATGTCACGTTAGCAGTTTCTCTACATTAACTTAACTGTAGCAGTGTAAGAACAGAATGGTTAAAAATAAATGCTCTCCTCTCTGGCGACTGTCCCGCGATGCGCGGCATCCACCTCCGATGGCTGCAGGACCTTAATCAGCTGACTGGGCGGGGCAAGCTGGTCACATGACCGCATCAGCTGAGGGTTTTAAATCGCCCGCTGATCTAAACTGCTCAGCTGATGCTGTTAATTGACCAATAAGCTGATTGGGTTGCCCTGCCGGGTCAGCTGATTAAGGCCCTTGCAGCCAGCAGAGGTGGATGCTGCACATTTTTTCTAAATTTATTTTTAACCATTGCTAAGTTTTATTTCACTTACGCAATGTATGTATTTACATTGTGAAAGTGAAAGTCAGCCCCACTTGCCTGCACTTTGCAGGCTCCTGCCAACTCTTTCTGTGTTCGGATCCCTCAAAATCACAGATCCGGACACAGAAATGACATCCAGAGGTACACATCCAAACCTGTCCTGCAAAAAAAAAAAACAGGATCCCCACGGACAGGAGAAAAATTGAGATGTGAAGCGGGCCTAACACCCATTATGAATCTTGTATAAATACAAGCTGTGACTCCAGTGTGAGTGAAACTAGTGGAATACAAAGGGGTTGTCCTATAGTGGTGAGCCCCTTCAATAGATACAGCTTTAGGTTAGGCCCCCTTAACATCATGTTTTTTTAGGATCTGTGTCTATATGCTGTAAAACAAATAGCCACATATTTATCTCTATGGGCACAGATTGGTTCTTAATAGCCATCCATGTGTGCAGGGATCTGATTGTGTCTCCTTTTTTCATGTCCCCAAAATCGGTGACCGCTTCGATTTTGGCACAGCGGACAGAATTGGACAGCATCGGATCCGGCGCTGTCCAATTCAAATAACATAACCCATTCAATGAATAACATACATATTATGGGTGCCATAGTCCACCTCATGTCTATATAGTTATCCTCCATGCAGGTATATGTGGTGTATTATCACTGTATCATGCACTGCATCTTGTCTTGCATCCATGTGTATGTAGAGACTTTGCGGTAATAGATGTGGTGGCCATGGGACTGTGCCTTATTGTCACTTCAAGGAGAATTTAAGATTTATGCCATCTCAGAACCCCAATCTGCAGATGCTGCATTTCGGGGTGATTGCCCCTCACCAGTGCAAAGTGTAAGATCTGATATGGTTATATGAGAGGCCAAGACAAGGTCAAGGGAGTAGCTACTCTCCTTATGTAGATCATTCCTGCTACTTTCAGTAGGTGGTACTAGAGTTCGTCCACTTCCTCATTGAAGTGACAATTTGCATATTTCCCAGAGAAGCATTGCGACAAGAAGACTTCCTCATGCCGGCAGGCAGATTGATCTCCATAAGGAGAATAGCTATTCCCTTAAGCCCCTGTCACACATAACGAGATCGTTAGTGAGATCGTTGTAACGTCACAGGTTATGTGACGTAACAGCGATCTTTCTGACGATCTCATTATGTGTGACACTCGGCAGCGATCAGGCCCCTGCTGTGAGAACGCTGATCGTCAAAGTGCTCGGGGTAATTTTTTGATCGTTGGTCTACCACTGGACAGCACGCATCGCTGCGTGTGACAGCGAGAGGAGAGAGCAACGATCAGCGATCTCACAGGCTGGTAACCATGGTAAACAGCGGGTATCTAGGCAGCGCGCGCTGCCTAGATACCCGCTGTTTATCATAGTTACCAGCGATGTGGAGGTGGCTCCCTGGTTGCTGGGGAGATCTGCCTGTTTGACAGCTCCCCAGCGACCATATAACGATGCACCAACGATCCCTACAGGATCAATATCATTGTCGGGATCGCTGGTGCGTCGTTGTGTGTGATGGGAGCTTTACACCTCATCATTGCCACTCATACAGCCATATCAGATACTTTGCACTGATAAAGGGCAATCACCCTGAAATGCAGCATCTGCAGATTGGGGCTCCATTCTGGCATAAATCCTAAATCATATTAAAAGGATTGTTAAAGAGTCATTTGTGACTTTTACGATTGCTACTTCCAATAGTTGGCACTAGTGTTCGTCTTCCTACCTGAAGTGATTATTGCACATTTCCCAGAGGAGCTTTGTGGCTTAAAGTCTCACTGCTGGCAGGCAGTATTGATCTCCATAAGGAGAGTTAATTGTCATGCAACTCAACAATTCAGGAAACGTAGTTCAAACATGCAACCACACTTTTTTTGCTGCTTTTTTTGCTGTTGTGTTTTTGGCAAATCTAACTTTAATGAACGTGTACTGTAGACAAATGACAAATAATCGGTAGCAAAACCTTCTTTTTGTAAGTAGCTTCTTTACAGGTAGGAGAGCAGGTTTTAACCGCAGCAAAAAAGCAACGTGTGAACATAGCCTAAGTTTATCTTCCCCTTGCTTAGTTCCCACAGCTGCCATGTCAGCAGGATGCATCTGCCACACGTAGAAACTCCCACTAATAACGCCCAGCCGTGCTTTGTCCGCAGCCTCATCTATGTGATGTATTTGATCTGGACCCTCTTGAAGAATTGGCCATTTGTAAACATTATGAGAAGAAACTTCAGGATTTCTGCAATGTCTTCAAGCCTGCCATGCCGAAATCTGTACTGGTGAGTAGGATCACGATTAATTGGTCATTAACTTTTTAAGCAGAGAAACTGTAAGGGCGGTTTCACACTGCAGTCAGGTCCGGTCCAGGACTGTCAGGGATGACCCTGACCGCCCCGGACTGGATCAGCACACAGAACTCGAGGGCTAATTTTCCCTCCGGTCCAGTGTGCAGCCGCATGCAGCGGCCGCTGCTGATAAATCAGGACCGCAACTAGTTCGCGAGCCGTGGTCCTGACCTATCAGTGGCGGCAGCTGCGTGTGGCTGCACACCAGACCGGAGGGCAAATTGGCCCTCCAGTTCTGTGTGCTGATCCAGTCCGGGGCTGTCGGGTTCATCTCTGACAGCCCCGGACCGGACTTGGCCGCAGTGTGAAGCCGCCCTAAATCACCTTATTTAAAACTTACTCTTTTACACCTGAAAAGACTCTAAAGTCCCGACCACTTATTGTCTCTCTTCATTCTAACCTGCTAATAATCCACTGCTAAAAAGGCACTTGAGTGACGGCGACTGTTAGGGTACCTTTACACACAGAGATATATTGCTTGCAACTCACTGGTTGCAGTGAAATCATGGACACATTATTCCATTTGTACATGGCAACAAAATGAAACAATGTGTCCATGATTTCACTGCAACCACTGCACTGCAAGCAATTTAGGCTACTTTCACATAACGATTTTTAGGGAGCCGATGCTGTCCGATATAAATCGGACAGCATCGGCTCCCTTCTGATGCCTGGAATCGGGTGCCAAATAGGCACCCGATTCCGGCATAAAATCGTTCCCTGCGGGGTGAAAAAAAGAGAAAAAAAAAATGTTATTCTCACCTCTCCACGAGCCCCCGCCGTCTTCCGCCATCTTCTTGGAGGCTCCCACAGGCTGCCGGTGTCAGCAGAGGGCTTCCTCTGCCTTATAGGACCTGCGGTGATGTCACAGTCACGTGACCGCGGGTTCACCATGGTAACCCGCGGTCACATGACTGTGACATCACCGCAGGTCCTATAAGGCAGAGGAAGCCCTCTGCTGACACCGGCAGCCTGCGGGAGCCACCGGGAGCCTCCAAGAAGATGGCGGAAGACGGCGGGGGCTCGTGGAGAGGTGAGAATAACATTTTTTTTTTAACCCTTGTGCTCCTAGTTAGGAGCAGTTTTACTGTACTGAGCATGCTCAGTACAGTAAAACGGGGTCCGAGGAGACATCAGATGTTTCCTCGGACCCTTCTCCATAGGGCCCCATGTTATAGGGATCGGACTTAATCGGATGTGCACTAAATGCCATCCGATTTGGTCCGATCCGATTCTGTCAGATTTTATGTTCGGTGCAAAAATCGGAGCAAGCTCCGATTTTTGCACCGATAATAAAATCGGACAGAATCGGATCGGACCAAATCGGATGGCATTTAGTGCACATCCGATTCGGTCCGATGCCCATAGGGCTGCATGGGGCCAAATTCGGATCCGATGCTGTCCGATTTTGATCGGACAGCATCGGAAATCCGAATATCGTAATGTGAAAGCAGCCTTATCTGTCTGTAAAGGTACCCTTAGAGGGATTATTATTATTTATTTATAGAGCACCATTGATTCCATGGTGCTGTACATGGGAAGGGTTACATACAAAACAAGTGAAAAATACAGTGAACAAACTAACACTGATGGACTGGTACAGAGGAGAGAGGACCCTACCCTTGCGGCTTACATTCTAAGGGATAACTGGGAGGGAGACATTAGGTTGGGTCAGTTTCGATAGTGGTGGCTCCTTTGGTTCAGCGCCAGCTTCGGTGACAGTAGGGTCACTGCAGACTGTAGGCTGTTCTGAAGAGATGGGTTATCAGGTTCCGCTTGAAAGTTCTGAGTATGGAGGACAGTCAGACGTTTTGCGGTGCAGAATTGCAGAGGTTGGGTGATGTCGGGTGAAGTCTTGCAGGCAGTCGGATGAAAATCGTACAAGTTTGGAGGAAAGAAGGAGGTCTTGGGAAAATCGAAGATTGTGTTTGATGATATCAGGAGATTAGTTCAGAGATATATGGGGGGGGGTACAGATTGTAGACTGCTTTGTAAGTCAATGTTAGTAGTTTGGCTCCCAATTCCCCAATATATCTAATTCAATGAAGGGATTTGTAGAGGGGAGAAGCAGAGGAGCAGGTAAGGGAGAGGTGGATTAGTCGGGCAGCAGAGTTAAGGACAGATTGGAGAGGTGCAAGAGTGTTAGCAGGGAGGCCACAGAGAACGATGTGCCAGAAGTCAAGGCAGGAGATGATGAAGGCATGCACTAGCAGTTTAGTAGATTGAGGAAAGGACAGATCCTGGAAATATTTTTGACTTTGAAGTGGCAGGAGGTGGCTAGAGCTTGGATGTGCAGTTTGAAGGACAAGGCAGAGTCAAGGGTTACTTCGAGGCAGTGGATTTCAGGTACAGGGCAAATCCTGAACCGATTTATTGTGATAGATCAGGTAAGGAAGATGTGTGAGATGAAGGAAAGATGAGTGGTTTTGTCTACATTGAGTGTTAGAAAGTGAGAGGAGGAGGAGGATATGACTGATAAGACACTCTGTGATGTTGGACAGCAAGAAGATGATGTCTGGGCCACAGAGGTAGATCTGAGTGTCATCGGTGTAATCAGTATTACAGGTGGATTAAAGAAGAAATTTAATCTAAATTTGTATTCTATGTTCTCCAGTTTCCAGAACACTTCTGGTCCTCTTCTGGGCCACATGGCCTGACATCTGACCAGCCGGCTATACGTGAGTTTATGTATGAACCGGAAGTCCTTTTCTCAATACAAGTCTCTAGAGTCTCATTCTGAGTCTTAGGCAAAACCTGCTAGCGCTTCACAATGTAGACACTGTGAGCCAGCAGAGATGGAGAGCAGGTGTGTGGGACTGGAGCAATGCTGGAAATCGGAAAAGATGGATGGCGATCTGTAACTATTTTCTTTATCGCTTCATTGGGGGACACAGGAGGACCATGGGTGTATGCTGTTCTGCCACTAGGAGACGACACTAGGTTAAACAAAACTAAAAAAGATTAGCTCCTGCCAGGCAGAGGCAGGGCTCCCTTTTGGGCCCCGTCTCTACTATTTCAACCCTGTTGTATTTATTAATGGTTCATGCTTTTTCTTTCAGATCTTACTAAGAATTCTTCACAGGGAATACAGAGTGCAGTGAGGCACTCTTGTCACCCCACATAGGTACCGAGGGTCCAGAAAGGTCTGGGCCGACTGTTAACCCTTCGTGTCCCTGACAGGACCTCTCCCCTGCACGGATGTGTGTTCAGGGGCAACTGATGGCCGGTCCTGCCTAACATAGCTCCCATAACGCACTCGCCCACCAGAGCTGGCCTGTAGAGTGCACAGATGCCAGAGGACCCCCTGCTAGACAGGAGAGAGGTCCCTGCATCTAGAGCTGCAGCCACCGACATCTACCGTAGATGAAGCAGCCTGCCAGCAGCAACTTCAAATTTAGTCCCTGGTTTCTCTGTGGCCTCCAGGGTTGAAGTGCCTGCCCCCGTAGGCCCTAAAAGCTTTCTTAGAGGAGCTTGCGCTTTCTCCCACACTTTCTCCCCTCCACCCCCTCATTCTTTCGGGCTTTCTATATGAAGCCATGCCCCATCCTTGGGCTGTGTCACGCCCCTCACTCTCCTCTGATGTAGGTTACTGTGGAGCAGGGCTGTTAACCCCCTGTGCACCACAGATGTGCAGACAGCACTCAGCACAGTGCAGGGCCAGCACAGTTATTAGGGAATATTGCAAGACACAGTAAGAATGATAACAAGGCCATGGCCCTTGTGGGCAAATGATCCCTCTAACTATTAAAATAAGTCCTTATCCCTAGGTGTAATGTGCAGGGCCGGCGTTAGGGGGGGCAGACTGGGCAGTTGCTTAGGGCCCCCACTCTCTTAGGGGCCCCCAAAGGAGCTGAACTGAAAATAGCAATAAAACAGTGAAAAAAATGTAAAAATACACATATTTGGTATCGCTGCGTTCGTAAGAATCTAAGCTATCAATATATGAAGTAAATTAATCCAATTGGTAAATGGCGTAATGGGAAAAAAATAAAAACGCCAGAATTATGTTTTTTAGGCCACCACGTTGTTACAATAAAATGCAATAAAAGGCGATCAAAATGTTGTATCTGACTCAAAATGGTATCAGTAAAAATGTCAGCTCAGGGCACATACAGTAAGCCCTCACATATCTATGTATCTTCAAAAATTAAAAACATATGGGTCTCGGAAAATAAAAAAAAATTTTTTTTTTTTTACAAATTTCTGGTTTTTTTTTTATGATTGAAATAAAAATGATGTTCAGTATGTTCTTATTCTGACCTAGATAATCAACTTATGAAGTCACTCTTACCATATAACTACGGCCTGTTCCACATCTAAGGTTGGTGTGCGTTTTGCTAAATTTGCCTTTCTAGCCATTTTTACCGCTAAAAACGCATTAAAGACGCTAGCGTTTTTTCCCCCATTGATTTCAATGGGAACGCATGTAAAAACGCATGCAAAACGCATGTGCGTTTTCAAAAACGCAAAACGCATGCATTTTTGCGAACGCAGCACAAAACGTCTTCCCCGATGTTTTGGGCAGCGTTGGCAAAAAACGCATGCGTTTTCTGTTTTTGAAAACGCACATGCGTTTTTACATGCGTTTTTGCATGTGTTTCCATTAAAATCAATGGGAACAAAAACGCATGCGTTTTGATGCGTTTTTGCGGTAAAAACGCATGGAAATGCAAATTGAGCAAAATGCAGCAAAGCGTTAGATGTGAAAGTGGCCTGAGCATTTAGGGTCCACTTTAACCTTTTGCCTAGGGCCCCACTTTGCCTAAAATCGGCCCTGGTAATGTGCATCCCTACAGTTGGGAAATGCTGGTGTTAATGTACATCCCAGCAGATGGATGATGTTTAGATTAAGGTGCATCCTCACAAATAGCTGGGCACTTTCTTGGATTGCTGTGCATCTTTATAAACTTTTCCTTTTTGTTTTCTTTCTGCGGCTTCCCCTTTTTTTAGGGATAATTGACCATCCATTATCAATTTTTTTTCCTTATTACTTCGGACCTAGACAAGGATAGCCATTTTTGGTTGACAGCGACCACTTCTTCTGTCCTGAAGTGCTGGCCTCTGTCCTTCATTGTTTTCTACTCCTTAGCTTCCCACCCTTGGACTAGAAATAAAAAAAAAATAGGCTTCACTGTATTCTTGGTTCCAGCCAGGTATGACGAGGCAGCTGGGGGCTGGTGGCAGTCTGTAGCTGCCAAGTTGTACCTGGCTGGACCAAAAATATGGCGGAGCCCTATGTCATTTTTTTTCTAGAAATAATTCTAGAAATAAAAAAAAAATAGGCTTCGCTGTATTTTTGGTTGCCAGCCAGGTACAACTTGGCAGCTAGGGGGCTGGAATCCTCAGCATGGAGAGACCCAAATGTTTTGGGTCCCCTATGCTGCGAATTGCAACTACTAGACTAGTATGTTTTTTCACAAAAAGTTTCTTTATTCATTTATACGGCTTAATTTGTGAAGCACATAGGGGTTCAAAGTGCTCACTGTGCATCTAGATATGTTCCCTGGGGGGGGTCTAGTTTCCAAAATGGGGTCACTTGTGGGGGAGCTCAAATGTTTAGGCACACAGGGGCTCTCCATACGCGACCTGGTGTCCGCTAACAATTTGAGGTGATTTTCAATTTAAATTGTTAGCGGACACCATGTCGCGTTTGGAGAGCCCCTGTGTGCCTAAACTTTAGAGCTCCCCCACAAGTGACCCCATTTTAGAAACTAGACCCCCCAGGGAACTTATCTAGATGGGTGGTGAGCATATTGAACCCCCAGGTTCTTCACAAATTAATCCATAAAAATGAAAAAAAAAAAATTTTTGTGGAAAAAGAAAAAAGTACTTTTTAATTTTTACGGATCAATTTGTGAAGCACCTGGGGGTTCAAAGTGCTCACGATGCATCTAGATATGTTCCCTGGGGGGTCTAGTTTACAAAATGGGGTCATTTGTGGGGGAGCCCCAGTGTTTAGGCACACAAGAGCTCTCCAAATGCGACATGGTGTCCGCTAACAATTTGAGGTGATTTTCCATTCAAATTGTTAGCGGACACCATGTCCCGTTTGGAGAGCCCCTGTGTTCCTAAACATTGGGGCTCCCCCACAAGTGACCCCATTTTAGAAACTGGACCCCCAGGGAACTTATCTAGATGGGTAGTGAGCATATTGAACCCCCACATGCTTTACAAATTGATCTGTGAATATGGAAAAAGTACTTTTTTTTTTTTTTTTTTTCACAAAAATGTTCTTTTAGCCTCAATTCTTTCATTTTCACATGGGTAACAGGATAAAATTCATCCTAAAATTTGTTGGGCAATTTCTCCTGAGAACACCGATACCTCATGTGGTCATAAACCACTGTTTGGGCGCACAACAGGGCTCAGAAGGGAAGGAGAGCCATTTCACTTTTTGAATGGAAAATTAGCTCCAAAAGTCAAATTGCGCTCTTTCCCTTCAGAGCCCTGCCGTGCGCCCAAACAGTGGTTTATGATCACATATGAGGTATCGATATACTCAGGAGAAATTGACCAACAAATTTTAGGATCCATTTTATCTTGTTGCCCATGTGAAAATGAAAAAATTGAGGCTAAAAGAACATTTTTGTTTGGAAACAAAAAAATGGATATTTTAATTTTTCTATTTGCTTAGTTCCTGTGAAGCACCTGAAGGGTTAATAATCTTCTTGAATGTAGTTTTGAGTAGCTTGAGGGGTGCAGTTTTTGGAATGGTGTCACTTTTGGGTGTTTTCTGTCATGTACACCCCTCAAAGAGACTTCAAATGTGATGTGGTCACTATAAAAAATGGTTTTGTAAATTTTGGTGGAAAAATGAAAAATTGCTCATAAACTTTGAACCCTTTATAACTTCCTAACAAAATTTTTTTTTTTTCCAAAATTGTGCTGATGTAAAGTAGACATGTGGGAAATAATATTTCATAACTATTTTGTGTCGCATAACTCTCTGGTTTACCAGAAGAAAAATTCAAAATTTGAAAATTGCTAAATTTTCAAAACTTTTGCCATATTTTTGATTTTTTTCACAAATAAACGCAAAAATTATCAACCTAAATTTAATACTAACATGAAGCCCAATATGTCACGAAAAAACAATCTGGTCAGAATTGCAAAAAAGGCCAAGGTCTTTAGGGTCAAAATAGACTGGGTCCTGAAGGGGTTAAAACAGGTAAAAAATACCCTGCAAATACGGAGTTAATCTGCAGGATAATAGAGTTTTGAATAAGCCCAATGACTGCACTGTGAGCCCCGCTATTGGGAGGAAATTGACTTGATTCCACCCGGCAGCCTCGGGCTTTCAGTCAGGGGTGTGCCAGCAAGGCTTCAGTCACTGTTCTGTGCATAGTGAGTGACAGTAGTAACTGCCCCTGCACTGACTGCCTCAGTACAGAAAAAAATAACACATTTTAGTTAGTATGCCTACGCCACAGTCACACTTACAAATCCTCATTTAAGCATCATGAAGGAATAAAATTATTTATTCAGTTTTTTTTTTTTCTTATAGGGCACAGCTTGCATGTATTTCAAACGCTTCTACCTGAACAATTCAGTCATGGAGCACCATCCCCGAATAATTATGTAAGTGTGTGTTGTGTGCCTTGATCTAGAGATGATGCCTGTCACTTGTACATGGCTGGTCCAAATGCTGTTGTTCAGTAACCGAGCCATGGTTGTGGATACATGCTGTCTTGTGGGTGTCAAGACTCTTTCCTGACAGTAAATATCTGAAATTCAACATTCCCTATCCTTACATTAGGTAAGCCACTGTTATGAAATATGAAAGCAGCCTGAATAGCCACTAGGTTCTACCTCTGTGCACTGAAAGTAAAGGTTAACTCGTAGACCTCTCGATGTCCTTAACAGCAGTCATTTAAGCATAGACATATTGATTCAAATATCTTCTTGCTCAAATTGGCATTTCGAGAAATTCAGTGCAAATTTAGTACAAGCCCTTGAAATTGTTTATGTAATTGACCGTTGTATTACAAATGGTTGGATCATGTGTGATAATCTGCTTCAGGACTGCCCATAGACTCTTAAACCACGGCTGTGGAGTTGGAGTCGGTGTCCATTTCGGTTGGAGTCAGATTCCGTGAAATTGAGTCAGATGTTTGGCTTGCTGACTTCACAGCCATGGTTGTGGCGTCGGAGTCAGATGTTTGGCTTGCTGACTTCACAGCCATGGTTTAAACATCTGGCATTCCTCCTTTATTTTTGCACTGACGTACTAAAATGTCAATGCAGTCTGATCAGCTTTTACAAGATCTAGATTGTCCTCTCTCTGTATACGCAGTGCTGCACTAGCTTTCTGTACACACATTGAGGTACTTGCTCTGCTTTCATCTCAGAACCCAGTGAATATGTGATCACTGGGTGGAGCAAGAGGTGCTAGGTTCAAGAAACTCGCACAAATCCGCTATGCAGCCAAGAGACTGAAACTCAACTGTAGCAAGGGCTAATATACCAGCTCCAGTTACAATAGAAATAAACAAAAAGATGTATTGATGTGTAAAAATGATCCCCATTCCCCCAAGGACTTCTAAGATCCCATGGTGGGTACAGTATATAAAATATAAGAAATGACAGTGTAAAAAACAAAAAACAAACTTAGGCTACGTTCACACATTTGCGTATTTTGCTGCGCTTTTTTGCGCGCGCTTTTTGCCGCGTTTTTCGGCCGCGCAAAAAAGCGCAGCAAAATACGCAGGGGCTTTCACACACTGCGCTTTCTTCCCCCCAGAAAGCGCAGTGATGTCACAGAGGGGAGGAAGAATCCTGCTTCCTCCTCCCCTCTGTGACATGTGTGACCGCCCCATTAGATTCCACAGTGTGTTAATACACACTGTGAAATCTACATTAAACAGAGGCAAGTTAATGAAAAATAAAAAAGAATCAATACTTACCTTCCGACGCCTTCTCCCGGTGTGCGATCTCCGATTCCAAGTGAGCTCTCCTCTGACAGGACCTATGATGACGTCAGAGGGGGGGGCGTTCCCGGGGCGGTCCCATCGCTGATTGGCTGCTCGCGGTCACATGACCGCGAGTGCCCGGGAACGCCCCCCCTCTGACATCACCACAGGTCTTGTCAGAAGAGATCTGACTTACAACCGGGGATCGCACAGCGGGAGAAGGCGTCGGAAGGTAAGTATTGATTCTTTTTTATTTTTCACACACTTGCTTTTGTTTAATTTAGATTTCACAGTGTGTATTAACACACTGTGGAATCTAATGGGCGGCCACAGCTGTCACAGAGGGGAGGAGGAAGCTGGATTCTTCCTCCCCTCTGGGAGAATACGCAGTAGTAGCTGCGTAAACAATTGACATATCAATTGTTTACGGAGCTTCGTTTTCTCCCGGAAAACGCACTGCGTATTTTTACGCAATGTCTGCACTGCAAAGTGAATTTCCCATTCATTTTGCAGGCAGACAAAAGGCACATTGCGTATTTTGAAAAGCGTGCGTAAAAAAACGCGGCAAAATACGCAATGTGTGAACGCAGCCTTAAAGCGTAACTGCCGTTTAAATTTTTATTTCATAATAATGTAGATCAAGAGATTTTAATAAACTTTCTAATATACTTCATTAGAAAATTCTGGTTGCAAACCATTCCAAAATCTTCTACAAAGTGCCCCAACTGCAATGTATGTGCAACTCTTTTTCTTTGAAAGCCGTCTGCAAAGTGAATACAGCCTCAGAAGGGAGGGGGCGTGGCCTACATACTGCGGGCTCCTGGCTGCAGCTCATGAGGTGAAGTGTCTCCGGTCACCTCCGGTTACAGCACAGGGCTGAGCTCCATCAGCTACAGTGTAAACTATTCTGCACACAGACGGTTTGCCTGACAGCTCTGCCTGGTGCTGACTGTGATCACCTCGGCAGCTGCGCCTCACCTCTCCTCTCTTCAGCTATGGCTGCGGAATCATCCATACTTGTGCAGCAGGACTGCACAGCATCAATGTGGAGGAGTTGAGGGGCTTGGAACAGTGATAGCAGTTGTAGAGGGCCAAGACTGTGGGGGACAAGAGCTGCTGCCGACAATAAAGAGAGAAGAGCAGTCACAGGAGCCCCCTCCCTCCTGCAATGTTGGGACCTTATCAGCCAGGAGCAGTGGGAGGGGTAGAGAAGGAGCAGGAGGCGTCCTGCCTGTACAGCCACTGCTGATTATTACATCTGGCCTCCCCCACTACTGCCACTGGGTGCACCATGATGAAGAAGACAGTGAGCATATATGTGTGTTCATACAGATATCATGTATGGGTGTGATGTGTGTGTTGTGTATGGCTCAGGTCACGCATCACACGTAGGTCATACTGGTCACGCAGGACACGCTGGTCATGCGTGACCAGTGTGTGATGCGTGTGTTTTCAGTTTTTGCTCTATGACAGGATGCATTATCATCTTGAAAAATGATTTCATCATCTCCAAACATCCGTTCAATTGATGGGATAAGAAAACTGTCCAAAATATCAATGTAAACTTGGGCATTTATTGAAGGTATAATGACAGCCATCTCCCCAGTGCCTTTCCCTGACATGCAGCCACATTTCATCAATGACTGTAGAAATTTGTATGTTCTCTTCAGTCAGTCATCTTTATAAATCTCATTGGAACAACACCAAACAAAAGTTCCAGCATCCTCACATTGCCCAATGCAGATTCTCAATTCATCATTGAATATGACTTTTATCCAGTCATCCACAGTCCACGATTGCTTTTCCTTGGCCCATTGTAACCTAGTTTTTTTTTCTGTTTAGGTGTTAATGATGGCTTTTGTTTAGCTTTTCTGTATGTAAATCCCATTTCCTTTAGTTGGTTTCTTACAGTTCGGTCACAGACATCGACTCCAGTTTCCTTCCATTCGTTCCTCATTTGTTTTGTTGTGCATTTCCTGTTTTGGAGACACATTGCTTTAAGTTTCTAGTCTGACACTTTGATGTCTTCCTTGGTCGACCAGTATGTTTCCCTTTAACAGCCTTCCCATGTTGTTTGTATATGGTCCAGATTTTAGACACAGCTGACTGTGAACAACCAACATCTTTTGCAACATTGCGTGTTGATTTACCCTCTTTTAAGAGTTTGATAATCCTCTCCTTTGTTTTAATTGACATCTCTCGTGTTGGAGCCATGATTCATGTCAGTCCACTTGGTGCAACAGCTCTCCAAGGTGTGATCATTCCTTTTTAGATGAAGACTAATGAACAGATCTAATTTAATGCAGATGTTAGTTTTGGGAATTAAAATTTACAGGGTGATTCCATAATTTTTTCCCTCTGCTCAGTCTGAAAAAATGTACTGTTACGGACTACCACATATTATTTTTTTTTTTTAGTTCAGTATTTCTTAAAACCATAGTTGTCATTTGAAATAACTTTAGTTTTGTGCCATGTCTGTGATCTGCTTTTTTTCTACAGCATTAAACAACTGAATGAACATCCTCCAAGCCAGGTGATTCCATAATGTTAGCCAGGGGTTGTATTATTTGTATGATTATAATGGATATGTCACAAGTGAAGCACAATATTCTGTTTTATAGGTTGACCTGCGCGTTTCTTGCTTGTAAAGTAGATGAATTCAATGTATCCAGTGTCCAGTTTGTGGGTAACCTGCCAGAAAACTCCACAACTCAAGAAAATATCCTTGAGCAAATCTTGGAATATGAATTACTGCTCATCCAACAGCTGAACTTCCACCTCATAGTGCACAATCCATATCGACCATTCGAAGGATATTTAATTGATGTAAAGGTACTAGAAGGCTTTAATCCATTTTTTTCATGGAATGGGCTAGAAGGGGCACACATGCATATTACTTATCAATTGTGCCCCCAAAATAGCTGCTTTCTTGCATATGCTCACGTTTGATAACTTGCACCGCCCTTCATGTGGGGGCAACCTTATTAATATCAGCTTGTAGATCCCACTTAAAAGTTGGCTGAAACAGAAGGGGGAGGCGTACTGACTCGGGCTCTAGAGTTTTAATACTCAGAATTTCTGGTGTCACTTGGGCATAATCTGATTTTTACCGAGACTCATGGTTTGATTCCTTTTATAGGCTACAATTCGTTCTAGTTCTTTTTGGACTTTGCGCACCAAAAAGCTGTACAATGGTGCTCAGAGTTCCTATGGATCTCTATTGTGTAAGCGCTTTATATGCGGCTCTTGAAAGGCAACTTATACTCTTAAACGGGGATTCTCTCCCAAAGACATAAATTGTAAAGGAGAATACAAACATATAACTATTTTCCTCTGATTCCATATGAACTGGTAGGGAAAAAAACATACTGTGTACCTTTTTATAAAATTGAGCTTCTGCTGTACCTCTTAGTATGGCCTGTGGGCATCTTAATTTGGATATATAAAAAGATGTGAGACCTTAAATTTGAAGATGATTTTAGACTTTACGTTAATTGCCAGACCTCCCGCTCTTCTGCTGAACCGGACTTCAATCATTATTGTGTCCTATAGAGACCTAAGTTCAGTTCAGTTGAAGCCCAGTCTCCTGCAGGTGTTTAGGTCATACTGATGATGCAGTAATGCTTCAGTAGTTAAACCATGTGCAACAACACAGCTTATGCTTTATTCTCACTTTGTAAGGGGTAAAGTTTCTCCTGTAGAAAGCACTGTTTGTGCATGGAGACTCATCAGCCATGCAGTGGTCCCCTGAGGATAGAAATCTAAGGCTGGCTTCACATTTGCGTTTGTGTCTGCATGCTGATGGCATGCAGACACAAACGCAGTTAAAAGCAGTGTCATTTTTTTGTGTCCGCATCGAAGAATTTGTCCGCCTGCGGACACATCACTGTGCAGCCCGGGCAGCCAATCGGCGGGGTCCGGGGGCGGGCCAGAGGCGGAGATCAGCGACGGAGATCTCCTCCTCCCCGCCGCCGGTAAGCTCCGGGACATGTCAGTGGGGAGAAACAGCTGATGTGACAGCTGTTTGAATCTCCCGCGCCGACACCGAGAGGAGATGTCGGCGCGGGAAGATTCAAACAGCTGTCACATCAGCTGTTTCTCCCCGCCGACATCGCTAGGAGATTACCAGCAGCGGGAAGGAGGAGATCATCAGAGGCTCAGCTGATCTCCCGGTGGCCGTCGATGATCTCCTGTGACATCACTGGCGGTCACCGGGAGAGATCTCAATGAGATCTGCAGCGTTCTCCTGCGGTGTCATGCAGAGGACACTGCGGATCCATTGAGATCAATGCATTTTTTGTGCGCTTGCGGATAGAACAAGCGCCGCAAACGCACAAAAAAATGCTGCAAGCTGCGTCTGGAGTGCGGTCGGAGGGAGCATAAATTATGCGCATCTGAACGCAAATGCGACCAAACGCAGCCATACGTAGGCACATGCTTTCCCATGTTAAACATAGGAACGCATGTGCGCAAGCGTTTGGCTGCATTTGGTACGCTGCGCTCCATACGCAAGTGTGAAGCCAGCCTAATAGCTGACATTTGGGCTCTTGACTTCTTCCTCTCTGAAGAATATACTTGCGTGTATTTATTTTCACTGCATTATGTACAGCTTCTAAATGTAGTTTGTCATTTTAACACATAAGAAATGCCTTGTACCTTGTTTACAAGGGATAGTGAAAATTGTTATTTTCTCCTTCGCCTCATTGGGGGACACAGACCGTGGGTGTTATGCTGCTGTCCACTAGGAGGCGACACTAGGCAGAATCTGCAAAAGAGTTAAATGTTTCCTCCTCTGCAGCATTACACCCCCGAACAGGAAGTGATTCTCCAGTTTTTGCTTAGTGTCTAGGAGGCACACACAGATTTTTTAGTGCTCCTAAAATACTTCCTTTTTTGAATTTTTTCCTTCAAGAAGAAGAAAAGTGGGTCTCTGACGAGACTCCCGGCATGGTCCCTCCTCGGCCCCCCACTGTTGGGGGCACCTGGTTGAGGTCGACATTTTTCCCCCACATGCCGCTCCCTCCTCGGCCCACCACTGTTGGGGTGCCTGGTTGAGGTCGAGAAGATGGCCCCCCTTCCCCAGCTCCCCACTGTTGGAGACCCTGGGTTGAAGTAGAGGCTCCACAGGAGCCCCCTGACGGTGGACGGCAGCATCCCTCCCTAATCACCCCTCCGGGGCTTTTTTAGGCTGAGGCACCGCAGGTAGGGCACAACCATACTGCAGGGTCACTGCAGCACGATCCAGAAACCTCAGCTCTGCTGAGTGTTTCTGAGGGCCACGGGCCCCAGCAAAGCTTCAACCTGCCAAATGCTAATTGGCACAGGCTCCAGGACACCCAGCTGGCTGTGTGCTCCTCATGGGGCTGGGGGAACGCATTTTGAGGCATCGGTAGCCATTGCCAGGACCACAGATCCTGTGCTCCTGCAAGCAGCGAGCACATTCACAGGCTGCAGCATACTCTAGGCTGCAGCACACTCCTGGAGCCCCGGGCCTCAGTTGCACACCAACAGTCACTCCCCACTCTCTGTACCTGGGTTGTGGCTGCTTCGCTGCCGGTCACGGTGCCCCCACTACGAGGGTCTCTAGGAAGCGGGCACCCCCGTACCCCGGGCTCCATACTATCCCGGCTGCGCCCGTTTGAGCACAGCAGCGGTGGATCAGTCAGCGTGCTCTGGATGCCGAACGGGGCGTCTGCCCTTTCATTGGCGCAGCCTCCGGTGCCTGCCAGCGTTGCCTCCGGTTCCGGCCGCGGACTTCCGCGCCGGACCTCCGCCGTTCCCGGGCCCGCGATTCACGCGAGGCCCCGGCTTCGGCCTAGCCAGACGTCACCGCCCCTTTTCCCCGCCCAACTGCCCGCCCCCCGCCTGACGTCAGAGCCTCGCAGCGTCAGCACGGGAGGCGGAACAGGGCTGAAAAAGGCGCCCTCAGCTTCTCTGCGCGCTCTCGTGCTGGCTCCGCCCCCCTTCTTTACATCGCCGCCATTACAGCCCCGGCGCTGACACCGCTGTATAACAGCGGCGAACGGCGCTGAGGCATTAGGGGGCACGGGCCAACCAAGGCAGGCATGGCTAAAAGGGGAAAAACCCTAACAACTCTGGGGTTGCTCCTAGGGCTCAGTACTGGGCGGAATATTTGCAGGGGCACCCACTAAGAGGCAGATGGCAGCAGGCTCATGCTTGCCACCACTGCGGCATCCCTTTGTCCCTATCCTGCCTGCAGGAGATAAGAGGAACATAGGGATTCATGTCAGGATCCTTGTCCAACATTACAGCCAGTGCGGTGTACACAGGGACCCATTAGCACAAAGCTGTGCTGCGGCCTCCGACGGTTACTGAGGGGCAGCTAGCATGATACAGCCTGCTGCGACCTGTCCTCCTTCCCCCCCCCCCCTCCCCTTACACCATGCATGGAACATGTAATGCTACCCCCTGTACACCGGGTTTCTATTATATAATCACAGATGGGTTTTTTGCCCCTTCTGAGTCCACACGCGCTGCGAGTCAGCGTGGTCATGTGGATACGCCCGAAGCATGGCCGCGCAGCGGCCGTTGCGGGCGGTTCTGGGGCGACTCGCTATGCCCGCGCAGCGGGCGTGGCGAGTCGCCTTGGCGGCGCGAAGCATTGGCCGCGAAGCGGCCATTGCGAGTCAGAGACTCGCTCTTCTAGAATCCCGATGCATATGCGTCGGGCACCCAGCTAGTAGAGTAATATCATACTACGAGGAATACTGACTATCCCCAGAGCAGTACAGGCAGAGTCCCTCTGCCCAGCGCACGGACCAATAGCAGTTGTTCCTACCACCGTGCCAGATACAGGTACATGTGGTTACACCTATTCGACCTGATAGCTTACCCGGGGGGCAGCTAGGTTTAAGGAATATACCGACATGCCTTTTTTAATCGATCCACCAACGTTGGCGGAGCCCTGTTGATCTTCAAACCTCTAATACTCGCCATCATACCCTTCCCAGGCCCCCACACAGTTGAGAGAACTAGTTTGTGGGGGAATTATTACTGCTTTAACTCGCAGGTTTCTTCCTCGGCCCTCCATTGTTGGAGAGCACAGTTGAAGTTGATTTAATCTACAATTACCCGACAACCGCAAGGATCCCAGGACCGTTGCCAATCCTCTCCAAATCTCACAGCTGGAGTTCTGGTTGGCGGTGATGACAGTTAAGTCTCACAAGACGCAGGCTTATATACCTCGGATCCGCAACTGCACGAGTAATTTTGCTACGGGTCTCTGGGACCTAAGACCTATAGCATACTCCCTCCTCAGTGCCCCACGGTTGGAGGCGCTGGGTTGTAGCCGAGATTGCTATACACCATACTTCTTCCTCGACTCCCCACTGTTGGGGGCTCGGGTTCAAGCTGCGACGGTACAAGGCCTGGCTGGCCTCCGTCCCCAAACTACATCAACGAAACTCTGGGTCGCAGAAAGTGGAATGCGAACCCTGTTGCCAATCCTCACCATACCTATATTAGGTACTTGGGTTGAGATGACACGTGCGAGCGCTCTGAACAGCCCGCTTCAAAGCAGGCCCTCGCAGACCCCCGACTGCGTTATCCCAAGGGATGGGCCCTTCTGGACCCCGTATGAACGTGGCCCGAGCATTCTTCACGCACTCTGTCCTTTCTCGACTCAGGAGTCAAAAAGAGAATACTCAGGTGGGATAGCGCTCGCTGTGTGCAGCGCAGCACACCGGCGATGCACTATTGTGGGCGCAGCCTCCGGTTTCGGCCAGCGCTGCTCCTGACTTCTGGCTCCCTCCGGACCTCCGCGCCGGGCCTCTGCCGTTCCTGGGCCCCGCGATTTTCGCGAGGCCCTGGCTTCGGCCTAGCCGTGACATCACTGGCTCAAACCGCCCGCCCTCTGCCCGCTTGACATCGGAGCCCCCGAAGCGTCAGCACAGGGAGTGGGCGCGAGGCTAAAAAGGGCCTGAAGCGAAAACACTACAAAGCTTTTTCCCAGCCTGAAGTTGGCAATGTCTATACTACAATTCAGCAGTCTCCCATTTCTGGAGGACCCTTTTATCAATGCATGACTTTCAAGGTCTGCGAACAGTGGCATTTGCACCGTGCTCGTTAAGAAGACTCTGTAGGATCAAACTCCACAGGCCTACCGCAATTGCAAGGCACATGCTGCAGCACAGCATACACATTCCAGGAGTCCCTGCTCCGCTGCGTACTCCTGACGGCCACATACTGCAGCATCGTGTATGGAGTCTCAGCCGTATTGGACGCACATCATCGCATGGAAATAGCGGCCTTTAGTTGCAACACCTCCACAGCTCTAGCCAAAATTCCCCAGACAAGGCACGGATTCTTCGGCTTGGAATCAGCAACCTCCGTCAGAGGTCTCCTCAATTCTTCACAACTGCTATAAGTGTCCTAGACAGCATAGTGGCAGCTTGGAAGTCAGTTCCATTGGCTCGGCTGAGTCGCTGGCCTTTTTGCAATTATCCATGCTCAGGCGTTGCACGAAAACAGGATGGAGTGCGATGTGCCCCCATCACCATGCACAGGGCAGTAGTCTTGCCCTGTCTCGAAGATGCCCCTCAATCTACGAACATTCGTGCAGTATCTCTAGTACTGAAATCTTTCAGTTACCTTCTGGCATTTGAACATGTCAGGATACAGTCAGACAATGCCACATCTGTGGCATATGTCAACCACCAGGGGGGAACCCGCCGTCTAAGCGATGACAAGTTCGCCACATCCTTTACTAGGTGGAAACCTTGGAACACTGTAATGCCAGCTGTTCTCATACCAGGTGTACACATCTAGGAGGCGGATTTCCTAATCCACCATGGGATGGACTCAGGGGACTGCCCCTTCATCTAGAAGTCCTCCGTCGAAACGCCAACGCCAGGAAACCACAGATATGGACCTGACGGAGTCACGCCTCAATGCCACGGTCCCGGCCTTCCTGGCCTGGTCTCAGGATCCACAGTCAGTGGCACAGACGCATTAGTCCAAGCCTGGACCGGTATCCGTCTCTCCTATATTTTTTCACCACTAACGGATAGTCTGGAATATCAAACGAGGACATTGTGGAATCATCTTCGCGGTCTCAGACTGACCCACACGCGCTTGGTGCGTAGACTCGTCCAATTTAGAGCAGCAGTACCAGGACGTCTCACAGACAGTCCAGACCTGCTCGATCACGGCCAGTTCTCCCTCAGAATTCCTCACGTCCGAGGTTAATGGCTTAGCCTTTGACACCTAGAATTTGACCAAGGGTTTTGGTTTTTTCCAGGATATTGTACCGACCATAGTCACAGCAAGATCCCATCACACATGGGTAATCGTTTTGTTTTTTTTTTTTTTTTTTTTTTTTGCTTGGGGCACCTCTAGAGGTAATTCCCCTTGGCCTTACTTCATACCAGGGACTCTCCTTTTCTTTCACTCAGGCCTATACCAGGTCTGTTCTTAGGGTCTCTTACACAGCGGGTTTTCAGCTGTTTGTCACCCTCTTACAAACACGTTTTGCCACCAGACTTCTATGAAATCCTTCTTTCGAAGGGTCTGCTATTTACGGTATCCATACAACAAGATTACACCCGGGGGGACCTGAACTTGGTCCTCACGGCACTACAAGAACCATCTTTTCAGCCTCGATGGGATGTTACCTTTAGCATCCTCATCCAAATAGTAGTATGGTTCGGTAGCATTTATTGTCTCTGCAGAAGTAACAGTACTTGCAGCGGTCTCATGTAATCCATCTTTTTCTAGTCTTCCGTCTAGATAAGATTGTCCTATAGCTGGTTCCATTCTTCTTTGAAGGTAGGTTTACTCCTTCCACTTACATGAAGACATCTCTGTGCCATCGCTGCGCCCGACTCCAGTCCGTCCGGTCGTGAAGGACCTACATATGCGGGACCTTGACAGGGCCTTACGCGTCTAGGCATCCAAGACAGCGCCCATCTAAGAGGTCGGATCCCCCTTTATCCTTCTTCCAATGGGCAGACATAAAGACACGTCAGCCTCTAAGGCTTCCCTAACCAGGTGGATCCCTCTAACCATCCAAGACGCTTATACCTTCAAGGACTCTTCCCTTCCGGCAGGTCACGGCACATTCTAGTACGGCCGTGGAAGCTTCCTGGACAGTTCGGTAAGAGGTATCGGCGCAACAAGTGTATCGGCAGCCAAAAGGTCAGCCTACACCCAAACTTAAGCCACTATAGTGCTTACACTCAGTCCTCGACAAACGCAGGTCTGGGTACATGTGCCATCCAGACGGCAGCAGCTCGCCTGTCGGTGCATAGTTCTTCACTGACCATGCTCAGTGTCACTAGTTCCATTGTTCTTCCCACCCAGGGACTGCTTTGGGACGTCCCACGGTCTGTGTCCCCCAATGAGGCGAAGGAGAAAAGGAGATTTTTGTGTACTCACCGTAAAATCCTTTTCTCTTAGCCTCTAATTGGGGGACACAGCACCCACCCCGTTGCCCTTGTGGGCCTTTTCTACAGTTCACATAGCTTCTCAGCTGTTACATGGTTAACATGTTTGCCTATCACTCGGTTGACTGTTTAACCTTGTGCCTGTTTATTTCCAGGCCTTGTAGTACTGTGAGCCTGTTTAGTTACAGGCCTTGTTATACGATTATTACTTTGTTAACTCTTCACTGTTTTCCACATGCTCCTGCCTAGTTACAGGCCTTGTGGTACTAGTATTACTCTGCAAACTCTTACCTGTTTACTAACGTGCCTGTTTGTTTTCAGGCCTTGTTACACTGTTATTACCTTGTTAAGTATATTTGTTTACACAGGACGCCTGCGTAGACTTCCTGTGTCAATGTTATTATCTGTTAACTCTCCTACTGCTTTAGCACAAAAACTGGAGAATCACTTCCTGTTCGGGGGTGTAATGCTGCAGAGGAGGAAACATTTAACTCTTTTGCAGATTCTGCCTAGTGTCGCCTCCTAGTGGACAGCAGCATAACACCCACGGTCTGTGTCCCCCAATTAGAGGCTAAGAGAAAAGGATTTTACGGTGAGTACACAAAAATCTCCTTTTTTTTTTAACAAGTTCTCACAACTTTTACTTTTTAGACTCGATATCCATTGCTGGAAAATCCTGAAATATTAAGAAAAAATGCAGATGACTTTTTGAACCAGGTTGCCCTGACTGATGCCTGCCTACTGTTCACGCCATCGCTAATTGCACTAACAGCTGTTTTATCCAGTGCGTCCAGAGCAGGAATTAAAATGGAAAGGTACAAGGAGAGTTGAGAATGTAAATTGGTCTTTATTTAATAATTTCTCTTTCTACCCAACCTACTGAACAGCAACCATGTGAGGAGCGCTGCACATTGCAGGACCAGGAACTTAACGAGATAAAAATGTTAAGAACTCCATGTTTCTGTTTTGGGAACCCTGTCCTCTGGATGGGAGGCTTCGTGAGGGATCCTGAATCCCGTCTGTTGGTCCCGGCCATCTGTCGTCCGCCCTCTATTTTTTTTTATTTTTTTAAGTTGCTGGTTTTGTCAGGCAGTTTTGTTTTTGTATACATTACTTGGTATGATCAGAAAGAGACGACGGTATCTGGACATCTTACCAGGCATCTACTCAAAACGATATTTAAAATCAAGAAAAACCGAGTATATCTATACCTATATTTAGTAAAAAACCACTTAAGTCCACACAAGTGTATAAATGCAACAAAGTAAGTCTTTGACCACGAGGACAAATAACACATTCAGTGCAGTGGTATAAAATAACTAGTGTAACATCGGACAGTGCAAGGATAGGAAAGTACTTGGTATGATGGTTTTCTACCTCACGACTACAAATTTATGTACTCTCGTGATAGGATTGTATGCTTACATTTTACTGCATTTCATTGCCATGGAATCCCTACATTCCATAATAAATGTGGCATCTATAACAAAAAATCTTACCCACCTCTTTCATCCAGTCCTAACTGGAGAATCCCTCTCCCTAGATAAAATGCTCCTGTCCTTACATTCAAAAAATAAACTACATTCATTATAAAATAGATCAGTTCAACCTCATGAGAATGATGCACTTACTTTAACCCCATTATGACCAATGACAAGTTTAGCCGTCCTGGATAGAAGTCAGTTCCCACACCATGACGGCTAAACTCGTCATGGCTTTGAACTGTCACTGCTTGTAAACAAACAGTGACAGTTCAATTCTAACAGCTGTCAGTGACCGCTAAGGGTCAGAGGTGTGGGGACCCTTGTTAGTTGCCCCCCACACTCAGTGATGTGATCACTCAGTCAATCTGACTGACTGATCCCATCATGATTGCGCAGGAAAGTTATTAATATGAGCATTCTCCTGCGCGATTGCTGCAGGAGCCGGGCTGTCAGCTGTGGCCGGCTCCTGCACTCATCACCTGCCTGTGCCCACTGCCCCTCCACTGCTGTGCCCAGTCCCCTCCCTCCTCCTCTCCCCGCCCGCTCCCCTCCCTCCTCCTCTCCCCGCCCGCTCCTTCGGTCTTTTCCTCTCTTGTGCCCGCTCTCCTCCTCCATCCTGTGTCGGGTGCCTGCCCGCTGGCTCTTCCCTGCTCCTCTCAGCCTCATCCCCTGCATGGAGGAGATGAGGCTGAGAGGAGCGATCTGACAGCCAGGGGCAGTGATCTGTGTGGTCGCTGTCCCTGGCTCTGTGTAACCCTCTAAATACTGTGATCTTATGATCACAGCACTTAGGGTCTGGGGAGTGGGAGTGCAGGGCCACTCACCTCTCCCCACGGTGATCATCCCATGATAATGTAATTGTGATGGGCCGATCACGATGGTAACCAGAGGTCGCCATGGCGACATCTGGTAACCTAACCCAAGCCTCATAGATCATGTGATCTCTGGGACTTGGGTTTACAGCACTGACAGCTGCACTGTATGGCAGATCATTGCCATACAGTGCAGCATCAGTGTGACCCCACCCCCTTCCCCCAGAGACTGCAGCAAAACCTTTGATCCTGTGCTGCACTCTCTGGAGATGACAGACCATCGTGGGACTATTGTTGTGGATTACGTCGGAGGGCATGTGGGGGTAATAAAGATGTTTTTTGCTATAATAAAATTTATTTTTCATGGTGTGTTGTGTCTTATTTTTCATTTTTCATTTCCTAATGGCCGGGTCCAACATTGGCCCAACATTATGAACCTCGGGCTTAGTGCCCAGCTGCCAATACAAAGCTGGTATTAACCCTGTTATTACCCAGTTTGCCACTGGCACCAAGGCAACTGGAAGAGTCTGGGTACAGCTCCAGGAAATGGCGCTTCTAATGAATGTGCCATTTCCTGGGGCGGCTGCGGGCTGCAATTTGCAGCTTGGGGGCTCAGAATGCTCGGGCCTCTCCATGCTATGGATTCCAGCTCCCAGCTGCCTAGTTGTACCTGGCTGGAAACTAAAAATACGGCGAAGGCCACGAAATTTTTTTTTTAAATAAAAAAAAAAAAATTAGGGCCACCGCTGTATTTCGGTTACCAGCCAGGTACAACAAAGCAGCTGGGGGTGGGTGGCAGCCCATAGCTGCTTAGTTGTATCTGGTAAGGAATCTAAAAATACGGCGAAGTCAATGTTTTTTTGTTAATTTTAATTATTTCAAGAATTAAAAAAAAAAAAAAAAAAAGGGCTCTGCTGTATTTTACCAGACAATTTAAAACTAGGCAGATGGGGCTGCGTGGCAACCTGTACCTGCCTGCTATATCTGTGCTGGTGACCAAAAATACAGCGGAGCCCATTATCAGTGCAAAATCTCCCCGAAATACACACATGGTGTGTGAACAGTGCTGCATATTTGCAGAGTATTTTGGAGCTGTCATTGAGTTCTATGGGTGAAAATCGTGACAAAATACGCTAAAAGAACTGACATGCTGCAGATTTTTCCGTAATAAAATGCGAGCCATTTCTGCTGCAGATTTATCTGCAGCATGGGTACAGCACTTCTGATTTCCCATACACTGTGCAGGAAAGATGCTGTACTGTGGAATTGTCAAAAATATGCAGAAAAAAACATGGGGAAATCCGCAGGTTCCGCACATTGCCTAAAATTCATGTACCAGATCCCCACTCAATAACATCAGTTGTTCCTGTGTGGCCAAAAGTTGTTTTCCCCACCACATATGGAGTATCAGCATACACAGGAGAAATTGCCCAACATGTTTGGAAGTCAGTTTTATCATGGTGCCTGTATGAAAAAGAAAAAATCCTTTTTTTTTGATTGACAAATTGTTTTAGCCTCCATTTTTCGATTTTCACAGCTCAATTTTACAAAAAGCTTTGACGCACCTGGGAATTCAAGGTGCTCATAAGACATCCAAATAAATTCCTTGTGGGTCTAGTTTTCAAAATGGGGTCGCTTGTTAGGGAGCTCCATTGTTTAGGCACATGTGGGAATCTCCAAATGTGACATGGTGTCCGCTAACAATTGGAGGTAATTTTCCCTTCAAAAAGTCAAATTGCGCTCATTCCCTTCCGAGCTCTGCCGTGCACCCAAACAGTGGTTTATGGTCACATATGTGGTATTAGTGTACTCAAGAGAAATTGCCCAACAATTTTAGGGTCCATTTGCTTATGTTTCCCGTCTGAAAATGCAAAATTTGAGGGTAAATCAACATTTTTGTTGGAAAGATTAAAATGTAATTATTTTCCCTTCCACATTGCTTTAGTCCCTGTGTAGCACCTAAAGGGTTAATACTCTTCATGAATGTGGTTTTAAATAGTCTGGGGGGTGGAGTTTTTGGAATGATGTCACTTTTGGGTCTTTTCTGTCACATAGGCCACTCAAAGTGCCTTCATATGTAAGGTGGTCATGAAAATGTGACTTTGTAAATTTTGTTGGAAAAATGAGAAATTGCTGATGAACTTTGAACCCTTCTAAATTCCTAACAAAAAATTTCTTTCTAAAATTGTGCTGATGTAAAGTAGACATGTAGGAAATGTTATTTATTAACTATTTTGTGTGACATTACTTTCTGGTTTGACGGAATAAAAATTAAAATCTTGAAAATTGCAAAATCTTCAGAATTTTTGCCAAATTTATGATTTTTTTTTTTCACAAACGCAAAAAATTTCGTCCTAGATTTACATAGTAACATAGTTTTTAAGGTTGAAGGAAGTCTTTAAGTCCATCTAGTTCAACCCATAGCCTAACATGTTGATCCAGAGGAAGGCAAAAAAAAACCCATGTGGCAACACTAAGCTCCACATTGGGGAAAAAAATTCCTTCCTGACTCCAGATACGGCAATCAGACTAATTCCCTGGATCAACGCCCTATCAAAGAATCTAGTATATATAACTGGTAATATTATAGTTTTCAAGAAAGGCATCCAGGCCCTTCTTAAATGTTAGTAGTGACTCACTCATTACAACATCATGTGGCAGAGAGTTCCATAGTCTCACTGCTCTTACAGTAAAGAATCCACGTCTGTGATTATGATTAAACCTTCTTTCCTCCAGACGTAGAGGATGCCCCCTTGTCCCAGTCTCAGTCCTAAGAGTAAAGAGATCATTAGAAAGGTCTCTGTACTGTCCCCTCATATATTTATACATTATTATAAGATCACCCCTAAGCCTTCGTTTTTCCAAGCTAAATAACCCCAAGTTTAATAACCTGTCTTGGTATTGCAGACCCCTTAGTCCTCTAATGACTTTTGTTGCTCTTCTCTGGACCCGCTCTAGTTCAGCTATGTCTTTCTTATACACCGGAGACCAGAATTGTACACAGTATTCTAAGTGTGGTCGCACTAGTGACTTGTATAGAGGTAAAATTATGTTCTCCTCATGAGCATCTATGCCTCTTTTGATGCATCCCATTATTTTTCTGGTCATCATAATGGGAGACCCAGACAATGGGGTTTAGGGCTCTGCCCTCCGGAGGTCACAC
The DNA here is from genome assembly GCA_033576535.1 of Allobates femoralis. Classification (NCBI taxonomy): domain Eukaryota; kingdom Metazoa; phylum Chordata; class Amphibia; order Anura; family Aromobatidae; genus Allobates; species Allobates femoralis. The sequence goes on from JARQOC010000003.1 coordinate 760,008,804, forward strand.
TAGGTACTACAAGTTTGTAGACACCGCCTCCTCCGCTTATAAACCCCCACCGTAGGAGACATCCTCAGTTTTAAACTTGGTGTGCTCGGAGGATCACGCTTTGCTTGCACTTCACTGCATTCTCACAGCTTACGTGATGGCGTCTGAAGACAAGGTAAAATGGTCCCCGTCGGGGACCCTCGACAGTCTCCCCGCTCAACCTTTGTGGAACACGCAGGTGGAGGTACCGGAGGGCAAAATGCCTGGACACTCTGTGTTCTCCTGGTACGCTGTCGCACTCCTTTTTCCATCCCTTCTGGGGGCTCTGGAGAATGGGAGTTGGGAGCCTTGCACAGCTCCGCTCCGTCCGAGGCCTCCCTAAATGGTGCTTACAGACCGGACTGGAGCCAGCCCAGTCTGAGGCCTCCCTAAATGGTGCTTACACTCCAGACTGGTGCTGCACCCCCGTCCGAGGCCTCCCTAAATGGTGCTTACAGACCGGACAGGCACTGAGGCCCGTGCGTCTCCTGTGTGCCTGGGGGTAGTGTCGGACACTTTATGTGTCCTGACACTCAGACCGCGCGTACCCTCGGGTCCGCGGTTCTGTCGGTGTGCCCTGTGCTGGGGTCACCCTGGCTGACCGCCTTGTGTATCACAGGGGCTGCGGCTGTAGACTGCAGGTGTTTGTATATGCTGACAGTCTGTGTGTGTATGTTCTATTCACACTTTCCCGCGCTGCGGGCTCTAGTCTCCTCCATTAATGAGGCTGCCTGGAGGATGGGAAGCAGCCCTTGCGGTGACGTCACCGATGGGCGTGTGTGTGTGCTTCCCGCGTGTTCTCGGCGCCGCCCACGACTTTGCTCTCGGCGGCCATCTTCTCCCTCACTTCCCGGCTGGGATCTATCGGCAGCACGTGTCGGCACTTCAGGGGAGACCGGAACTCGCGGAGGTCACACACACACACCGCTTCCTCCTACCGCTTTACTGCGGTCGGTAAGCCACCGGGTTTCCCGGTTTGTTTTTTGTGAACGGCAAATTGGCTTATATTCTCCCCACTGTGGCGATGTCCTCAGTTGGGAAGCATGCTGCTAAGGCGGCGGTGGTCACCATTACCTGTGCTACATGCAAAGGGACACTGGTGGAGGGGTCCTGCAATAACTGTGGACGCCCAGAGACCCGGACTGCCACTACTGAGTCTGCAAATCCGGGATTATACCCTGAGGTTCAGGTGATCCCAGGGCCATGGGAAACGCAGAATAGGATCAATGAATCCCTGCTGTCCCAGATGTCCTCCATGTCGCAATCCCTGGAGGCACTTCATAGGAGACTGGAAAACCCAGCTACTCCTCCCAGTTACCCCCGGGTGTCTCTTACTTCTACTGTGAGACCCTCTAAGCGAGCTCGTGAGGCTTCTCCCGAGCTCCAGGCTCTCTCTGAGGAGGAGCGTTCCTCTGATGGTGAGGAAGATGATGGGGGTTCTACTCTCGGGTCTGTGTCTGAACCTCCAGATGGGGTGGAGGATCTGGTGTCCTCCATCAATGAGACATTGCGTCTTGTCACTCCTCCTGAGGAGGTGACTGTACACCCCAAGGAGGTCTATCAATGGCTGCGGCCGGAGGCCAGACCAAGTGGATCCTTCATGGACCACACTAATTTTGGAAGGGTGATTAGAGCACCCAGGTTGCATCCTGGGCGGCGTTATGTCCGTAAACCCAAGGACAATCGCTTTCCCTTTCCCCAGGAGGTGCTTCAGGAATGGTCGCAGTCTCCAAAGGTGGACGCTTCCATGACCAGGATTGCTGCACGCTCCTTGTTTTCTGCCTCTGATAGCTCCTCATTGAAGGATGCTACTGATAGACAGGTCGAGCAACTCGCCAAGTCTTCCTATGAGGCTGTGGGGTCTTCCTTTGCCCCTAATTTTGCCGCGGTCTGGACCCTACAAGCGATTACCACCTGCTTGGATGGTATCACTGAACTAGCTAGGTCCAGTCCAGAGGTCCTGGCGCTTACCGACAGAGCAAGGGCTTATGCGGATTACGCCAGGACGGCAACTTTGGAAACTGCCACTCGCTCTGCTGTGGCCTCCGCCAATGCAATCGCGATCCGCAGGCTGTTGTGGCTGCGTCTTTGGGACTCAGATACCACATCTAAGAAGATTTTGCAGAATCTTCCATTCGCTGGTGACAGGCTTTTTGGCACCGAGCTGGACAAGTTGATAAAGGATTCTGCTGAGTCTAAGATCCCGCAGAATAAGCCTAAGCCACGGTACACCGTGAAAAGGAACCCTAAGCAGTGGTCCTTTCGCTCCAGCTCACAGTCATCAACGACGTCCGCTCGCTCGGACCGAGGGGGCAAGCCTGCTACTCAGTGGCGTTCCAAGAGTCGTCAGAAGAAGCCGGCGGGGGCAGCGGCTGCCACTCCCAAGCCCGCCTCGACATGACTCGATCTCTCGTCCTGCCTCCCCACAGGTGGGGGGACGCCTGTCTCGATTTCAGGACAGGTGGCTCCTTCACGTTCAAGACCAGTGGGTTCGAGACGTAGTCTCAAGAGGTTACAGGATAGAGCTGACGTCAAAACCAATACCCCGATTCCATCGGTCGGTTCCATCTCCAGAAAAGGCTCAGGCTTTTCACCTGGTGTTGGAGGGACTCCGCAGAGACGGAGTGGTGGTCACAGTGCCCACGGAAGAGAGGTTCAAGGGTTTTTACTCCAACCTCTTTATTGTCCCAAAGAAGGACGGCTCTTTTCGCCCGGTTTTGGACCTCAAGTTGTTCAACCGTCACGTGTTGGTTCGGAAGTTCCGCATGGAATCCCTGCGCTCCGTGATCGCGGCTGTGTCGCAGGGAGACTTCCTAGCGTCCATCGATATCAGGGACGCTTACCTTCACGTGCCCATTGCACCAGCTCATCAGCGCTGGTTGAGATTCGCAGTGGGGGAAGAGCACTTCCAATTTGTGGCACTGCCATTCGGGCTAGCCTCGGCACCGCGGGTGTTCACAAAGGTGATGGCCTCCATGATGGCTCTCCTGCATGTGCAGGGACACGCCGTCATACCCTATTTGGACGACCTGCTGGTCAGGGCGCCATCGGAAGACCTTTGTCGGGTGAGCCTGGAGGCGACCATGAAGTCTCTGGAACAGTTCGGGTGGCTTCTCAACATTCAAAAGTCGACCCTGGTTCCGACCCAGTCATTGACGTATCTGGGCATGGAATTCCACACGGACTCAGCCCTGGTGTCCCTACCTCAAGCCAAACAGCTAGCGATCCACTCAGGAGTGCAGAATGTCCTCCTGTTACCACAATCATCCCTACGGGTATTGATGAGACTGGTGGGACGCATGGTAGCGGCGATAGAGGCGGTGCCGTTCGCACAGTTTCGCCTCCGTCCTCTCCAGCTGGAGATTCTTCGCAGATGGGACAAGAGGACGATCTCGCTGAATCGGCTGGTGACACTGTCACAACCGACCAGGGACTCCCTACAGTGGTGGCTCCAGCCACGTCACCTGTCACGAGGCCGGTCCTTCCTAAAACCGTCATGGTTAGTGGTGACCACAGACGCCAGTCTGAAGGGCTGGGGTGCGGTGTTCTTGCACCACAGGGCTCAAGGCCTCTGGACTCAGTCGGAGTCGGCATTGCAGATCAACGTGCTGGAGATCAAGGCGGTCTATCTGGCGCTCCTGGCGTTTCAGAAATTCCTGTCAGGACACCCCATTCGGGTGCAGTCCGACAATGCGACGGCCGTCGCCTACATAAATCATCAGGGAGGGACCAGAAGTGCTCAGGCCCTCGCCGAAGTCCACCGCATTCTAGCCTGGGTGGAGGAAAACGGCTGCCTGATCTCCGCAGTTCACATCCCAGGGGTCGAGAACTGGGAGGCCGACTACCTGAGCCGACAGGGGATGGACGCCGGAGAGTGGTCTCTACATCCAGACGTCTTCCGGGACATTTGCGGCAGATGGGGCACTCCGGACGTGGATCTGATGGCCTCATTGCTGAATCATCAGGTGCCCCAATACATGGCAAGATCGTGGGATCCTCAGTCTCTGGGGGCGGATGCCCTGATCCTGAGTTGGTCCAGCTTCCAGCTGCCATATGTGTTCCCGCCTCTGGCTCTGATTCCCAGGGTCCTGTGGAAAATCAGGATGGAATGCAGAGTAGCCATTCTAGTGGCTCCAGATTGGCCCAGGAGGTCCTGGTATCCGGACCTGTGGCAACTGTCAGGCGGACACCGGTGGGCTCTTCCAGAACGCGCAGATCTACTCGCGCAAGGCCCATTCTTCCACCTCAATTCCAGGGCCCTCAGATTGACTGCATGGCTCTTGAGGCCTGGCTGCTGACATCCAGAGGCTTCTCTCCTACAGTGGTTGCCACTATGAATAGGGCTAGGAAACCTGTTTCCAGGAAGATATACCACAGAACGTGGAAAATCTTTTTCTCCTGGTGTGCCTCTGGTGGACGCTCACCGTGGCCATTGTCCATACCGACATTGTTGGCTTTCCTACAGTCGGGGTTGGAGTTGGGATTATCCCTTGGCTCTCTGAAAGGTCAAGTATCAGCACTTTCAGTGCTGTTTGACAGGCGCTTGGCGCTCCTCCCGAAGGTCCGTCAATTTCTGCAGGGGGTATCTCGGGTGGTTCCGCCTTACAGGCGACCTCTGGACCCTTGGGACCTCAACATGGTCCTGGCGGCTCTACAGAAACCGCCGTTTGAGCCACTGAGAGACATCTCTCTCTCTCGTCTGTCCCAGAAAGTGGTCTTTCTGGTGGCAATTACGTCCCTGAGAAGGGTCTCAGAATTGGCTGCACTTTCGTGCAAGTCACCCTTTCTGGTGGTTCACCAAGACAAGGTGGTGTTGCGCCCACGGCCAGAATTCTTGCCAAAGGTGGTTTCAACGTTTCACCTAAACCAGGAGATTGTTCTCCCATCATTTTGCCCCGCTCCCGTTCATCAGGTTGAGCGCGACCTCCATACTCTGGATCTCGTGAGGGCTGTACGCATTTGTGTCCAGGACCGCCTCCTTTAGGAGTTCGGATTCCTTATTTGTCCTCACGATGGGTCGCTGTAAGGGGTCCGCGGCTTCGAAGTCGACCTTGGCCAGATGGATCAAGGCTCCCATTCAGGAGGCTTACCGGTCTTCTGGTTTGCCTCTCCCGGTGGGTTTGAAGGCACACTCTACTAGAGCTGTAGGTGCCTCCTGGGCCTTGCGACATAGAGCGTCTGCTCTACAGGTGTGTCAGGCGGCCACTTGGTCCAGCCTGCACACTTTCTCTAAGCACTATATGGTGCATGCCCATGCCTCTGCGGATGCGAGTTTGGGCAGGCGGGTTCTCCAGGCGGCGGTTGCCCACCTTTAAAAGGGAACCATGTGTTATCCGTCTTGTTGAGGAACTCTTCCCGCCCTGGGGTATTGCTTTAGGACATCCCCATTGTCTGGGTCTCCCATTATGATGACCAGAAAAAAGAGAATTTTGTTTACGTACCGTAAATTCTTTTTTCTTTAATCATCAATGGGAGACCCAGCACCCACCCAGTTGTTCCGTTGCATGTTTTGCATTTGATCTGTTCTCTGTTGAGACAGTGTTTTCCGGGTTGTTACACCGTCTGTGCACGGCATTCTTCCCGATGTTTCGGGTGTGGTTTATTTTCTCCTCGCAGCTTATGGACTAAACTGAGGATGTCTCCTACGGTGGGGGTTTATAAGCGGAGGAGGCGGTGTCTACAAACTTGTAGTACCTAGTGTGACCTCCGGAGGGCAGAGCCCTAAACCCCATTGTCTGGGTCTCCCATTGATGATTAAAGAAAAAAGAATTTACGGTACGTAAACAAAATTCTCTTTTTATTTGCCTTTGCAGCAGCTGCCTGACACTGGCCACTAAATGTGAGTTTGTCATCTACCCATACACCCAGGTCTTTTTCAGTGACAGTTTTGCCCAGTGTTTTACAATTAAAAATTACCACTAACATGAAGCTCAATATGTCCCGAAAAAACAATGTATTTGTTGAGGAGGGCCAGGGGTGTAGTGTGACCAAGTTTGGTTGTCAGGCAGTGCAATGTTGTGTTTGGCCCTTCAATGGTGCTATATATCTATGTGGGTGGGCATATCAGCACACTTGGGTAGGATGTTGTTAAGTGCCTAGGAGTTGTATAGGGAAGGAAGTGGTGGGTATTAGGGATGTGTGATGAAGCATTCTTGTAGTGATGTTTATTTTCCTCACATTTGCACGGGTTGGTACGTGAGATGATCATGGACACTGATGGAGATGCTATCGTGGCTCTTGCCTTGGTGGAAGAGGAATTGTGGCTGGAGGATAGATATGAGAGGTTGCGGGCTCGCAGACACTGCGTGTGTGGGCTCGGGATTGGCTTCTGCACCGGGACACCCGGAGCCACATACGGCTGGTCCGTGAGCTGGAGTATCTGAGTCCGCATGATTTCAGGAACTATCTCCGGATGTCTGAGGACTCTTTCACATTCCTCTTGGAACGCATAAGGCCATTGATAGCCCGACAGGATAATTTGATGTGTTGAGCTGTGCCACCTGAGGAGCGTTTGGCTGTAACTTTGTGGTTCCTGGCAACAGGTCGTTCAAGGACAGACCTGCAATACACTTCACGTGTGTCACTGTCCCTGCTGAGCCGCCTGATCCCTGAGATGTGTGAGGCCATCTGGAGTAGTCTGCTGCCATCCTACATGCAGTTCCCAACAACCCCCGCTGAATGATGGAAGTTGCCAGAGGGTTTGAGGACCACTGGCAATTTCCTAACTGCGGAGGTGCATTGGATGGTAAGCATGTGAGGATCGCTAAACCCCCCCCCCCCCCCCCCCCCCAACTCTGGGTCCTTGTATTATAATTACAAAGGATATTTTAGTGTCCTCATGGCCCTGGTGGACGCTCACTACGAGTTCCTCTACGTGGACGTTGGCATGAACAGGGGCGTCTCTGATGGGGGTGTGTTTGCACACTGCTACTTGGCCCAAGACCTAAAGAGAGGTGGTCTGAACTTGCCCTCAAATGATGAGACAACCCATCATCTCAACTTTGCGTTTGTGGGGGATGAAGCCTTCCCACTTCAGGCACACCTACTACGGCCATATCCCCAGAGGACTCTTACTTCTGAGCAGTGCATTTTCAATTATCTGCTATCCCGGGCCTGCCGTGTGGTTGAAAATGCGTTCGAGATCATGGCCAATACATTCTGCGTGTTTCATACGCGTTTGCATATTAAAGTGGAATCTATTGATGTGGTAGTGCTTGCCTGCTGTGTGCTGCATAACTTCCTGCATCGTAGGGATCGGTCATCATACAGGTCGGCAAGTTATGTGGATTCAGTGAACCCCACAACAGGGGAGGTCCGTCCCGGGGATTGGCGTGCTACCGACCATGGTGTGGTGCCACTCCAGCCGCTGAGCCACGGTCTGAGTCAGCAGGATGCCAGGAGCAGCAGAGACTAATACTGCTCCTACTTTAATGGCCCTGGGGCAGTGGCCTGGCAGCCCCAGCAGGTGTAGGGTGGTTGTTGTTGTGAGGCAGAACATGATGAGGGTGGAGTCACCAGGGTGGCTGCACCATGATTCTGCTTGTGTTTGGTTGTTGAAACTAGTTAGTTAGTTTTTTGGGTTCTGTACTGTAAAATGTTTCATTTTGGCCATTATTTCTCATCATGTTGAATTTATTTCTGTGATGACAAAAAGACAAACTAAGAAAAAAAAAAACTAAGTACCTGTGTCTGTCGTTACTTTGGAATCCAGGGCAGTTGCACATAACTTTATGCTGTGCACAGAGGTATATGATCTGTAAAATAGTATTGATGGGTCCGTGCAGAATTGCTAATGTCCAGTACACAGGTCCAGCGCTTTGGGCCACACTGTATGCCGTGACTGTGTGTACATATCCATTTATGATGTGTTTGACCACATGGGAACTTGTCCACACACATGGAGAATGCAATGGTGTTTGTGGGGGATGTAGGTACAGTCAAGTACACACACAAAAACGTGTACACACACACAGTTCAGTTCAGACATGGCAGCTGTGCCATGGCATGGACCAATGTAGGCACATATGTGCATAGTGTGGTTTGTATGTTCCCGCCATCAGCTACAGATGCATACATAGCCATTGTGTAGTGTAAGCCACTGTCCTGCACAAAACCGCTCCTGTGTGACGCTTTTGCGCCTTGAAAGTGTGTCGCAGTAGCCCCTTTCAAAGACACGAGCGTGTATTCATCACAAACTCCGATAGACAATGGAGTCATGTATTAGCCAGCCTTCCAGAGCAGGTTGACCAATCATAACGTTATTGCGTTGTCCAATGAGCGTGTTTGGGGCGCGGTGTAAACCAATCTTGCATGCCTATATTCTCGCCGCGCTAAACATGTACGCCCACATTGCTTTGGGGATTGCGGCGTGTGAAGTGGCGAGGGAAGTCGACCGGATTGGTTCCGCTGTGGGTGAGGCGATTTCCAGGGTGACACATCGCCTTAGGTTGAGGGCGAAATTGCGGTGTGTAATGCCGCCATAGGCGATCTGAGGCTACCATGAAAAACGTGAGCGCGCACATTAGATTGCCTCATATCGCCAGCAGATATTGCGGCGTGTAAAGGTACCCTAAGGGTATAAACAGGCTGGCTAGACCTGAATATAATTTTGCAGGGAATCTAACATGCGCAATCCTGTGTAATGTAACAACTGTTATGTTATGTAGACACAGCGGAATCCTACTTAGACTCCACATGGAATTTGCTTACTTTTGATCATGTTCTGACTTTGTTTTTCCCCAATACTTTCAATTGTCTCAGTTTTGAGAAGCTAAAGATAAAGCAGTCTGTAATGCCTTACAAAGCTGGTGGTGGAGGGCGCAACATTTATAAAGCTAAAGAACCTCTGGAACCATAGCTTGGTGACTTTCCTATAAAATCCTATTCTGTCAAGTTGATGAACCTGCTTGGAGTTCTTGACCTCTCTGAATTAGGGTGGAAGCTCCTTTTTGGTCGTTGGCTTAGGGGGATCCCATTGGTTTTGTCCTGCCAGATGTCTTCTTAAAAAATGGTTCTGTTCATCAGTGAGATTCCTGTATCTCTTCCTGTTTTGCTATTGTAAATGTTAGACCTCATAACCTTCTTCCTAATGACAGCGATCTCTGCTGCACCGTTGCACAATCTCCTGCAAGCTGCTTATTCTGTATTGACGTTTTAGAAAATCATTGCAGAGTAAAGTGTGGACTTCCTGGATAATTGTAGTCTACGAGGAGTCTAGAAGTAGTTAAAGGCCTCCACACTCAATAGACTAAAGTCGGCTGAACCCGCCGATATCGCTGGTATTTGCCTATGATCTTGTATAATCAACTTTCCTCTGACTGATGTGGTGGGGAACTTGGGAGGTAAGCTGCTGCCAAACGAGTCCGATAAAGGTCAATTGGGAGATAGATCGGCTGAACGATAATAATTATTCATCATGGTTCATCTAGCCGTTTGCTAATATTTATGGAGACTCTAATACCCTTTCTGTTTTTTGTCACTTATATACACAGATTAATAATTTTGTCCTTTTATTTTCCAGTTATTTATTAGAGTGTCTGTCACTAAAAGACAATAGAGAAACCATGACCCAGTTATTTGATGGAATGAGACGTAAGTTGCCTGTTTTCCTATGCTTGTATTTGTAGTCATCCTAATAATTTGGATCCTAATTCTCCTCCATATTTAGTTATGAATGCAGTGATCGTCACACTTCTTATATAAGCAGCCTTGTCTAGTCTCAAAGAACAGTCATTAACTGCAACCTTTAGACCCAGCGAACTTGGCCACAAGGGTGTAATTTATGGCTTATACTTTAAATCAATTAAACTACTTAGTTGGATTTTAATTTTTTTTTCTATTTAGCTAATGTATAAACAGCAATGTTTTATATTTGGTAGCAAATGTAGTGTTACTGTGATCCTCTTTGCAGCCTTGGATTTAGTGATTGTTAGCCCTCCAGTATAGGGTTTTGTATTGAGCACTCATTGTGCTGCCATATGGTGCCTGTGTGAGGGGCGTATTGCTCTCATACAGCTTCTAATAGGGCATGATACACCTTTTCCCATCAGTTTCTGTATTAGAAGCACATCTTGAACTCGTAGTATATTGAATGTGTGTTATATATTTGTAATCTGGCACCATACTGTATCCTCTGAGCCTCACTATACAGCATTGATCTTCCATTAGAGTCTTTGCTCGGTAGATAAGATCACTAAAGTTTCTAACGCTTGATAACTGGTTTTAGGACTAAAGATATTGGTATCAAAATATGAGTCCGCTCGACCTGAAGAAGTTGCAATGATTGAGAAGAAACTGGATAAATGCCACAGCTGTGAAGTTCCCTCTGCTGGAAATGTGTAAGTAGTAGAAGAATACTTCGATTTTCTCATGGAAATAGTAGAGTTGTTGATTATTTACCTTACACAAATATACAGTATATCACAATCACCAGGTTATTTGTAAAATCTAAGTACTACTTTTAAAGCTATGATTGGGGCAGAATGATAATGCAAAAAAGTTTGTTCCTAAGGGTGTTTTCACACTACGGTTTTGAAGGGAGCCGATGCTGTCCGAAAAATTCGGACAGCATCGGCTCCCTTCTGATGCCTGGAATCGGATGCCAAATAGGCATCCGATTCCGGCATAAAATCGTTGACTCCGGGCTGGAAAAAAAAAAAAAAAGCTTATGCTCACCTCCCTATGAGCCCCCACCGTCTCCAGCCGTCTTCCTGAAGGCTCCCGCAGGCTCCCACTGTCAGCAGAAGTCTTCCTCTGCTGTTCAGGACCTGCGGTGATGTCACAGTCACGTGACCGCGGGTTCCACCATGGTAACCCGCGGTTACATGACTGTGACATCACCGCAGGTCCTGAACAGCAGAGGAAGACCTCTGCTGACACTGGGAGCCACCGGGAGCCTTCAGGAAGACGGCTGGAGACGGCGGGGGCTCGTGGGGAGGTGAGCATAAGCTTTTTTTTTTTTTTTTTTTTTTTTTTTATTTACCCTTGTGCTCCCAGTAGGAGCAGTATTACTGTACTGAGCATGCTCAGTACAGTAAAATCAGGTCCGAGGAGACATGAGATGTTTCCTCGGACCCTTCTCCATAGGGCCCCATGTTATAGGGATCGGGTCAGATCGGATGTGCACTAAATGCCATCCGATTTGGTCCGATCCGTTCTGTCAGATTTTATTTTCGGTGCAAAAATCGAGCAGGCTCCGATTTTTGCACCGATAATAAAATCGGACAGAATCGGATCGGACCAAATCGGATGGCATTTAGTGCACAGCCGATTCGGTCCGATCCCATAGGGATGCATGGGGTCCGAAAATCGGTCCGATGCTGTCCGATTTTTATCGGGCAGCATCGGAGAAGCAAAAATCGTAGTGTGAAAGCACCCTTAGGTGTTAAAATGAACTAAATACAACCTCAAACACATCTGTAGCTTACATACTATATCATACTATACACAAGTAGCCTTACAGCGCACACACATACCCTGCATGTGCGCTCTGCTACATGCACGCACACACACACACATCTCAGCTACACACGATCTACACTACCACAATGGCAAAGTCTATAAAGTTGAAACACAAAATTTCACTCTAATCTGCCATATCCCTGAGTAGCAGTTACTCTCTCAATATAAGTGGTGACTTTGCCATCAGTGCCTTTTTCAACTATGACTACCAAGTTTCTTCCTAAGAATATGTGCACACAACATCTTTTTAGGTGAATCCTGTTTAAAAAAAACATTGAACATGGTACACAGCAACATAAAAGCGACATTGCTGTTCATGAATTATCTTTTGTCACTTCTATTAAACCATTCATCATTCAGATACTGTGAAGTTGTTAGAATGAGCACACCTGTCCCTTGGGCGGCTTCCGTGAAGAAAGGTGCTCGGCTGCTTACTAGATATAGTTTATAAGATTAAAAAAAAAAGCCAGCGAATCCACTTCAGGAAAGACTGCTAGATTTTTCCTGAAGCAGCTTTGGCATCTAAAAGATGTTGTGTGCACATACAGTCAAGCCTCCTTCAATTTTTTATCGGCTTGTAGCAAAACAATTTTCTTGGGGACATGGTTTGACCCTACCACATCTTGGCAGTGTGGAAGTAAAAAAGTATAGACATTACAGGACTGCAAATAGACATTAAAGATGAATCAAGACTTCAAAATATGCAAATAAGGTGCTTATTTATTCAAACGTACACCATAAAAATACCTATAGAGGGGAGGCAGTGCGGAGTGAACAGTCACAGGGTCTGTAGGGCAGCAGGGAAGGTATTAGAGGTTTTATCTTGTACACAATTACATCCATGATAAGGCTGTAGAAAGAAGGATCCCCCTGATGAAGTAGCCCTAGGGTTTTGCTAAGACCACAAAACGCCGTCTGAGTCACCTACCCGGGTTCTCCCTGTACCCTATACATTGTCCCATGGTATTATGGGCTACCACCCTCTGGATTAATACTCTGGTGTCTTGTATTGTATTGCAAATATTGTTTACCCTGATGTTAACTTTCACTTTGTACAAAGATCTATTTAAAATTTACATGTTATGACTGTAAGGTTTATGTTTGTGAATGGTAATGCTATGGCCACTGTGGGAGAATTTCTCTGCAAACAATTTTCCACTGTTTTGTGGGTTTAAGTGTATGGCCTATTCACCTCATATTCCTATGGAACATCAAATATTTATTCTTCTTTGTATAGCCTTATCATGGATGTAATAGTGTACAAGATAAAATAGAATTATTCTTACCGTTAATACGATTTCTAGGTCCCTTCCACGACAGCATAAGGAGGTTGCCTCTCCACGCCCTATTTGGGACAGGAAACATGAGAGGTAAAAAGGCCCCTCCCACATGCCAGTGTATTACAAAGAACCCCTAGCGTAGTAGAAGGAACAAGGAACCTGACATAAAAAACAGGAACAGGAAGGGAAATAAGTGCTGTCGTGGAAGGGACCTAGAAACCAAATTAACGGTAAGAATAATTATATTTTCTCTAGGAGTTTCCAAGGCATGCCAAGGAATCCATACCTGGGGGCGGACCACAGCCTGCAGAACCTTCCAACCAAAGGCCAAATCCCGGTTGGACAGGAAATCCAGCCGGTAATGCTTCGTGAAAGTATGCAGAGACGACCAAGTCGCAGCCTTGCAGATCTGCTCCGGGGAAGCCCTGGCCCGCTCAGCCCAGGAGGCAGCAGTGGATCTAGTAGAGTGGGCAGTGAACCCAGATGGGGGTGTCAGGCCCTGACAGACATAAGCAGCTGTGATGGCCACTTTAATCCAGGCGGCAATAGCCACCTTCTTGCCCTTATTTCCACCGAAATGTTGGATGAACAAATTTTGGTCAATCCGCCAGGGAGAAGTCACCTCTAGGTAGTGTAAGAGAATTTGCCTGACATCTAGTGAATGGAATTCCGCCTCCTTCGGAGTTTTGGGATGTTGACAGAATGAAGGGAGAACAATAGACTGCGAATGGTGGAAATCCGAAACCACCTTTGGCAAGAAGGAAGGATCTAATTGGAAAACCATTGAATCATCACAAACAGTAAGGTAGGGTTCCCTGATGGACAGGGCTTCCAGTTCGCCGATATGACGTGCCGATGTGATGGCCACCAAAAACGCAGTTTTATGGGCCAAGGACCGCAAAGGACAGGATGCCAGAGGTTCAAATGGTGGACGAGAGAGACCCGTAAGGACTACGTTTAGATCCTAGGCCGGGTGAGGGGGAGACGCCTTGGACACCTGCGAGCAGCCGATGCCATGAACCGACGGATCCAATGATGATCCGCCAATCGGTCATCAAACACCGAACTCAGAGCTGACACCTGAGCCTTAAGCGTACTTGGTTTGAGACCCATATCCAAACCCTGCTGAAGGAAATCAAGGACCTGAGCAATGTTAGGGGACAAAGGGTTGGGAGCCCTAGAACCGCACCAGGAAGAAAATTTCTTCCAAACCTTATTATAGATAGTTAGTAATGGGCTTACGGCTCTGCTGCAGAGTAGAGATAACCCGGTCCGACAGACCCTGAGCTCTAAGACCCCGGGCCTCCGCAACCAGGCAGCTAGACTGAGCTTCTGAGGGTCCGGATGGAACAGAGGACCCTGTGAGAGCAGGCTCGGATCCTGACCCAGAAGAATCGGTCCATCCACTTTGAGGAACATGATCAGGTTGAACCAGCTGCATCCCGGCCACAGAGGAGCGACTCAGATCATCGGGTCCCGGTCCACCCAGATTTTTTGGAGGACCCTCGCCAACAGAGGCAGGGGGGGAAAGGCATAAGACAACAGAAAATCCCAAACGTGGGAAAAAGCGTCGACGCCGATTGCATCGTCCCACGGGCAGAGGGGGAAAAAAAAAACGCGCTGACCTTCCTGTTGCCGCTGGAGGCAAAAAGAACAACCTCTGGGGTACCCCAACGCGCCACCTCTAAAATCGCCTGATCCAGACTCCACTACCCTGGGTGAAGATCCCGGCGGCTGAGGAAGTCGGCCTGAGTGTTCAGAGAGCCCTTCAAATGAACTGCCGAGAGGGACCGAAGGTTCCCCTCCGCCCACTGAAAGATCCGTCTGGAGGACTCCTGCAATCTGGCAAACAGAGTCCCACCTTGATGGCGAAGGTACGCCACCGTGGTGATGTTGTCGAAGTAATCTAGAACGTGGGACCCGATGAGACCACGAGCCGCCCAAAGAGCTTCCTCCACGGCCCGCAGTTCCCGCAAGTTGGAGGACTGAGACTGGAACGACGGACTCCAAAGTTCCTGAAACGGCACGCGGCCCACCACAGCGCCCCAGCCCTGCTTGCTGGCGTCCGTCGTGATGGAAACCAGGGGAGTCCGATACCATGCGAACCCCCCCTTCCTCCTCAGGTTGCGCGAGGACAGCCACCAATGCAGGGACCCGGACACTGAGGCTGGTAGACGCACCCGCTGGTTCAGAGCGGAAGAGAGACTGTTCCAGTGCCTCAGGATGTGAGCCTGAAGGCACCGAGAGTGAGCCTGTGCCCACATGACAGGCGGGATGCAAGCAGTCATAGACCCCATGGCGGACATGGCAGACCGGAGTGAAGGGGCCTTCAGCCACCGGAGGGCGGAAATTTTCAAAGTCAGGGTTGACCGATGGTCGACCGGCAGAAAAGACATCTGCTGCACTGAATCCAGCAACACCCCCAAGAATCTTCTGGTGGAAGATGGCTGGAGGAGAGTCTTCCGTAAATTCGGAATCCACCCCAGGGACCGGAGAACCCCCAAGGTCCGGTCCACGTCTCTCCCTAGGGTCTCCTCCAGATATGGAACTAGACAAATCCCTTCCCCTCGAAGAAAAGCCACCACCTTGCCCATAATTTTGGAAAAAACCCGAGCAGCAGAGGAGATGCCGAACGGGAGGACGTTGAACTGGAAATGGTGAAGACCTCCCTGGAAGAGGACCGCGAACCGCAAGAACCTCCGGGTGTCTTGGATAGATTGGAACAGGAAAGTAGGCGTCTTTGAGATTGGGAAAAATTTCCAGATGGCAATTATCAATCAATGGAACCGCGGACCCCACGGATTCCATCTTGAACCTACGGTACTAGATAAACCCGTTGAGGTGCCGAAGATTGATGATAACCCTAGCCTCCCCCGACTGTTTTTGTACCAGAAAAAGGCGGGAGTAGTGCCCGTCCCCCATGTCCCCCGGAGAAACCGGGGTGATCACTCGAGACCCCAGGAGCAACTGCACACAATTGAACAGGAGATCCTGGGCTATCTGAGTCGGCAATGCAGTGACCCGAAGGAGCGGAGGAGGAGGAGGGGAGGTGAACTCGATTAGAAGACCCTCTGAAATGACATTGAGGACCCACTGGCATGAAGTGATTTCGAGCCAGCGGGGCAGGAACCCGGAGAGACAACCCCCTTCCCCACCAGCTCAGAGTCACTGCTTATCCTGCTGGGGACGGGACTGGGAGGGGACCAGCAGATGCTTTCCTCTCCCTCTGGAGGAAGACCATCTATCTCTCTTCCTGCCTCTAGGCTGAGAGGCTGGAGGCAGGGAGGGCCGAAAAAAAGGCTTCCTCACGTGCTTCTGTTCTGGCAGAGCCTTTTTATAGGCTGCCTTCTCAAGAATCTCTTCTAAGGCGGGACCAAAGACCAAGTCGCCCTTCAAGGGAATGGAGCAAAGTCTCATCTTTGACGTAGAGTCCCCACTCCAACCCTTCAACCGAAGGGCACACCTAGCAGAGTTAGAGAGAACCGAGGTGCGAGCCCCCATACAAAATAACTCCTGCAGAAGCGTCCGCCAAGAATCCAGTAGCCATACGAATCAGAGGCAGGGACTCAAACAGCTCACGAGATACCCTGTGAAATAAGTGCTTCCAGCCGGTCTAACTATTTGAGAATGGAGCGAGACACGCAGGTAGAAGCAATATTGGCCTGCACGGTCATGGAAGAGGCATCCCAAGACCGCTTCATCAGACACTCGATCTTACGATCCATCTGATCAGTCAACTGAGAGGTGTCCTCAAAGGGGAGTACAGTCTTCTTAGTTACTCTAGCAACCTGCACATCCACCTTTGGGACCTACCAACTAAACCCGAGTTCCTCCAGCAGAAATCTGTGTTTAAGCGGAGTCTTAACCAGCCTATCCGGAAGCTCCCATTCTTGGAGATAAGGTCACGGACATAGGAATGTACTGGAAACCCCTGTTGCTGAACAGGGCGAAGACCAGCGAACATCTCATCCTGAACTGACTGGAGGACTTCCACCTCCTCCAAGCCCATAGTACTACGGACTGCACTAATGAGCTCCCCCAAGTCCTCTGAGGGGAAGAGAAACTTCCTAGACTCAGGGCCTGAGACAGAGGGGGCTCAAGGTCCTGATCAGGCCCCGAAGCACCCGGATCCTCTGGGTCGGATAGTGAAGCCTGGAGCCTCTGTTTTTTAGGGGAGGGGCCCGAAGCAGGGCCCGAAGCAGGGATGGGGTACCTGAGGACATAGAAGCTAGGGACGCCCGTATCTCCTGCTGAATCATAGACCTTAAGTCATCCACCAGAGAGGAATGCTCAGCCCTGACCACCACTGCTGTACATTCCTGGCACAACTTTTTATCCCACTGTATAGGGAGCTTCTTAACACGGACTGGGCACCGGGCGGATTTAGAGGTCTTTAGGTGCAGCCTTTTCTCCCTGAAAAAGAGGAGAGAAAAGGACGCGATCAGCCACTGGCCTGGGTACAAGCAACAGACCCCCACCCCTCTCCCCAGGCACACACTTACTGGGGCTGGGGCAGTGCTGAGTTCAGTAGAAACGTCTGCCATGTTGCAGGCAGATCTTACCTGACTGAGGCCCCCAGTGGCTTAAGTCCAAAGGTGCCCGTCATTGTGGCTGATTAATCATCCCCCACGTTCCCCTGCACAACCAGGAGCAGACCGCACTCCCAAGGCGTGTCCTGCGCGCTGCCCCGCCGGGCTACTGCCGTTAGGATCCGGCCGTGCCGAGCTCTCGCGAGAATCCGAGAGTGGAAGTGACTCGACGGCCCGCCCGGGTCACTTCCGGTGTGCGCTGACAGCGCGTGGATGCAGGGAAACGCCGGCAAGCTCTGAGGCTGCCGACAAGTGGCACCCCCCGGTCCGCATTGCCCTAAATGCCGGGAGGACCAGGAGCAGGGTCCCGCCAGGAAACCCACGGTGTGAGCAGCAGGAGGAGGAGAGTCCTGGGACACCGACCAACGCTGCCCAGCAACAAAAAGCACAGAACACAGGTATCCCTACAAGCTGGCCCACAGCATACCGAAAAACTTCTCCATGCCCCATGGGGAACAGGAAACACACTGGCATGTGGGAGGGGCCTTTTAACGTCTCTTGTGTTTCCTGTCCCAAATAGGGCGTGGAGAGGCAACCTCCTTATGCTGTCGTGGAAAAACCTCTATAATAGCTTCCCTGCTGTCCCACAGACTTTTTGGTCCTGTTCACTCCGCACTGCCTCCCCTCTAACGGCGTTTTTATGGTGTACTTGTGAATAAATAAGCACCTTATTTGCATATTTTGAAGCCTTGACTCCTCTTTAATGTTTAAGTATCTCTGAGTAGCTTCCCAGGGCTGGCCCCATATGGGGTACTCCTGGTTTATATATATTTATATTTATATATATATATATATATATATATATTAATATTTATATATAGATATATATAGATATATAATATATAGATATATAGATATATAGATAGATATAGAGATATAGAGATATAGATATATAGATATATAGATATAGAGATATAGATATAGAGATATAGATATAGAGATATAGATATAGAGATATAGATATAGAGATATAGATATAGAGATAATAAGAATATAATATAATATATAGATAGATATATAGATATATATATATATAGATATATATATATATATATAGATATATATATATATAGATATATATATAGATATATAGATATATATATAGATATATATATAGATATATATATAGATATATATATAGATATATATATAGATAGATATATATATATATATATATATATATATATATATATATATATATATATATATATATATATAGATAGATATATATATATAGATATATATATAGATAGATAGATATATATATATAGATAGATATATGGAATTCAATGTTGAAATAATTATTTGAGGTAAAACATTTTTTACAAACGGGGAAATGGTTTACTTCACAAAAAGAATTTGCTGTGATCCCATGCTGTAATGTCTATATGCTCTTTTACTTCCACACCTAGCCTATGAGATGTTGTATGATCAGACAATCCATTACACAGCACATAGCAGGGACACATATATAAGATTCTCATCACAGGAGATGTGGTATGATCAGACCATAGAAAAAGGTGTAGAATCCGGTGCCACAAAATTCCTTTTTATTTTCAAAAGTTTTAAAAATCACACATGCTCCAGAGGAGCTCCTGGACGCGTTTCGTGGGTCTAGCCCACTTAATCGTCAGTACAATGGCAATACAGACAAAAAGAATATATACAATTTAAAAGCAAAAAACAGCCCCCTCTCGCATGTGTGACAAATATACATCAATTATTTCTAACCAATCACATACCTGCTGGTTCTAAAAGAGTTAAAGGGAAAAATATGTGGGGAAGAAGAGGGGGAGGGGAGGAAAAGAGAAAGAGAGGAAAAAGAGCTGATAACAGCTTTAACTCTTTTAGAACCTGCAGGTATGTGATTTGTCACACATGCGAGAGGGGGCTGTTTTTTGCTTTTAAATTGTATATATTCTTTTTGTCTGTATTGCCATTGTACTGACGATTAAGTGGGCTAGACCCACGAAACGCGTCCAGGAGCTCCTCTGGAGCATGTGTGATTTTTAAAACTTTTGAAAATAAAAAGGAATTTTGTGGCACCGGATTCTACACCTTTTTCTATTGCTACTGGTGGTTGCCAAGCCACTTTCCGGTTTGCCTGGGAGTCCTGGGAATATTAGGTGGTTGGAGCTAGTCCCCTTTTTTTGATTTTCATGATCAGACCATGTCCCTGTACAGTCAGACACATCCATTACACAATACATATATAAGATTATCTCAGCACAGGAACATTTTGTAAACATGCAATTGTGGAAATTTATTATTTATTACAAGATCTATTGATTAAAATGAACTTAAGACTTAAAAGAATTAATTTTAAAGTTACGACAACATTAACTGAAAAGTTGGATACTAATTAAAATAATATTTACACCAAACAAGCCCAATTCTGTAAATTATCTATAATCTTAATTTATGGAAGAAAAGGGATTCATCAGCAAGGAGCAATACCTTGTAAAGCACTTCATTCTGATTATAAAGTCGAGGTCCACCTCGCTGGCATAAAATTGCCAAAATACTTCAACTAGATCAAAGGTGGCCAATTTTCGCTTTTATTTTCACTGCTTCTGAAGACGAGCCCCAGTGAACAACGCATGTTTGGTAAAGACCCTAAAATGTAACAATAAGCCTGTTACTCGAGCAGTAGAAATAAAATAAGAGCCAAAGCTGGTCACTTATGAGCTGGTGACAGGTCGTCTTTAAGATGCTAATCTGTGTACAACATGTGCTTTATTCTAGGAGAAAAAGAAAAGGTTATGAGGATGATGGTTATATATCAAAAAAGCCCAAAACAGAAGAGGTTTGTACTTTTCACTTTTAGGATTAAAGTAATCTATTATATTTTGAGCATGGCATACCAATGTCATACTGCAGAAAAAGAGAAACCTGCATCTGACCACCATTTTTCCTTTTCTAGGAGGACTGGAGTGATGACGATTTTGCGGACTCTCTTTAGACATCTTCACAATCTCTTTATTCTGTACATAAGTGTAAATTTTCTTTTTAAATGTTAAATGAGTTTCCTTATTTTGTAATGCCCTGTAATAAAAGTTGCTCAAGTTGGCTTCACCACAGTGTATCTTATTGCCTTTGTTTTGTGATTTCCTCTTATCTTTCTATTTGAATTAATTTGTAAATGAGAAAAATTTGCTTGTTCCCAGCCATAGTTTTTTTTTTTTTCTGGATTGTTCCCATAGACATGGGGGAAGGGGGGCGCTATGTGTGCCCTGACTTTAAGACTGGCATTGTAAGACGGGACCCGATTTAACAGTAAAAATGTTTTTCCTTCACCAAATTTGGGGTGCATCTAATAAAGCAAAAAATACGGTACTTCACAAGTGTTTAATACAAGTCTATGAGAGTCACAATGAGACAAGAACAAGCATCTCACACTTGTATTGATCATACCACACTCCTATGAAATATTGGAGTAGCCAGCAGTCACCAACTGCAGAAGACTGACTGGCTAAAAGATGAAGACGCTGGAGGATGAGTAGAAGACAGAAGGGCAGGGACTTAGATTTAAAGCACCACTCCAGTGGTGACATTTACAAAAAAACAAACAAAACCAGGAGTGGCGTTCAGTGATTTTTTTTTTTTAACAAATTTTGTGTAAATCAATATTAAAATTGATATAAGAAATAGGGATGAGCGAGTATGCTCTGCGCTAATCGTTACTTGCACGAGTATCCCGGTACTCGGGATGCTCGGCGAGCACCGAGTACTGCCGAGATGCTCCGACTGCTCGGTAATAATAACCGATCTGACACACGTACACAGCTCCCTTCAGTGCACACAGTGAGCTGGCACCTCACAGAGAGCAGATTCATTGTTAGGATCCCTCTGGGGGCCACAGCAAGGTGTTGTATGTTGCAGCGATTTCAAAAAGCCCCCCCCTCCCGCCCTTTCCCAGCAATACTCGTTTTATAACTGGAAGTCTGTGGGCGGAGCCTGTCACTCATTGATTACATTGGGCTCGGTGCTCGGCCGAGTACACGAGTATCTTGAGATGCTCGGCCGCCGAGCATTTTAGTGCTCATTCATCACTAATAAGAAACTTAGAAGCCAATTTCTTTGAATAAGATTTATTCTACATGCCAGCACCACTTAAGATGGGTTCTGTTTTGGAAGCAGCAAAACATGCTGCATGCTAAACCCTGATAATTATCATTGTAGGCACTCAACCTTAGCATGACAGCTTTTGCTAGTGCTCACCTTCTCTTCTCCAGTCATTCTTGCAGATATCATGTCTTCATCAGCGTAACATTAACCCAGTCCTCTGCAGAAAAGAAACTTCAGCCACACCTTACCATATAGTGTGGTGGTAATAGGTTCCATTCTCTCATGAGGGTATTCACCAGATTCTCTGAGAACCCTCGCCTCCTTAGTAGCTCCTGCTCAAATTCCAGGCCGTCAGTTGAAGATTCGAGACTTGAGGATGGTAAATCAGGTCCTGTGATAGAGTTTTGGGGAATCCAGGTGGATCTGTCACAAACATCTTGGTGACCCAAAAGAACAAGGCCCTCTTTGGCCAAAAGGATGCTATCAGGATCACACTGGCCCGGTCCTCTCGAATCATCTGCAGGACAGCCAGAATCCACATGAGCCGATCAAAGGCATTGAGCAAACAGACCAACTATGTTGGCAGGCCAGAGCTCCAGGGTATCTGGAGCCATCTACTGCATATGGCCTGTCCCTGGGAGCTGAGAAGCCAATCTAAGCTACCTGTCTGTTGTTTCTTGTGAAAAAAGTCTATCACTGGAGCTCCCCATCTTCATGATATCTGAGAGAACACTACTGGGTCCGACGTCCACTTCCCCTGCCTCAACTGTGTTCGGCTCAGGAAGTTTGTCCGGTAGTTTAGATCCCCCTTTGTGGAGGGCAGATATAGAGATGTGATGAGTCTGACCTATCTATGTGCCAGGTGAGTTTCATTAGAGAAGAAGATCTTGTTCCCCTTGTTGGTTTAGATATGAAACAGAGACTTTTGTCAGAAAGGACCCGTAAATGACGCCTCTCAAGAGAGGAAGAAACCCTCTATAGACTTCCTTATCACCCATAACTCTCTGAGGTTGGAAGACATGTAAGATTGGTCTGAATCCCACACCTCTGTAATACATGTTCCCCGGAGGTAAGCTTCCCAACCTAGTGAGGTTGTGTGTGTTGTGATTACGTCTGACACTGGAGAGCCCAAGGAATGCCTGCGGAAAGATGATTCTGATGAAGTTACCACCTCAGCGACTGTCTCTAAAGAAAGATGGATAGTCACCTCTAAAGAGTGTTCTAATAGAATTTGTTCCCACAGGACCTCCCACTGGAGCTGTCTCATGTGAAGCTAAGCCGAAGGGACTGCCGGATGCAAGAGGTTAAGGTGCCTAGTAGAGACATGACCTTCATCAGTGTCATGTGAGGGTTGTGTATTGTCTGTCACTAATGAAATGACTTTTTGCTGCTTCTCCAGTGGAAGGAGACAAAGTTGGGACCGAGAATCTAATACAAGAGCTAAGAAAGTCTGATGTATTGAGGATGTCAGTCTTCTCTACATTGATCACCCACCCTAGGTTTGCAAAGATGGTTCTGGCTTCTCTAGTTGAGAGTTGGTCTGTTGGCGATTTCCCCACTATCAAAAAATTGGCCAGATAAGGTACTATAAGGACTCCCTGATGGTGTAGGTGAGTCATCATCTCTGCGATGATCTTGGTAAAAATTCTTGGGCTATTGACAACTCGAACAGGAGGGCCTAAAACTGAAAGTGCCACCCGGAGGTACTTTTAATGAGTTGAACGAATCGGGACATGATGCTATCATATGCATACGCATCCTTGAGATCCAATACCACCATGTAACAGTCTGCAAAGAGAAATCTTATGGCCGAGGCTATGGACTCCATTTTGAAGAACTTCTGCACTAGGGAAGTGTTCAACCTCCGAAGGCTGATTATTGTCCAGTATGCCCCATCTGGCTTGGTGATCAGAAAGAGAGGGGATTAGAACCCCTTGCCTCTCTGCACCGACTCGTAATTCAGGTGCAGGTGGTTATGCTGGACCAGGCTGGGAGAAAGGAAGAATCTTCCACCCCCCCCTTTCCCCACCTGGGGCGACGGTCATTTGGAGGACTTCTATTCTCAAAGGTGCTCTTAAAAAAGGACACCTGACTCCTTGTCTCTTCTCTCAGACCAGACTGTTGGGACTTTCTAGGTACTTTTTACCAGAGAGTCTTTTCCTCTGAGAGGCAACGACCTTTAAAGGTTGACGCAGGGAAGAATGGAAAATCTGAGAGTACTTACCCGTAATCGTATTGTACGGTAGTACATGACAGCACCCAGCGGGAGAGGGGATCCGCCCCAAGGACAGGAAACCTACAGATAAAAAGGGGCGGTCCCCTTCGCCTCTCTGTTGGGTTACAGAGAAATCTGAGGAACTGCCAAACCTATAAATACACATATAATTATTAATAACCTCAGAAACCGACACCTCCAGGGGTGAAAAGGGGCACACAAAACCCTCGGCAATAAGTGGCACCCTGTGACTAGTGATAACACACTCAAAAATTACTATCAATAAGACTAATAAAAAGGGTGGGAAGTTAGTAGGTGCTGTCATGGACTCCGTAAAATACGATTACCCTGAGAAATCTCAGATTTTCCTATTGCCATGACAGCACCTACCTAGAGACTTGCAGAGACCTGCACCTGGGAGGGACCACAGTATTAAGAACCGCCCTCCCGATGTCAAGGTCAGACAAAGAGGACAGGTCAAGGCGATAGTGCTGAAAAAAGGTAGAGGTGAAGCCCAAGTAGCTGCCCTACAAATAGACTCAATAGAAACGTTAGCAGGTTCAGCCCAGGAGGCCGACATGGCATGAGTAGAATGGGCATGAATACCATCAGGAGGCTGCTCACCTTTCGCGGAATAGGCCAAGCAGCCTCCTGGATCCATCTGGAGATGGTGCTTTTACGCGTTCCCTTACTATACCCCTGGAAGGAAACAAACAAGGCCCTACACTTCCTCCAAGGCAGAGTCCTAGCAATATACTCATGCACAGTCCTCCTAACATCTGAAGTCTGAAAGGTCAATTCCTCAGGGCTATTGGGATTGCCACAGAAGGAGGGCAGTATGTTTCTTGGCCTCTATGGAACTTCGAGGGGACCTTAGGGAGATATGAGGGGTCCGTCTTAAGTACCAACCAATCAGGGAACACTAACTTGTCAATAGACAAGGCTTGCAGGTCACCCACCTGCCTAGCAGACGTCAAGGCTTACCAGTGAGGCTGTCTTCAAAGTCAAGTGTTTGATGGAGGCCGAGGGAAATGGCTCAAAGGCAGGTCCCGTCAAGGCGTCCAAAACCAAATTCAAGTCACAGGGAGCAAGGCTAGGGATGTGCACCTGTTCAGCGCGGTCACAAGCCTGAAAAAAACGGGAAATTCACCGGTCACCACTATATTCTGACTAAAAAGGGCCCCCAGAGCAGAACCTGAACCCGGAGAATACTGACAGCAAGGCCCAACTCCCGACCTCTCTGCAAAAATTTCAAAATAGAAGGAATCGGGGCTCAGTCAGTGAACCCACCCCCCCCCGAGCCAAAAAACTTATGCCAAACCCTACAATACAGGTTAGTGGTAACTTCCTTTCTACTGCTGAGGAGGGTAGAAACCAAAGCATCGGAGAACCCCCGCCGTTTCAGAAGCTGCCTCTTAAATTAAATTAAATTCCAGGCTGTTAGATGAAGGCCCTTCACCTGCGGGTGAAAAAATGTACCCTGAGAGAGCAGCCTCCGAACCACCGGGAGAACCCAAGGGTCAGAGACAAACATCGCCTGCAATCAGAAACACCATGGTCTCCTGGGCCAAAAGGGGGCTCTCAAAATGACACTCGCACCCTCCGCCCCGATTTTGCGCAGAACCAGAGGAAGCAGACAGAACGGAGGAAAAGCATAAGCTAGATGAAAATCCCCTGGCACCCGCAGAGCATCCACCACCTCTGGCCGGTCTGAGGGATGCAGGGAAGCTAAGCGCCGAACCTGCCTGTTCCTCCTGGTCGCAAACAGATCTATCTCTAGCATGCACCAGAGACGCACAATCCCCCGGAACTCTTCCCTGTTTAGAACACACTCCCCCTGCCTGAGAGTGTGGCGGCTGAGAAAGTCGGCTCTGATATTGTTGATACCCTGATATGTAGGGCCGTCAGGGGGAGAAAATGGACCTCTGCTAGCTGAAATATCGTGGTCGCGGTAGCCAGTAGGGAAGGTGACCGGGTCCCTCCCCTGGTGATTTAGGTAAGTCACTACCGTGGTGCTGTCCGACTGAATCCTGACATGGGAGTTGCGTAGGCGGGGCAAAAACTGGAGGAAAGCATACTGGACCGTCTGGAACTCTTTCAAATTTGAAGACCCCAATTCCTTCTCTGGAGACCACGGACTCTGGGCCAGGCGAGGTCCCAAATGAGCCCCCCACCCTGAGGGACTGGCATTGGTCGTCACTACAAAGTCCGGAGCAATAACATAGGGCATTCCCCGTGTCAGGTGACGTGGATCCATCCACCAGGACAGAGAGGCCGTGGCGGTTGGGGACAGACTGAGATGACCCTCCAAGCACCCCTGCAGAGAGTCTCCAGCCCTGAGCACGTCCTCTTGGAGACAGCGAGAGTGGAACTGCGCCCACGGGACAGCCGGAACACATGATGACAGAGTCCCCAGCAGAGACATGGCCTGACGCAGCGAAAGCGACGGATTGTTCATGGCCCAGACTACCTTGCACACCACTGCAGAGACTTTGACAGGTAGCAGAAAACACTTTTGGGCAAGTGAGTCCAACAAAAGTCCCAAAAAAGTCTGGACCTGAACTGGATGGAGCCTTGACTTTGGGACAATGATGAGCCATCCCAAGGCCTGTAGGGAGGATATGACATGATTCAGACGAGAAGTACACTGCCCCTCAAAGTTCCCAACAATCAAAAAATCATCCAAATACGGAACTATGAGCGTATCCTGTTGTTTCATATATATGCCATTACTTCAGCCATCACCTTGGTAAAAACACGAGGAGCCATGGAAAGGCCGAACAGCATGACTGCAAACTGCAGATGGCGAACCTGACCCTCCAAGGCCACTGCCACTCTGAGGAACCTCTGGTGAGCTGGATGAATAGGCAGATGGTAGTAGGCGTCTTCAAAGTCGAGTACCGCCATAAAACAGCTAGGGAATAGAAGGCGAACGGCAGATTGAATGGACTCCATTTTAAAGACTGGAATCGGAGGAAGGAGTTCAATTTATGAAGATTAATAATAGTTCTAAATGGACCATCTGGTTTAGAAACCAGAAACAAGGGAATAAAACACCCTTCCTTCTGGTCCCCTGGAGCTGCTACCAACACTTGTTTACGTAACAAGTCCTTGACCTCCAATTCCAGTGCCTGCTGCTGGCAAGGACTAGAAAGAATAGTTTGAAAAAAGGAGTCCCCTGGGACCCTCACAAAATCAAGTTTAAGGCCAAATAAAACGAGGCCGAGGATCCATTGGCTATTTGAAATTTGGGACCATTGTTGGAAAAAATTAGCCAATCGTCCACCGACAGGTGGGTCACAATTAACTGAGCTTGGGCAGTGGAGATGAGGAACCACCGTAATAAGCACCTCTCTGTTTTTTATTCGCTGTATCCCACTTGGTGTTTGACTGCTGCCTGGTATACTGGCATTTCTGGAAGGCTCTTCTGTAGTTAGGGACAGAAGGATTAGGTAGCCCCCATTTTACTTCTCCTGCCTTAGAAAGACTATCTTCAAGCATGGAGCTGAAGTAGTACTCGCCCAAACATGGGATCTGCACATGACTTGTTTTTAGGATGGGCGTCCCCTTTCCACTCTTTAAGCCACAAAGATTTGCGTACCGCATTAGAGAGCCCTGCTGATCTAGCCGCCAGGCGGAGAGAATCTGCTGACGCATCCGCCAGATATGCTGAGCCACTCTGGATCTGAGGAATAGCGGCCAACAACCTGTCTCGCGGCACCCCGGACCGAATCTGCTGTTCCAACTGATCCAACCATACCAACTGGGAACGGGCTATGCAAGTGGAAGCAATGGCTGGTTTAAGTGCCCCAATACTCGTCTCCCAGGATTTTTTCAACCGGGTATCAGCTTTTCTATCAGAGGGGTCCCTTAACAACCCCCCATCCTCCAAAGGTAACACATTCTTTTTGGACGAGGATGCCACAGCCGCATCAACCTTCTTAACTCTGAACCGTCAAAGGGGTATTTTCTTTTTGGAGAGGAGGGTAAAAAAAACCTGGAGTCTTGCTTTTCCCACTCTGATTTCACCAAGGACTTAATGGCCTCAATGACAGGAAAAACACGTCTCTTTTTCTGAGAAAACGAGCAAACATACTTCCTGAGCGAACCGTGCTTCCTTAGTGTTCACAGTCCCCATGGTGGCACGGGCAGACTCACCAGGCCATTCATTTCTTGTATGGCAAAACCAGAACCTCCCTCATCCTCGGACTAGGGAGCCTGAATGGGACGATTGAACGAGACCTTCCTCCTGGGAATCAACATCCGACCGACAGGGAGACTGATTGAGAGGAGCAGGCACACAGGGTTGCTGAATCTGGGAAAGGGAACTCCTGATCTCGTCCCATATAAAAGGTCTTAAGGCCTGCTGTACGTATAGGGGCTTCTTCGTCAAGAGTCTGAGCGATACAGGAGTGCCACAACCACTTGTCATAGTTGTTAGACAGGGGCAATTCACACAAGGCACAAAACTTATGTTTCCGCTTTTCTGATTCTCTTTTAGGCTGGCCAGAAGGACAATGAGAGACAGAAGGAGACAGAGAGAAAGATGGTGGATTAGCATAGTGGATGAACATGCACAACTCACCCCTAATGCTGACAAACAGGTACCGGTTCAGAAGGTGGAGACCCAGCCTTGGCGCCCTTAGAGCTTTCAGTGGAGGCTCCTTACAGGCACTGGCGGACTTGGACGCCTGTTTGCTGCCACTGTTGCTCCTACTGACTGGCTGACACCCACCGTGTGCCCCTCCACATCTCTGGGGAAGACATTCGGACATCCACGAGGCCCGAGCCTCCGGTTTTGAATGGCGTTCTCCCCGCCGTCAGACGCGCACTCCTACCCTACCGCTGGAAGTGATGTGCACTTCCGGTTCAAAGGGCATGTGCACCGGGAACCCCAGAAGCCGGTCGGACGTCCGACGCAGGGCGGCACATCTCCTCGCCCAGCCCGCCCTACGTCGCTGGACAAGCACTGGGGACGGCCCCAGGCACGCCGCACGACCCAAAGCGGCACCACCTGGACACTGGGTCGAGCTGATATAACCAGCCGACGAGGGAGACTGCAGAACCAGGGCTCCCCCGACGCCGCCTCCAAGACCCGGATTCCACAGACCTCACTTGGCCCCGCATAGAAGCCTCAGTCCCAGGTAAGAAAATCTTCATCTGTAGGTTCCTCTCACAAGGACAGGAATCCAACTGAGGAGGCGAGGGGGACCGCCCCTTTTTATCTGTAGGTTTCCTGTCCTTGGGGGCGGATCCCACCTCTCTGTGGGTGCTGTCATGGCGATAGGAAAATTCTTGTCAGTAGCTTTTTCAAGATTGTCATCTAAAGGCTTTCCGAAAAGAAAGTCACCCTCACAGGGAAGTGTGCATAGCTTGGTGTTTGACTGGACATCACCTGGACAGGTCTTTAACCAGATGGCCTGACGGCTTAGTTGGTAAGCGCCACTGATTTAGCAGCCAACTTTAAAGAATCCGGCAGAGGCGTCAGCTAGGTAAGCTGCTGCCCCCTGGATGAGGGGAAGAGGACAATAACTCCTTTCTAGGCACATTGTTCTTTATCTGAGATTCCAGCTCTTGTAGCCCTACCATCAGGGACAGAGCGACACAGTTGCTGGATACTGAGGGCATAGGTATGCCCGCCATAACTTCCCAGGCACCTTTTAGAGAGCCATCTGCTTTTTGGTTTAACTGATCCTTCAGAATATCTAGGTCCTCAAAGGGCAGGGGTCGACTTTTTAGTAGATCTGTCCCAGCACGTAGAGCTTTGAGGCTCAAGGGATATTTCCTCTTAATGGATGAAGTGAGAGAGACTTTCCTCTCTGGTTTCTTCCACTGCTCTCTGATCAACGACTATCTTTTCGTTAAGAGGGAAGGTTTGCCTCTTTTTTTGCGCTAACCCCCAAACATGAGGTCTTCCCCGGACTCTGGTGATAAGTTTTATTTTTAGCTTGATGGAGATCATGTTACAAGGCAAACGTGATAGCTAGTGGCTTGATGAACAAAACATTGGAAAGTTTGGCCCTGTATGACAGAAAACTCCCTGGATTTTAATCTAATTGAGAACATTTCATCAATCCTCAAAAGACCAGCTATGAACAAAGAAATTGTGATAACTATGCACTGAGTAGCCAAGAATGGGCTGTTATCAGTAAAGATTAAGGACAGAAGCTGATGGTCAGGGATAATTGCAGACACCTTGAAAAATAATGCTCAACATTGTAAATATTGGATCCTTGCATAAAATGTTATGTATTTGTAAAAACTAACTTCTGTAAATGCTTAATGGTACCTTCTCTATTGCTACATCAGCAACGTGGTGCGCACAAGGCTGTCCTGTTCTATCACATGTTCTGCAGACCGTGGTGTCGTACACCACATGGCTGCTGTCTGCACATCACACCTACCAGTATCTGCATACTCAGTGTAAACCTCAAAGAAAAGAAGGGGTACCACTGGCCAATAGTCAGGAATAAGGAGTCTCAGCATATTATTGGCATTTTATTACTCAATGCGTTTCATGGATGTATCACTGAAATGTGGTGGTTTTCTCTTGAAAAAGGGAATTACAATCCATGAAATTTGTTGAGTAATAAAATCACATATCAAAATCCTGTGGCTCCTGATTCCTGGCTATTGGTAGCACGGTGGTATACCCCTCTTTTCTTTGAAATTTGTTTTGATTCCTTGCGAAATCACAGCAGCCATCAACATCAAGCTTTTGAAAGCGTTGTGACTAGTGATGAGCGAGTAGCGAAATATTCGTAATCGCTATTCTCATAATGAGTATTTTGTAATACTTGCGTAATCGTCTGAATAGCGAGTCCAATGTTAGTCAGTTAGTTATAGGCTCCACCCTCACACAGCCGGCCATACAACGACATTTCTGGAACAGGGAGGGTGGGTTTTGGTTTCAATGCATGAAACACCTTGCTGTGCCCCCTCAGCCAGCCAACCATTCAATCTGCTTTCACTGGGGTGCTAACTCTCTGTGTACTGAAGAAAGCTGACAATGTGTTAGATCGTTCACAATCAACACATCACTTACAAGGAACAGAGATACTTGCTGAGTAATCTGAATAATGTACTACTTGTGTGAGTAGCGAATAGTAACGATTACACTTGCTCATCACTAGCTGTAACTCCTTCACAACCCTCCCAGGTTTGAATGTACTATCCCTGTACTAATTCAATATGGTTTTAGGATGAGACCTGATCTGCACCTAGATTTCCAGTTTATTTTAGTGCAAGTATAAGTGAACATAATAATGTAATAAGGAACAATCAGCTTCCTCTTCACTACTGAACCTATACATCTTGACAGTGCAACAAAACATAAAGGACTCCAGTATATACAGTGTACCAAGGCTTCCCACAACAGTTACAATGGACTGGCGGAATCAATAGCTCTAAACATATAAGATTTACAAAACGTTACAAATTTTATGACTTTGATTAGCTGCTTCAAGTAGACTACACATTACAATAAGCTCTATTCTTAGGTACATGACCATGATCAGGAGCGCTGTATTCTAGGCACAGTGTCAGTCCTCTTGTGGAGACGCTAGTGTGCTGTGTGGGAGAAGATGCGGTCCGTGCACACGATCGGGATTCTGGGTGCAGCAGGTTATTCCCTTTACCCATAAATGCACCACTAGAGAAAGATATTCCGCCCATCCAGGACAGGAAACCCACTTAAATAAAAGGGCAGCACTTCTCTGCATCAGTTTCCTGTCCTGTATAAGAAAGCTCAGAAGAGGAGCGCATGGATGTCCCAGGCCTGACTCAGAAATCCACAAGATGGTAAAGCCCCATCTCAATGAGTGAAACAGAATAGAAGTTCAGCGGTGACAGCACATGGCAGTCTCTTCTTGATGCAACGTTGAGTGATCCTGAAGAGACTGCTCAGCACATGTGCACACCCTGTCACTCAGGAAGCCATGTGGACTTCATAAGGGGCTAGAGATGCTGTAGGTACCAATTTAAGAAGTGGATGCAATCATGTGGTGTTGGTGCTTTATACTCTCCTTGATGATGGAGGACCAGTAGGATCCACAGCAGGAGCATCATCAGCGAAGTGAATACAATGGTGGCAGTCTCACAAACGTGACGGGTACTAAGACCAGCCAGAGATTCCAGGAAGGATCAACCATGTGACATAATCCAGCCTCCAGATCGGGTATCTTGAGTTACGCTGGGTGGCGAATACACCATGTTCCAAATTATTATGCAAATGTTCTTTTTCTCTGATTTTCCTAAATAGTCGTGCAAATGACAGTCAGTAGTAATAAAAGTTATCACCCATTAGAGCATACATTGAATTTTATTGAAGAACACTCCCAATGATAACAGTATAATCTTCAAAATAAAAAAAGGGGAGATTTTTGTGTACTCAACGTAAAATCCTTTTCTCTTAGCCTCTAATTGGGGGGACACAGGACCGTGGGTGTTATGTGCGCCACTAGGGACGCACATAAGCAAGATCTGAAAAGCTTTAAAGTGGCTCCTCTGCAGTATACACCCCTGGAGCAGGCACTGCCTCACCAGTTTTTTGCTAAAGCAGTAGGAGAAGTAACTAAAGTTAACAAAGGCTGTCAGAAAGCAACTATGTTAGAGCTCAAGAGCAACATGACAAACCAAAAAGGCCCAAAATTGGGCAACAGGGTGGGTGCTGTGTCCCCCAATTAGAGGCTAAGACAAAAGGATTTTACGGTGAGTACACAAAAATCTCCTTTTCTCCTTCACCTCATTGGGGGACACAGGACCGTGGGACCTCCCAAAGCAGTCCCTGGGTGGGAAAGAACAATGGAACAGAGCAATAGAAAAAACAGGCCCCTACAGGTGGACTACTGCCGCCTAGAGGATGCATCTACCCGGCATACATCTGCCGAGGACTGGGTATGAACGCTGTAATGTTTAGTAAACGTGTAGGCTGGACCAGGTGGCCGCCTTACACACTTGTGCTGATGCCTGATGCCAAATGGCCCAGGAGGTCCCCGCCTCTTGAGTAGAGTGCGCCCTGATACCGGCCGGAAGTGGTGAATTTATTATCCGGTCGACATCCTGAATATTGGATCTGATCCATCTAGCCAGAGTAGCCTTTGAAGCCGGCGTGCCCCTGCAGCTGCCTTCCAGAAGAAGGAAAAGTCAGACTTCCGAAAAGGTGCAGTCCTGGATACGTATATGTGAAGCACCCTGACAAGGTCCAGCGTATGCAGAGCCTTCTCGACCCGATAAACCGGTGCCGAGGAAAGGGATGGCAAGGAAATCTCATTAAGGTGGAATGATGACACCACCTTCGGAAGAAAGGACGGAACCGAACGGAGTACAACCTTATCCTGCTGAAACACTACTAGGAAAGGTGGTCTGCAGGAGAGTGCTGCTAGTTCTGAAACTCGGCAGAGAAGTAAATGCCACCAGAAAACTGAATTAGTCCTTACCGGTAATTCCTTTTCTTGGAGCCTTCCACGACAGCATTGGAGGATGTCGTCCACGCCCTATTGGGGGACAGGAACACAGAGAGGTTAAAAGCCCCTCCCCTTCCTCAGTACTCCAGTGTTTACCAAGATCACCCTTAGCCATGGATTATCTGATACAAACCGGAACCAAACACCAACAAGGGGGGGAACTGATGCTGTCGTGGAAGGCTCCAAGAAAAGGAATTACCGGTAAGGACTAATTCAGTTTTCTCCATTCGCCTTCCACGACAGCATTGGAGGAATACCACCGATACTCCTCAGGGTGGGACTATTGCCTGTAGGACTCTCCTACAAAAGGACAGATCCCGACTGAAGGACAGATCTAACCTATAGAGGCGAGAAAAAGTGAGGAGAGGCTACCACGTAGCTGCTCTGCAAATCAGCTCCGATGAAGCTCCAGCCTGCTCCGTCCAGGAAGTAGCAGCAGCCCGAGTTGAAGGAGCCTTCAACCCCACCGGAGGAGCAAGGACCGGAGCGACGTAGACCTCCCAGATCACCTTCGTGATCCAGGAAGTGATGGTAGCCTGGGAAGTCTTCTTCCCTGTATTATTCCCAAAAGCCGAACAAACAGGTTCTGATCTAACCTCCAGGAAGCAGACTCTCGGAGATAGAGGAGGACAGTCCGACGAACATCCAAGGAGTGAAACACGGCCTCAGCCGCATTAGCGGGAGATTGACAAATTGAAGGCAGAACCACATTCTGGGACCGATGGAAAGCCGACAACTTTCAGAAGAAAAGATGAATGCAACCGAAGCGTAATGCGAACAACGGACACCACGAGGCACGGAGTCCGGACAGAGAGTGCCTGCAGTACTCCAACTCTGGGAGCAGAAGGATTGGCCACCAAAAACACCACCTTGTGAGAGAGAGACGTAAGGGATGCAGCAGACAAGGGTGCAAAGGGACTTCGAGCAAGCCCTTGGAGAACAAGCATCAAGTCCCAGGGAGGGACAGAAGGCCG
The DNA here is from genome assembly GCA_033576535.1 of Allobates femoralis. Taxonomy (NCBI): domain Eukaryota; kingdom Metazoa; phylum Chordata; class Amphibia; order Anura; family Aromobatidae; genus Allobates; species Allobates femoralis. Next base: position 760,042,872 of record JARQOC010000003.1, read on the forward strand.
AATCCGGGACGCCACCCCGAAGCAGAAGTAAAAAAACTGCTTGAGCCATGGATGGGAAGCAAGATCCTGGGCAAAAACCGCCCCAAGTGCCGACCTCTGGACTTAAAGAGTGCTCGGCCGAAGCCCCAAATCCAAGCCATGCTGCAAAAATCCAAGAGTTGGGCCACATTAGGATGATGCATGGTCGGGATGGAAGGAGCACACCAGGACAGGAACCGATTCCAGCCCTCCCGTAAATAGCGTTTGTCACAGGCTTCCTGCTCTGCTGAAGCGTGCGGATCACTGCCTGGGAGAGACCTTGGTCCTCAGGATCCCGGCCGCAACAGCCAGGCCGCCCGGATGAGCCACTGAGGGCCCGGGTGAAACAGAGGACCCTGGGACAGTAGGTTGAGACTGGGCTAACATAATCGGTCCCTCCAGGCCCAGGTCTCGGATGGCGTCGTACCACGCCAGTTTGGGCCCCAGGGGAGCCACCAGGATAGTGTCACCCCCTCCACCCGAATCCGTTGCAACGTCTTGGGAAGTGGCGGGATTGGAGGAAATGCATACACCAACCGGAAGTCCCAGGGATGGGCAAAAGCGTCCAGCCCCCGAGGATGGTCCAACCTCGTCAGGGAGAAAAAAAGGTTGGCACCTTTGTATTCGAGCCCGAAGCGAACAGGTCGATCGAAAGGACACCCCACCTGTCCGTAAGAGAGCAAAATACTTCCGGATGGAAGCACCATTCTCCTGGGTGGACCTCCGTGCGGCTCAATAATCTGCCTGTACATTGGCCATTCCCTTCAGATGTACTGCCGAGGAGGAGAGAAGATGGCGTACTGCCCACAAAAAGAACAGTCTTGCCAGCCCCTGCAAGAGTAAGCCACGAGTACCGCCTTGGTACCTCAAGAAAGCAACCGTAGTCACGTTGCCTGACAGGACCTTGACATGATGACCCCGGAGAACGTGAGATGCAGCAAGAAGCGCTTCCTCCACTGCCAGAAGTTTGAAGACTGGCGCCTGACCGAGCGACTCCAAATCCCCTGGAACGGTGGGCGAACTACCATCGTGCCCCAACCGAAACCGCTGGCATCAGTGGGAACGGCGGTCACAGGAAGGTGTCTGGGATTCATCCCCAGGAAAGCGAGGTTACCACCCGCCCCGGGGTCCGGACCCGCGAGTTTAAGGAATCCTGACGTCTGTCCCAGGAACTCAGTATGTGTTCCTGGAGCAGTCGGGAAGGAGCCTGAGCCCATGTTACTGACTGAATGCAGGCCGTCATGGCCCCTAACAGGGACATTGCTTCCCGCAAGGAGGGCGACCCCCTTGCCCGGAAGTGGGTCAGATTCACGCGGCGCAAAAGCTTATATGCCGCAGGAAGGAACGAGGTCTGTCTGGAGGAGGCCAGCAAGACTCCCAAAAATTGACGTCGGGTTGCAGGCACCCGTTCCGATTCCCGAAGATTGGGACCCATCCCAGGGACTGAAGAATCTCCAATGTGTTGGAGACCTTTGTGCGCAGAAGCACTGCCGAAGGAGCCACCACCAACATGTCGTCTAAATAGGGAAGCATACATATCCCCTGGGTCTGGATGAATGTGATCGCTTCCCCCATGAGTTTGGTAACCTCTGGGGCCGACGAAATCCCAAAGGGCAGCACATTAAGCTGAGAATGGACCGTCCCGCCTGCCCCGGAGATCGTGAATCGCAGAAAGCGCTTGTGGGACGGGTGAATGGGGACATGAGAATACGCGTTCTGGAGGTCCACAACAACCTGGAGTAGTGCCCCTGGCTCTCCTCTCCAGGAGGAACCGGGGACCCCACACCCGAATCCAACAGGTGTCGCAGACCCGACAAGAAAAACCGTGCGAGAGTCTCCCTGAGGAAGGGAGAGGACTCGAAGACACGGAGGGGCTGGCTCTCGAATTCCAATCGTAGACCCTCCCAAATGGTCGAGAGGATCCAAGGGCACAAGGAGATTGCTTGCCACTGTGGCAGAAACCGCAGGAGCCGCCCCGCAATGGGGAAGGCGGCCTTGTTTAGGGGCGGCTGGTGATGCCCCTGCTGGGGGAGCAAGATATTACGGGTCTTGTCCCCGTACTGGAATGCCCAGCGACCAGACTTACCCTTCCCTTTAGACTGGGAGGGAAGGCTGCGCTCAGGCCAAAAGGACTGCCTTCGAAAGGGCTCCTGCTCCGGGAGACACCTTTTCCGGTCTGACCCCTTTTTCATGATGTCATTCAATTCCCTTTGCAAGGGGAGGCCACACAGCTGGAGCTTAGACGTGACCTCCCCATTCCACCTTGTAAGCCACACTGCCCTGCGAGCTGTGTTAGCCAACACTGCGGACCTGGCGCCAACGCGGAACGACTCAGCAGAGGCATCGGCCAGGAAGCCCGTAGCACGTCTCAGAAGTGGAATGGAGTCCAAAGCTCCTCCCTGGGAGTACCCTGCAGGATGAATTCTCCCAGCTGGGTGAGCCACTTAAAGAGAGACCTGCTCACATGTAGAGGAAATGTACACCTTTAAAGACATAGCTGCCGCCTCCCAGGATTGTTTGAGGACACCCTCCATTTTACGAACGAGGGGGTCCTTCAACCGGGAGGAATCTTCAAAAAGGCAACGTGGTCTTATATGCTAAGCTTCCCAAATGGAATACTGCCATAGACCTTCATGTTAGAAGTCCCATTGACTTTATAGAGACTTCCATAGAGATTCCCATTGGGTCTCTCATGAGGTCTCCCATCCAGCCCGTGACTGAGGCTCCTGCTGCTTAGCCTCAACAGTGTGTCAAGGGCATGCACAATGGGTTTACAATAGCAGCTGATTGCTACCCTGGCCACCTGGATGTCCACCTTCGGGACCTCCCAGACAAAGTCATCACCCTCCAATCCACTTGGATGGGGTGAGCCGCTTAGCCTTCAGGCCTCTGAACATTTAGTCCTGTACAGAAGAAGGGGATTCCACCACCTCTACTCCCATGGTACAATGGACAGTGTCCACCAATGCACCCATGGACTCCCTGGAAAAATAGTAGTGTCCAGATTCTCGTGTCTGGACAGAGGCAACAGCGGCAAGATCCTCGCCGTCCTCTAACGCTGAGCTCTGGCCAGCCTCCATGAGATCCACAGAGTCACAATCCTGGAGCTTCCTCTCTTACGGAGGGGAAGGCCCGGAAGCTGCAGCAAAACCCCGCAGTGCCGAGATAGAAGCCTGCACCTCTTCCCTAATGGATTGGAGCTCCTCAAGCAAGGATGGGGAGTCCATCCTGACAACCCTGTCAGTCATGGCCGACACCTTGTTGTAGGAAGAGGGAAATTTTGTGCAGCAGTTGCTCCCTTTCACAGACGGCCCTCGTCTCCCTATAGACAAAAAGGGAAGAGAAGGGGGTCCCAGTGTGAGTGCAGGGCTTAAAAACTCTACCCCTTGTGACCACCCCCAGAAACACTTACATGAGCTGGGGGAACGCTGGGCTCTGCAGAAGCAGAGGTGGAAGCCTATCACTCTCCATGTTTCAGGGATCAGCCTTACCTGGGTGTAGCTTCCGGCGGGTACTTATCCAGAAGTACCGTGCCCCCAACGAGGAACACCTGTTCCCTCCCTCCTCCTGGTCACCGGCCGCGGGCAGTAGCGCGCGAAAGTCCTGCTGGGTTCCCTGGAGCCGCGCCCAGCCTGCCACAGCCCTTACAGGAGCCGCCGCCCGAAACCGGAAGTGCCATCCCGGAACCGGAAGTGCCGCACCCGAAACCGGAAGTGCCTCCACGGCACCTCTGATGCATGCCCCAGGGACCGCAGCTGGAGGAGGGAGACACCGGAGAGCTGAACAGGCCTCCGGCGTTGCAATACACGGCCTGCTTTGCCCCGTAGGACGCAGGAAGGCCGGATGGTCCCACCACGGGAGCCCCGAGAAGGAGGAGGAGGCCGCCCCCGACGTCCATCCCTGGCCCGGCTGTAAGTACACCCCAATGCTGCCTCTGCCGGCCTGACAGCACTGGAACCTCTCCATGCCCCAAGGGGGACAGGAAGACACTGGAGTACTGAGGAAGGGGAGGGGCTTTTAACCTCTCTGTGTTCCTGTCCCCCAATAGGGCGTGGACGACATCCTCCAATGCTGTCGTGGAAGGCGAATGGAGAAAAACCACATTCTGAGTCAGAAGGCGGAGGGAGATCTCCCTAAGGGGCTCAAAGGGCAGTTCTTGCAACGCAGTCAGTACCAGGTTAAAGTCCCATGCGTTCAACGGTCTCTTATAAGGGGGAACCAGTCAGCAGACTCCCCAAAGAAAAGTCTTTGCCTGTAGCTTTAGTCGCAAGGCATCATTGAAAAAGAACGTAAAGAGTTGAGACTTGGCCCTTAAGGGAACCCAGGGACAGTCAGGTCTCCAGCCCCGACTGAAGAAACTCAAGGACCTTAGGCAGGGAATAGGGCAATGGAGAGTGAGCTCGTGAGGTGCACCGGGCAAAAAAAAAGGCCTTCCAGGTGCGATGGTAAATCCACGCAGAAGCTTGCTTCCGTGCTCTGATCATGGTTCCTATTACGTCTGGGGAGAAACCCGCTTGGATCAAAACCCAGGTCTCAAGGGCTACGTCATCAAATTCAGTGACCCTAAATTCTGATGGTAAAACGGGCCCTGAGAGATAAGGTCTGGGAGGCGCTAAGAAACGTCTGCCGCGAGCTGGTCGAGGTTGGCATACCATGCGTGTCTGGGCCAGTCTGGGGCTAGGAGTATGACTGGAATGCCCTCCTGTTTGATCTTCCGTACTAATCTGTGGATTAGTGGTAGAGGAGGGAATATGTAAGGAAGTTGGAATCGCGTCCAATTCTGAACTAAGGTGTTTGTTCCCAGAGACTGCGGGTTGTGTGACCTGGACAGGTTGGGGATCTTGGCATTGAAGCGTGATGCTATCAGGCCCACATCCGGGGTTCCCCAGCGATGGCATATTTGTTAAAAGTCTTCGGGATGCAGGCACCACTTTCCTGAGTCTATGCCTTGAAGACTGAGGAAGTCCGCTTCCCAATTGTCCACTCCCGGGATGTGTACGGCTGATAGCACCGATCCTGTTGATTCCGCCCTGTGGAGAATGTGCTGCACTTTTTGCATCGCCTGGACACTGCGGGTTCCTCCTTGGTGATTGACATATGCCACAGTCATGGCATTGTCCGACTGTATCCTGATGTGGTGTCCTGCCAGGAAACAATTGAAGGCATTCAGGAAGATGGCCCGAATGTCTAGGAGGTTGATGAGCATGGTCGAGTCCGATGGGGACCATTTGCCCTAGGCCCTGTGGTGTCTGTATACCATGCCCCATCCGGTCAAACTTGTGTCGGTGGTTAGGACTTTCCAATGAACCAAAAGAAAGGATTTCCCTTGCGTGAGGGAGATCGGTCTGAGCCACCAGTGGAGCGAGCGTTTGGTTGCAGTTGACAGCCGGAACTTCCTGTCTAGGGAAAAGGGACTCTTGTCCAAGGACCTAAGAATGGCTAGCTGGAGAGGCCTGAGGTGAAGCTGGGCAAAAGGGACTGCTTCCATTGCTGCAACCATCCTGCCTAGGACCCTCATGGCAAACTTGAAGGAACGAGGTGACGGATGAAGGAGATTGCAGACTCCTTGATGGGGAGCCTGTGCTCTCTCTTGAGGAAGGAGCACCAGACCTCTGGAGGTATTGAATTGCATTCCCATGAAAATCAGAGACTGTCTTGGGACCGGTGAAGACTTTCAGAGGTTGTTCAACCAGCCTAGGCGACGTAGCATGTCCACTGTGATGAGGACGCTTTGTTCGCAATCCATGAATGTGGGCGCCTTGATGAGCAAGACGTCCAAGTATGGAAGGATGACTACTCCTCTTGAGTGGAGAATGGTCATGAAAGCCGCCATGACCTTGGTGAACACTCTGGGGGCTGTGGCAAGTCCAAACAGGAGAGCCACAAATTGGTAATGGTCCTGGTTGATTGCGAACCGGAGAAATCTTTGATGAGCCGAGGAGATTGGTATGTGCAGATACGCATCCTGTATATCTATGGAGGCGAAAAATTTTCCCTCTTCCATGGATGATATTATGGAGCGAAGAGACTTGGCGTACATGAACAAATTTGTTTAGTTGTTTTAGTTCCAGAATGGGTCGTACCGTACCTCCCTTTTTGGGGACCACGAACAGGTTTGAGTAGAACCCGAGAAAGAGCTCGACCTGTGGGACCGGCGCAATGACTCCTGTCTTTAGAAGTGAGTCGACAGCCTGGAAGAAGGTGCGAGCCTTGGATGGTGGTTTTGGGGGGATGGACAGGAAAAAATGATTGGGCGGTCTGGACATGAACTCTTATGTTGTAACCGGAAGACACCAGTCTTGTCGTCTATAACAGTAAGCCAGATTTGACGAAAGTGTGAAAGTCGGCCGGGGAAAAAGAGTCATGAGGAGAACCTATGGGATCTTGATCCCTTAGGTTTAGACTGGCAAGAGTGGGATTGCCAGTTTTTGCTTGATTTTTGGGTCATGTGCGACCGTTCCCTGCGTGGCGAGCAGCTGCCAGTCTGTGCTGGCCTTGAGGCCGACCAGCCAAACGAGTTCCAAAAGGATCGGAACCGTGTTTGTTGTCAGCGACTGAAGGGCCACTTTGGTTTGCGCTGGGGAATAGAAGTGCATTTGCCCACTGTAGCATCCAAAATTAGTTTATCTAATTTTTCTCCAAAGAGACGGCCACTAAGGTAGGGAAGGCTAGTGAGAGACTTCTTGGAGGCTGCATCTGCCTTCCCCTCACGTAACCAAAGGGCTCATCTAATTGTAATGGCGTTTGATGCTGCTGCTGCCGCGCAATTTGCGGAGTCCAATAATCTGCAGTCACAGATATTTGTGCTGCCTGATCTGACAGTACAGGGTCAGCGTCTGAATAACGTAAGGCGGTATGAAGGTTACCGGCCCAAGTCATAATGGCCTTGGCTGCCCAGACTGAGGCAAAGGCTGGAGCCAAAGAGGACCCTGAGGCTTCGAAAACTGATTCTGCCATCTGTTCCACCTGGTGATCCATTGCATCTTTAATTCTGGTAAGGAAGGGAGCGTCCGTGCGGCCAGCCGAGAAACCAGGGGATCCACTTGGTGGATCTGCCCAGTCTTGGGTTACCGCTGGCAAAAAAGGGTGACGCGCTTCAAGCGTTTTACAGTTGCCCAATCTCTTCTCAGGGTGTGATCGATGTTTTTGGAGGATCTTCTGAAATTCAGGGTGATCCGCAAAATATTTATGTAGTTTCTTGGCTCCTTTAAAAGAAACCTTTGCGCTCCGGAGTATTGCAAGGTGGGTCTGATATGTCCAGTACCTGATTAATTGAGGTAATTAAGTCCTCAACTAGAGCCACAGTATCTGGTGGGTCTAGGTCTAGGGATGCGTCTAGATCCAAGTCTGAGCTAGGATCATAAGGTCCCTCAGAATCATGGGAGTCATAGTGGCTTTCCTGGTTTGGGGATGCCCTGGAACTATGAGAGGACACTAGAGAGGGCATTCTTTGGACCCTTTTGCGTCCCGATATGGAAGTAGATGGGATCGGGTCAGTGAACCGTCCGTGGTCCGCGGTTTCATCCTGAGTAGGCTGTGAAGGCTGGGCAGTGGTACATGGAGAGGAACGACTCTGCAGAGCCTGGAGTAAAGTCGAGGAGTGTTTCTCTATGGATTGTGATATAAATTGGGACATAACGGCCCACTCTGGCGCAGTATTAGGTGCACTGGTAGTTGCCAGATCTATGGGAGGTTCTGGCACATTATACTGGGTGCAAGTCTGACAGTGTGGAGACGTACATTTACTAGACAGAGGAGCCCTGCAAGCTGTGCAGGAGGCATAGTATGAGCTAAATGCCCTAGTAGCCCTATTGCTCCTTGAGCCAGACATTGTGATGAAATCTCCTGTGCTTGAACAATGCCTATGCAGAGGAAGGCAGGGAGAAATGAAGCCGCAGCAGTGACAGAGTCCCTGCTGTAATCTTACCACGCTGCAGTGCACCCCAGCTGCAGCCCAGTGGTCCTGTGCCCCCGGAGACTGATAGCCAGATGCAGAGATTGGTGATTTCCCCTCTTGCTGCAAAATGGCTCCGCTGAGAGAGAGAGGAAAGAGGGGGCGGAGAAGTAGCAAAAAGGCGTTATGCAAGTCTTGCGATGAGCGGGAAGCGCCAGTACAAGCCCGGTCCGCCCCCTGCTAGGACGCTGGCTGTGTCATCGGTGTCATCTGGAGGGCGGGCATGGGGCAGTGAAGAGGCAGCGGCTTAAGCGCTAGGCCCGAAGCCGGGGTCTCGCTTAGTTGCTGGACCCGGGAACGGTGGAGGGCGGCGCGGAAGTCCAGTCTTTAACTGGAACGGACCCGAATCCTGATGGGCTCCAGGAGCCGAGTCCAGAAACATCTTCCACATACATATAGGTCAAAAAGAAAAAAATGGCCTCTTACAAATACCTTTGCATTTTGCAGGACGCCATAAGTTACCCCAGAGGCACCCCATATCTCTCAGCACCGATGCGCCATCTCCTACAACCCTGGCATCGGGGGCGATTTGTAGCATCTGCTCCAGCCGTGCCACAAGGAAGAGACAGGTGGTGTCGCTGGACATGAGGTCACCACAGGGCAACAGCCACTCCACTAGTGAAGCACAGTGTCAGAAGGCAGCCTATTAATGACGCCCAGCTGTTATACAAGGCGGGCCGCTCTCTGCAACAACTAATGCAACACAAGTGACTGTCGCCCCCTAGAGGACACTGATGTAAACTGCAGATAGAAATGCAATATATCACTACAGATAAAAAAATGCAATATATCACTATAGATGACAGTGAGGTTTTAGTTTGATATCTTGGACCAAAATAGCGTAAGCTCGTAGCCCCGTCACGGGACCTCACACCTACGAGTACCTAGCCACATGTTTAACACATGTATAATTTTATTTTACAGAAAATTCACCGAATGGGTACATAATATATAAGAAAAAGAAAAAAATGGCCTCTTACAAATACCTTTGCATTTTGCAGGACGCCATAAGTTACCCCAGAGGCACCCCATATCTCTCAGCAACGATGCGCCATCTCCTACAACCCTGGCATCGGGGGCGATTTGTAGCATCTGCTCCAGCCGTGCCACAAGGAAGAGACAGGTGGTGTCGCTGGACATGAGGTCACCACAGGGCAACAGCCACTCCACTAGTGAAGCACAGTGTCACTACAGATAAAAAAATGCAATATATCACTATAGATGACAGTGAGGTTTTAGTTTGGTCCAAGATATCAAACTAATACCTCACTGTCATCTATAGTGATATATTGCATTTTTTTATCTGTAGTGATCTATTGCATTTCTATCTGCAGTTTACATCAGTGTCCTCTAGGGGGCGACAGTCACTTGTGTTGCATTAGTTGTTGCAGAGAGCGGCCCGCCTTGTATAACAGCTGGGCGTCATTAATAGGCTGCCTTCTGACACTGTGCTTCACTAGTGGAGTGGCTGTTGCCCTGTGGTGACCTCATGTCCAGCGACACCACCTGTCTCTTCCTTGTGGCACGGCTGGAGCAGATGCTACAAATCGCCCCCGATGCCAGGGTTGTAGGAGATGGCGCATCGGTGCTGAGAGATATGGGGTGCCTCTGGGGTAACTTATGGCGTCCTGCAAAATGCAAAGGTATTTGTAAGAGGCCATTTTTTTCTTTTTCTTATATATTATGTACCCATTCGGTGAATTTTCTGTAAAATAAAATTATACATGTGTTAAACATGTGGCTAGGTACTCGTAGGTGTGAGGTCCCGTGACGGGGCTACGAGCTTACGCTATTTTGGTCCAAGATATCAAACTAAAACCTCACTGTCATCTATAGTGATATATTGCATTTTTTTATCTGTAGTGATATATTGCATTTCTATCTGCAGTTTACATCAGTGTCCTCTAGGGGGCGACAGTCACTTGTGTTGCATTAGTTGTTGCAGAGAGCGGCCCGCCTTGTATAACAGCTGGGCGTCATTAATAGGCTGCCTTCTGACACTGTGCTTCACTAGTGGAGTGGCTGTTGCCCTGTGTTGACCTCATGTCCAGCGACACCACCTGTCTCTTCCTTGTGGCACGGCTGGAGCAGATGCTACTAATCGCCCCCGATGCCAGGGTTTTAGGAGATGGCGCATCGGTGCTGAGAGATATGGGGTGCCTCTGGGGTAACTTATGGCGTCCTGCAAAATGCAAAGGTATTTGTAAGAGGCCATTTTTTTCTTTTTCTTATATATTATGTACCCATTCGGTGAACATACATATAGGTCCCAGCAGGAGAGCACCACAAATCTCAGCAGAACAGTGCCTAACCTGAGCCTCCTGGATTGTACCTGCTGTGCCTCAGTCTAATTCCCCAGTGGGGTGATTAGGGGGGATGTCACTCTTGAAGCGTTGCTTGTTCTTTGTATGGGAGATGGTGTAGAACCTCAACTTCCACCCGAGTCCCCATCAGTGGGGAGTCGAGGAAGGAGGAGGTATGCTGGGGATTTCTCAACTTCAACCCAGCACCCCAACAGAGGTATGCCGGAAGAGGGCGGCATGTGTAGGGATGTCTCAACTTCGACCCAGCACCCCAACAGTGAGGAGCTGAGGAAGGAGCATGCCGGGGTTCTCACCGGGGACCCTTTTAAATCCTCTTCTGAAGGAAAATTAAAAAAAATAAATAAATCAAAGTAAAAATTAAAAATAAATAAAAAGTTGAGTGTGCCTCCTAACGACACTAAGCAAAAAATGGTGAGGCAGTGCCTGCTGCAGGGGTGTATACTGCAGAGGAGGAGCCACTGTAAATCTTTTGCAGATCTTGCTTGGTGTCGCCTCCTAGTGGACAGCAGCTTAACACCCATGGTCCTGCGTCCCCCAATGAGGCAAAGGAGGAAAACACTAAATGCACGGTTCCAAATTATTAGGCACAGTAGAGTTTCTAAACATTTAATATGTTTGAAAGAACTGAAAATGCTCATTTGTTGAATTTGCAACATTAGAGGTCATGGGCCAAGTTACATGTTAACATAGGAACCCTTCTTTGATATCACCTTCACACTTCTTACAGCCATTGAACTTGTGAATATTTGCAGAGTTTCTGCTTGTATTTCTTTGGATGATGTCAGAATAGCCTCCCAGAGCTGCTGTTTTGATGTGAACTGCCTCCCACCCTCATATACCTTTTGCGTGATTATACTCCAAAGGTTCTCTGTAGGGTTGAGGTCAGGGGAAGATGGTGGCCACACTAAGAGTTTATCTCCATTTATGCCCATAGCAGCCAATGGCACAGAGGTATTCTTTGCAGCATGAGATGGTGCATTGTCATGCATGAAGATGATTTTGCTCCTGAAGGCACGTTTTTGCTTTTTGTACCATGGAAGAAAGTTCTGTCAGAAACTCTATATACTTTGCAGAAGTCATTATCACACCTTCAGAAACCTTAAAGGGCCTACCAGCTGTTTCCCAATGATTCTAGCCCAAATCACAAGAAAGAAAAAAAAAAATCTGCTATAGTCTGGGATCCGACATGGTACAATGGGATGTTCCTCGACGAGGCAATCTTCCAGCTTATGGGGGCTGGAAAAGCAGGCATTCTGTGAGAAGTTATGATATTCAGGTCACAGAGCTTGCCAGGTCACCAGGAGGGGTAGTGTGACCTGCAGTAACCTCGCTGCAGATTACATTTCACACAGTTCGCAGAGTGCCTTCTCTGCCCAGGCGCCATCTTGGTGCTGAAGAGGAGGGCAGCCGCGGGGGACTCAATGCTCACTGATGTACCGGAAGGGTGACTTAGGAGGACGACGACGGCTAGGGGAGGACATTTCTCTCCCATCTGACATATTTGATCAAGTCAGATGGGAGAGAAATCAAGAGGAGGTGGTGTTTTTTTTTTGGCATTGCACCCGTCACCTTGCAAGCTCCGGAGGTGTTAGGGGTATAATGGTGATCATGTGACTGGGGACCGAAAAAAAGAGCCAATTCTTAACCAGGGAATCCTCTGCTACTAGTATTTTTTCTGACGCTTTAGGGCGCTACAAGCTTTTTCCTTTCAGGAGCATTAAAACAGTTGAAAGGAAGAATTACCCTTGATTGCGACTGTTTTAAGTTTGATATGACAGTCGATAAGGGTTTAAAACCAGCCAGGAAATATTGTCGGGGTGAATGAACGATCTTGCCCTCATAGTCACAATAGTTTTTACAGTTCTGTAAATAGCGGACAAGTTTCCTTTTACCAAAAAAAAAAATATATAATTTTACAATTTTTATATAATAGTTTCCTTTTTGAGGAATAGGAAAGTTTATGCAAAAATGAATTGAAAGCTGAACCAGAAAATACTTTACAAAAATGGTTTAATGCATGCACATCAGATACAACAATCAATAAACTTAATAAAACCAATTATTTACTGGTGTAAACATTTTACAAAAGCTTTTCATTATACATGGTTTTGATGGAAAACATCTACCATAAATCAGTGAAACATAAAACATTTTTCAAAAACTTAACATTATCCCAGAAAGACAGGACGCAAATAAAAATAATAGCACTTGTTCCATTGTCAGTTTTGGAAGTCAGAACTACATACATTATCAGGGTGGTTTAACAGTCGTGAGCGGAATAAAACAAGAAAACAGAAACCAGTTAAAAATACCAGTATAAAAATAGCTTGTAATCCAGTTATAAATGACTGTCAGGAAGCAGAATGTGTTTACCATCAGCCACCGGTTTTGGAATTGTATACTTTGGCATAATGTGTTAAACTGGGCTCTTTCTTGACTTCAGTAGATAAAGGCTCAGACTTGTAGACGTCAGTTCAAAGTGTGAAACATGCAGTTTATCTGGAGCGGTTTCCAGAGATTGATACCCTAATGTGCTGCCACAGGGCTGTCAGCACAACCTTTTTTTTCCTGCATAGTCCCACACATCACATGTGGCCATCATGTGCTATTCTTTTTGGAAAGCGCAAAAAGGAAGTGATATTGTGGCAATTTCCAGGTGTTCGCATGCAGAGAAGGCAGAGGTCGGTGCTACCTGCTGTTGTTCGTTACCGAATACTGATTCTGTTTCTGTTGAAGTAGTTCTGTGATTGCCAAAAGCTTTTTGAGGACATGCTGGTGAAAAAGAAAAGAGAAAGTTATTTTAGGTTTATCAAAATTGTGGTGCAGTTTATCTTCTCTCCTGTAAATGTAAGAACTAGTTTCTAAAAACTGACAGCATCCAAACAATGATGATAAAGTAAATGATAAAGTAAGCCCAGGATCCAACAGCTGACAAATATTGGGTCAGTCATGCCCATCTGCAAAATAGCAATCACGTGCAAAAGCGGTTTACTCTTACGAGCACTATACTGTCCCTGGTCCTGCCTAAAATTTCATCTGTACAGTTTGTGGCAGCACCAAACCACTGTGTGGCAAATCAACTCAATCAGCAATCCAATCGGTGCTGTTTAACCTTTTGATAGTGTGATCCATTCTGCGCCGGTATTGGAGGTCAAGTGATGTGATCATGGGACCTTAATGTGTCACCCTAACATCCAGGGTCCTGTGATGACCACGGATACTGTCTGGAATCACTTTCTGTGGATGTCCAGCGAGCGCCGGCATCCCCAGAAAGTAAATTATTTCTCCTGTGCATAAACATGCAGCAGATCATCTGTGCACAGGAGAAACAATTGGAGTATCTAGTACTCAGGTCCCCTAGGGGCCAGTGTAAAATAAATTAATAATAGTCCAAAAGCTAAAATGTTTTTTCACTCATCGCCAAATTGCAATAAAATGCAATAACGAGTGATCAAAACATCACATCTACCCAAAAATGTTATCATTAGAAACATCTATTCAAACCGCATCAAGTATCACACAGCCCCAGATCCTGAAAAATGAGAACGATACGGGTCGCGGAAAATGGCCCAAAAGCGCAAATCTTTTTATTTCAAAATTTCTGACTTTCTTCACCACTTAGGTAAAAGTAAAAGTCGGATATCTACGGACTCACTATTACTGACCCGAGGCATCATACCAACATGTCAGTTTTACCATAGTGAACATGGTAAACATATATATAAAAAAAAAATAATAATAATTGCATTTTTTTTTTGCATTTTCACCATACTTTCTCATTTTTTTGCACACTATGTTTTAAAGTAAATGATTTCATTCAAAAGTACAGCTCGTACAAAGTAAAACAAGCCCTCATATGTCTATTGACGAAAAAAAAAAAGTTATGGCTCTTGGAAGGGAAAAATGGAAAATGCAAAATCACCCGAGGGTGAAGGGGTTAAAGAGGGTAAATATACATATTAAGATGGGGTTGTGTGAGAGTTGTGCATCCCATTTCATTTATTACTATAGAGAAATTACACATTAGAGAAGCTCAGCAGGACTCAGATCAAAGTCGGTCAGACTAGAAGTGTGATCAAATTACCTGCTGTGTACCTCGCTCGTTACTAATGGTTCGGAGTTCATCAGAATGTGCCACACACATCTCATGTAAAACTGCCAAATTGCGAGACAGTTCAGTCCTTGAGTGCTCAGTAGTATCCGGTAGATCTGGTACGTTCTGAAACAGTTAAAATGCGTATAAATCACAGAATACATTAATTGCATTCCATTATTAATGTGTGTTTTTTAGTCTATTCCAACTAATTCCAGGTAATTGATTTCTAATCCACGTACGAATTACCCTTTTCGTATAGACTTTGATCGGTAGTGATATTATTTCCACAAACATTTATCTTTTGTAACCTAAAATCTGTAAAGAAACAATTTTCACCAATTGTTGCTCATTGTTTTCTACAGATGAGGCTGGATTTTAAATCCTCAATCCAGGCCATTGCTGCAAATGACTCAGGCTGGCTTCACACCACGGCAGAGTCCAGTCCGGGGCTGTCCAGTGTAAACCAGACAGCCCCGGACCGGATTTTGGCCCCATAGTATCCTATGGGGCCGGATGGCAGCTCTCTGCCATCTGGTTTCCATCTCTCCGGCAAAACCTGGGAGAAATCAGATTTGTCTCGCCGTACACAAAAACATTGCTTGCAAAATGTCCCCAAATTGACGTATCCCGGATTCTCCCTAATATGGGACCCTATGGGGCCAGATTGCACCGGTCCGGGAGGATCTGGGAATTGGACACCTGTGGCTGCACGCCGCTGTTATTTCAGGACCGCGGCTAGCTCCCCGCGAGCCCGATTAATCAGCGGCGGCAGCTGCGTCCAGCAGCACACCGGACCGGAGGGCATATTAGCCGTGGTGTGAAGCCAGCCTTATTTGTCACTTATTCCAACAGACTGACAAAGGTCTCTTCAAAAGTAATTTGTCAGGTGATTCATGCTGACCAAACATGGAAACAAAGCTGAGACAGAAAAAAGTAGTGATGTGAACACGCCTGTATAGCATGCTCACTTACAGACACCAAATTGTATGAAAAAACAACTATAAAACAAAAAAGGTATCTACCTAGTACCCTGTGTTTTTACTGCACTAGCTTTTATTTATTTATTGTAAGGTATCTGGAGACACTTTACACATACTTTTTTTGTTTTATAGTTGTTTTTTGACCAAAACATGGGTAGGATAAATCACGGCCTGGCTGCACAATTGAAAATATGCTTTAAAGAAGCATCTGAAAACCATAGCCTGAGACGGCACTAGATCTTCCCAGTGCTGGTGACTGACAGGTCTCCTGTGTACATAGGGAGAGACCTGTGAATCGCATCTAGCAGCGCTGGGAAAAGCATGTCAAGGCAATGCCGGACTAGTCTCTTCTCCGGCCAGAATTCCACAGCCTATGGTTTTTAAAACATAAAAACATTTTAAGTGTTAAAACTGGCTGCAGATGTCACTGAATGGGCAGGTTCCTTTTATTGAGTGACTATACAGAGTAGTGTTTTTTTTTTATTTTTTTTTTATAAATATGTGCACTACTACCAGTGCTGATCAGAGAACTGTCCATGCGCGGTTTATTTTGCACACCAACAACATGTGGACAAATATATGTCTGTGTAATATTCTTCACCTATTTGTTTACATTGGGCCATTGAACAGGTGAAAATTGTATCTTCCCAGAAATTGTGCCTCCCATACTACCTTGATATATACTGCCTCCCCTTAGGGTACCTTTACACGCCGCAACTGCGGCGAGAAATCTGACTGGCAATCTGTAGCCCCGTCACCATCGCCGTGAAATTGCGGCGTGTAATTGGGGAATTTGGTGGCGATAAAAAAGGTTGCGCCTGGTTCAGATTTCACAGCACTGCTCCAAAATCAGAGGCAATCATGAAGGTGAAATTCCCTGGTTTTGGCGTGTGACGTGGCAATAGGGATGGAATCTGCATCGCCTAGTGATTTCCCGTAGGCGTGCCACAGCGTGCTGGAGACCGCGCCCCGTCAGCGATGATTGGTGGTGGCTACTGTGTTTCCATTTAACTTCACAGGGCGCCATATTTGAACAGCTGACCATTCACCACCACACAATGGCAATGGCGTCATGTATTAGCCAGCCTTCCAGAGCAGGCTGGCTAATCATAACACTAGTGCGTTGTCCAATGATTGTGTTTGGGGCGTGGTGTACAACAATTTGGAACGCCTATGTTCTCGCCACGCTGAACAGGTACGCCCACATTCCTTTGGGGATTGCAGCGTGTGAAGCGGCATCGGGAGTCTACCGGATGTTTCCCGCTGTTGGTGTGGGAACTTCCGGGACGACGCATCGCCTTAGGCTGAGGGCGAAATTGTGGCGTGTAAAAGCGCCTTCGGCATTCGGAGGCAAACATGACAAATGTGCATGTGCACGTTAGATTGCCTCCTATCGCCGCCAAAAGTTGCTGCGTGTAAAGGTACCCTTAGACGTTCTGAGACACTGGCCTTAACCCTTTGGAGGTATTGAGCGTGACAGAAGTACAGTCTTACGCCATCACTCCAGAAAGAACACATGAAACCAAGGACAATTGTGCCAGAATTTACAACTCACCCCAAGTTCATCTAAGAACATAATCATTCGGTGTTTGTTACTTTTAATGAATGGATTCACACCTTCCATGTAAGGTTCCTAAAAAGAAAAATTAAGGACATAAAACAAGTAAGTACGGCTCAGAGTGAAAAGTCATATTGTAGCTTATTGCATGAGTAATGAAGAAAGAAAATGTGACTCCAGTAGTGCCAACTCCAGCTTTCAGTAATGTCATGAAACACAGACAGGTGATGACTGCTCCAACTTCATTACAGAAGCACCAACAAGACAAGTGTAAAGGATGCAGAATCGGTAAGAGTGCAAACGTGCGGAGAGAGCGCCCGTGCCAATTACTGGACATTCCCAAAGCAAGTACATCACCACTACACAAATGTACAACATGGCGACAAGCCACATACAGACTCTGATAAGTCTCAGCTGCTGGAGTTTAGGGGGAGCAGTTGTGTGCTTATAACCCTCAGAAAATTTATAAGCTGTTGTTCCCTACTTCAAAGAAGATTTGTCACCTCTAAAACATCCAATAAACTACAGTCATTAGCGATTACGTTAAAGGACTCTCATTCTCCGCTGTACATGACTCAATGCAGACATCCATGAGACAAAGAAGCAGTAGAGGGACACTCACTGAGTGTGTTGAGATGCTTTATTGCACTTGTGTGTGGACCATAGAAGCACCAGACAGGCACTCTTGTCCTGCCTCCAGCACCACCCTCCCCGCCCCTCTGCACCTCAATGCCGGTAACATGTAACGTGTTTTACTCACAAGTGGAATAAAGGATTTCAACACACCTGGTGAGTGCCCCTCTACTACTACTTTGTCTCATGGTCGTCTGCATTGTCTAATATGAGAGGGAGCACCGTGGGTCCCCAGCACTAACCACGGCACAATCACTGCCACCACTGCATGGGTTAATACTTGGTCCCTCAGCGTTGGTGGCTGGAACCTTTCTTCAGTAACTCTGTTTCAGGGTGGAAGCACACGGGTGCAAGAATCGTGTGAGTGCAATGCGAGAAAATCTCGCATGTACTCGGACCACTACTGATACTGGGCATAGTAGTAATGATAATGATACTGGTCATAGTAGTGCGTTTTCAACGCACTTATCTCACATTGCGAGTGAAAAGCGAGTTCAATCGCAGCATGCTATGACTGAACGCGATTTCCTCACGCGAGTGCCCATTCAAAGTATATGGGTCTTGCACCCATACAGCATACTATGCGATAGTTGCATGTGTATGCATACTTTCAATGTCGGCAAACACTGCTGCTGTTAAAGTAGCAGTGTTTGAATTTGCCGGGTTGTAGCCACAGTATCCAATCATCTTTCACCGCTGTGACAGCAGCGGTGAAAGCCGATTGGTTAAATATATAAATGCTTTCCACGGTGCTGAAGATAAAACTTCAGAGAGAAGGAGAGAGAGAGAGCAAGAGAAGGAGAGCTGTCATGTCAGAACTGGCAAAGGGACAGGCCAGAGTTAAAGAGGTTTTACCACAAAGTTCATTTTAATCAATAGATCTTGGAATATTTTCCATAATTGGATGTGTTTAAAAATAATGTTACTGTGCTGAGATAATCTTATATATGTGTCCCTGTTATGTACTGTGTAATGGATGTGTCTGACCGTACAGGGACATGGCCTTATAATACCACATCTCCTGGACGGGGGGGGGGGTGGTAGGGACGCAAAAGAGTATACAGACATTACAGCATGGGATCACAAATAAGTCTTATCTTGAGGTAAAACATTTTTTAAAACAGAGACGGAGTTGTTTTACCTCACGAAAACAATCATTTATGATCTCGTGTTGTAATATTTGCATACTTTTTTTGTGCCGTATGATCACACCATGTCCCAGTACGGTCAGACATATCAATTACACAGTACATAGCAAGGATACAGCATGGGAACATTTTTTTGGTAAACATCCAATTGTGGAAATTGTTATTCGAAGATTTATTAAAATGAACTGTGTGTGTGGGAAAACCCCTTTAATGCTATAAGGACTAGGAATGCAGAGTCAAACACACATTCAACATGGTTTGGAGAGATTTTGTGTGGTTTCACACTTGTATTTTTTATTCCAGCGTTGTAATCCGTTCAAAACCTGAAGCCACCTGATCAGGCCTGTCTCTAGTGCCCTAGAATGGGGATGATCAGGTTTTTTGATTTCCTCCCTTGAAAGATGAAGTAGTGACTCATTCCCTCAAGACTCAGGTCAGTAATGTCCAGAAGAACCAAGAGTGACTAGTCGGTGGGACTTGTTTTTATATCTGGCACAATTCTGTCCATGGGATGGGGTCTATCAGTCTTAGTGGTGATTTATTTTATTCCCCCCCATACACATTGCATGTGCAGAATGAAAAGTAAGGCCGGCTTCACACCGCGGTGTGATCCAATCCGGGGCTGTCAGGGATGATCCTGACAGCCCCGGACCGGATCTGGACACAGAACCGGAGGGCAAATATGCCCTCCGATCCGGTGTGCAGCCGAATGCTGCTGATTGCAACTGCAGCTGCTGATTATTCCAAGATTGCAGCTAGCAGGGAGCTAGCCGCGGTCCTGAAATTACAGCAGCGTGCAGCCGCCGGTGTCCGGTTGCGCCATAGACTCCCATGTTAGGGAGCGCCGCATTGCCCTGGACCCAAAAAAAATCCAGGAGGATCCGATTTGGGGAGATTTTTCTCCCCTGACACAAAAATACTGCATGCTCCGATTTCGTATCCGGGAGAAAAATCAGATTCCTCCCGGATTCTCCCGGACACATGGAAACTGGATGGCAGAGAGCTGCCATCCGGCTCCATAGCATACTATAGGACCATAATCCGGTCCGGAGCTTGCCGGTTTACACCGGACAGCCCAGGACCGGATTAAACCGTGGCCTAAGAATCTAGGATTAATCTGAATGTCGAGGCTCAAACACTGCTGCTGCACTATTAAAGGGGTTTTCCCACGAACAAAGTTAATTTAAAAGTTTATTTTAATCAATAGATCTTGGAATAATAATAATTTCCTCAATTGGATGTGTTTAAAACAAAATGTTCCTGTGCTAAGATAAAGAGAATTTTGTTTACGTACCGTAAATTCTTTTTTCTTTAATCATCAATGGGAGACCCAGACAATGGGGTTTAGGGCACTGCCCTCCGGAGGTCACACTAGGTACTACAAGTTTGTAGACACCGCCTCCTCCGCTTATAAACCCCTACCGCAGGGAACATCCTCAGTTTGGTCCATAAGCTGCGAGGAGAAAATAAACCACACCCGAAACATCGGGAAGAATGCCGTGCACAGACGGTCAACAACCCGGCAAACACTGTCTCAACAGAGAGCAGAACAAATGCAAAACATGCAAAGGAACAACTGGGTGGGTGCTGGGTCTCCCATTGATGATTAAAGAAAAAAGAATTTACGGTACGTAAACAAAATTCTCTTTTTTCTGGTCATCATAATGGGAGACCCAGACAATGGGGATGTCCTAAAGCAATACCCCAGGGCAGGAAGAGTTCCTCAACAAGACGGATAACACATGGTTCCCTTCAAAGGTGGGCAACCGCCGCCTGGAGAACCCGCCTGCCCAGACTTGCATCCGCAGAGGCATGGGCATGCACCATATAGTGCTTAGAGAAAGTGTGCAGGCTGGACCAAGTGGCCGCCTGACACACCTGTAGAGCAGACGCTCGATGTCGCAAGGCCCAAGAGGCACCTACAGCTCTGGTAGAGTGAGCCTTCAATCCCACCGGGAGAGGCAAACCAGAGGACCGGTAAGCCTCTTGAATGGAAGCCTTAATCCATCTGGCCAAGGTTGACTTCGAAGCCGCGGACCCCTTACAGCGACCTGTCGTAAGAACAAATAAGGAATCCGAACTCCTGAAGGAGGCGGTCCTGGACACATAAATGCGTACAGCTCTCACGAGATCCAGAGTATGGAGGTCGCGCTCCACCTGATGAACGGGAGCGGGGCAAAATGATGGGAGAACAATCTCCTGGTTCAGGTGAAAAGTTGAAACCACCTTCGGCAAGAATTCTGGCCGTGGGCGCAACACCACCTTGTCTTGGTGAACCACCAGAAAGGGTGACTTGCACGATAGTGCAGCCAATTCTGAGACCCTCCTTAGAGACGTAATCGCCACCAGAAAGGCCACTTTCTGGGACAGACGAGATAGAGAAACATCTCTCAGTGGTTCAAACGGCGGTTTCTGTAAAGCCGCCAGAACCATGTTAAGGTCCCAAGGGTCCAGAGGCCTCTTGTAGGGCGGAACCATCCGCGACACCCCCTGCAGAAATTGACGCACCTTCGGGAGGAGCGCCAATCGCCTGTCAAACAGCACCGAAAGTGCTGATACTTGACATTTCAAAGAGCCAAGGGATAATCCCAACTCCAACCCCGACTGTAAGAAAGCCAACAACGTCGGGATGGACAAGGGCCAAGGAGACCGTCCACCAGAGGCACACCAGGTAAAAAAGATCTTCCACGTACGGTGGTACATCTTCCTGGAAACGGGCTTCCTAGCCCGATTCATAGTGGCCACCACTGTAGGGGAGAAACCCCTAGATGTCAGTAGCCAGGCCTCAAGAGCCATGCAGTCAACCTGAGGGCCCTGGAATTGAGGTGGAAGAATGGGCCTTGTGCGAGTAAATCTGCGCGGTCTGGAAGAGCCCACCTGTGTCCGCCTGACAGTTGGCACAGGTCTGGGTACCAGGACCTCCTGGGCCAATCTGGAGCCACTAGAATGGCTATCCTGCACTCCGACCTGACCTTCCACAGAACCCTGGGAATCAGAGCCAGAGGAGGGAACACATACGGCAGTTGGAAGCCGGACCAACTCAGTATCAGAGCATCCGCCCCCAGGGACTGAGGATCCCAAGATCTCGCCAAGTACTGGGCACTTGATGATTCAGCCTTGAGGCCATCAGATCCACGTCCGGAGTGCCCCATCTGCTGCAGATGTCCCGGAAGACGTCTGGATGCAGGGACCACTCTCCGGCGTCCATCCCCTGCCGGCTCAGGTAGTCGGCCTCCCAGTTCTCGACCCCTGGGATGTGAACTGCGGAGATCAAGCAGTCGTTTTCCTCCACCCACGATAGGATGCGGTGGACTTCGGCGAGGGCCTGAGCGCTTCTGGTCCCTCCCTGATGATTTATGTAGGCGACGGCCGTCGCATTGTCGGACTGTACCCGAATGGGTCGTCCTGCCAGGAATTTCTGAAACGCCAGGAGCGCCAGATAGACCGCCTTGATCTCCAGGACGTTGATCTGCAACGTCGACTCCGCCTGAGTCCAGAGGCCTTGAGCCCTGTGGTGTAAGAACACCGCGCCCCAGCCCTTCAGACTGGCGTCGGTGGTCACCACTAACCAAGAAGGTTTGAGGAAGGATCTTCCCCGTGACAAGTGACGTGGCTGGAGCCACCACTGCAGGGAGTCCCTGGTCGGTTGTGACAGTGTCACCAACCGATTCAGAGAGATCGCACTCTTGTCCCACCGGCGAAGAATCTCCAGCTGGAGAGGACGGAGACGAAACTGTGCAAATGGCACCGCCTCTATTGCCGCTACCATGCGTCCCACCAGTCTCATCAATTCCCGAAGGGATGAGTGAGGTGACAGGAGAACGTGCTGTACTCCTGAGTGGATCGCCAGCTGCTTGGCCTGAGGAAGAGACACCAGAGCTGAGTCCGTGTGAAAATCCATGCCCAGATATGTCAATGACTGGGTCGGAACCAGGGTCGACTTCTGAGTATTGAGAAGCCACCCGAACTGTTCCAGAGACCTCATGGTCGCTTCCAGGCTCACCCGACAAAGGTCTTCCGATGGCGCCCTGACCAATAGGTCGTCCAGATAGGGTATGACGGCGTGACCCTGCACATGCAGGAGAGCCATCATAGATGCCATCACCTTCGTGAACACCCTTGGCGCAGAGGCCAACCCGAAGGGTAGGGCCACAAATTGGAGATGTTCGTCCCCCACTGCGAATCGCAACCAGCGTTGATGAGCCGGTGCAATGGGCACGTGAAGGTAAGCGTCCCTGATATCGATGGACGCTAGGAAGTCCCCCTGCGACAGAGCCGCGATAACGGAACGTAGGGATTCCATGCGGAACTTCCGCACCAACACGTGACGGTTGAACAATTTTAGGTCCAGGACCGGTCGAAAGGAGCCGTCCTTCTTTGGGACAATAAAGAGGTTGGAGTAAAAACCCCTGAACCTCTCTGCCGTGGGTACTGGGACCACTACTCCGTCTCTGCGGAGTCCCTCCAACACCCGGAGAAAAGCCTGAGTCTTTTCTGGGGATGGAACAGACCGATGGAATCGGGATAATGGTTTTGACGTCAGCTCTATCCTGTAACCTCGCGAAACTACGTCTCGAACCCACTGATCTTGAACGTGAAGCAGCCACCTGTCCTTGAATTGAGACAGGCGGCCCCCCACCTGTGGGGAGGCAGGATGAGAGAGCGAGTCATGTCGAGGCGGGCTTGGGGGTGGCAGCAGCTGCCCCCGCCGGCTTCTTCTGACGACTCTTTGAGCGCCACTGAGAAGCGGGCTTGCCCCCTCGGTCCGTGCGAGCGGACGGTGCTGATGACTGTGAGCTGGACCGAAAGGACCACTGCTTTGGGTTCCTCTTAACGGTATACCGTGGCTTAGGCTTATTCTGCGGTATCTTAGACTCAGCAGAATCCTTGATCAGCTTGTCCAGCTCTGTGCCAAAGAGTCTGTCACCAGAGAATGGAAGATTCTGCAGAATCTTCTTAGATGTGGCATCTGAGTCCCAAAGACGCAGCCACAACAACCTGCGGATCGCTATCGCATTGGCCGAAGCCACAGCTGAGCGAGTGGCAGTTTCCAGAGACGCCTCCTGGCGTAGTCCGCATAGGCCCTTGCTCTCTCAGTGAGTGCCAGGACCTCCGGACTGGACCTTGCCAGGTCAGTGATACCATCCAAGCAGGTAGTAATCGCTTGTAAGGTCCAGACCGTGGCAAAATTAGGGCAAATGAAGACCCCACAGCCTCATAGGAAGACTTGGCGAGTTGCTCGACCTGTCTATCAGTAGCATCCTTCAGCGAGGAGCTATCAGAGGCAGAGAAAAGGGAGCGTGCAGCAATTCTAGTCATGGAAGCGTCCACCTTTGGAGACTGCGACCATTCCTGAAGCACCTCCTGGGGGAAGGGGAAGCGATTGTCCTTCGGTTTGCGGACATAACGCCGCCCAGGATGTAACCTGGGTGCTCTAATCACCCTTCCAAAATTAGTGTGGTCCATGAAGGATCCACTTGGTCTAGCCTCTGGCCGCAGCCATTGATAGACCTCCTTCGGGTGCACGACAACCTCTTCAGGGGGAGTCACGAGACGCAAGGTCTCATTGATGGAGGACACCAGATCCTCCACCCCGTCTGGAGGTTCAGACACAGACACAGACCCGAAGTTTGAACCCCCATCATCCTCCTCACCATCAGAGGAACGCTCCTCCTCAGAGAGAGCCTGGAGTTCGGGTGAATCCTCACGACGAGCCCGCTTAGGGGGTCTCACAGCAGAAGAGGGAGACACCCGGGGGTAACTGGAAGGAGTAGCTGGGCTTTCCAGTCTCCTATGCAGTGCCTCCAGAGACTGCGACATGGAGGACATCTGGGACAGCAAGGATTCATTGATCCTGTTCTGCGTTTCCCATGGCCCTTGGATTACCTGAATCTCAGGGTACAGCACCGGAGCTGCTGCTGCCTCAGCTGAGCCAGTCCGGGCTTCTGGGCGTCCGCAGTTATTGCAGGACCCCTCCACCAAAGTTCCCTTGCAAGTAGCACAGGTAGTGGTGTTATCCGCCGCCTTAGCAGCATGCTTCCTTACTGAGGACATAGCCACAGTAGGGGTTGTTGAGGCCAAGGCCAATAGACAAACAAACCGGGAATCCCGGTGGCTTACCGACCGCAGTAACGCGGTGGGAGGAAGCGGTGTGCGTGTGTGACCTCCGCGAGTTCCGGTCTCCCTCTGAAGTGCAGACACGTGCTGCCGTAGAACCCAGCCGGGAAGTGAGGGAGAAGATGGCCGCCGCCAGCACAGAAGTGGGCGGCGCCGGGAACACGCGGGAAGCACACGCACACGCCCCCCGGTGACGTCATCGTAAGGGCTGCTTCTCCTCCTCCAAGCAGCCTCTGTAATGGAGGTGCTGGAGCCCGCAGCGCGGGAAAACAGTGCGGAATCATCACACACACATACACAGACTGTCAGCACATACAAACATGCACAGTCTACGGCCTCAGCCCCTGTGACACACAGGGCGGTCAGCCAGGGAGACCCCAGCACAGGGTACACCGCCAGATCCGCGGACCCGAGGGTAACGCGCGGTCTGAGTGTCAGGACACAAAGTGACAGACACTACCCCCAGGCACACAGGAGACACAGAGTGCCTCAGTGCCGGTCCGGTCTGTAAGCACCATTTAGGGAGGCCTCGGACGGGGGTTCAGCCCAGTCCGGAGTGTAAGCACCATTTAGGGAGGCCTCGGACTGGGCTGGCTCCAGTCCGGTCTGTAAGCACCATTTAGGGAGGCCTCGGACGGAGCGGAGCTGTGCAAGGCTCCCATCTCCCACTCTCCAGAGCCCCCCAGAGAGGGATGGAAAGGAGCGCAACAGCGTACCGGGAGAACACAGAGTGTCCAGGCTCTAGGCCCTCCGGTACCTCCACCAGCGTGTGCCACAAAGGGTGAGCGGGGAGGCTGTCGCAGGTCCCGACTAGGACCATATTACCTTGTCTTCAGACGCCATCACGTAAGTAGTGAGAGTGCAGTGAAGTGCAAGCAAAGCGTGATCCTCCGAGCACACTAAGTTTAAAACTGAGGATGTTCCCTGCGGTAGGGGTTTATAAGCGGAGGAGGCGGTGTCTACAAACTTGTAGTACCTAGTGTGACCTCCGGAGGGCAGTGCCCTAAACCCCATTGTCTGGGTCTCCCATTATGATGACCAGAAAAATGTTATATGTGTTCTTGCTATGTACAGTTTCATTTTTGTTTCTAACCGTTCACGGAGCATTGGTTTGATCCTGGGGAGGGAAGGGTAAAATAAGAGTATACAGACATCACAGCACAGGATCACAAATAATTCTTTCTTTGAGGTGAAAGATTTTCTAGAGACAGAGAAATGTTTTACCTCATAGAAAGAATAATCTGTGATCCCTTTCTGTAATGTCTGTATAGTCTGTTTCATCCTCCCCTGCTCAGGAGATGTGGTATAATCAGACCATGTTCCATGCACGGTCAGAAACGAAAATGAAACTGTATGAGGAGCACATTCATAAGACTATCTCAGCACAGGATTTCTTTAAAACACATCCAATTGTGGAAATTATTATTCCAAGATCTTTTGATTAAAATGAACTTTATTCGTGGGAAAACAACTTTAAATACATAAACACCAATTTATAGCTGTAATCCAACATACACCCAGGCAATTTTTTTTATGAAATCGCTGAACACAAAACAAGGGAAATCCATGTGCT
Source organism: Allobates femoralis (assembly GCA_033576535.1). Classification (NCBI taxonomy): domain Eukaryota; kingdom Metazoa; phylum Chordata; class Amphibia; order Anura; family Aromobatidae; genus Allobates; species Allobates femoralis. The sequence continues at coordinate 760,069,273 of JARQOC010000003.1, forward strand.
CCATCAGAAGTGGTTCTTCTGTTGAAGTTCTTGGTTCACCAGGCAGCTCTGACCTCTTCACTTTGTCCTTTTTTTTTCTTTCGTTTTCAGTCTTATTCTTATGTGGATAATATTTCTTTTTTTCTCTCAATCTACACGCAACGTTTAAACAGTATTCATACATCTAATAAAAAAAATCTGACATAACCTATAGCTGTGGGACTCTATACACACAGGTATGTGTCTTACCAAATCAGGACTAAGTGAATAAAGTTTCCATATGTGGACTCCAATCAAGATATCGAAATATCTCATGAATGATTATGATCCAAGATCTGGTAATAAGCTCTCCCCTGTATGTATTTTATGCAGTCCTGATGAAGGCTTATTAAAAGCAGAAACCCGTTGCAGCAATGATTTTCATACACTATGTGAGAATTATTAGGCAAGTTGTATTTTAGAGAATTATTTTTATGATTGATCAACAACTATGTTCTCAATCATCCCAAAAGACTCAAGTATCAAAGTTTAATAATTTTTGAAGTTGGAGTGTTTTTTTTTTTAGATTTGGCTATCTTAGGAGGATATCTGTTTGCGCAGATAACTATTACTGTGCAGAATTATTAGGCAACTTAATAAAAACCAAATATATTCCCATCTCACTTGTTTATTTTCACCAGGTAAACCAATATAACTGAACAAAATTTAGAAAGAAACATTTCTGACATGCAAAAAAGACCCCCCCAAAAAATTAGTGCCCAATATAGCCACCTTTCTTTATGACACTCAACAGCCTTCCATCCATAGATTCTGTCAGTTGCTTGATCTGTTTACGATCAGCATTGCGTGCTGCAGCCACCACAGACTCCCAGACACTGTTCCGAGAGGTGTACTGTTTTCCCTCCCTGTAGATCTCACATTTTAGGAAAGACCACAGGTTCTCTATGGGGTTCAGATCAGGTGAACAAGGGGCCATGTCATTATTTTTTCTTCTTTAGACCTTTACTGGCCAGCCACGTTGTGGAGTAGTTGGATGCATGTGATGGAGCATTGTCCTGCACGAAAATCATGTTTTTCTTGAATGATAAAGACTTGTTCCTGTACCATTGCTTGAAGAAGATGTCTTCCAGTAACTGGCAGTAGGTCCAGGAGTTGAGCTTCACTCAATCCTCAACCCGAAAAGTTCCCTAAAGTTCATCTTTGATGATACCAGCCCAAACCAGTACACCACCTCCACCTTGCTGGCGTCTGAGTCGGAGTGAAGCTCTCTGCCCTTTACTGATCCAGCCTCTGGCCCATCCATCTGGCCCATCAAGAGTCACTCTCATTTCGTCAGTCTATACAACCTTTGAAAAATCAGTCTTAAGATATTTCTTGCCCAGTCTTGACGTTTTATCTTATGTTTCTTGTTAAAAGGTGGTCATTATTCAGTCTTTCTTACCTTGGCCATGTCCCTGAGTATAGCACACCTTGTGCTTTTTGATACTCCAGTAAAGTTGCAGCTCTGAAATATGGCAAAACTGGTGGCAAATGGCATCTTGGCAGCTTCACGCTTGATTTCCCTCAATTCACAGTCAGTTACTTTGCGCTTTTTTTGCCCATCACGCTTCTTTCGACCCTGTTGGCTATTTGCCATGAAACACTTGATTGTTCAGTGAGCACGCTTCAAAAGTTTGCCAATTTCAAGACTGCTGCATCCCTCTGCAAGACATCTCACAGTTTTGGACTTTTCAGAGCCCGTCAAAACGCTCTTCTGACCCATTTTGCCTAAGGAAAGGCAATTGCCTAATTATTAAGGACACCTTATATAGGGTGTTGATGTCATTAGACCACACCGCACCTCGTTACAGAGATGCACATCACCTGATTTACTTAATTGGTAGTTGGCTCTCAAGCCTATACAGCTTGGAGTAGGACAACATGTATAAAAAGTATCATGTGATCAAAATACTCATTTGCCTAATAATTCTGCACAGTGTGTACAGTTTTTAACATTTCAATACAAATTCCTTCTGGGATATTTTGACTACAGCTTTATCATCATTACATATGGGAGAGCACTATTCCCAGATTTGGATCAGCATCTTCATCTGTTACACCGGCTCATAACTGGGCTGGCAGCACTCCATGAACATCAGGCCCTTCAAAGGTGCTATTCTGTCTGAATATATCTACAGATAAGCGAGTGTAATATTATGCACTCATCGAACCACTGACTGAATTCACCTACTACATGCTGAAAGCTCCACACATTTATTTCTAGTTTCTCGGAGAAATTTCCAAACTTCTTGGTAATTCTCATGCATGATTGAAAGAGATCACATGACCCTGCGCTTAACTTGTGTTATAGCAAATGGTCTATATACCCAGGACACGATTCACTAAGGGCCATATTTTCTGCTCCATGGTGTCCCCAGCCAGCCACAGGTCTAGGTATTTAAATGAACAGTATCCAATTATACCTCTGACCTTCGGGTAATGATCTGGCCAGGACATGGACCTATAAATGGCACCAAGCGCCATATAGCCATGGTGCTTGCCAGAGGGAAGGGAGCCAATACACACAGAATCATAGTAGCCACATGATGGCCTGTTATGGAAACCATGGCAAGTAAAGGTGCAGCGCAGAAGTTTATGATCATCTATAGTTGGACCACACACAAGTGTACTATCAATTTAAATGTGATTTTATGTGTAGATTAAGAAAATAGGTTAATACTTTACATTTACATACTATACAGCTATAGGGGGACAAAATGAAAGACAAAGGGGTATAATTATTTAGGTTCCCACAATTATAGCATCACCTATACTGTGGAGGGGTGACACAGCTCTTTACTGTCATTAGTACAGCTGATCTCAGGTCCCCATATTGGCATACAGAGTGCAGTGATGTGGTTAGGCGTGGGTATGTGTGGCTGCGGAGTGGGTGATATGACTGCACGGCATGTTAGCGTTATCCCAGCACAGACAGGAAAGCGATGAGGATAGACATATTGAACCCTCTCTCACAGTAAGTTCAAGCACAATGAATAGTTTGAGCAGTTCCAATTAATTAAGGTATCGGGGGTCAAATTAAAACATCCGATCAAAATAAAAAAAAAAAATTCAAGAAAATGTATTCTGTGGCTACCGTACAGTGAGAGTGGCAACATAAGATGATGATGGGCTACACTTACAATGAGATGGAGGACATGCAATGAAAAGTGCAGAAGCGGATCCAGTTATAAGAGTGAAGTAAATAAAGCTTATTGTCTTACAGCTCCGGAGTTAATAACGCAGCTTTGTGGCACAGCAGCATCATGTCCCTCCCGTGCCAACCAGAACAAAAGGAAGTGTGATTAGATTGGGCTTTGTACTTCGTGCATGTATACGAAGAATGCAGCAAGGGTTATAGGTACACAGTGTAAGCCAGAGATTAAACTGAAATGAATGGTCTCAGGGGATGACTGCTATAGTGTGACATTACTGGACACAACTTAACATCTCACTCTTCTGGCTACAAACTTTATAATACCACGATAGATTGCAGAAAGAGCAGATACATTGACAGCAGGATTACAAAATTACCAATACACACATTATAGGCAACATTAAAGGGTTGTCTGTTGAAAAGAAGTTCTCTTATCCACTGGTTAGGTTTGTCTATTGGTGGGGTCCGGCTGCTGGGACCTGCACTGCTTGGCAATACATGTACCTTTTTTCTTGTCACAATGGGGTGGCAGTGAACATGTGAACCTGCGCTGCATTCATTACTATGGGGCTGTCTAGCGCTGTGCAGACTTTTATGGCAGCCCAATAAAGAATGAATGGAGTGGTCATCAGGTGTCTGACCTGCTGCGACATTTTGTAAAGGGAAAAAAGTTACTCATTCTGCCGATCAATGCAATTCCAGCGGGGAACACCCAAGTAAAAGCACATTATTTATTATCCTGTGGATAAAAGGGCTGTCCAGTGTAAAGAAGCTAAGTAGCATATGTTGTACTCGCCATCTCAGTGCAATGCTGAACACACAGGATGGGGCCAGGTGGCAGCAGAACTTACCGTGAAGGATGGTCTTATCAAATGTAAGCACAATGATCAGATGATCACTGAAGGTCACACATCTAGTATCCCCAGAAAACCCACTAATGATTTTTTAGTGGGAAGTCACAAGCCAGCTGGCATATACCCCTGCAGGTGATAATACATGGAATACAAGCAGCCCTCATTCCATCTCATGTCGGTGTGCCTCACTAGGGTATATGGACAGGTGCTGACTATGTGTGACAACCACTTTAACCCCTTCACGACCCAGGACGTTGCACAACGTCCTGGCAGATTTGAGCTGCTGCAGCTCCTGTGAGTGGGGTCGCTCAGGTGTCACAGATGCTGCTGCTCTGTGACAACCTGTAGATGACCCCACAGGGGGTGGATTAACCCCCCCATGCCCAGGACCCCTCCGATCGGCAGTTTAAAAGTGAAACTGCCGATCGGAGGAAATCATAGTGATTCACCTCTCCAGATCTGATTGGAGCTCTCCAATCAGATCTGGAGGGGCGGATCGGCAAGTGCCCACCCCTCCTCAGCCCCTCCAGCTCCATGACTCACAGGGCCGCCCCCCCCGTCCTCCTAAACCGCCCGCCCCCCTCTATAATTAGGAATATGCCGGCGGGCTGCACCCGCGTGCGCCCGCCGGCAACACTGTCCGGTCCCCTGCAGTTGTGGTCCCCTCCAGGCTGCCCCCACCTCCGGGCCCTGTGCCTGGCCCCCCCCTCACCTCCTGCGGCGGGCTGCACACTTCGGTGCACCCGCCGCTGTGGCCGCCCTGCCGCTGCTGCTGCTGGCCTCCTCTGCCGGCCGGTCTGTGGCCCCGCCTCCTCTCCCGGCCTCCTCCTGCTCATCGGTGGAACGAGGGAGGTAAGTATGTATGTATCTATGTATGTATGTATGTATGTATGTATGTATGTATGTATGTATCTATGTATCTATCTATGTATGTATGTATGTATGTATGTATGTATCTATGTATGTATGTATCTATGTATGTATGAATGAATTGATGGATGGGTGAATGGATAGATGGATGGGGGGTGCAAGCGTGGACGTGTGAGTGTGTGGACGTGAGCGTACATGAGTGTGCGTGGACGTGAGTGTGCGTAGACGTGTGCGTGTGTGGACACGTGTGTGGACGTGTGCGTGTGTGGACACGTGTGTGGACGTGTGCGTGTGTGGACACGTGTGTGGACGTGTGCGTGTGTGGACGTGTGCGTGTGTGGACACGTGTGTGGACGTGTGCGTGTGTGGACACGTGTGTATGCATAGACGTGTGCGTGGACGTGTGCGTTGATGTGGATGTGCGTGGATGTCAGCGTACGTGTGTGGATGTGTGTGGATGTCAGCGTGCGTGGATGTGTGCATGTGTGGATGTCAGTGTGCGTGCCAAAATGTCAGCGTGCGTGCGTGGATGCCAGCGCGCGTGGATGTCAGCATGCATGGATGTCAGCGTGCGTGGATGTGCGCATGCATGGATGTCAGCGTGATTGAATGTCAGCGTGCGTGCGTGGATGTGTGTGTGGATGTGCGTGCGTGGATGTCAGCGTGCGTGCGTGGATGTGGATGTGAGTGCGTGGATGTGGGTGCGTGGTTGTGTGCGTGCGTGGATGATGGGTGCATAGGTGGATGGATGGGTGCAACAAGGGATCAAGTGTCCTCTTGTTGTAGTCTCTGGGATCATAGTCATGGTGCACTGTATGACAGGTCATTGTCATACAGTGCACCATAACTCTGACCCCAGAGACTGTAGGAAGAGGACACTTCATCCCTTGCTGCAGTCTCTGGATTGACCAGAGGAATCGAGCGTCGTGGGACCTTCGTTGTGGACTACGTCGGAGGCGATCGAGCGTCGTGGGACCTTCGTTGTGGACTACGTCGGATCTTTATAATAAAGATGGAGTCCAAATTTTGTTTGTGTTATTTTTTTCAAATAAAAAGATTTTTCTCTGTGTGTATTTTCTGACTATTTACCAGAGATTCCTAATGGCGGGTCTAACATTGGCCCTATATTATGAATCTCGGGCTTAGTGCCAGCTGCCAATAAAAAGCTGGCATTAACCCCTTTATTACCCAGTTTGCCACCGGCACCAGGGCAACTGGAAGAGCATGGGTACAGCGCCAGAAAATGGCGCTTCAATGAATGCGCCATTTTCTGGGGCGGCTGCAGGCTGCAATTCGCAGCATGGGGGGCCCAGAACGCTTGGGCCTCTCCATGCTGCGGATTCCAGCCCCCAGCTGCCTAGTTGTACCTGGCTGGACCAAAAATATGGCGGAGCCCCATGTCATTTTTTTTTCTAGAATTAGTTCTAGAAGAAAAAAAAAGGGCTTTGCTGTATTTTTGGTGGCTAGCCAGGTACAATGAGGCAGCTGGGGGTTGCTGGCAGTCCGTAGCTGCCAAGTTGTACCTGGCTGGACCAAAAATATGGCGGAGCCCTACGCCATTTTTTTTCTGGAATTAGTCCTAGAAAAAAAATAAAAATGGGCTTCGCTGTATTTAGATGCATAGTGAACACTTTGAACCCCCAGGTGCTTCACAAATTGATCCGTAAAAATGAAAAAAGAAAATTTGTGTGAAAACAAATGTACTTTTTCCTTATTACGAATCAATTTGTGAAGCACCTTGGGGTTCAAAGTCCTCACTATGCATCTAGATGCATTCCTTGGGGGGTCTAGTTTCCAAAATGGGGTCACTTGTGCGGGAGCTCCAATGTTTAGGCACACAGGGGCTCTCCATACACGACATGGTGTCCGCTAACGATTCCAATAGTTAGCGAACACCATGTCGCGTATGGAGAGCCCCTGTGTGCCCAAACATTGGAGCTCCCCCACAAGTGACCCCATTTTGGAAACTAGACCTCCCAGGGAACGTATCTAGATGGGTTGTGAACATTTTGAACCCCCAAGTGCTTCACAAATTCATCTGTAAAATTGAATAAGTACTTTTTTTTTTCCATAAAAATTTTCTTTTTCATTTTCACAGATTAATTAGTGAAGCACTGGGGCATTCAAAATGCTCACCACCCACCTAGATAAGTTCCCTGGGGGGTCTAGTTTCCAAAATGGGGTTACTTGTGGGGGAGCTCCAATGTTTAGGCACACAGGGGCTCTTCAAACGTGACATGGTGTCCGCTAACAATTGAAGCTAATTTTTCAAATTGTTAGCGGACACCATGTCGCGTTTGGAGAGCCCCTGTGTGCCTAAACATTGGAGCTCCCTCACAAGTGACCCCATTTTGGAAACTAGAGCCCCCAGGGAACTTATCTAGATAGGTGGTGAGCATTTTGAACCCCCAGGTGCTTGACAAATTCATCCGTAAAAATGAAAAAAAAACACTTTTTTCTCCATAAAAATTTCCTTTTTTCATTTTTACAGATTAATTTGTGAAGCACTGGGGCATTCAAAATGCTCACCACCCATCTAGATAAGTTCCCTGGGGGGTCTAGTTTCCAAAATGGGGTGACTTGTGGGTAGCTCCAATGTTTAGGCACACAGGGGCTCTCCAAGCGCAACATGGTGTCCGCTAACAATTTGACTGAAAAATCAGCTCAAATTGTTAGCGGACACCATGTCGCGTTTGGAGAGCCCCTGTGTGCCTACACATTGGAGCTCCCCCACACGTGACCCCATTTTGGAAACTAGACCCCCCAGGGAATTTATCTAGATGGGTGGGGAGCATTTTGAACCCCCAGGTGCTTCACAAATTCATCCGTAAAAATGAAAAAGTACTCTTTTTTTCTACAAAAATTTTCTTTTAGCCTAAATTTTTTCATTTTCACATGGGGAACAGGATAAAATGAATCCTAAAAATTGTTGGGCAATTTCTCCTGAGTACATCGATATCTCATATGTGGTCATAAACCACTCTTTGGGCGCACGGCAGGGCTCAGAAAGGAGAGGAGCGCCATTTCACTTTTTGAATGGAAAATTAGCTCCAAAAGTCAAATTGCGCTCCTTCCCTTCTGAGCCCTGCCGTGCGCCCAAAGAGTGGTTTATGACCACATATGAGATATCGATGTACTCAGGAGAAATTGCCCAACAATTTTTAGGATCCATTTTATCCTGTTCCCCATGTGAAAATGAAAGAATTGAGGCTAAAAGAACATTTTTGTTGGAAAAATTAAAATGACCATTTTTTCCTTCCACTTTGCTTTAGTTCCCGTGAAGCACCTGAAGGGTTAATAATAGTTTTGAGTAGCTTGAGGGGTGCAGTTTTTGGAATGGTGTCACTTTTGGGTGTTTTCTGTCATGTACACCCCTCAAAGGGACTTCAAATGTGATGTGGTCACTAAAAAAAATGGCTGTGTAAATTTTGCTGGAAAAATGAAAAATTGCTGATGAACTTTGAACCCTTATAACGTCCGAACAAAAATTTCTTTTTTTTCCAAAATTGTGCTGATGTAAAGTAGACATGTGGGAAATGTTATTTATTAACTATTTTGTGTCACATACCTCTCTGGTTTAGCAGAATAAAAATTCATAATTTGAAAATTGCTAAATGTTCAAAAATTTTGCCAAATTTTTAATTTTTTCACAAATAATCGCAAAAATTATCAACCTAAATTTAATACTAACATGAAGCCCAATATGTCACGAAAAAACAATCTCAGAATCGCTAGGATCCGTTGAAGCGTTCCAGAGATATTACCTCATAAAGGGACACTGGTCAGAATTGACAAAAATGGCCTGGTCATTAAGGTCAAAATAGGCCGGGGGGTGAAGGGGTTAAGATGAACCCTCATTGATCACATCTTCATAACAATTAAAAAATACAAAATTCTACAATTAAAATATATACAGAGCATTAATATAAAATCTGTGAGACACATTTTTTCCCTCAATGTAGTGTCATGATACATTCTTCATTTTGTTGGCTTTCTACTATCTGTTTATGATAGCAGACAGCAGAGCCCTCTGGACCTTCTAAGAAAATTATGGCTCTGTGGTCCCCATTTACACAGCAAACACCACTCAATTAATGAAAACTCTTCTTAGGGCCTTTTCACATCAGCGGTAATCGCTGACCGCGGCAGTTGCGGTGAAAAAAAACGCATCTGCCGCGATTACCGCATAACGGCCGCACTTGCGGCAAGCCCCATGCAATGTCTATGGGGCTTGCGGTAAGTGTGCGGCAGGTGCGATAAGTGCAGTTTTGGCACTTGCGGCAGATGCGGCCGCGAAAAAAAAAAAACGCAGTTGACCGTGGTTTTTTCGCGGCCGCATCTGCCGCAAGTGCCAAAACCGCAACTATACCGCAAGTGAACTGCAAGTGCGGCTGTTATGCGGTAACCACGGCAGTTGCGTTTTTTTCACCGAAACTGCCGCGATCAGTGATTACCGTTGATGTGAAAGGGCCCTTAGCACATAATATCAAGAATGATGACATATGCCCAAAAAAGGTCTTACTTTGGCAACAAATTCAACCAAATTTGCTAAGTTTTGTAAAGACTTGGCGACCAGCGTCAATGTTCTTGCTGCGGTGGGGGATGGAGAGTCTGTCATGGAAGAGAAAATGAAAAATAATAGAAATAAGCAGAATGATTGGCCAAGTGTTCTTAATGCTAATAATGTTCCAGAAATAAATATCTATGTAAATGTTACAAACACAGTCTCAAAGGGAACCTGTCACGAGCAGTTATAGATGCATATCTAGGCTCTCTCCCTAACAGTCCCAACATCTAATAGCACACAAACAGATCTTTACAACAAGCATTTTTAAAGATCTTATAGGATATGATATGACATGGCAGTGACTTGTCACAGGGGCGTTACGCCCCTGGCTGGTTTGCCCACTTTGATTGTTATCACACTCCTGGGGGTGTGATAACATGCTTTAAAATGGCCACTGTTATGACAGCACAATATAAAGCTGCGCTTGTGTGCGGCTAGGTGCATCTTAGCATTGAGCATCTCAGATTGCCAGGTGTATGTGTACCTGGCTCCAAAGACGCTCACTGCCCACGATCAGACGTTTTCTGCACTTGCAGTCATGTGCACTACTCAGAAGCCAGGTGTATGTACCAACTTCAGAGGGGAGTAGTGCACATGACCGGAAATGCAGGCAATGTCCGATCGTGGGCAGTGAGCGTCTTTGGAGTCAGGTACACATACACCCGGCAATCTGACACGCTCAAGGCTAAAAGGTACATAGCCGAGTGCATGCATGGCTTTGTATTGTGATGTCATTATGTTGGGCATTGTAATAATAATATATTTATTCATTTATACAGTGCTATTAATTCCATAGCGTTTCATCAGCAATACATCCCCACTGGGGCTCACAATCTAAACACCCTATCAGTCTTTGGAGTGTGTGTGGAAACTCGCGTGTCAGGAGGAAACCCACACAAACACATATAAACCCTTTGCAGATGTTGTCCTAGGTGGGATTTGAATCCAGGACCCCATCGCTGCAAGGGGCGTGATAATATGCAAACTGGACTGACTAGCCAGGAACATAACACCCCTGTGACTAGTCACTGCTATGATTTGCATATCATAAATCATCTTTAGATATACTTTTTCTAATGATCTGTTTATGTGTGCTACTAGATGAGACTGTTAGGGAGGGATTCTAGATATGAATCAGGACTGCTTGTGGTCCTGACAGGTTCCCTTTTATGTAGGAAGATAAACTCTTCTAAGGGTACCAAAAAATAAAATAAAATAAAAAAAAAGCAATACAGAAAAGCTGAGTGGTTTTCAGTTGTTGTTAGTTTGTGGCCTGTCTAAAGTTTCATCTTTAACAAGTGAAACGTGGCTCTATTGGGCTGAGATCAGGTGACTGACTTGCTTGGCCATTCAAGAATATTCCACTTCTTTGCTTTAATATACTCCAGATATGTAGCTGGGCAAAGGGTACTGCATCCACTGCAGCCACCATCTTTCCCAAGACTCGCATTGCAAACCGGAGGGAGTGCAGGAGGGGCCAAAGAGTCGTCCGAACTGCACAGCGCAGAGCATAATCCTTGTTCTGGTGGAGAAGCACAAGTCCCCAAGACGTGTCCAGAATCATCCCTAGAAATGTGAGCTTGCGGCTCGGAGTTGGCGAGGATTTTGGTGAGTTGAGAAGCCATCCTAGGCAGTGAGAGTGTCTACCGTGACGCGGACATTGTCCTCGCATTCCCCGAAAGACTGACCCTTGATCAACAGGTCATCCAGGTAGGGGAGAAAAAAGACTCCCCGTGAAAGCAGGATGGTCATGACAGCCGCCATGACCTTGGTGAAAACTCGCGGGGCAGTCGCCAATCCGAAAGGAAGAGCGATGAACTGGTAATGGTCCTCGTAGACAGCAAAGCGCAGGAACCTCTGACGTGTCTCGGATATCCGGATATGCAGGTAAGTGTCCCGGATATCGATGGAAGCGAGGAACACCCCCTGTTGCATGGATACGATGACGGAACGAAGAGATTCCATTAGAAAATGCCAAGTCCGAACAAACTTGTTGAGTCGTTTCAAGTCGAGAATGGGACAGCAAGACCCGTCCTTCTTGGGCACGGTAAATAGATTCAAACAGAATCCCCGAAACCGCTCGTACTGAGGTACTGGAATGACGACTCCCGCTCGCCGGAGGGTGTCAATGGCCTGAAAGAAGGCCGCGCCTTTGCCGGCATTCCCGGGGGTTTGGAAGGTAAGAATCTTCTGGGGGAAGGGGGGGGGGCGAGTGTGAAACTCGATGCAGTAGCCGAAAGACACCTCCTGTTGCGTCTGAGATTAGCTTATCAAGCCTTTCCCCAAAGAGATGTCCGCCTAAATAGGGCATGCTAGTGAGAAACTTCTTTGAGGCCGAATCCGCCTTCCACTCTCGAAGCCAGAGGGTTCAGCGAATCGCAATGGCGTTTGAAGCCACCACCGCAGTGCAATTGGCTGCATCAATAGAGGGGTGAACAAAGAAATCCCCTGCTACAGAAATCTGAGCAGCCTGATCCAACAACTGTGGATCTGAATCCCAGTGACGTAAGGCGGAATGCAAATCACCTGCCCAGGGGGCGTCCTGTGTGCTGATCCAGTCCGCAGCTGTCAGGGGCCTCCCGGACAGAAATGGACCGGATCATGCCGCAGTGTGAAGCGGCCCTTAGACAAATGTTAACCTGTTCAATGCCAAAAATGCCCATGTTTTGTGCTTTTATTGAGGCAGATGACATGTTTCTATTTGAGCGTATGGCAGTGTTGTATTTATTAATGTCATTTACGTGCTCATTAATGTGAATTTCAAGCTTTCTAGATGTGCAGACCATATATAATAAATTACAGCTTATACACTGGATAAAATACACAACATTTTGTATGTTACAATTAATGTATTTGCTAAGGGGAAAAGAAGGACTATGAATATGATTCCGGAATTTTTTTTTCAAGGAATCCCAATTCTGCATGTTTGACACCTATTTGAGCTACAATTATAAAATCCTTTATAGTTTAACCATGTGGGGTTAGGTATTTTTGGATTAAAAAACTGGGTGTTAACTCCCCAAAGAAGGTCTCCTCTTGGCCACAATATTACAACCTGACTGAAGTATAGTGTTGAGACTATTATCTTCATTTAGAATTGGTGAGTAATGGTAAATGATATTCTTTAGAACCCCAAATTGTGAGCTATACTGTCAGATCTTAAACTTCATACCAGGTTTTAGTGGTTTGTGAAGAAAATAATTTTCATATAACAAGCATTGGAGAGGTTTCAGTACAGAAGTGTAATGGGAACATCACACACATCAATGTCGCCAGCGATCTCATCGCTTGCGACATTGAGGGCTGATCGCTGGTGAGATGTCACACAGGCAGACTCACCAGCGATCAGTACCAGCGATATCGCTGGTAACCATGTAAACAAGTGGGTAACTAAGCGCCGTGCGGCGCTTAGTTACCCGCTGTTTACCATGGATACCAGCTCCCAGCGCTTGCTGAGCGGCGCTGGGAGCTGGCTTCTCGCTCGTCTCCCGGTGTCACGCAGTGATGCTGCGTGTCCACCATGCGACCATTGCCAGGTTTTAGAGCAGGTTGATGCGCCCTGTCACACACGTCAATATCACTGCAACGTCACGTGCAGCAGCGATATTGCAAGCGATATTGACGTGTGTGACGTCCCCATTAGGTCACTTCTTCACCCTGCTCATCTGGTATTCTGTGATGCAGCTACAACCAGAGACAGGCAGACCCTCTACTGCAGATACCCAAGACATATAATGGGTTGTTTTTTCAATGGTCTCTACTGAGATAACTGGAAGAGAAAGCTGTCATTATATATATCAGCTGTAGGCAAATCCTATATCGAGCAGTCACATACCGAGCACAGGGAGAGTGGAAACTCCCAACACTCCTAACAGTGAGCACATTACACACTGTTAGGATTCCGCATTCTAGACTCAAAGGCAAATATAATGCTTTTAATGTTTAATCATATGACAACCACTTTAATGCTAATAAATGGAACGGAGATACTTGAAGAATACATACCGGAGATGATATTAAACATCCTTGGGTTCAGTATAGCAGGGCAGATTAATCGCAGGAAAACAAAGCCACTGAAGGGTTGATTTAAAAATAGATAAAGTTAACTCATTATGACAAATTAATTTCCACAACCCCTCATTTTTTTACTGTCAGAATTAATATTTAAGAACTATTGAGACACATTTAATAGTAAGTACTCCAGCCTCCTCAGGTCTAAGTTGTACTCATCAATCTATGCAGTACACATTGTAAATCCACATGATGGAATAAAGTCCGATTCTTCCCTGCCGTGTAGCCGCTTACCTTACAACCCTTGTCCTCATCGTCGTATTAGAAGGCCACTTTTGTTGAACAGATCTCTGTAAGCATCCATATATATACCTCAAGGTTCTGAAAAGAAGATATAAAATGTGCAGGATTAGTACAAGCTCTGCCATTAAAGAGGAGGACACGAGTCTCCTGTGTCAGTATCCACAGTGATTCGCTCCAGTAGGCATCTTTAATACATGCAACTGTAACAAATCTGACATTTCCTGTATTGAAATAAAAGATGGTGCAGACAACTTGGACTTTACTTGGTTCATGACTATGCTGCTTAACCCCTTCACCCCTGGGCGATTTTCCATCTTTTGCTCCCCTTCTTCCAAGAGCCATAACTTTTTTATTTTTCCATCAATAGACACACATGAGGGCTTGTTTTTTGCAGGATGAGTTGTACCCTCGAATGAAATAATTTATTATACCATATAGTGAATAGGAAAACCTCTCCCTGCACCTTGCTAGCTCATCCCTAACCATCCCTCTTTGAGCTCGCAGAGAGCGATGGTTAGGGATGAGCTTCGCAAGGTGCAGGGACAGGTAGTGGTAGAATAGGGGCCTAAAACAAGTTGACAGGTTCCCTTTAAAAAAAAAAAAAAAAAAATATATATTTTTATATTTTACACTGGCCACTAGAGGGCCTCAGTGCTGCACACACCGATCACTTGTTTTGCCTTTAGATGGGCTGCTGCTCATGGAAAGACAAGGAAATGCTCACTCCCTGCCGATGATTTTATTGGATCATCACCAGCAGGAAGTGAGTCAGGACAGCTTCCGGGTCAGTACATGACCCTGGGCGGTCCAGGTAATAGGATGCAGGTCCCGTGATCGCTTCATGGGACCTGCTATCCCAGCGGAAATCAGCATGATCCTTGCCGGGTGCTTTGGAGCACGCGGTCAGTGAGTGACAACGAGATTCCAAGGGTTAACAGTGGCAATCAGATCGGGGGTCTGATTGGGGCTGTTAGATACACATCAGCTGATGACCTCAGCGGAGATGTGGGAGGATTTGGGCTCACAATGTGGACTCGCATCAAAGGGTGGGAGGCGACCTATGACGAACATATGCGTCATAGATCGTGAAGAGGTTAAGGGGGTTTTTCCTCAGGAATATAAAGTTATCCAAAAAGGAAGATCGGCAATGTAAAAATGAACCAATACTCACTTGTAATATCGCCAGTGGTCCCAAACAATCTTTTTTTCTTTTAAAATTCTGGAGCCACGATGTGCAAGTCTACCATCATGGAAATGCCATCTGCTGCCAATCACTGGCCCAAGGAGGGTGTTTGTCTATGAGACCAGTGAGTGGCTGCAGGGTTCATGATGATGATGGTGACACTGAATGACAAGAAAACTTGGGCAGGGCCTCTCAGCAGGGCAAGATTAACAAGAGAGTATTAATGTTTGTTACTTTAATCTCTTGAATAGCTTATTTCCCTGCATAAGCTGTAGCAGAAGTATTTGGCTGCCACTCATCCCCTTTAATAATTATAACACACTGACATCCATTTGATGTGGGCATATCTGTAGATGAACAAGAGGAATATGTCCGTAGACTGCTAATAATTATGTATCGTGAGTAATCAGGCAACAACCTGAACAGGCAATTCATCTATATTAAAGCATCACTACAGCGTTTGTTGTCTTGTTTTCACCACTGTAGTGGTGCTTTAAATGTAAGCTCTCAATCCCATTTTATACTCACCCTCCGGTGTTTTCATATTTTACCGAGCCAGCTCCGGTCCCACGGTGCCATCTTGTGCCTGTAGCTCCTGACCACAGTCAAAGGCTGTATCAGAGACGCTGAATGCATCATATTGAGAGCCAGAACAAGGCTCTCATAGAGATGCATTGACACACTAGTGCTGCCAGAAGATCACTTTAGCACACAGAACGATCAGAGCACTCCTGGAAAAGATCTTACTATAAAAATAAGTTCCACAATTGAATGTGTTAAGAAAATATATATATATTTCTGTCCTGAAAAATTCTTATAAATGTGCCACTGTGCAATGTATGTGTCCGAGCACACAGAAACAGGTTAGATATACCACAGCTCCTGGGCAAGGAAGTGCAAGAGTATAAAGACAAAACAGCCGGGGATCGCAGCTGATTTTTCTGTGATGTAAAACAAGTTTTTAAAGTAGCAATGAAAGAATCAACTGTGATCCCCGGCTGTAATGTCGGTATATTCTTATATTCTGTGATCCCTGACTGTAATGTCTGTATACTCTTATATTCTGTGATCCCCAGCTGTAATGTCTGTATACTCTTATATTCTGTGATCCCCAGCTGTAATGTCTGTATACTCATATTCTGTGATCCCCGGCTGTAATGTCTGTATACTCTTATATTCTGTGATCCCCGGCTGTAATGTCTGTATATTCTTATATTTTGTGATCCCCAGCTGTAATGTCTGTATACTCTTATATTCTCTGATCCTTGACTGTAATGTCTGTATACTCTTATATTCTCTGATCCTTGACTGTAATGTCTGTATACTCTTATATTCTATGATCCCCGGCTGCAATGTCTGTATATTCTTATATTCTGTGATCCCCAGCTGTAATGTCTGTATACTCTTATATTCTATGATCCCCAGCTGTAATGTCTGTATACTCACTTACTTCCTCCCCTGCCCAGGAGTTGTGGTATATCCAAACTGTTCCTGCATGGTCCGACACGTACATTACACAGGGACACATTTATAAAATTCTTGGCACTGGGACATTTTTTTTTTTTTTTTTTTTAACACATCCAATTGTGGAACTTATTTTTATTCTAAGATCTATTAATTAAACTGTACAATTGTTTGTGGCACAACTTCCTTGAGGAGCACATTGCACGCTGTCAGGATTCTCCAGGAAGTCATAGAACAGCAAGTATGTAAATTGCATACATGTGTTCATGTGTTAAGCTTTGCTCAATACAAGTGAATTAAGGTGGCTGGAAACACATCTCTAATTGCAGGTTGTAGCTGGGTTATTAATGCTGACCGTACAAAATAATTAGCAGTTTACAGACATATTCTTCGACTTCACCACAAGACCAGTAATGCCCTTAAATTAGAACAAGATATCTGGACTTACGGAGGAAGTATTTCCGCCGCCATAAATATTTTTTCTACCAGCTCTGAAAGTAAAGCCAAGAGGTGGGCCAAGTTGGCATTCACGTCTTCATTCTTCTCCAGCTTAGAGGGATTCAGCTGTGCAAAACAGAACAACAAATAATCAATGTTAAAGTCAATGGAATAAAATATGTAGAAACCGATCAAACAGAAATGACAATAGTAAATACAATTATTTGTGGTTTAATGAGAGATTTCTTACCTCGCAAGATTGTTTGCTATCCATTATTTTTAGTATGGTGTCTTTCAGAGCATGGTGGACAAATGGAGTGGCAGTGGCTTTCATGTATTGTTCCATGAGCGTGCTCGCTAACGTCGTGGCTCGGAAGAGAGTTGTGGCTTCATCTACATCATGGGGAAAGATCACGTTTTATCAGACAACACAAACACAGACTTAAAGGGAACCAACCACCTCAGATGACGTGTATAAGCTGTTAATACATGTCCCTGGACCCTATGTACACCATTGCAGCTATGTTTTTGCTAAGAATATTGATAACAGCAAACCGAAATAAACAGTTTATAAACTTACATGATTTAGTACATGAGGGCGTCTCCCTCGGGCTTTAGTACGAGAGGGCTGTGTCTTATGCAGCCTGAGTGGCTTTCCTCCCCTCCCTCTCTGTTTGCAGGACGTCACATTAGGGCGTGATATTATCTTGGTGTGGGCGGGCACCCAAGGCAGCTCCCGTCCGTGCACGTCTTCTCAGTGACGTCCTGCAAACAGAGAGGGAGGGGGAGGAAAGTCACTCAGGCTGCATAAGACACAGCCCTCTCGTACTAAAGCCCGAGGGAGACGCCCTCATGTACTAAATCATGTAAGTTTATAAACTGTTTATTTCGGTTTGCTGTTATCAATATTCTTAGCAAAAACATAGCTGCAATGGTGTACATAGGGTCCAGGGACATGTATTAACAGCTTATACACGTCATCTGAGGTGGTTGGTTCCCTTTAAAGAAGGATCAGGTCAATGTATATGTGTATGCATAAATCATCTCTCACATAGAACTCTCATTGTGAAGTCAGGTAATGATAGGAGGATGGAATACACAAACAATAGGGTCTGACCCAAGTAATATAATAATGCTCACCTTACTGGGTTATTAAGTGTCACAAGCACAACAAGAAGCATGGAAAACAGAAGAACTGTAATCAGAGATTGTGGTTTTATTTAATCAACGCATTTCAGAGATTAATCTCCTTTATCAGGACAAGAAATCACATGACGGGACAACATAAGAGTAGGGGGGCGAGTATATATTAGTCTCATAATGTTCCCTCGTGTGTCATGCGATTTCTTGTCCTGATGAAGGAGATTAATCTCTGAAATGCATTGATTTAATAAAACTGGTTCACTCTCATTCGTTTATAACTCATGCGAGGGTCGCATTTGTAATGCCTGCACTGGCCGCGGCTCCCCTGACCCGAGTGTGATAGCGACATAGAAATACACAAAGCAGTCAGGCTCGGGTCAGGGGAGCCGCGGACAGTGAGAGAGTGAGAGCATTACAATGTGACTCTCACACAAGTTATACGATAGTTATACACCAGTGAGAGCGCGACCCGACTCAAACTTTATTATGGTAGAGCAGCTTTAACCCAGTCTTCTCCAGGATAGGTTAGGATATAAAAAATGTGGGTGCAGAAGCCAAAAACAAAAAAAAAAAGAATGAAAAAAAAAAAACATCCTTCGTTACCTTCTACGCTGATCTCTTTGTCATTTAGTGTTCGCAAAAGCAAATATTCCATTTTTTCATGTAGGAAAATCTGCAGTAAAATGC